>LR989972.1:2500000-3750000 GCA_905147015.1 Laspeyria flexula
CGCTGACTGTACGTGTCGTTTTATGGTAACAATGGTAGGTTTTTATTGCACAAATAGATTATAGAGAGAGTCCGTGTAGTGACAGATTAAGAATACATAGTGTCACTACCCCATTTCAACCCGTGGGTGTCGTAAAAGGCGACAAAAGGAGTAATCCCAGAATTATTTCACAACCTCTACATTTACAACCCATACACGTCCCATTGCTGGCCTCGGGTATCCTCCAATGTTTTATACCACGCGCGGTTTTTTCGAATTTTCCTTTTCTCACAGTGCTGTTGTCTGTTTAAACCTTTAACTTTGAGTTCCCTTAGTCGCCTTTTACGACATCTACGGGTTGATACGAAGTAGTGACATTATGTATTCTTAATCCGTCACTACACGGAGTTGGATATAAGCGAAGGTAATACTTACAGTATCAGAGATAACTCTTAAGTAGCGAATGATTTTCTTTGGGCGCCAGTCTGGGAATACGCCGCAAACTTCTGGATCACACCGTATGATACATGATAGCGAAATATTTAGTATTTTTTCAGAGAAACTTCTGCAAGGAGTAAGTTGTAGTTTTTTGGGTTCCTTGTCAGAAATAAATGTGAAACATTGATAGTAAATATAATTAGTTTGTCGAGCCAGCAAGATGTTAAGGTTAGAAATAAAAATTTTCTATGTAATGATTTGATTCGTTTATAAAAAAAGTCCGTGTTGTGACGGATTAAGAATACGTAATGTCACTACCCCATCTCAACCCGTGGGTGTCGTAAAAGGCGACTAAGGGTGTAACCTTATGCAGACAAGAGAACTGCGAGAAAAAGAAAATTCGAAACCAACGCTATACCAACCAGTCTGGCCAGCGTGGTATAGTAGGTTAAATTCCCTCCACATTCTTTGGAGGAGACCCGTGCCCAGCAGTGGGACGTTTACAAGTTGAAATTATGATGATGATGATGAAACATAGCTGGCGAAATATGGGTGTGATTCACCTCTGCCTACTCTTTGGGGCAAAAGGCGTGATATTATGTTAAGGTTTCGCCCGCTTGGTATGTCGATAAAAAGTAGTCTATGTGCTATTCAAAACTATAAATTTCATACCGATCCTCGTGATTTAAGAAACCAATATCCATCCATACATCCATCTATCCATCCTAACTTCCACATTAATTATAATAAGTATTAGTATATTGGTAAAATAATAAACTTTATTAAAAAAACAGGTCTTTACGGAGGCACGAGTCATTCAGATCAGTCTAGTGGGTGGCAGATTCTAGCACCAATCTATCTCTGCAATGAATCATCTCATGACTAGGAAGTCCTAGAAAATACCTAGCCTCGGTAGATTTATTTCATAATATTTTTACACAAACCAAATGCTACGGAACCAGCGGACAATGCCACAGCTCTCGTACTTTTAGCTATGGTTTATCTGTTTTATCTTTACCATAAATATGAGAGGCTATGTTATAGTTCGTATATTATTTTGTATCTTGCGACAAAAATATGAGGCAGCTTGTGTAATAGTTGTGGATAAGTTTCCATGTAACGCGTTTGTGATGATGGCATTCTTTATGGTAATTTTGTAAGAATAATATAATAATAATATTAATATTCTACTACATTCACACAGCGCCATCTAGTCCCAAATTAAGCAATTATATTTGCTTGTGTTATGGGTACTAAACAACTGATATACTACATACATACATTTTTTTTTTGTAAATACATACATATTATAGATTAATTACACCCAGACACAGAACAAACCTTCATGCTCATCACACAAAGATTTGTCCTGGGTGGGGATCAAACCCACGACCTCCGGCTTAAAAGTCAGGGTCACTAACCACTAGACCAACAGGCCAGGCCAGTCAAATATGACGATTTTATTTTATACTTAGTATTGTGTCTGAGTGTCTGCGTATCTGTCTTTGTCATCGTAGCTCCTAAATGAATGAGCTGATTTTGATGCGGTTATTTTTGTTTGAAAGCTAACATGATCGTGATTGTTCTTAGACACGTTTTATTAAAATTGGTGGAGCCTTTTCAGTTTTATTTTTTAAATAGATGTTTCAATTTATATTTTTTATACCGATACAATACGATTACACTTTAATATTATAAATTGAAGAGATTGTTTGGTTGATCGCGATAATTGAAGCTACTGGTCCGAATAAAAAATAAACTTTTAGTGCGGGATAGCACATTTATTTATAATCATGCTACGTAGTGACCAATCACAGTTATTAATTTTATTTTTCATTAATATTTTCATAATAATTCATCATAAGAATATTTTCATATTAATAAAACAACCTATTACATTTTGTTATAAAATATTAGCAAACTTGTAACACCCCTCTTTTTGCGGTGAGGGTTAAAAATCATCTTGTCTACTCGACTGTCGTGGGTGTCGTACAATATTCTTGTTAAAAACCTGGTAAAACTATAAAATATGAAACTTATATTACATTAAGCTGCACTCTATCAATGAGTGGGATGTAGAATAATAAGAAACAAAGGGACTTACTATAAATTGCAGAAATATCTAGTTTCCCTAGTGGCTAGTTAGCGTTCCGCTTCGTAAACGTAGACAAAACGTTGTACTTTAAATGAAGTAGTAGTAAATGTTATAATTTAAAGTTTCTGTCTATTTGTGGCAACGTACGTAATGAAACAATCTACTCGTAGTGATTTATACCTACATATGTTTTTTTTTAAACTTTGTATACATAATATTAATTTAATATAATATCAGATTATTTGCAATAATGTGCGACTGATGTCGGCGACCAATGAGCAAACACCGCGTGCATATGCAAACTTCCAATTTGTATTGCGGCTGTTGCTTGGAGAATAAAATCGTCTACTATTAAAATAAATTTTATTATAATTTTTATTCAAATTATAATAGAATTTGCATAGCCTTGTAAGAAATGCCTAAATTGGATGATATAATAATGTCCTAAATTTAAAAAAAAACAGTATAACAACTTATCATTAATTTTCTTATCTCATTGTCCCCAGGCCTGGCAGTACCATTCGTAGAGCTGACAGTAACCCATGCCTCAGTACTCACAATCCTGGCGATCAGCTTCGAGCGGTACTACGCGATCTGCGAGCCTCTTAGAGCCGGCTATGTCTGCACGAAGACGAGGGCCACTTTGATCTGCGCGTTGGTCTGGTTCTTCGCGGCTTTGTTTACAAGGTAAGGGCTTTTGTAGGATGTGGAAGCTAATGGAAGGGTTATGAAGTTAGGACCTAAATACGTATACAATCTGACTGGCAGTATAACTTACAATTTTGGGAATTTAATTATTCTTTAAGTGTTCAGATTTGTCATTTTCATTGCCCATCTGGAGAATGATGAATTTGAGTCAAAATTATAATTATTTTTAGTGAGGGTATCATCAAAATTGCATGAACAGACAAGACACAGTCATTGTATGTATCTGTCGCAAATATTTTATAATATTAGCTTAGGTTGATTTTGTTTACGACTTTAAGAATACGAAAATAAATATGCCATGTTTTGTGCTCCAAATGTGTTTTTGCGTTGTGAAGCCTGCAGTGATTAACCTCGTTGTGACAAACTACTGCGAAAATTTAACAGCTGCGTTTGGACCGCAGCATAAAACGCCATTGTTGCTTGCTAACAATGTAAAATACTGCCTATTAACTATACACCCAACATGGACTATGGGTGCGGGGTTTGCTTTTAAATTAAGTTTTTGGGTGGTGCCTTTGGTGCTGGTCTATTTATCCGATGCTGAAGACCTGGACTCCAGAAGATGAGGAAATTTGAAAGCAGGAGATGAGAACTAAACAACCAACAGAGCCTGCACTTTGGTGGACTCAATTGGGTAAACGCTTGATCAACCCCTTGGTCCAATATGGACGGTTAACCCTTTGACCGCCAAGGACGCTTTAAAGCGTCATTCAATAACTTGATCGAGACGCCAGTGACGTCTCTTAAAGCGTCCATCTCACTTCCAACTTTTACTGACGGATAAAAAGTTGGGTAATGTTGATTTTCAGAATCAGAAACATTTATAACTGTTCATATATTTTTATTTCTTGGCGTAGGGAACACAGTTTTTATTCATTAGCGTGGCGGTCAAAGGGTTAAGGATTGAATCTCACTTTCATATGCTTCTATCCTTTTATTATCACATAGAAACATCATTTACAAGACCTAGATAGAGAGTGAGAGTCGAGCGCAACGACGACGCACTCCTGCTTTAAAGTACTTTTATCAACATTTTCATATCAGTCCAACGACGCCCACTACTGGACATAGGTCTCACCCAGTTTCCGCCACTGCGAGCGATTTTGTGAAGCTTGCAACAAACGGCCAACTGCAACCTTTACTAGATCGTAAGTAGCAGGCGCCACAAAATCGTTCGTATTATGTACCTTATGTTGATATTATAATTGGTGTAAGGTCTCCAGTAATTTATCATACTTAGAGTCCACATCTGTTTCAAGGGCTACGTTATCTGAAATAGGAGTTATACCCTTATGGTACACATTATTCATGTGTCGATCATTCTGACGGATGAGTGGCATTGGATGCGGCTAAACTTCCACATTATGGAAATATAAAAATGTCTTTGACGTTTTTCGACAGAAAACTGAGAGGAAAAGAGCCAAGTTTTTTATTTAGGCAATCTGTTAAGATATCTAAATAATATAATTCTTTTCAATCATCTATTGCGGACAAGCAAGCGCAGCGTTAGGCGTCCACCCACATGGTGGACAGCTGATCTGATCAGTACAGCAGGATCGCGCTGGATGCAGGCAGTACTCAACCAGTCCTATTAACAACCTCTTGAGGTGGTTTTTGTCTAACAGTAGACGTCTTACGACTAATATGATGATAATCTATTCTGATCTGATTATATTTTTTGACGCCTCATCATGAAGTCAAGATTTGATTATACGTAGGCCTCAAACAGTTAAGGTTTTGATATTTCTGGTAAAAAAATGACATTACAAGAAAATTTTGCACCTGCCAACATTTATTACAATGAAAAAAAATTAAACAGCTGTCACAAAAAAGCAAATTGCCGTTTTTCAGGGACTGTAATCTCTCTGTGTTACATTGACCTACCAGACTGAGACTGCTAGTAAATAGAAGACTTACACTACTCTTTATATAATAAATGTAAATGTACTTTATCGTCTCATTCGCATATGGCAATATCAACACATATCAGTCACAGTGACCGAAACCCATTCTAAATAATGATATCACATAATCTCGATGTTAAGTGCTCGCTATTACTCAAAACATAAATCACTCTTATATTCTGCCACATGCTGTAAATTTAATACAGCCAAGATTTAAACCACGTTAGAGGATTAAGATTGAGCTACTCAACGAGACAAGAAACTTTACTCTAAAATTTCAATATGGAAATTTTTGCTTGCTCTTGCTATGCAGATATGCAGTTTTTTTGCATATCGTTTGAGAGAGTAGCCAATATAGTCTTCTGAAGTTATGGCTGACTTGATTTGTACTTCATAACTAGTTCTACTATTTTAAGCTCGAGTATTCATTATAAAGTAGGGTCTTTTTAAATCTATACTAATATAATAATCTATACAAATATTATATAGATCGTATTGGGTTTTTCTATCATGAAATTCCAGTATTGAGATTTTCCCGGAGTTTGGTAAACAAATGTTCCCGGTTGATGACAATAGGCTCGCCCCCTATTTCATGGGACCAAACATAGCTGGCGAAATGTGGGTGTGAAACACCTCTGCCTACCCCTTCGGGGAAAAAGGCGTGATGCTATGTTATATAGAGGAAAATTTTGTATTTTTGTAAAGCTACATTATCACTGAGAAACATAGACTATGGAACATCACGCTACGGCCAATAGAAGCTGAGGAGTAGCCAAATAAAGAACGACGGGGGCGAAGCCCCGCGCTACTTCTAGATATTAAAATGCTTGCTAGTTACTAGATCAAGACACATTATTCAAAAAACTATTTTAAACTGATTTATGTATGTGATTGAAATTGGAGGTTCTAACTTGTCAAATAGTTAAATCATCTACTAAGGCAAACGCAGTTTAATGAACATCCTATTTATCAAAACCAATTGTTTCAGAGCCAAAATTTTAGCGAAAATAGGAATTGGTTTATTGACAAGAGGGCTCATTCAATGGCACCTAATTGCTTTGTATTTACTGAAATAGCTCTCGAACTATTTTTAGTCTGTGAAAATACCCCAACATAAATACGTTTACGGGTCACGTCCCAATTTATATAACTTCCCTTGTTTCCAAGATTTAGACTCCCCTGAAACTGCCGGATATAATTCTTAAAACATTCTAGAAAGAAAATATCCTGAGGCGAACATAAAACTTTTTCTCTTAACCCAAAACTAAAACTAAAATCCTATTTTCACTTTCTTCACTTTGTAATAAAGCATTGAGGGTTACTATTTGTTTTAAGTGCTCACATTTCGGGTAGCCCGGTTAATTTACGTCAATAATAACTCTTTTGGAGCACTGGCTAAGGACGATTTCACACTTTTAACGCTTTGTATATTTTCGTCAAATTAAACTCTCACTTCAAAACCAATTATAACTACAAATCATGATACAAGGCTATTACTGATTTAAAAAACAAATTATGAAAATCAGAATAACTAGATTTTAACAGAACTTAAAACAATTCTCATGTAAATTGTATTTTCCATTTAACAGTGACTAGACTCTTTTCTTTTTGCGTTTCTTGTTTTTCGTGTAGTGACGGACAAAAAACGGTAGAAAAGAAAAAAATCGAAAAAAAAAACCCTATACCATTACGTCTGACCAGCGTAGTATAATAGTAGACTATATTCCCTCCACAATCTTAGGAGTAGACCCTTGCCCAGTAGAGGCACGTTTATGGGTTGTGATGCTGATTGATTTTCAGTAGTGATTCTATGCATATCTCCTTTTAATTTTAAAATGCCTGCATAAAGTTGTACTCAATACATTACAATTTTAATATTTATTTCTTCATTATTTTCAACTATTTCTAAGTTTTGTTTGTTTGTTTTGTTTTAACACTTTATTGCACACAAGAAAATAATAAATACATAAACAAATAAAACCTTAGACTGCAGAGGAGATAAGCGTAAAGAAGAGAGCATGAATGAAGTGTACAACTAAAGAGTGTGACATTTCTGTCTAGAAGTTATTACAGATACAGATATTCTCGTTATTTATTCTAATTCTGACGTTTCCAATCAAAATTACTGTCTGTATTTGCAAGTACAAAATTTCAAGACAAACAAATCCATTATTTCCGTTGAAAATATATTATAATATTTATTCATCGCACTGAGAAGTTTTCTTATTATGGAAATACTTTGTTTACGGTGCTTGAGAAGTAACACTTAACTTTGTTGAAGCTATCAACGAGGCTTTAAGGATGTGAACTTGGAATAGACGAAAGAGATACAATGATTTGTTTGATGCCAACATCACTAACACGGTTGAACACTTTACGATATTTCAGAGGTTTTTTGTTGGAATTTTTGTGTTGGCCAATAAAGTGGACTCAAACTCAAAGACTTTGTAATCTGGTAGATTAGGAGTTGTACGTGATAGCTCGTTTTGCAAGTATTACAAGATGAATTTTACAGTGTCTTGTGATTATTGAGAATTTAAAGGTAAATATACCCTAGAAAGCATTATATGATCAAAGAGTTTTTATATAAAAATCTAAAATACCATGTTTCTGTTTGTTATAATATAATACCGAATACCGAAATAGTGCATTTAAAAAAACTTAATTTCTCACATGGTTTAACTATCTGTTCAAATAGGTGTTCTTATACAATAAGATGGTGTAAAAAAGTAATAGAACACTGGCCATATTTTACCTAAAATGTATTCAAATTTATTTTGTAACTTATCTTGAAAACTTTGAATTCAAAACCTAATTCCAGCCTTAGCGTTAGGATTGATAATTGAATAAAATAACTAATTGGCATACTTCGTGACTAACAAGTGTGATAACGACTACTTGAGATGGCGCCACAAGATCTTCATTTCATTCATTTTCTGCCCATAAACGTCCCACTGCAGGGCACGAGTCTCCTCCAAAAAATCTGGAGGGAATTTAGCTTACTATACCACACTGGACAGACGAGTTGGTAAAATCTTCGTTTACGTGGATTTAAAAGAAAAATATTAATACTTAGTAACATAGTTTTGATACCAGAAAATGAAGCTTCAGTTTTATTTTGCATCAATATTTATAATTAATAAATGCTCCTAGCCCGGAATCTAATCTTTCAAAAAATTAGATTGTTTCTTTAAATTTATTAATGAAAAAAAACAGGATGGTTTTTTATTTTGTTTATTAAGCCTAACCGTAAAAGTATATTGTGAAATTCAATTATGCTTCTATTTTCCACTCGATCATCAATTATATTTCATTAACAGAATTCATCTTCCAATTAACGTATCTAAAGTAGCAATTTTACTGAGTATTTTCAAGATTAGTCCAGTTCCTTTATTAAAAGACTTTCAAGTTTCCAAACCTGAAATCCTTCTTCTTTCCACAAATGTCGCCACAAATAATCTGCTTTAAATTGTGTCTTGTTCAACAAGAGTAGTTACAAAGAAACTTACTTTGTTTCGTCTAGTTTTAGTTTGATGTTCATTAGATAAGTTTAATTTTATTTAATCGTGACGTAGTACTGTTATTTTGAGATACAAACTCTAGAGTTTGTTTTACGATTTCCTAGGATTTCTCGGTACTCATTATTTTATGAGAGGTTGGACTCAGTGTTTACACATCAAAGTAACAACGCAATTAAATAAATTTGTTATGACTAATTGTTTATGTGCGTACATTAAAGATAGGTATGCATCGTTAGTTAGTTGTAACCAGAAAGATTGACTGAAAGAAATTATACATATTATGAAGAAATATTCGGTCTCATAAATATCGGTAGTGACGGATTAAGAATACATAATGTCACTACCCCATCTCAACCCGTGGGTGTTGTAGAAGGCGACTAAGGGAGTAACCTTATGCAGACAAGAGCATTGCAAGAAAAGGAAAATTCGAAACAAACCTTATACCAACCCGCCTGGCCAGCGTGGTATAGTAGGCTAAATTCCCTCCACATTCTTTGGAGGAGACCCGAGCCCAGCAGTGGGACATTTATGGGTTGAGACGATGATGAATATCGGTAGACAACAATTTAGATTTTTACTTATAACACAGACGTGTTAACAGGGATAACATTGATGAACCTAACAGATACGAGTAACATAACTGTGCATACATACGAATTTTAAAAGTGAAAAACAAGTACATCGATTAGAATTCACACTGGGTTTCAATGCGGCTGATAACTAAGGTCTCAGGATTTGTTTCATGTAATCCAACTTCGTTTAATGATCAAATTGTTTCATCATAAATATGTGTTTTTTTTTCAAATTTAATTTATGAATAAATACTATATAATTATATATGTAGTAAATGCTGTTTGCTCTGCTGTTGGATGTCATTGGGCTGATATGATGATGATCATGAAATGCTGTTATGTAAATGCTCATTAAGATTTAATTGTCCAAAACTCTTACAGGAAACGAAACGGCGTAATTTTACTCAAACCACTCTCAAAAAATCATCCAATCTGTTTTTTTTTGACATTCTAAAATGCTTTCTGCTTTTTTATGATCAAGCAAACCCATTTACTTGTAATCACAATTTATAGTGTACCTACCGCAAAGGTAATGACACCAATGGGAGTACAAGTCATTCTTTTTACTAATATCCATCAAGCTAATGAAGGCAATAATGGGCAAATGAAATCGCCTTAAAGCCAGTATTCAAATTACAAATATAAACCTTTTTACCTTATTGATGTAGAAGATTAATTAATGTTGGTAAAAATTGAGTGTCACTATTTAATAAATGAACTTTAATATTTATTGAAAGTATTCTGCCTAGAATGTGCTAGGTTTAATTAAGTTTGATAAATTTAACGTTTTTCCATTAATCTAAACTGTATTTTTACTTATACATTAATTTACTGAGACATGACTATACTAATTTTGGCCTATATAAAGCACATGCAAATATGTAAAATCAAATTATGGCCAATTTTTTTTTTGAAAAGAGACTTGACTCTTTTGTCGCAATTATATATTTGTTAAATACTTAGGCTTATACAATGAAACTCTTTATAAAAAATAATTTGTCTTTAATTTCATCATCATAATAGTCATCGTAATACTGGAAATAGACCTCACCTTATAATAATGATAATGCCTACATTTAATTTAATAAATGTAAATAATTATACCACTACCCCAAACAGAACTGTTGAAAATAAATTCACTCACAATTCTTGTGCCTTATAAAAAATTGATTGATTTATGAACCAAGACTACCAACAATTTTTGTTCAGAATAATAATCTTTATCATCCATAACATCAGCACGAACTTCGACTTTTCTTTCGTAGCGCTTATTCTTTACTTTGCCTCAAGAAAAGTGAACCGATCTTTCACTAATAAGAATTTCAACATTTTTCTCTAACCCTTTTAACCTAAATACAGTTACAACAAGTTCTCTTAGATCATAAACTTCAAGTTTCTCTTGTATCCCCTAGATATATTGATCAGTTTCTTTATAGCTTTATGGCAACGAGTAGAACATATTTTAGTCGGTGTAAAGCTGCTGACCGCCTGTCAAAACGTTACTTGCAAGTTGAGCTTTGCACTTTATTGTCTTGGACTGGAAATCTGGTTTCAGGGAAAATGTTGATATATTTTGAAGTGAACTGAACGATTTTGTTTAAAACTGGTTTCATTGAATTTTATTTCATTCATTCATTCATTTCATTCATTCATTCATAATACAAGCTAAATTTTTCAGGACTAGAAAAGAAAATGGTTTGTAATTTTTATGTGTCATTCTTCACAACCAAATTGCTCAATATCATCATCATCATCATCATATCAGCCCAACGACGTCCACTGTTGAACATAGGCCTCACCTAATTTCCGCCATGAATATGCTCAATATGATAAAGAACTATTATAAAGTTTTAGATGCGGTCTCCTGTAGGGTATTTTCCCCGACGAATTGCTCAATTTCATTCACAATATCAAATCTCGCTGTACCTATTCTGATAAAACTACCTCTCATAGTATTAACTTCTTTATTTATATTATTAGACCTACACAGACGTGGTATTCATATTCGAATACTTCCTCTAAGAAAACTCCTCTAGCGACTTTATTAACAAATTCTTGGAGGCAAGAATCCTTGGTAGAAACAGTCGACTAGTCTTGTCTATTCTAAAGAATTTTTAATACCACAGCGTATTGCATCCGAACATGTGACGTAACTCGCTCCATATTGGTCCGAGTTTAAATAATAGATGGCGTTGTCCAATAAATCTTCCGCCGCCATATTGAATGTCATTCGTTCCATTCATTGTCCGACTGAATGAATGGAAAGGTTTTTATCTGGTGCTTTTGTAGTAGAGTTGACTTCAATTACATTAACGGCTTTATGATTTCTATTCTTTGTTGTTTTTGAATATAACGGAAAATGGATTTTATCAAATTATTTGCCTGAAACACAGGACTGCGTATTGTGACTAACCTGATGGAATTTAAGCGGCTTGGTTTGATTCACAGTTTGTATGAGTGAAAGTGCAAAACCTTTAAGAAACAAGGTTCGTATAAAATCGCTTAATTTTAAATGTACGTGATATCTGTGTTGTAAACAAGCTACTGGTCTGTTTGTTCACCTCGGTCAAACATATTTAGCATACGTTGGGTCATAACGTCATTTGTATTATTGTAATTGTTTTAATGTTAAACATTTTCCAAAAGCCTAGTTTGACTGCAACGGATATACTTAATTCGAAAACTTTGTAGTCCTATTTGACAAATTATTTTTTATAAGGAGCTGCTTTTATACAAAAGTACTCAGTATAACAAATTAATAATATTTTAGATACTAAAAGAATTGAAATTATTGTACCTGCCTTATATTGATGGATTTTCTACTCGTATTTGGTTTCTTGAATACTTAGTTACTTATCTATGAAGAAAAAATCATTTGTTTACAATTTTAACAAAGAACTGAATGCTGTCCATTTGTAACTAAGTCATGGATATTTTTAAATAATTTGGTTTTTAGTTTAGCGGTATAGTAACATCGTGTATGCTGAATATGTTTGCTATTGTGCACTCACTGTGTGCCGTGTTGTTTTATTTTCTATGCATGTGTTTTACAGAATATTTTATTTTAGCTTTCTGACATTTACCCTAGTAGTCTTTCGTATTCTAGTAGAAAAAAGTTAATTTATGTTTTCTTTAGAACTACTTACATAGAGTTTCCCAACACGGACCTCAAGAGCCCGTGGATCCATTAAAAGTCCGAATATATCGAATGGGTCCAAAAATAAATTTCAAGAAAAAATTTTAAAGTTGAAACTTTACTGGGATTTATTATGTGATGGTAGGGTTCACTAGAGAAAATGTTGGGAAACTGTTCACTAAAGTAATGTCTATTACACAATATAATATAATATAATATATAATATAATAATCTATATAATATAATATTCTACCACATTCACACAGCGCCATCTAGTCCCAAAGTAAGCAATTATATTTGCTTGTGTTATGGGTACTAAACAACTGATATACTACTTAAATACATTTTTTTTTGTAAATACATACATATTATATATAAATTACACCCAGACACAGAACAAACCTTCATGCTCATCAAACAAAGATTTGTCCTGGGTGGGGATCGAACCCACGACCTCCGGCTTAGCAGTCAGGGTCACTAACCACTAGACCAACAGGCCAGTCATTGTTTATTTTTACTTTACGACTTAATAACAGGTGTTGAGTTATGATTATTTAGAACAACGTAAATTACATGGCAACTACAAACAGTTTGCATAGCTTTAACCAACAACCACAAACACGCGATCTTTTGTTGTTGTGAGAAAACTTCCACTTGCCAACTGTTTGTGGTTTAGTTTTTGTTTCTTGAAGACAATTAAAATATTTTCATCGCAGCAATGATATGAAGCAATGATTAGAATGCTAGATTCTAAACATGACAGCAACATTGATGTAGGTAATAATCTGTCTTGCTCCATTAAACTATTTACATTAAAATTAAGAAAAAAAAAACATCAAAATAAAAATTCAAAAAGACTCATTTATCGATGACAATTGTCACTATATTGATGTCACTTTCAAACAAAAAATAGACATCATTGTTTTATGATATGCAAACGACATTTACTCTAAGGGTGATAAAGTAATTTTATATTCGACTATACGTAGATACTTATATAAAAACTCCTTAGATTTGTATGTGTAAATCTAAAAACATTTGTTAAAGATATTTCAGGACTAATCATTACATTGTTCCTAATCTTCCAATAATCTAGTAAAATAATTCCAACAGATTTAAACATTACAAAGAAACAAAGAAAAACAAAACTATCTTTATTAATATAGTATCTATTAACAGAAACTCCAAATAGGCGAGCAAAAGAATCGCTGACTAAGATTTAACGATAGATGAGTCATTGGGACATTGAGCCAAATTAGGAACAACCTACTTTCTATTTGCCAAAAACCGATTATACACAAAAAGGCTATTAAAGAAATAATCAACAGAAACAGTTATTAGGACCATCTGTCATATTCAAAGAATATAAACGACTTGTCTTAATTGATCCCGCTAAGTGATCCAAAACAACGATTTGTTGTTATCTTAAATTTGATTGTTGAAAGATGCTTGAAGGCAGAAAGTAGTAATAATGACCTTAACGACAGGACTGTCTCTTCTGTGATTAATCTAAACGAAGAGATAAATGTTGAAGTTATTGTTAACTTAATGACAATATAGTCGTTTTAGAATTGTGGCTTCGAATCCCACTTATTGATCTTTTAAAGCTGTGCTACATGGTTATAAACTTGCCTTCCACAGAGGTGCCCTTGGTGGATTCCAACCGTGTAGCCGGTTGTTGTAAACCAAATTTCATACAAACTACGCAGATGGCAACCAAGCTCCCACCAAGGTCACTCTGTTGGAACGCAAGTTTATAACCGTGTAGAACACCTATTAGTGCTAGACATAGTGTTTTAGCATAAAAATAAAATACCTTATGATAAAAAAAAAACATTTTAATAAGTAAGTTAAAAGCTGACGATCAAATATAAAAATTTAATTTTGACAAGTTGTCTATTTACCTTTTTGTTATTTTTATGTATAGGAAAAGTAAAAACAGTAACAAAATAAATTTAAATGAATTAGTTATTTTTTGAATAATGTTGGTTATTGTCTAAATTTCTTATAAAACTTGTCAACTTTTACTAAAAATTTCATTAAAACCATTTCAAGGTGTGAACATTTTCGCTATGAACAATGCAATAGCAAGTTTTCAGAAAAAGCAACTAGGTACTATATGTTTGTAATTACTAGTTAGAAAAACTATACGTAAATCAATGCAAATTCAAGCATTTAATTTAAAAAATAATAAAATAAATATGTCATCATACCGATTAATTTAAACTATGAATAATTTTCAGGAAATTGCATGCCATATATCTTTGTATGATATAAGTTTATTCTTAGTTTTGTCTGTTGCACAATCCAATAGTATTTAGACGATGTGTAGTTAAACTTAGATATTTTTTTTTTGATAATTTATTTAAATCAACCTCCAGGCCTGTATTTATGTAGAAAATCATCCTTAGACTTTTCTATTGAAGTTTTAATTACAATACTGTTTTACGTTTTTAACGTATGATTAATAGTTAAGCTTCGTGCTGTCTGTAGTATTGTTATTACGACTTCAATTTCTAGTATCATTTTTATGTTTATTTTTAGTTTCATTGGTAGTTTGGTCTTTATCATCATCTAGTATTTCTTCTCTTTCAGTCCTATCCTGGCGATTGCTGAGCATCACACTGTCACTCGAGTCGACGGCTCCACCTACTCCCAGTGTCTCACACAAGCTAACAATGTCTGGCAGATCACATTCTTCATCGCCGTCATAATACTCCTTTACGTTCTACCTCTCATAATCTTAATTGTACTATACAGCGTCATTGCCAAAAATTTGATCACAGCAGCTTCAAAAGTAGTCATGAACAAAACTGTGGATCCCTACAACACGAGAGCAAGGAAACAAGTGATACTGATGCTCGGAACCGTCGTGCTCTGCTTCTTTCTGTGTCTCATGCCATACAGAGCTCTGACATTATGGATAATTATGACACCACCAGAACATTACGATAATATGAGCCCAGAGAAATGGTACAATATACTCTACTTCTCTAGGGTGATGCTTTATATAAATTCCGCTATAAATCCTATACTTTATAATTTAATGTCCTCAAAATTCCGTATTGGATTCTGTAAAGTCTGCATTTGTTATAAAAAGAAGTTAGAGAATAAGACAAGGAGAGCTCAGAGGACGATCACAAACGGATCGACAACGAGTAGTAGCCTGACAAGAACAACGAACAGTTTAAAGAAACTCTTCAGTCACAGAAGTAGCATCGATCGTACTGACACAGAATCTGAAAGCAAAGACGAAGTAGAAAAAGGTATATTCGACAGAATATTTGCTAACAAAACATTTGTGAGACAACAATCGGCACCTGTTTGTTCAAATGCGAAACCAGTTATAAATAGAATGATAAGTGAAGGGAACATTGAGATATCTGAAGTGATTGATGTTGAACATAAAATTGATACGGATTGTCAAGCAGGCGATACTGGTACGTTTATCGGTCATTCCAATAGTAAAAATATTAGGTCAGACAACGAAATAGATCGTACACATTCTCTTAGACGAAGTGTGTTAATAAACAGTGCAAAGGCTCGGAGTGTGGATTGTGATAAGAAATTTGTCTCATACCAGAAGATAAAAGTTGACTGTGTTGTAGCTTTTCAGAAGTCTAAAAGTGTTGATTATGAGTTCCCAGAAAGTTTTGTATGAAATTGTTATGGGGAAATTTGTAATACAATTCCTTAGAAATAAGTTTTGGACAGTATTTGAGTAAAACCATTGTATATTTTAATGGTTTTAATTTTGAGACCCAGAATTGTAATTGTGCAGCCAAGGGATTTTTTTCAAAAATGTAATTGCTCATTTGGAAATTTACTAAGGTAGTTATTTAATATACACATTTATTCAGCAGATGATTTTTTTATAAATATTTAAAGACATCTTACTACACAACTTCCTGTAATATCACTGTTGCGTATTGACCAATAGACAATTTCAACGATTCCAAAAAAAAAGCCAGTGATATAACTGCTACTACGTGTATAATATGCAAAAGGTTAAGGTGGTTGCCTCGCCACTTATATCGCCGTATCAAGAGACGCGAGTTCGATTCCCACACAAGACAAATATTTGTCTGGTTCACATATTTGTTTCGAGTCTGGGTTTAGTTTGTATCTGTTAATCGCATGGTTGTAAAGTGCATGGTGACATTGGACTGTCTTTTAAAAAGGTGCGTCCTTTTCTTGATCGTGGTGCGCCGAGAGTGATGCCTTTATTTCAAGCGATAACATGACCTATTCTAATACATTAAGACATAAGTTTTCATGACATGTCTTAACTCTTAAGACCCTTTTATTACCCTGTTCCTTTTTACATGCAAAATGAAATGATGCACTTTAATTTTAAGAAGAAAATGTCTAATTGACGGAAGAAAAAATACCTATTTAATAAGATATTATTAAGAGTACTGTTTGTATTAGTATTGTGAAGCGTAAATTATTATAGATTTATTAAATGTTTGTCTCATGTTATAAATGTGATTTAGAAATGCCTATTTATTTAATGAGTTTAGAGAAATAAAGAGGATATTGATAATAATAAGTGCCAAAGCATTTTTGTTGTTTTTTTATTTTATCTGCATTATATTTCAGGTTTGCTGAATGGCTTAAAATCCATTACCCTGTTCAATAAAAAAAAGGAGTAACTCATTGACGCCTTGTAAAAGCATTTGTTTTGAAAACATAAGAAAGAATTAAATTCTATTAATTTATACTAAAAATAACCATCAAATTATATTACTGCTGGCCAAGAGTATAAAAAATATTTCTTTCTTTATTGTATTAGGTATTTATATAATATAATGTTTATAGTATGGGCATAAAATTTAAAAAAAAACTACTAGATCAGAGAAGTTGAAGTAGAAGTTTTCAGACTCGGTCATAGCAACGGTGGGACAGACCAATATTTTTTTTTCCGATCTGTCCCACTGCTGCACTGGGGGGACAGATCGGTGGGACAGACCGGAATGTTCCAATAAGTCCTAAGTCAATTATTTAGTAAAAAAAAATGTTGAAATAGCATTACATCTCGATTACGTTAAATATGTCAATACAATTAGAGATTTATAATAAAAATATACAAAAATTGCTGGTAATACAATTAATTAGAATTAAATAATAATTTAACTAACTTAATAAAATAATCTCTGGTCTGACAAGTAGTGTTAATATTATGTTTTTATGTTTGACTGGCCTGTTGGTCTAGTGGTTAGTGACCCTGACTGCTAAGCCGGAGGTCGTGGGTTCGATCCCCAACCAGGACAAATCTTTGTGTGATGAGCATAAAGGTTCGTTTTGTGTCTGGGTGTAATTTATCTATAATATGTATTTACAAAAAAAATGTATTTAAGTAGTATATCAGTTGTTTAGTACCCATAACAAAAGCAAATATAATTGCTTAATTTGGGACTAGATGGCGCTGTGTGAATGTGGTAGAATATTATTATTATATTATGTGCTTTGTAATTACATTATGTTGATAAAACAACATCTTTTTAAAAGACACAGGACTTACGAAGAACTGGTACTGGCAAAGTGCTAGATAGCCTATATGAAACTTAGTTGACAGATTTTTGACATATATTATTTTCCGTATAAAATCTGTTAAAAAAGTCTGAAATAGTTTATTAGACACTTATTTGCCAATGGTGAAACAGGCCCTAAAAATCATTAACACTTCCCTGTTTTTCTTACCCAGAACTCCCTTTCTATGCAGCCAAGTATCCTATTCCCCTTTCACCAAACTACAGCTAATAACTAAGTTAATATTCTCCGAAATAGCGACACATGTTCACTGACAATAAAAATGCGCTACCATCTCAATATTGAGTTGTAAACCTCGAAATTTGTAGCAGCAGTTGCGTGAGTTAATAAAGATTTTAATTTCTTCTATAATTGCTGCGAGCCTGAGATTGAAGGAAATGAAAAAGTTGTAATAAGATATATGTTATGTTATGCCATCTGTTTCATTAGAGCTTTGTAGGTCAAGTCATGAGACTAAGAAAACACAATAATACTGCTACTTAGCTCAATTACGTGGCGATTAAGCTCGCATTTCCCCTCTTAAAAAATTTGTAAACATACAAGATACGCGCGAACACCCTACCATAAAAACCCTTAAAAAGCTAGTAGCTATATAGTTAGCCAGATTGTCCTGTGGGCAATCATTACTTGGCCATGTTTAAAAATAATCCGATAAGGAACTAAAATACCTATGCGTATTTTACATAAGGATCTAAAAAAGGGTGGCTCACCAATAACATCGCATTACCGTGGGTTCGGTTCCCACACGAGATATTTATTATTATTTTTGGGTTACACATGCCATTAGAGGCTTCCTTGCTATGTCGATCTTATTTTAGTGCCCACACATACACTTAAAATTACTTCTAGGGGTATGTGGGTTACCATCTGGTAAGTCACTTGACTAATTCTACAAAGTGAAATTCACATTGGGGACTGCCGATGCCGGTCGAACTCCAACTCGTACCGCATGACTTGCACGTCGCATGGGTCTCGCGATTATCGCTTGTCAAAACATATGAGATTTGACGAGATAAATAATATTAAAAAAAAATGTATTACACCCAGTATTATATGTCAAATTCAATTCCAAAGAGACCCCTTTTGTATAAAAACGACCCATTATGAAAACAAAACTTTAGAATTTGTCTACCAGTGATTTAGATGACTAATTAAACCATATACATACAACAAAGGCGTGTACAATATATGTGAACAATATAAATACCACCACAGCTCACTCGTAATGAATGGGTGATCTAAGACAATGCATTTCAGGCAGTTAAGTACACCGAGTTTAAGTTATTGCACATTGTGTGCTGACAATAGCTTATAGGGTTGAACATAATATATTATTAATTATCACATCATAAATTAATATCGTAACCAGGGATTATATGGATAAATATGAAATTTGAAAAACGGCTTGCTACAGCCTAACAGTGCTAAACAGCATAATTTGATAGTGTTCGAATTTGAATTGATAGTGTATGAAAAAATATTGAAATTAAAAAGTATCATTTCGGGCACTATGCCCGAATATATTATTGTGGTCGAAACGTCAGGAAGCCGAAATTTCTGATCTCGATTCCTATATCGATATAATTATACAAAAATATTGTACCGATTTTGGTTACAGTTATGGATATGAAATTATTTCGGATTATCCGAGAGTTTCGTATTGTTCCGGTTATGTGTTTGTTTTAGAATTATAAACTGAGTCACCTTTGACGGGAGAACTCCGATTACTGGGAATGAATACCCATTTCAATTGTCGGCGTGAGCCGAGGATTCAATTTGCCAACCAACAACGTCACTGCTATACGTGTGGGGGCCACCCGATGCGACACAACAGGAGTAGGTTTAGCACAGCCCTACTCCCAACCACTGCTTTACTGTGTAGAAACGGACTCCCCCAAGGAAGTCAATGCTTCCCTTCTACAACAGTGGGGATGAGGAACCTATTCCTCCGTGTCACACTTATAAAATAAAAACATAATTTAGTAATAAGTGTTGCCTCGATTTCTTCATTATAATTTCCTACTACGACTCCGCTTTTATCCGAAACTATTCGGAACTTGTATATCAGTTTCGTTTACAGAGCTCCATAACATCCCTGATCATAAATTCTTTTACCGCAAACCGGGTAATCGGGTAGTATAAATGCATTATCCAGACAAAATTAAATGGGACATAATAATAATAATATTCTACCACATTCACACAGCGCCATCTAGTCCCAAAGTAGCAATTATATTTGCTTGTGTTATGGGTACTAAACAACTGATATACTACTTAAAAACATTTTTTTTTTGTAAATACATACATATTATAGATAAATTACACCCAGACCAGACAGAACAAACTTTTTATGCTCATCACACAAAGATTTGTCCTTGGTGGGGATCGAACCCACGACCTCCGGCTTAGCAGTCAGGGTCACTAACCACTAGACCAACAGGCCAATTAATAATAAACTTGCATTTTTTCTATTGTGTGTTTGTTAAATTATATCCCCCCGTGCAAAGCGGGACGAATATAAACATAAGTCCAACTTGACAACCTTAACAACATACAAGGTAAACATTTAAGGTAAAGCAGAAATTGAAACATGCATTCATCTGCAACCACTTATTATGGAGTTGTCTATAAAGTCATCATACCCTTTTTCTTTTTTTCTTTTCTTTTTTTAAAAGACAACGCCCGCACTAGGGAACAATCCCTGTGTCGCGGGGAGCTTTACAAACATGGAACTAACGGACACAAAACCCTAAACCCTAAATTGGTTCTCCGTGTATTATACTGACATTTCAAATAGCCAAAATTCCCTAATTAATTTAGGGTTTTCGGAAATTTGAAGTGTATATTTTTCGTTTTTAGGTTTTTTTTTAACCTTTAAATACCTATTAGGGCCAATCGGAAATGGATTGCTTATGTTAGAAGGCCAGGGTAAACACTCTTCACTCTTTTAAATGAATGGCCTAAGCATTAGCCAGCCAGTTCATTAAATGTTGCATTTGACAATCCGGCTGAATTTCATTTAGGCCGTTAGTTGAACGCCGCCGTTTAGTAAAACGGCTGGGCAGATAATTAAATGGCTGATATATACAGTTGGCTGCGACATATTATTCTATACTGGGGCCTAGATTTTTAATTAAACGGCGCCGTTCATCTAGCAGCCAAAAAACTGTATTCCTAATAAGGTAATGAACTTTTGTTTTGATTATTACATACAACTCTTGGCTTTGTATTAAAAAACGCCTTAAAATCGACTGATTTATTTGGAAGCAATGAAACTGTGACAAACAGACTCGACGATTTTCAGCTGTCATTAGTCACATTATACACGTCATGTTATGTCATTCTATAAATTAACAACATTAGTATTAACAATAATCATTACCGTATTAATGGCTAACCCCAAATTTCATTTCGAGAATCTCGTTATGTGTAAGTCTCACGGGAACCATAATGTAGATACTGCCAATTACTTTTACTCAAGTTGTTATTTACGTCATTGTATGGCAATGTGTTTATGTTTTCTAGGTTTTACACTCAGCTTTGTCTGCGTGATGTTTGGTCCTATTGCAAGTTCTATAGTACATTTCTAGAGTTTATTTTACCTACTCTATAAACTATTATTTTGTAATTACAAACAGACACTTCAATTAAATCCGTTTGTATAGATGTCGTATTGCATTAGATCTGTTCAGTGTGAATGTGTGAATACATAATGTCACTACCCCATCTCAACGCGTGGGTGTCGTAAAAGGCGACTAAGGGAGTAAACCTTACGCAGACAAGAGCACTGCCAGAAAAGGAAAATTCGAATCACGCCCTATACCAACCCGTCTGGCCAGCGTGGTATAGTAGGCTAAATTCCCTCTACATTCTTTGGAGGAGACCCGTGCCCAGCAGTTAGACGTTAATGGGTTGAAATGATGATGATGACTGTGAATGTGTAATAGACAATAGTATGGATGAAATTACTTCTTATTTCAACCTACTTAATATAGTCATAAAACCATATTTACGTAATTAAGTCGGTAATTAAAAATAAATATGTATAAATCTTATCAATCATCTAGACTCATTACATATTGGCACCCCGCAACATTTTTTGAAGTTTTTAAATCGGTTTTTTATTAAATACAATCCCTACTCGTATGTTCTACATATAATAACGAACAGGGATTCATAGAATTGAGGCCATTAAGTCGTAAAGCTACTGATATACGTGCCTGTAGAAAAAAGAAACCAGTACGTCGTTTTTTGGAAAAAACGCTAAAAGTCTCTGAGGAATACCAAAGGACTTGGCTTCTAATTTATCTTTTGACATGACAGCAGTTAATTTAGGTCGGTTGCCATCTTTGAGAGATCACTTGCAATCTGTTTGCGGCAAAAAGTTTCTTTCTTTGCAGTGCATTGATGTATAATGGATATTTTCTTTCAAACTCTTCTATTTTACTTCTGATTAACTTTATTGCGGGTTTTTACACAGTAAGTAAGGTTTTCTCTAGGACTATTGAGTGTCAAAGCTCAGTGATTTCAAGGGTTCATCATTATTAATTTTGACTTACAGTAGTAACAATGACAGTTTCTTGGAAAGGATTGTTCCGTAATGCATAAGTATTCAGTTAAAAGACCAAAAAGATTAAAATTTTCTTCGAGAATTTTTAATAATATAATATAATATTATTATACCATCCGCTAACTTATCCTCTGCTAACAGTTAAGGAAAACATCGTGAGCAAACCCACATACCCTAGAAGAAATTCTATGAGTATGTCTGATCAATCAACCCGCACTAGGCCAGCGTGAGTGGATTATGGCCTAAGCCCTCTCAGCTCTCTAGTTAAAGGAGAGGAGACCTGAGCCCATCAGTGGGACTTAATGGGTTGCTGATTAATGATAACTATGATATGGTAGCGGTAAATGTCTCACCCCATTTTAAAATAAAATTCTCTAAGGGCCTCTGGGTGTTCGACCTATGTCCCCGCCCGCTTATATACTTCTCAAACAGAGAAAAATACCCGTGAAGTGTAGACTATGATATAACTACGGATATATAGATTTAAGTCCTGGTCTTCTTCACATCTCGACACCATTTAGGAACGTGTGACAAAAATGGATATTTATATATCCATTTATTAATTACCCTACATACGAAGATTCATTATTTTGTTCTAACGTAACATTACCAAACGTAATGTACATTTATGAATAACATGGACATAATTTACAATGTAAATGACGTCATCTATCAAAGTGTCATAATTGTCTCTCGGGGTAAATTCCTTCTGTTTCAGTAATACAGAGAAATACTTAATGAACATTTCTCTAATAAACCAAGAAGGATATTAATAACTAGCATTTGTGGACGAAGTTATTTCTAGGCACTTAATTTTGTGCCTGATTAGCAACAGACGGTTCGTTCATTTTCCGCTACAATTAGGCTGGGTACTCACTAGCGAGTTGTAACCATAACAGTTGAATGTACAGTACATGTATATTGCCAAAAATCATAGTGTGTACGTGGTTCATGAACTTGCTAGCAGGGGCAAGATAGCAAGGTACTCATTTCTGTACCCGTAACATATTGATGTAGCTGTCAAATGCTTGAAAGTGACAGCGACCATATCATAATTTCCTTACGTTCGACAGCGACATCAAAACGAATGTCGAAATTCAGAGCAAGCCCCGTACACATTAGAGCTCGCAAAGTGCATACGCTCGGTGAAAGCCTAAACTAATAATAATAGTATTCTTTATTGTGGAGCATAGGTGGGTACATAATACACATGTTACAGTTACTTCTATTTTTTTTTTTTAAAGACAACGCCCGCACTAGGGAACAAGCCCTGTGTTGCGGGGAGCTTTACAAACATGAAACTAACGGACACAAAGTTAAAATACTACAGTTACAATTTAAAAACATTAGAACCTCGTTACTGTATCATGCAAGTTAGCTATTTGCTACGCCACGGCGCTATTCCAACGCGAAAGCTTCGATTATAAAAGTTTGCAATTATCTTCATTATATAAAAGCTATTGCTGAATGTTTTGATCGAATCAAATAAGAACAGCTCCACCTAGTTAGCAAAATCTTTTTCTTTAATCATTTTCAGAATTGTGTTAAATAAAATTATTGGAAAATCCACCCACACCACAAGTTGGAAATTTGAACCCATTCATATTCGTAGCAGGTCATTAGTAAGTGTGGTATTCAAACAATTACCTAACATCACTTTTTTATTTCGCAGTCCCATCCTTGGCGTCGCCACATTCACCTACGAGGTCTTCGAGGATGGCACAGAAGTCCCCGTCTGCCTCACACAAGCCGACACCTTCTGGTCAGCACTCTTCTTCATCCTCACCATCGCAATCTTCTTCATCGTTCCCCTCGCAGTACTTCTCGTGCTCTACAGCGTTATCGCCAAAAATTTAATGGAGAACCCTGTCATCATTGCACAGAACAGCAAGAACACCAGTAACACAGGAAACGTCGTGCGATACAGAAAGCAAGTCATTCTCATGCTCGGGACTGTCGTCTTATCATTCTTCATCTGCCTCCTACCATTCAAAGCCTTAACGCTTTGGATCATCGTATTCCCACCAGAGACAATAATGTCATTAGGTATAGATGGGTACTATATACTTTTATATTTTTGTAGAGTTATGCTGTATTTAAATTCGGCAATCAATCCAATATTATACAATTTAATGTCGTCTAAATTTAGGGAAGGATTTGTAAAGTTGTTGAAGATAAATAAGTTGATGAGATGCAGTAGGACTTTAAGGGAAACAATGCAAAGAAGGGACACATTTAATACAACTACATCTACTGGCTTTTCAAGCAGTCAAAATACTTCAGATTCCTTTTGGAGAAGATACAGCAATAGAACGTCGTCTCAAAAATATTTTGTGAAAAGAGAAAGTAAGCCAGTAAAGGAGGAAAACGTGCAACAGATGAAAGTAGGTGAGATTATAAACGTTGAAAATACAAGACGCAACAGTATGAAAATTATTGCAGCTCTCAATGAAATAAATAATGAGGCGTACGCTGAAGTACATGATAATCACTGTTCTAATGAATTAGCAATAGACACTGCCAACGAGAACAATAAACAAATACAAATATTAAACTTAGATGTAAAAACTAATAATGTTTATTCTATAACTTTAGATGTAAGTGAATCGGTTGAAGGTAGGAACAAGTATGTATGTATACCAACACTTGATAGAGAGAGAAATATATTTATATACGACTACAGCTCGAAGGAGAGTTTCGTATGAAAACATGTTTTTTATGTAGTACGTCTGGCTGAAAGCCAGATAAATCAGTGCATTTACTTAAGACATCTAAATAGATTTACGATTGATTCATATATCAAGATAATAATTCTAATATTATAAGAAAGAAAGTTTTGTTTCTGTTATTTTCTCACAAGAAGTACTTATTGGATTGACTTCCAACTTTGACATGTTATTTGTAGATGAAAGAGTTCTTCTGTTACTTCAGCACATAAATTAGCCGGAAATGGCCCGAAGGCTACAAAGGCCGACGATTGACACTTAACCACCCACAACTTTCTTCTGACGCAGAGCCAAATATTTTTCCGGGTATTTTGGGACAATACATCACATAAATTGAAATCCTTTTTGGACTGAACTTCTTTTGAAAAAAACTATACACAATAAAAACTCAAGAACCACCATCAATACAGTCAAAAACAAGTTGTACTGAAGTTAAAGCCTTTCAAGTACCTCTAGGTTCTAAAGAGTCTAGAGTAGAAGACTAGATTTCAATGACCAAGAACCAAAATCCAAACAAATGTCTTCTTGTAATACATTTAACGTTGAGCAAGCTGATTACGTCTGCAAATCGCAAATCTACAACTAATGATAATTATCTTTCAAGAGATATGAAAAGCCAGACTGGCTTTATCTCTTCCGTTCATATTTTTGTCATCTGTACCCGACAGAGAGATTAATAGAATGGGCCATTTGTCATAGATCTCTGATATATGTTCTGACATAAAAACAGTTTATTTCTCTTATTCGTTTCTGTATTGCTGAATTAGTAGTAAACTAATTCTTGCTAGGGTTGCTTCAGAAATAAAATTAATATATTTTTGAAGCACAGAACATTTTATTCTATTATTTTTTACAAAAGCAGTCTTTTTTTAAACATCTACCCAGGTATTGTTTAAATTTGATATTCTTTTATTTACATCTTTAACTCTTGAACCAAAAACCACTTAATACAAAACTAAAAGATATCTGTTCTCAAATTTCATATGAAGTCAGTCGAATTTGAAAATAATTTACATCACCTTTTTAATTCTATTTTTTAAATTGGCTACCTGCCTGCGGCTTTGAAACATTCAATATTGTAAGCTGTTTTCATCAAAATAACAAATATATTAGTGTTGGAGGGCAAAGGGCTTACAAGGGCAGACAACTCTCATTCCACTATCGATTCCTAATAACTTTCTACATTTGTGTAGCCGTGAAATTAAACGCTGCGCTGATTTAATTAACGAATTTGCTATTTTTACTTCACCTGTATTTAAGTGATGCTTATTTTAAGCATATTTTGATTTCAAAATCCTTATTAGAAGTACCAAAATTATCGAGTTGTTATAAATATATCTATACTTAGTGTTCACACCAAATTTCTTTTGTATAAATTGGGATAATATCGTCCAAGCTCTATGCGACGAATCGAAACTTATTTGAATTTGCTCTTTTTACTTTGATACGTTTCTAAACTGTACGAGAATTCAATCGCTGATAGTAAAAACAGTGGATTCCGTTCCTGTTATTTTAAACTCAATTTTCTATTGGAAAGTATGATCTGAATGCTGTTTTACTGCATGTTATCATTGGACGGATTGTTTTAATAGACTGTTCTTTTTCAGTCTTTAGTGCTTGCCACTCTGGGTGGGATATAGTTAATTAACGCAATGAATTTTTATTTCTAAACACACCAAACGTGGTATCCTCATTTCAACCGATAAACGTCCTACTGCTAGATACGGGTCTCCTCCAAAGAATGTGGAGGGAATTTAGCTTACGTGGTATATCTCCATCATATCTACATTTTTAGTTTTTGGCTTGTGTTTAAACCAGACTCCATTTAAGACTTTGGGTTTCAGTAAATCTTTTCAAATGTGAAATGCTAACTCAAGTCTACAAATAAGATTTATTTTCAATCTCTTAAAGTTTCATTTCAATTAGACTGTTTGGTATCTTGGCACTTGAATTTCATTGTGGTTTGGATCTCAAATGGACTTTAAATAAAATGTTTGGCTGTTAAAATCTCCCTTTATATGTATTACTAGTTATTTTTTTTAAGTTTTTAGATGGTATTTGTTTGAAAGTTTTATAAACAGTTATTTTACTATATAAGTTTAAGTTTTTATATTTAACTTGGTACAATAAATTTATAGATATGCAAATATTTGATATAATAAACTTAGTATTCAGATCTACTCTACAGGTAATATTATGTGTAATTCCCGTTAATATTTTAACTTATTTGCCAATACTTAAACTTTCTTATACTTAACCTAATATATAAATAGATATCATTATATAATATGTCACAGATAATAATATATCACTGCCATTATACGTATTTAGAGGTCAATTTACATGATGCAAAGAAAACATGTCTCATAATCGCAGAAAAAAATTCAATAAACTTTGCAATTTACGTTGCTTTCATTGCATACATACATAGTGTCACACATATTTATCCGTGAAAGGGTAGGCAGAAATGTATCACATCCATTTTTTGTTAGTTTTATGAGGTTTTAACAGAGACATTGCCATTAACTATATGTCCAAGCTCCGGACTAATATTGCTTATTTTCATGACGGAAAAACCCAATACCGTTTTGGCTTGACCCGGGAACCCTGAACCTCTTGCTTAAAATTCGTACAATCCTACACTACGCCACTGAGGCAATTGCATTTGCATCATGTAAATGAACCTTAATACAATTATTGCATTTAAGGTAGAGTGTATACTAACTAATGGAATATATGTGAAAACTTGTTTGTTTGTCCTATTACGACGTTGCAACAGAGCAACGGAGCAGCATGATTTTATATATTAGAATAGTTGGAGGCCTGAAGGTTTACTTACATATAAAATATTTCGATAAGTGTCCGTTCTCAAAGATCGACTTGGAGAGCATAGGAAATGTGAATATGATTCAAAATACAACTTTAGTGCATTTGAATAACGATCTATTTTAAATTGCACTATATGAAATGCATCCACTTATAAATTTTTGCCAGAAATAAAGTAGATCGTGATACAATGGCATAAAGTTTTATATTGAACACTACACAAATATTTTCCAAGGATGAAGCCGTGGGTGTAATCGTGCATGCTAGAATATGAAACGAATTTGCAAATAATGTCTGCATTTGGATTAGTCTAGAATGAATTAATAAGAACCAAATTAACTGAAGAATAATATTTAAATTATATTCGTATTTTAATATATTTTTCAAACATAAACAGGTGAAAAGAAACATAATTGAATGGACAACCCTACATTGCTGTTGTTTCCTTTTGAAAATATTATGTGCATTTAGACTAGCCTTGAAGAATTAATATCAACCAAATTAAATAAAGAATTAATAATATAAGAAATTAAATAATATATCACTGCATGTTATATAATCATACTTTAGTAATTGAAAAACAATAATTCAGGGTCTTCCCCCGTATATAATTCCTAACAGAACAGGCAACCCTACGTAATAATGACGTTTCCTTTTTCAGTATTCACCTTCCTTTTTATATTCACCCTAATGCTAGCTGATAATAAAACATATTTTAGTTTAAACGCCTATGAAAAGTACCTAATAAATTTATTTTTAATTAGTGTAACTAACTTTTACCATAGAAATACGGGACGTGCCAAACATAAGGCTATCTGTATATAAATGTATAATTAACTAAAAGTAAATAGATACATGATACATGACTGTGGAAAGATAAAAAAAATGTTTATTTAAAAACATATTAAGTATCGCAATTCTAGTGTAAAAGATACATAAGAGATTTGTACGTCTGGCAATTTTATTCTTTATACTGTTATTGTAAGTCTCAAAATTGTCCAGCAGTGTTTTTAACTTAAATCTTATACTGTTAGTGCGAAATGACCAAAAAAATTCCCATGATATATTGTAAAATAAAATATTATAATAAAGAAAGATAATTTTGCAAAGCATCCACACACAATGATTAATCAGAAGTATAGTATGTGTGATCCTCGTAAAGTTTAACTATAGAAATAATGAAAAAAAATAAAATCATTGACATTATATTATTTGTTAAGAATGTGTACCTAAAAATATTTCATGTAAATTCCTTTAGTGTTTCATATCCGTATTATTTTACGAATGAAAAAGAATTTAAATATTGCACAATGTGTATATCTTTACAGGGTGAGTTAAACAATTCAACTCACCTTGTTAAAAACATGTTTTGTGTTTTTGTATTATTAATTAAATATAGCAATCAAACATAATTCCAATTAATTAATGGGTGGGTAGTAGACCAGTAGTCCTATAGGTAGAAACTTGCACTATGTATACATGCACCCTTATTATTATTATTATGTAAAATAATCATGTTATAATATACCTTAAAGTAAATAAAATTTATTTTTTTACACGACCATGTCGAAATTTGTAGGTATAAGATAACTTATAATTTTAACCCATTGTAGTGTATTTGTGCAGCTTTTTTATGTTTTATCTTTCCACATTCACCCGAGGTGAATAAAATAAGATGAATGTAATAAAATTGTATTCTCTTATTGCCAATACATGTAATATTTACAGTAATTTGTGTGTTATTTCTAAACTCTTTATCCTAATAACTTCACCAATTGTTGACTCACCTTAAATTTGTTGACTGCTAGACAGACGACTGACAAATACCTTTGTATTTAATGAAATTGAATTGCGAAGTTTTGAATAGAATTAAGAAACGAAATTACAGAATTTGTTTAAAGAGGATTATTAAATCCTCTTTAAACAGTCAACAAATTTAAGGTAGAGTATCATGGCAGTATTTATTTATTTAAAACTTAATGCACATTATGTACAATGGCGGACTTAATACCACAGGCATTATCTACCAGTCAACCACGGTGATGCAGAGATAACCGAAGTAGGTGCAGTTTGAAAATAAATAAGTGGAAAAAAAAAAGAATAAGTTACTCAGTAGCAATCAGTAGAATAAGTGATTCCCTGTGCGGTGACGGGGAATAAAAAGAATATTAAAAAAATCACCGCCCCTATCTCTCTCCCTGGGTGTCGTATAAGGCGACTATGGGACTAGCCGAGATATCATCTGCTCGGCCGGTGGTAGGGTTTATTTACCCGCCTGGCTCGTACCACCGTACACTTAGTGAAATACCCGTGAAGTGGCTTGCCGCGTTTCGGGATCAGCTAGTGTAAACACCAGGGCTCGGGGAATTATTGTTGCGATACTATGGGAACAGTGTAGGTTTCCGTCAAACTATTGTCGGGATGAATAAGCTGACCTGTCGGCTAGGGAGACCCGATGAAACGGTTTTTCCGCTGGCCGCCCGCGGCATAGTACAGGGGCCCAATCAAGGCAAACCACCTTGAGAGGCTGCCCTTTCATGCCGTGTATAATCTCGGGGTAGATCGTCGTGCCGGCTGGTGACCGGACGGTGGGGACCCGGCGACTACTTCCGGGGGGGTTCGGGGGCCCTTCCATCCGACGGATCAGTTCTATTCATCTGCAGGCATATTAATGGGGAGACAGACCAACACGCTTTCTCCCATGTATCGCAACAGCAGTCCCCCGTTTCGCGCTTCTCTTCTCTCTTCTCTAACAATGACAATACACCAAAGAAAAGCAGGTTCTACAGCGGTGCACTCCCCCACCGTTTTCAAAGTGGAGTTTGCTAACATTCGTGGACTCCACTCAAATCTCAACGCCGTCCACCACCATCTTGAAACGGTGCAACCCGCTATGCTTTTTCTCACGGAGACACAAATTCAACGTCCGGCAGACACCTCATACCTTCATTATCCCGGCTACGTGCTTGAGGAAAATTTCCTTCCGAAGGCCGGAGTCTGTTTGTATGTACGATCGGATGTTTGCTGTCGACGTCTGCGTTGTCTTGAGGACCCTGCTTTTTCCATCTTATGGGTACATTTAGACATGGGCCTCCAGAGTCGAATATACGCCTGCATATATCGATCTCATTCAGGGGACTCCCTAACAACTCAACTCTTCGATAATCTAAGTCGGGCGGCAGACGAAGCACAGGTGCGATATCCAACTGCAGAAATGGTGTTTTTGGGGGACTTCAATTCCCACCATGACTCCTGGCTGGGTTCCTCCAGCACTAACCATGCGGGGAAAGTTGCCCACGAGTTCGCTCTCTCGCACGGTCTTACGCAACTAGTAGACCAGCCTACCAGAATACCTGACGTACCGGGACAAGCGCCAACTTTGCTAGACCTTCTACTTACCACCCACCCTGCTAATTACCGAGTCGTGGTTGGTCCGCCCTTGGGTACCTCCGACCACTGCCTTGTCACCAGCACAGTGCCTAGCACGGTCATACCGCCACCCAGAATGACCAAGCGCCGCGTCTGGCACTACTCGTCAGCAGATTGGGACGGATTGCGAGACTACTACGCATCTATTCCGTGGCAACAGCGTTGTTTCAGAGGGAACGATCTAACGGCGACTGCAGAGGCCATTGTTGGTGAGATCAGCCTAGGTATGGAATATTATATCCCCTATTCTGATGTCACTAGCAAGGGCCGTAGACGCCCCTGGTTCAATCGCGATTGCGCTGAGGCTGTCAGTAAAAAACAGGCAGCGTATCGCGCTTGGACGAGGGGTCGCGCCCTTAATGATCCTAACATTGCCTCTCTGAAAGCAGCGTACAACTCCGCCACTAGGGCTTGCAAGAGGACTTATATAAGGGCGGACGCTCAACGCGTAACACGTGTGGGCATGGAGTTGGTATCGCATCCCACAGGGTCTCGTAATTACTGGCGCCTTGCCAAGACCGTCCAGGCCAATTTCTGCCAGCCCTCGCTGCCTCCACTGAGATACCCCGATGGCTCACTGGCCCACCTGCCGCAAGAAAAAGTCGATCTCCTGGCTAACCTCTTTGCGGCTAACTCCCGAATCGGCGACCGTGGTACACTACCACCAACAATACCTGCTTGTGGCGATACGATGCCCGATATCCGCATTAGACAGCGTGACGTGCGTCGTGAACTACAGTCGCTCGATGTTCGGAAAGCTAATGGGCCGGACGGCATCCCGGTGATATTGCTGAAGAAATGCGCAGCAGAGTTGTCACCTATGTTAACGCACTTCTTTCAACTCTCATACTCGACCGGCTGTGTTCCGGAGTCTTGGAGAGAGGCTAATGTGCAACCGGTCCCCAAGAAAGGAGACCGTTCTGATCCATTAAATTACCGCCCCATTGCTATAACCTCAGTGCTGTGCAAAGTAATGGAACGTATTATTAATAAACAACTTATCCACTACCTGGAAGATCACTCCCTTATTAACGATCGACAATACGGCTTCAGACCAAAACGATCAACGGGTGATCTTCTAGCGTATGTAACGCACCTCTGGGGTGAGGCAATTGATAAGCATGGCGAAGCTATAGCTATTAGCCTTGATATTGCCAAGGCTTTCGATCGGGTCTGGCACAAAGCTCTTCTCTCCAAGCTTCCGGCATACGGTCTGCCCATCCAGCTCTGCGACTGGATTGCCGGCTTCCTACATGAACGTAAAATTCGTGTCGTAGCAGACGGATGCGTCTCAAAGTTTATGTCAGTGAATGCCGGCGTCCCACAAGGATCCGTTATATCGCCCACCCTCTTTCTTCTGCATATCAATGACATGCTACCTCTCGGTAATATTCATTGCTATGCAGATGATAGTACGGTCCATGGGCGATATCTTAGTAAACCCGGTGCTGGCAGGGCAGAAATCGGAGAGAAACGGGAGAGTTTGGTCATTGAACTGGATCGGGTGCTGGATCTCATCTCCAATTGGGGAACCAATAACCTGGTCGAGTTCAATGCCAAGAAAACCCAAGTTTGTGCGTTCACAGCCAAAACGAGCCCTTTTGTCCCCCTACCCACTCTTCAGAGCACTTCGCTTAATTTGCGAGACAGCCTAAGCATGCTAGGCATGGATATCCGCTGCAACATCAATCAGGGGAAGTACATTGAGAGCCTGATATTAACTGCTTCTAAAAAACTCGGAATTCTGAACAGGGTGCGTCGGTTCTTCACGCCGGAACAACTGTGTCTTCTTTATAAGACTCAGGTCCGGTCTTGCGTGGAATACTGTTCTCATCTCTGGGATGGTTCTGCCCAGTACCTCCTCGATGCCCTTGATAGATTGCAGCGACGGGCTGTACGCATTATTGGAGCGAATGAGGTTACAATAGCCCTTGAACCCCTACAACTACGCAGAGACATTGGTTCTCTGAGCGTCTTTTACCGTTTATACCATGGCGAGTGCTCTGAAGAGCTATTCGAGCTCATTCCACCTTCCCCTTTCCGTGGGAGAACCACGCGTGCTGGCTTGCGTTGTCATCCCTATACTGTGGAAAACATCACCACACGTACTAAAAAATTCGGCAATTCTTATCTATGCCGTACCATCAAAATGTGGAACGCACTGCCGGCTCATGTCTTTCCTCCTTCCTACAATATGGGATCCTTCAAGCGAAGCGTGAAGAAGCACCTTGCGGGCCAGCATGGCTGTGCCGGCTGACAGGACACTTGGGTCTCCTGTCAGCTGGCAAAGCAATTTGGGCTCTTCTTTCAGCTTTCCATCAGGCGAAAAGGAGCCACTATGCTTGGCATCTATAAAAAAAAAAAAAAAAAAAAAGCATCTACTTATGTCTTGAATTAATTCTGTCCATAAATTTCTATACTTATAAAATATAAATATATAAAAATCTATATAAACCATTATTAAATTAATAACGGTTTTATGAAAAATTAAAAACAAACCACTACGCAATAACGCAATCGCATCAAATTAATACACTTTGTAACTGTGACAATTAATATTAATTACTCACAGTTTTAATCAAATAGTCAGACAATGTAATTAATTCAGTGCGTTATTGATTAATTAGCCAGTCATGTGTGTAATACAATTTGAGAAAATTAGGTTATATGTTTCAATTAATCACGAACAATGAGTAATTACTATTCCAATCGCTAGCATGAATAATAATGCAGAGGTAGCATTAAACATTCGTTGTAGAAGTATGATGACTGCTGCGCAAGATATTCTGCGTTTGATTCCTGGATGAGGTAGAAACGAGATCGAGTTTTTATTTTATGAAATGCCCAGCCCTGTCTTCGGATTTTACTCATGGAAATCTATAAATTTATTTATTTGTTTACTTTTATTTATTACTATTATTATTTTTTATTCTATTTTATTTGTATTTTTATATATTTTAGTTTTGTTTCGTTTTTTTCTGGTCACTGGGCCTACCAGAATATCAACATACAGCATAACACAAAGCAAATACTGCAAAATTTGGGACTAGATGGCGCTGTGTGATTGTGTGAAAATATTAATTACTTATTTTCCGCTCACTGTATGCCAAGAGCTTTAAATTTTCAACAATTGCAAAGAATTGGGGACTTTTTTGCTACAAGATTTATTTAAACAAGAAAAATTTCAAACACACCCTCTTAAAGATAACCAGATGTAAGAAAATGCAATATAAATTATATTACCTGAATTATATATTAAATTTTAGGAATGCAATAATTTGACGTCATTGGGCTGATATGGTAATGATGATATGAATATTATGTAAGGCGTTGATTTGTAAGTTGGAAAAATAAGTATTACTTAAATTAGTAAGTTCAATCTCGACTGGCAATATTAATCAATAATTCAATGTACTACCTAACGATAAAAGAAAAAAATATAAGTTTAGAAAAATTATCAAAACTTAGATCCTCTAATCTAGATTGGACCTGAGTGCACTGATTATATTTTATAATTATTTTTAAGCTAGAGATTAGACTGTTAATGCGTCACACTATTTCCCCCCATAGTATCATCATCATCGTTTCAACCTATATATGTCCCACTGCTGGGCACGAGTCTCCTCCAAAGAATGTAGAGGGAGTTTAACCTTAGTACGTTTAACTAACTTTCTCTACCACGTTGGCCAGTCGAGTTTATTTAGAAATTACCTTTTCTCGCAGAGCTCTTGACTGCTTACGGTATATATACATTTCAGAATCTATGTTTGGTTCCACGATTTTGCTCGACTCAGGCATCGAACTCAGTACTTCTTGCACATCAGTCAAACACAGTTCTGCTGCACCAGTCGACCGTCATAAGATTTTAATAAAAATTAAATAAAATTTATCTTTACAACTTATTTCAAAGAAGTTAAAATACCCATAAATTCGACATAGTACTACATCAAACTGTTATACGATCGTAAACTATACATCCAATCGAGAAACATTATTCTATTCACCACAGACAAATAAAGGCGTAAATGCCAAGCCATTTGTTTTGACATTCAAATGAACTTGACAATTAATCGTTTGGCATAACGGTTGCTATTACTATAAACTTAAACGTATTTATGTGCTGTTGACACTCTATACAATTGGAGTATAAAGTTTTTATATGACAAAAGTAATAAAGGAAAATAAGGCGCTCGTAGCATTGTGGTACTTTGATGTTCGTTACGATAATCCAGGTTAAGCAACACTCGGCAAGGTCAGCCCATGATGGGTGACCGTTTGTGGCAATTTCATTTACGAGCGTCTCCGTGCTTCGGAAGGCACGTAAAGCCGTTGGTCCCGGTTATCACTTAATGTGGTAGTCGTTAAGTCAAGTTGGAAGCCTTCTGGGCGGCTTGATCAATTCCAACACCAGGGTCTGCCTCAAACCCACACGATAAGAAGAAGAAGGAAAATAACAGATAACTAACCTAAACCCAACGCACTACACTTTTCTATGGTTCTATTATTTTTTGTTACGAGATAAAGAATTACAGCCGACGTAGACCCGCTCTCGTTTTCGTCTTTTTTCTTCAGTAAATGCCGATTCTACGTGACAGAACTTGCCAGAAGGGGCAACTCTTATATGACTGCTGACCAAGAGATCACTACTCGATTCCCAATTGTGGCAAAAACGGTATTGGGTTTTTTCTTACAATTCTCAGTTTCAGCCCAGAAACTAGAAATATGCCCGGTTAATATTATGTGCACTAAATTGCATGAATACCCTACGGATATGAGACCAAACATAACTTGCGAATTGTGTGATGCTCTTCTGCCTACCCCTTCAGAGAACTAGGAGTGATACTATTATATTACCATCAGGTAAACCGCCTGCTAGTCGGCCACTTAGCCAATAAAAAAAAATGCAATTTTATTGAGTTAAAATCCAAAACCAACATCGTCGTAATTAAATCGTGGCGCAGTGGTTAAGGTGGTCGCCTCGCCACTACATCGCCGTGCTGGGTGACGTGGGTTCGATTCCCACACGAGACAAATATTTGTGTGATTCATAGATATTTGTTTCTAGTCTGGGTGTACTTTGTGTCCGTTAGTTTCATGTTTGTAAAGCTCCCCGCGACACAGGGCTTGTTCCCTAGTGCGGGCGTTGTTTAAAAAAAAAAATAAAAAAAAATAAAGAAAAAAAAAAATCTGTATTGCCATTTAAATTGAATTTAATCATCATCTTATTATGAATTCCAAGTCCCTGAAATAGACGTTTTAATACGTTTACTTTCCATCAAAGAAATACGATATTAACCACGACAAATAAACCATTTTTCTTAGCGAGTAGGCATGATTTATTGGGGCAAGGCGACGGGAGGTGGCTCCTTACAAAATATTCCCATTAGCTGCCAAAATACACTGAATATACATTTAGGGGAATATCTGCTGTTGTTATGAAATGGATCTGTATTTGAATTTGTGTGTTATTGTAATATCTAAAACAGTAGGTGCCGTGACTGAGTGACTGACTGACATACAACGCACAACTCCAAGACGAGTGCTATGGAAGGATTTTTCTAATTTCAACCCCTAAAGGTATGAAACGGTGCCTCACATTTTGTAAGGCGAAATAATATCGACTTGTCTTCTTTTTACAGGCAGGTATTAATTACCCAGTGGGATCTCTTTTGCCGTTGATCGAATTATCCTATGACTGGCCTGTTGGTCTAGTGGTTAGTGACCCTGACTGCTAAGCCGGAGATCGTGGGTTCGATCCCCACCCAGGACAAATCTTTGTGTGATGAGCATAAAGGTTTGTTCTGTGTCTGGGTGTAATTTATCTATAATATTATGTATGTATTTACAAAAAAAAAATGTATTTAAGTAGTATATCAGTTGTTTAGTACCTACCCATAACACAAGCAAATATAATTGCTTACTTTGGGACTAGATGGCGCTGTGTGAATGTGGTAGAATATTATTAGAATATTATATTATTATCCCGTGCACTGATGAACTCATAAGTAATTTTTTTTACATGTACACAGATTTCAAATATGTGTAGATCAACAAGCGATACTATGTTATTATTTTGAAACACGGACTCAATTTAAAATAATAAATACAAACACTAGACAACGATATAAACATTGACCAATTGAATATCGAGAAGGCAGGTACGGTTCTTGACTCCGAAAGCATAGATAAAACGAGGGAACAGATAATTAAAAAAAAATAATTAAAATGAAAATTAAATCTGGTTCGTTCATCTATGTTACAAAATAACTCTTATGAAAGTCACAAGTTATTATAAAGTCTATTAGATTATTAATGATCTATGTTCCCGGTAGTGAAAAATTTAAATGACAAAAAAACTTACTTTTAAACTTTTTATTTTTATTATTTAACTACAAAACTAAGTAGTGGCTCATATGAAACTTATTCTTTAAATTTCATCAATATACATCGAGTTGTTTTTGAGTAAAATAGTTGTCATATACGGATGAACGGAAGGACATGACGAAACTAATAATAATAATAATATAATATTCTACCACATTCACACAGCGCCATCTAGTCCCAAAGTAAGCAATTATATTTGCTTGTGTTATGGGTACTAAACAACTGATATACTACTTAAATATATATTTTTTATGTAAATACATACATATTATAGATAAATTACACCCAGACACAGAACAAACCTTTATGCTCATCACACAAAGATTTGTCCTGGGTGGGGTCGAACCCACGCCCTCCGGCTTAGCAGTCAGGGTCACTAACCACTAGACCAACAGGCCAGTCAAACTGTAAAGAAACTATAAAGGTTCCTTTTCCATTTTGGCTACGGAACACTAAAAAGAGGTGTTGTTATAAAAAGCTTAAACAGACAGGCTTGTATTTTGTTGAGAGGGTAATGAGCCTATACACAACGCGGCTTATCGAGGCTGAACAACGCTCTCCTTGAAGCACGTACCGCGATGAAACATGTAAGTGTAACATAAAAATATAATTATGTAAGTATACATATTGCGCAACGGGAGTATGTACTACTTTTACGCAAAGGGTCCTAGGGGTTTGGTCCCCGGATTGGGATATTATTGAGTCAAACTGACATCTAGTCACCATTGTCGTAAGTAGGTATGTGTAAGAAAAACATAAGTTGTTTAATGCGTTTATATTTATAGACATATAGAACGTGCCCTTTCAGACAAAATAGACCTAAAACTGCGCACTACCAAATAATATTTTTTCCATAAAATTTGTCAACACCTGTCGGCCTGACGGTCCACGTCTATGCGGCCACGTTACGCTAGATATAAGTGGTTTAATAAAAAATATGACATTGTATTTGACGGATTAAGTGTGCATAATGTCACTACCCTATCTTAACCCATGGATGTCGTAAAAGATGACTAAGGGAGTAAGTAACCTTGTGCATACAAGAGCACTGCGAGAAAAGGAAATTTAGAAACAAACCCTATACCCTAAATTCCCTCCACATTCTTTGGAGGAGACCCGTGTCCAGCAGTGAGAAGTTTTTGGTTGAAATGATGATGATGAATAAGGACTTTGTCATGGAAATTCTATTACAACCGTAAATTTGCAGCTAGAATGTGTGAATGATGCATTATTAAACATAACATTAACATTTACATAGCATCACGCCTTTTTCCCCGAAGGGGTAGGCAGAGGTTTTTCACACCCACATTTCACCAGCTATGTTTGGTCCCATGAAATAGGGGGCGAGCCTATTGTCATCTACCGGGAACATTTGTTTACCAAACTCCGGGAAAATCTCAATAATGGAATTTCATGTTAGAAAAGTCTAATACCATTTTCACCCGACCCGGGAATCGAACCCGGGACCTCTTGCGCAGTAGTCGTATACACTTCCCGCTGCGCCACCGAGGCAGTTTGATGATGCATTATAGGTGCAATAATAAGTACCTATGTTTTTAAGAACATGATAGATAACATTGTTTATCGTAATGAACCCTTTGCAGGCAATATTCAACTCACATTTGACAAGATTTTTCGATATATTATTACTAATGTTGGCCCAAAAATAGCTATTGTTTCCATGTCAAACAGCAATTTCAATTGTAGAAACTATAATGACCAACAAAAGTAACTGTTAACACATAATTATAGTTCACTCATTATAATAACTTATGGGCAAGCTTCGTCATTTGTCCAAATAATTAGTAATTTCACCCACGCGATATAGTTGGTTGCAAGTGGCACAGGACTGTTCGCAGTAGCGTAAATTAGGTGAGGCCTATGTTCAGCAGTGGACGTCGTTGGGCTGATATGATGATGATGATGATATAGTTTTGTCTTTCTAATTAGTTCATAAATATTTAAATAATTCGTCTCGTTAGTAGAAGTGAGTAGAATAATGTTTTATCGTCACATAAATCAAAAATGATATTATAAAAATATAAAATAGTGATCGGTTGTGATGCAATAAAATAGTGATAGGTTGTGATGAAGCGATGGTGGCTAAATGGATAAGGGACCGGCGTGCAAATCACGCGGTCGGAGTTCGATCCTGACCGGCAGTACCAATGTGGATTCCACTTTGTGGAATTCATATGTAATAGTCAAGTGACTTACCATCTGCTAACGGTGAAGGAAAACATCGTGAGGAAACCCACATACCCTAGAAGAAATTCTATGAGTATGTCTGATCCACCAATCCGCACTAGGTCAACGTGAGTGGATTATGACCTAAAACCTCTCAGCTCTCTAGATAGAGGAGAGGAGACCCGAGCCCAGCAGTGGGACTTAATGGGTTACTGAAGAGGTTGTGATGCACCACTGCTAAATCAACCGGCATAAAAAACCTTAAGAGCTACTACAAACACAGACATGTCAAACTTATAACACCCCTCTTTTTACGTCGGGGAATAAAATAGTGTTATGTTATCTTAAAATCGGACACAATGTGCTTAAAACCCTCTTCAACTTACAATCCACGCTTATTTTCTAAACAATACTTTTAACCCCATTCTACCTTTATTACGTTAATTAATTAAATAGAACAATGACGATAAAGATATGGGACATAGCTAAACGCCGTTTGTCACAACGCGACAATGACAAATGATTACTTAACTACTGGAGTTGGGGAGGGATGGGTCATTTCTCGCTTAGCTTTCACTTCGCTTAGCAGTTATAGGATATTTTGTAAGTTGCAAGTAGTAGGATATTTAACCGTCGATTTATGTTTGCAATTGTTTTTTAGGTCTTGGATTCAATGCTATCGAGGTGAAATTGACATAACATAACGTCAGGCCTTTACCCGAAGTGAAAGGCAGAGGCCATAGGCGTAGGCAGCAAAATGATTAAAAATAACCATTTTTGACTTAGGTACTGTCCTTTCAATTACCACGGCAGAACTCGTATGACTGGCCTGTTGGTCTAGTGGTTAGTGTCCCTGACTGCTAAGCCGGAGGTCGTGGGTTCGATCCTCACCCAGGACAAATCTTTGTGTGATGAGCATGAAGGTTTGTTCTGTGTCTGGGTGTAATTTATCTATAATATGTATGTATTTACAAAAAAAAATTGTATTTAAGTAGTATATCAGTTGTTTAGTACCTATAACACAAGCAAATATAATTGCTTACTTGGACTAGATGGCGCTGTGTGAATGTGGTAGAATATTAGAATATTATATTATTATAGAATATTATATTATCGTTTCTTTATTAAAATCCGCAGCCATCCGACTATTTTCAGGCGTTGGTTCTTCAGACCCTTAACTCTTGAAACGCCAGTATCAGATTCCTTATCTAATTCAACGTTTATCAACAAACACCTTTGATTTATAACACTACACAGAGTAAAAGCGCTAACTTAGGCCGTTCTACCAATTTGTTTACGCTCTAAAATAAATGTTCAACATTAATAAGTTTTAAGGAGCATACATACTGCGTTGAAAGTAGACCTGGAAATATCTAAAAGAGAGTTGACGTTTTAAGAGGGTTCATACAGAGGAATCGCAACATCGCCATTTAGTGTCATATTTCGTGTTTTCAATACACTTTTTAGAATTATGTGAACGTGTATTAAAAGGTAAGTATCCGTAATTCTTACAGTTATTTTATTATAAAAATAACGCCTACCAAGTTTCAATGTGTTCAATGTGATATAGAATATAACAATGATTTCGTAACCTTTACACACTTTTCACCTTATTCTAAAAAGGTTTTTTATTCACAAATCATCGTTGATTAGTCTTTAGTCGTTACTCTACAAAGTCAAAGAAGACAAATTAACTCAATTTCTATATACCTAAGTAGTTACTAATTATTATTTACAGAAAATTATAATATTAAACTAAATTTAAAAATTATATTTACAAATAAAAACGAACTAAATGTATCAATAAAATAAAAAAGGGGAAGGAAATTACAAATTAAAATACGGCATCATAAAATTCCTCCGCATCGCTGCCATTGTCTGTGGGAAAAGTGTATTGAAAACATTTAAAAAAATAATCAATCAATCAATCGCTTACCATCAGGCGGACGTCTGTTTGCCACCGTTGTAATTCCTCTGTATAAATCCTCTTAAATATCTGAATGAAGTAATCTCTATTGGTGTCAGTAAAAATGTAGTTTGTATTCTAGACAATTATAATCTATCAGTGTACCTAATATCATACATATCCTTTCTGTCGTTCTGGCGTAGTAGTGTAACAAACAAACATACATCCTAACTCTTGCATTTATAATGTCTAGTCTTTTAATAGTATACGTTAGTATCCCAGGAACTACTGGTCCGATTTGAAAAAAACTTTTCGTGTTGGATAGCCAATTTATCGAGAAAGGTTATAGGCTATTATAACATCACAGCCATTAGGAATGAAGCCCTGGGCAATAGCTAATTTATAGAATAAGCTAGCTATGGTCAAACGGACACTAAAAATTCATCTATGTCGATTCTCTGGGACGAGTGATCGATTTTGGTATAGCAATATGATAGTGACGATTACCAACCACATTTAATTGAATTAAATTGAATTGAATGTCGAAATTGCGAGTAAATTGAACTTTAGCAAATATGTATGATTCCTAAGTTTCCCTAGCAAAAGAATGTTTGACATTTTTTAAAGAATTCTTTCAGCTTTGCTCCTGATTGGCATCAGTGATTTGGCGCGTAGAGCCCGACGGTATCTTTGCCAATCAGGAACACGCGATTACTCTTTTGATGTCAAAATAATATTGATTGCTAAGAACGTAATCTTTAAAGAATTTATTCGCAATTTTAATCTTCTTTATAAGTGGTCGTACTCTCTACACAGAAAAACGGCTTAATAAGATCACTACATCTTCTGTCTATCACTGGAACTTAAACAATTTACCAAGAATCATAAAATGTTTTTTAATTACGCTTACCATCAGGCGGACTGTACGTCTGTTTGCCACGCCGTGTTATAAAAACAAATATCATTGAAGATGGCTCCACGATCGTAATTTCAATAATGGTCACATAGCAAATAGTTGTCATGCCAGACGGTGAATTATATGGGCCATATGCTGAGCCAGATAATGCCAATCAATCACACCAGAGCAATACTGCTACGGAATATATTGGATGCTGAGAATCTGGGTAATTAAACCAAACATATAATTAATTTTAATTTTAGTTATATAATTGTATGTATGTTAGTCTATAAGTTATGTATTTTATGAGACTTTGTATCTGGAAATAAATGATTATTATGATTATTATTGCGTATCGATGGCGCAAGGGTTGGATCTACGACAGCCGCGCAAGAAGTGCCGGGTTCCTTTCCCGGGTCGTATAAGGATATTTGTTTTTTCTGCCATTAAATTTTCTGTATGTGTGCAAAGCCTGTACCTAATAAAAAACTTCAGCTTTTTTTTAAATATTCACGAAATTAAATTATGGCGATAAGAATTTCGCCGGATTAGCTAATTTATTTATAAATATACTTTTAATGTGATTACAGAACGCAATTTGTGCCTAAATTTCATGTAATTTCTAAGACGTAGGATCAAAGAAAATACAAATTAATAGGAAAAGGAATTTTCGATTTATTTACTCATTATGAAGTTTATAAATAAATTTTACAAAATGGAAGCCAAGCATAAGCAATAAAAACTTCTCTTAAATAAGCGCTACGAACAGGCTTATGCTCATCTTTCAAATCGATTTCAACACGAATTTTTTTATTTTTTTTATTTATTATTTAGAACGAATCATATGACATTTTCATCCGAAATATTAGAATTGTACTTTGTAATGGTCTGTGTAGTGACGGATTAAGAATACATAATGTCACTACCCCATCTCAACCCGTGGGTGTCTGTCGTAAGAGGAAAATTCAAAACAATTGTTGACATGATGATGATGATTTTGTAATAAATAGGTTAACTCTATCATCATCATCATCATCTCAACCCACAAACGTCCCACTGCTGGACTCCTCCAAAGAATGTCGAGGGAATTTAGCATTTTCCGTCAAATAGATAGAAATCTAATATTAATCAGTTTTCAGGGTTCCGTTCAGGTACCTCAAAAAGAAAAACAGAACCCTTATAGAATCACTCCGCAACGCGAGTTGACAGTATAATAAATACCGTCATCATAAAACTATCATTTCCGACTAATGTTTTATTCAAATTACATCGTTTACTGTCCATCCTATGCACACGGATGAGAGCGTTTGACAGTGTGTTATTAGCCTTAGCTATTTTGTTTTTATGTATAACTGGGTGCTTAAAGGCCTGCATCCAGTGCCGTCACACGACAAAGGACTTAAATTCTTTCTCGGACAAATGATTTTCAACCTCATTTCTATGAATTTAGCACTGACATTATTTTATGTTAATAACGGCCTTAAAGAAGTAGCTAAAATAATAAATGTATGCTACAGATTCGGGAATACTACAAAAAAAAACAATAAGGCTGCGTTTATTTTTACAGATATGGAACGTGCCGTTTCAGACAAAACAATATTTTTTTCAACAGAATTAGGCAGTTTTTGTCAGTCCTCTATGTCCGACCACATTACGATAAATGATGATTTATATCATATAGTACAAACTGTATAGAAGATTATATTGTCTGATAAGGCACGCGTCTGAAACGTTCCGTGTCTGTAAATAAACGCAGCTTAATCCAATACCTCAAATTAAAGTTATTCTTCGATTAAAGTATAACCTGACTGAATATAAAATTAAAACAATAGAACTAGTTTATTTATACACCTGACATTTTTAATTTGTATAAGTTATATTAATTTAGCCTATCAATAAACACCATTTGATGACTCATAAACCGACTTCAAATTAGAGATTTCACTAAGGTGGTTAACAAACATTTTATTTTCACATAAACTCCATAAATTATTACCAAACAATAGTCATTAATTACAATAGTTTTGAAATAAATAAATTGTCTGCAAAGCTTTTGGAAGCGAAACGCGTTTTTCGGTGTATAGGTGTAAAACAATGTTTAAATTGGTAGTGTTGTGTAGACTTATGTCGATAGAATTGCTCGTGGAAAAATTATGCTGGCACTCTTGAAAACATCGCGAAATTTTATGAGATAGCGCTGGATTTGAAGGATAATTTTTTGTGATTATCGACTCGTGATTGGATGAATTTCAGCTAAATCCAATTACTAATAAAACTACTTATATACAATTAATTATAAACTAAAAAATAACAAAATAAAAATTAAGCATTAACTCGTGATTGTTTTGGTCAGATACCTTTACAGAAAAATTAAAAATATATTTTTTTTCATTTTTTTTTTTCAGGAAAAAACTTACAAAATATAAGGTATAAGTCTGCCAAACTGCTCGGCAGCAGTTCTATAACACATCATTTATGATTATTACTGCGGGCTTATTATTTCATTATGTACAATTATTTGCCATAACAACTAGATCACATTCATAAACAGTCCATTAATTTACATGCAAGATTAGCTTATTTAAATAGAAACGCTTTTTGATTTTTACGTTAAAAAATATTTATTTATAAATATTATTTGTTTTGTTTTTTCTGGCTGAGTTTAGTTTTCTTTTTTCTTACTACAGCTTAATAAATCAGTCAAATCCTCAACATTTATCTATCATTTCATTTCATTTGTATTCTAAAAATAAACAACCCTTAAAAGCTTAAAGAATGAGATATTTTTTCGACTTTCGACTGGACAACTGACTAATGGCATCTCTTAGTGAAACTTACAAAAATAGCTTAATTGTAAAGTATCTCAAAAGTTCTGCAATTTTTCACCATTGTGAATTGAAAATGGAGAGATTAAAATATGGTTGCCAAAAGCAGAAGATTGAAAACAATAAAAAAGGTTCTTCACAAATTAAATATCAGCTGACCGACTTCGCTTAAGGGGTTATTACACTACATGATATTCAGGGTCCTTTTTAAGGTACCTCCAGAACACCTTGCAGTGGATCTGATACTCTGATACTAATGGATCAAAAGTATATTACACTAAACACCATATTTTTACCCGACTGTCAGTTAGTCAGTTTGTAAATTTCTTTACTCCCACGAATCTTCCAAACGGCTGGATGGATTTTGACAATTAGGGTATCGTTAGATTCGTCTAGAAAACTCAAGTGTCCTTAGATAGGTTTTAAGAATAAAAATACTTAAACGGCGGGCTTTGACGCCAAATTGTAAGAAGTTCAATTTTTTTTTAACCAAACCTATCGAGTTGGGTATCAAAATAAAGAAAATCAAAAGGAGATTACAAATATATACATACGTTATGTATTTAAATTTAATCAGGTATAATATTATTACAATAATTTTACGGTCTTTTTAGTGCGTTGCTCTCTGTTCATTTGCAGTCGGGTTATTAATTTTTTTAAATTATATTTACTTGTATAATCAGAAATGTAAGAAAGAAAGAAAAATAATTTATTTTGGTCTCACTTAAACATAATTACAGTAAAGTAGATGAAATTACTTATTACTATTTGTGAGAAACAAAAATGGTCCTAACTCAGCAATAGCTACCTTGAAATATAATAATATCAAGATAGCGCAGGTATTCTGTTAGGACCCTGTGTGGTATGTATATGGGTGAATACAATAATTGCTCGTAAGAATTAGCTTTTCAAGACATTACATCTTGAAAGCTAAGTTTCTCACAGAAATGGAGCTTTTATAAAGCAACAGTGTGTCTGTTTAAGTACACTGATTGATCGGGAGAATGGCGAGTGCTTTTCCCTCTAGATCAGTGTTTCTCAAACTATTTAGTCACATACTTTGAGATCATTTTCATAGATGGGTAAAATAAACTTTAGAGGAAATAAAGCTTTACTGAAAGTCAACGATGGACAACATTTACATTTATTATTTTAAAAAAATATTTAAAGATAAACGTAATTATTACATGTTTTTTTAAGTCTCAAAAGGGTTTTTTTTTTTTCTCAAAAATCAATGCAAATATAGACTTATCCAAATATCTGAATAACAACGATATGACTAAATCTATGTGGAGATTAACCACAACGTTGTCTTAACAGCCACATACTACGTCCACTGAACTTCTAAGCAGTCAAAACTTTAAGAACCTATGTCCCAGATTGTAGTGCTTGCTGGGAGTAAGCTGCTTATATTAATGAATAAGGTTCCTAGATGGAGTCCCATTGCGAGTTCTTTGTTAGAAGTATAGAGACCTCATTAATTCAAAATTGATTAGTTATTTAGTGTAAATATTTTGAGTAATATTACTAACAAAATTGGATGAAGATATTTTAGGAGTTTATTATTCAAGCGTCACGTTTTTTTCTCTCAAGGGATAAGCAGAAGTATAGATAAATAATAAAGATTATTTTTGATGTTGTGGTTTCGGAACTTTGCTAAGTATATATGTAACTTGTAGGGTGGCGGGCGGCCGTTGGTTGCAGTAGCGTATATTAGGTGAGGCCTATGTTCAACAGTGGACGTCGTTAGGTTGATATGATGATGATGGTGATAATATGTAACTATTAAAGCCCTAACACATAAAGGCATTATAAAATATAGCTGTACAAATATGAATAAAACATGTCTAAGAACCTGCGATCATGTTAGATTTCAAACAAAAAACCGCATTAAAATAGGCCCTCATCGCAGACAGACACACAGGCTAACACACAGATACGTGAAACACTCCTCATTTTACGTCGAGGGTTCAAAAATAGAACCTAATACTAAATCGAGTCTATCGATAAATTATGTCCCACCCCTATTCCCGAAGGTTAGGCGCAGGTCATTTCTCTCAATCAGAAGCTTTTTGGGCGGACAATAATACCTAAAACCTCCCATTACGCCATTATTGAGCTGTGTAATGTACATATATCTTTATACTGTTAAGACTAATAGGGTAGCCAGTGATATATTTTAAGACAACGCCGAGCTGTACAAAAAACGCTGTGTTATAAATAAATCTGTAAGGTGCTATTCTTCCATTATAACTCCTTATTTGTTATGCGATGGTGGCTGAATGGATAATGGACCGGCGCGGCGTGCAAATCACGCGGCCCGAGTTCGATTCCGAACCAATGTGGATTCCACTTTGTGGAATTTATATACACTAGTCAAGTGACTTACCATCTGCTAACGGTGAAGGAAAACATCGTGAGGAAACCCACATACCCTAGAAGAAATTCTATGGAGTATGTCTGATCTGATCCAACCCGCACTAGGCCTGTGTGAGTGCTAGAGTGTGTAGTTAGAGGAGAGGAGACCCGATCCCAGCAATGGGACTAAATGGGTTGCTGTGATTTGTTATGAACTCTCTCAAACAAAAGAAAATATTTATTTTACTAACTGCATTTTTAAAGTTAAAATATGACTGTTCGTGATGAACAAAAGAACAGATTTTTGATCTTCTTAAAGACTTATATTTAGACGAACTTAACAATTTTAGTTTTATGTAGTGTCGGTGGTGTGCAAGAAGGGAATGTGTGGCAGAATGTATGTGGTAATGTGTGATTGGATGAGTATGATGTATGACGTATGTGTATTCGAGTACTGTGATTGGTCTAGTGTATGGCTCGACACAAAACTAGAATATGTCGTCTTATGACGACAGTGTTAAGGTCGACATTAAGTGCAACTGGCGTCGACATCCTCCCGGCCGTTAAAAGCTTTAAAACTTTTAACTAGTATTAAAGAACCAGATTATCCGTGTAGTGACGGATTAAGAATATGTTATAATGTCACTACCCCATTATTTTCAACCCATGGGTGTCGTACAAGGCGACTGAGGGACTAATTTAAAGCAACAAGAGCACAGCGAGAAAAAGAAAATTTGAAACAAAACCCTATACCAACCCGTCTAGCCAGCGTGGTATAGTATGCTAAATTCCCTCCAAAATATCGGAGAAAACTCGTGCCCAGCAGTGGGACATTAATTTATGGATTGTAATGATGATGAGTCATGCATATACTGCCTACCTAAGTACCAACATATTCAAGAAAAATGCGTGATGGTAGGTTATGTTTTATTTATTTAATACTTCATACAAAATATGTACACGCGGACTTAATGCCATTAGGCATTCTCTACCAGTCAACCATTTGGGTGATGCAGACCAGTTTTATTGTCTTTTGTAAAATTGGAGTCAAGAAAATTTTTCTACAATCAGGCTGTTCCAATTCGAGTAAAAAATATTGTTGTTTCATGCCTCTCTTAACATAGAACTTGTTATATCCATCTTGGGAATAGAAGGCCGAACTTCTAAAAATAACTTCAAGTTTCCCCATAAATATAAAATGAATGAGTAAATTGAATGAGTTTAGAACTGAATGAATGAACTACATCTTATTTAATTAGACGTTACGCTTGACGAATTTATAAATGTGTTTCTTTTATGCAAAAATACACGATGCTTTTTTTTATTCTGGTGGGTGGAAGTAAATTACTATCATTGAAGAAAATGTAGGTAGTATTATTTTTTGCAGTTTTATTTGTTAAACAGAGTATGTGAATCAGAGACAAATCTCTTAACTAACTTCTTGATAATTCGATATTCAAATTGGTTATTAACGATATCGTTTGTCAACTGCTTAAAATGACGTGACCAAAATATTTCATTTAAAATTTGACAGCAATATTGAAATCAACCAATCAAATGTCGTGGGGGCCCAAAATGATTTGATTAAAATTTTATTTGACTCAAGTTTGGAAACATATTGGTGACAAAATCGTAAAACGCGGCTCAGAGAAATTAAATCCTCAATAATCCAAGAACGTTCACGTATATAACTCATTATTATTACATCAGCAAATATATATTTTAAGGTTGTTTCCCTAAGACATCAGTATTCTACATACGTTCATATTTTGAGTCGCTGTATAGGGTCGGCAACCTACAGTACCTCTGAATAAAGAATCACGATACGTGGCAAAAGATATTATGTAAGGAGAAAGATTGGCTATGTATTGTCCGTTGTATAAACCTGTTATTTGCATGGATACTTATGAAAGGAGGTGAAGCAATTTTGGGTTAAGCATATAAGTCTTCATTTCAGTTTAGTTCATTTTAGTGTAAGTACATTGGATATTGAAGAATCACTTTTCACTGTATTTACTATGAAGTAGCGAGAAGTTATAGGTAAGATGCAAAAGTCGATGGCATACTTGCAATTTAGATTTTTAATTGTATATGTTTATATGGATATGACCAAAAAATAATATTCATTTTTATTTATTAAACAGATACTGGTTAGGGTGTCGCAAAAAGGGTCCCAATTTGTATGGAAACGCGACTTGTAAAATTTTCAAAGGAAAATTATCAAATCATCGACTTTTTACACTTTATATCTTTTTAATTGGTGGGCAAAGGGGTGTTTACAGGTGGTATAGGGTAACTATAAAAGCATTACTTTTACGCTCAGATGCACAGTTTCAAAGATATGTCAATAGGGGGTGTATTTTAATGGGCCCCATTAAAACCCTCTATACTTTGCGAGACCACGACCTAATTCCGAAAATACCACTATATTCCGAAAAAAGGCGTTCATGTTAAGATTTTATGATTTCAAAGCAAGTACATAAAATAATAATAATAATAAAATTCTTTAAGGGCCTCTGCGTGTTGGACCTGTGTCCCCGCGTAAGTCTTCTAAAAGGACCGGGTATACTTCTCACCTTAGAGAGAAGTAAAGCCGTGAAAAAAAGAGACATAATAATAATATTCTACCACATTCACACAGCGCCATCTAGTCCTAAAGAAAGCAATTATATTTGCTTGTGTTATGGGTACTAAACAACTGATATACTACTTAAATACTTTTTTTTTTGTAAATACGTACATATTATAGATAAATTACACCCAGACATAGAACAAACCTTTACGCTCATCACACAAAGATTTGTCCTGGGTGGGGATCGAACCCACGACCTTCGGCTTAGCAGTCAGGGTCACTAACCACTAGACCAACAGGCCAGTCTAATCAATCTACCTACTCTGACCTCTGCTTATATCAGATACGCCAGTCTTTGCAAGAAATAAATCAGTCACCTCCTAATATTGAAGTAGATCAGATCAATAAACAGTGTATCTAATAACAATCTAATAATAAATTGTTTAACTAAAAATATTTGATCACTTCATAGAATATGCCGTCAAGTTTACACTGGATGTTAACATGAAATGTTATTATTAAACTTTTATGAGTTAAACAAAACCTTTGTCTTAAGTTTTATGGAGTAGTGTTCTATATTTTTAATGATAACATAACTAGCTGTCGCGCGGGGTCTTTGTGTGGCCTCTACTCAGCTCCTACTGATCGTAGCATGATGTTATGTTGCCTATGACCTTCCTCGAAAAATTGGCTATCTAACACTAAGAGAATTTTTCAATTCGCTCCAGTAGTTCCTCAGAATAGCGCGTTCAACCAAACAAACAAACTTTTTAGCTTGTAATATTAGTAAGTATAGATTTAGTAATAAATTTGACCCTCGTTATAAAGCCAATTTGCCACAATGCACCATGCATTGTGGAAAATTGGCTTTATAATAATATATAAAGCTAAAAAAAAACAAATATTTGACAAGTATAGCGAATTTTCAAATTGAAATCAACATAAATAGTCGAAATAAATTAACAATAACAATTTACCTAATTAAAATATTCCTCATGTCTTCTTAATTATTTTCTCTATCATAATTCATCTTTATTTTCCCTCAACAACATATTCCTTTCCTATTTTCACACCAAATTTCCCAGAATCCTAATATCCCCGAAAGCACTAATCCAAGGCACTCGAGTTTTATAGCTCAAAATTCCAGCGGAAATACATTACGTTACACACACCGACATCAGCGCAAATCCTCCGAACAGATAGTCAATAAACCAGGCCGTTGTGAATGATTTTCAATCAAGTTCGGCCATGTCCCCCGACTATCGCGATCCGACACTTAAGAAAATGGCTGTCTTCGCTTCAGATACCTGAAGATGATGATGATATGCATTACTTATTGAAAGATGTTGATAGTTTTGTTGAAAGAATATCGGGTTCGGCATATCTTACTTTTCATAAGTGAAATGAGGTTTAGAATTTTTATTCTCACTTTCAACACCTTGCCGACACGTAGTCACACCAGATTATTACACCAGTATGACAAACAGATTTTTTATTTATTTATTTAATTTCATACAAAATAATTTTGTACAGGCGGCCTTAATATCTTAGGCATTTTCTACCAGTCAACCATTGGGTGATATAGAGAGTTTGTAGAGGTAGGTGCATAAATAAAAGTGACAAGAGAGTACAACTAACAAATATACATACAATTCCATAACAAATCTCTGTTGTCACACCACTGATTTTTCAAGAAAAGTTTGCAATATTGGAGGTCAAGGAAATAGCGTACGCAGATATAATAGAGATATAATATAGAAAAAAATTGTGATTAAAAGTTTGACAAACACATACAATAAATTACATAAAATGTTACTGCTAAAAATAGTGGGAAAAAAATGTGTGCCAGGTTGTCTTTGTCTATGTTTAAGCTTCATACTACATCATCATTATTTCAACCCATAAACGTCCCATTGCTGGACACGAATCTCCCCCAAAGAATGTGGACGGAATCTAGCCTACTTTAACACGCTGACCAGCCGAGTTGGTATAGGGTTTGTTTTGAATTTTACTTTTCTCGCAATGTTCTTGTCTGCATAAGACTCCTATTATTATTGAATCTTAAACTTAATAAATGAATTAAACGAGATCATTTTAAAACAAAGTGCGTAACAGTTTATTCACAACAAGCTGATTCATTAACGTATTAAGTTATTTTTGTAGAATTAAGAACGGGCATTATGTTTAGTGTGTGAGTCGCGGTAACGACGACGAATTGGATATTCCTCGATCAGGCAATTTATAGTCTTAATATTTGTAGTCTGACTGGCCTGTTGGTCTAGTGATTAGTGACCCTGACTGCTAAGCCGGAGTTCGTGGGTTCGATCCCCACCCAGGACAAATCTTTGTGTGATGAGCATGAATGTTTGTTCTGTGTCTGGGTGTAATTTATCTATATAATATGTAGGATGTATATACAAAAAAAAATATTTAAGTAGTACACCAGTTGTTTAGTATAACACATATATATAATTATATAACACAATTATTGCTTATTGCTTACTTTGGGACTAGACGGCGCGGCGCTGTGAGAATATGGTAGAATATTATTATTATTATTTAGAATATGTAAATAACTACTGAACTGATTTTCAATATTCTTTAAGTGTTGGACAGCCCATTAATCGAGGAAGGTTATATAAGGACTAAATATATATAATAAGGATGGGAAGGCTATATAGGTAACATCACGCTAAGCCCAATAGGAACTGAGCAGTGGCCAAATAAAGAACGATGGTAGCGAAGCCCCGCGCGACGTCTAGTCAATTATAATAATTGTATTGTTGCAGGTTGCTGGTGTAAATAAACTTAGATTCTAACTACTATCAAGTACAACGTGCACTGTATCAATACACCTTTAAGAGGGTTCATACAGAGGAATCGCAACATCGCAATTTAGTGTCATATTTCGTGGTTTTCGATTTTTATTATTTAATTGGAGCTATTTTTTTTTTGCTGACATAGCTCACCGAATCGCATCGCTGAAGTGGCAGTGGGCAGGCCACATAGCTCGCAGAACTGATGGCCGATGGGGCAAAAAAGTTCTCGAGTGGCGGCCACGTATTATATACACCAGATGGACCGACGACCTGGTAAGGGTTGCGGGTGGCCGTTGGATGCGGGCGGCACAAAATCGCTCGTTGTGGCGGAAATTAGGTGAGGCCTATGTTCAGCAGTGGACGTCATTGGGCTGATATGATGATGATGATGATATTTTTTAATGTTTTTAATACACTTTTTAGAATTTGGTAAAAAGTGTATCATTGCGTTTACAGTTCTATTTATACAAATAACACATTGGAACTTGCAAGGCGTTATTTTCATAGTAAAATAGCTGTAATTCTAAAAAAAATAGCTCCGTACGAATCGGCTATGTACCAGTACCTTCGTCCTGAAACTGACCTATAAATTAACTCCCAACTCGATAAGCTACTAAAGTGTCAACATCACCCCGAGTGACACTGCTAACCCATTTATCGTAAACGTGTGTGCACTGCAAATCGTATTGTCTTTGTCCAGAAATAAATTATATAATTAAAAGTTCGCGGTTAATTATGTTTTCTTTACACGAGAGAGTCATGTGTTTTAATTAGCTCAAAGATGTATTGTATTGTTATGGTTGTTAAAATGATATTGAACAAAATGTTTTATAATATCGTCATGTTTGTATACTCGAATGGGCAATGACAGATCACACCCATATGCTAATATATAATATTTAACTAGCTTTGCCCGCGACTTCGTCAGAATTTAGCAAAAGCAACATTACTTTTTTTATAATAATAAATTTACAATTTTCTAAAGTAATAGCCTAAGTTACTCCTTATTTCATCAGCTATTTACCAGTGAAAGTCCCGTCAAAATCGGCTACGTACCCGTTGGACCTCCAAGTTTGGACCCTATTACAAAATTACCCGTTCGACCTCATTTTTAGGTCCCGTTGGACCTTCTTCAAAATATAATAATCAATGTGCCCTTTCGACCTCTTTTTTAGTGCCCGTTGGACCTTCAATATTAATTCAAATAAAAAAGACTCCGTTTGACCTCTTTTTCAGTGCCCGTTGGACCTTCAAAAAATATGTGTTATTTTTAATAAGAAAAGGTACAGTTACGTTGAAAATTGTCAATCGGATAGATTTATGCACGATATTGCCAACGTTTATAATGAAATAATTGCCAAAACTGGTACCTATAGAAGTATTGAAATATGAGTAGAATCATGGAGTAGAATATTATGGTGTATTTGTTTTTTTTTGTTAAATTTAAATTTAATGATTATTCTACAAAACAATGGCTGCAAAGAGAAGATATGCGAAGAATCTGGTGTTTCAACCAAGAAAGACATCGTACAACACATAGTGTCGAAGCATGGCATTCAAATATTAATAAAAAATTGTGTGATGTTTCGAAACCGAATATTTTAAAATTTTTGAGCATGATCAAAATGGACGCATCAGTGTCAAGTGTAACTATAGCCAAACTGGACAATGGACATTAACTACTAAAAGCATAAACAATATATTGAAAAAGATGAAAAAATTAGTTATATTATTCTAGAGCAACTAGAAGACAAATATAAATGTAGGCCATTGTTTAGAAAAGCTGCTTACGTATGTTTTTTAGATTTTTAAATTAGTATTCTTCCAATAATTTAATTAAAGATTTTGGCATTTGAGCTGGATTTGATTGTGATGTTATACATAATTAGATAGGATGCAATTTTATGTTTTAGTTAATTTTAAGATGATAGTGTGATTAAAGAAACTGATCTGTGATTTATAATAAAAATATACATAAGTATACTTAATTCTGAATTAAAATTAAAGCTTACCTTAGGACAATATTATTATTTTATTGTAATTACTTACGGAATAAATATATGATTTAAAAACATAATCATGATTATTTTAGTATCTTAAGTCAGTTACTTTAGAATAAGACTGATTTTAAAATTTGATCTGTGATTTATAGCCTAGATTACAATTTACACTTGTTTCTGTTCGAAAAATATTTAAAGCTTTTTCGAACAGAATGTCTGTGAGTGACAATTTTGTTATTTTATTATAATTACTTACGGAATATATGCTTTAAACCATGTATTACATAATAATAATAATGATTATTTTACTACCTTAAGTCTGATTTAGAATAAAGACTAATTTATTTATATTTGATTTGTGATTTATATACTCAATAGCTGACCCGTTTTTGAGGAATTTAGTTACAAATACTGTGACACGAGAATTTTATATTGAGATTTTAATTAGGTACTCATAATATACAACATTTTTTATAGTTACAAACATGATCAACAAAAATAACATTGTGATTATTTGAATAGTAATTTAAAAATGTATATAATATAGGTAATCTTATATTTACAAAAAATTAATCAAAGTTGTATTATCGATATTACCATCGACAATAAGTTGTCAGACAACGTTTACTCTAAGAATAGTAACCACTCTAGCGAACACTAATCCCCGAATGGTTCTATTGGCGCTTTTATATTTTTTTATTAAAATATTGATTTATTATTACAGTGTTTTATTTTTGTGAGTGTCTCACTTTTGTGCGCGGTTGTATTTTAACTTTTTCAAACGAAGATTTATAAATGAGGTCGAACGGAATTTGTTGTTTGACAGAGGGTCCAATGGGCACTAAAGTAAAAATAAAATCCAAGATTTAGGGTCCAAACTTAACATGGAGGTCCAATGGGTCATATTTTTTGATGAGGTCGAAACTTGGAGGTCCAACGGGTACGCAGCCTCAAAACGGTCCAACCGTTCCAGAGATTAACCGGAAGAAACAGACAATTACAGACAAAAACTGGAAAAAATGATATTTTGGTATATGTACCGTATATACATTCATATGCATGTAGTAAAAAGCTGTTATTTCAATATTACAAACAGACACTCCAATTTAATTTATTTGTATAGAATAGATGGTCGAATTTTGAACACTACAAATACTAGAAAATATAATTTTACTATCGTAATTCGCATACTAAAGTTTTTAGTAAACTAAACGCACTAATTAATTAGTGGCTTCACCAAGAAGTTAACCATATTATCGAGCCAGCATAGTTTTAATTAGTGAACACATTGTATCGGACGAAGTATGGCGAGTGGCGACGCAAACTTCCTCGTGGTCGCTTCAGTACGAGCAAATTCAAACTACCCTTGAATCTGAGACACTCGCTGCACTTGAGAAATGTGAGGGTACTAGACAAGAACATTGTACAGAACTTTAAACAGCAAAAAATCTATATTAATATTATAACGCTGAAGAGTTTGTCTCAGAATATTTCACCACATTCACACAGCGCCATCTAGTCCCAAATTAAACAATTATATTCTGACGAGCCTGTTGGTCTAGTGGTTAGTGACACTGACTGCTAAGCCGGAGGTCGTGGGTTCGATCCCCACCCAGGACAAATCTTTGTGTGATGAGCATAAGGGTTTGTTCTGTGTCTGGGTGTAATTTATCTATAATATGTACCTATGTATTTACAAAAAAAAAATGTATTTAAGTAGTATATCAGTTGTTTAGTACCCATAACACAAGCATAATTGCTTAATTTGCGACTAGATGGCGCTGTGTAAATGTGGTAGAATATTATTATTATATTGCAAAATTGAAATTTTATTTGTAGGTACTTCAAAACAAGGGATCCCGAGATGGTTGGGACGTGTCGAGACTTCAGAATAATGAACAAGTTGTCCAATAAAAACTAAAAGTTCCACAACACAATTTGTTGTACCGTGCGAAGTTGTTCGCAGTATTTTATTGGTACAAGTATCCATCCGATACCCAGATGTTCTCTTTCTAATTCACTTGATATTAATCTATACAACTATTAAAACGACAAAGAAATGCCTTTAGAGAAGTAGCTACTGTAGCAACGTGTTACTTTTTGTAAAAAAACCTAATTAACTTGTTTTATACTACTATATATTGATAGCGATGGTGGCTGAATGGATAAGGGACCGGCGCGGCACGCAAATCACGCGGTCCGAGTTCGATCCCGACCGGCAGTACCAATGCGGATACCACTTTGTAGAATTTATATGTACTAGTCAAGTGACTTACCATCTGCTAACGGTGAAGGAAAGCATCGTGAGGAAACCCACATACCCTAGAAGAAATTCTAACTGTATGTCTGATCCACCAACCCGCATTAGGCCAGCGTGTGTGGTTTATGGTTAAAACCCTCTCAGCTCTCTAGATAGAGGAGAGGAGACCCGAGCCCAGCAGTGAGACATTAATAGGTTATATTGATGATATACCTGTTACCGGCAAGTGAGCATTAATTAAAACTTAAATAGGTATATGGGCTCCTCTTTAAGCTTTCCATCAGGTGAATAGAAGCTACTACGAGTATGCCGACCCACTATAAACAGTCGACAAATGTATGTTCAAGAATTTCTTAAGTAAACGTATAAGATTTATCAAGTATGACTACAATATGAATTCACAGCAGAAAGCTAAACATACCAAACATAAATAATGTATCTGAAATTTACATGAACAAGCTTGCAGCCTACCTGAATAATGTATTACTAAGTATTTACATAAACACACAATTATTCTCCCAGTATTAGGAGGTTTACTCCCAAAACAAAACTATCAAATGTAAGCAATAACGAAGAATTTTATACAAAAAGGATTATCGCGAAAGGCGAGGTAATACAGGGGTTCTCAACTGTTTTACTGAAAGATTGTAACCAAAAGGCCGAAAAAGGGATCTGGGGTTAAAGGATTTGTGACCGCTGTTTATGGCAACGACGATTTTAGTTTTGGTTAGAAAGTTTAGCAGCAATTTAGAAAATCTTTTGCTATTGTTGGGTTGTGAATGTTATTTTATTGTGGGGACAATTTGCATGGAAAAATTTACTTACAGTGTGGAAGAAAAATGTTCAAAGACCAAAGCTGCATTAGTCTTTTGTGAACATTCGTGTTTTTACTGAAGAACGAGTAAACATATAGCGGTAAACTTATACGTACGTATAGCAAGACTATCAATGTACAAAATTTCGTCCTAATCGTTAGAGCCGATTCCTAGATACACTGGTATTGTACATTATACATATACACTGGCATAATGTACAATTCTGAATAATATATTTTATATAAGAATTTTTTGTTTAATAGTATGAAAAAGACAGATTTCAACTTGATTTCTATCTTGATTAAGTTGCAATAAAGAATGTAGTTAAGGGCGTAATACGATATGTCCATATAAGGCAGATCACATTTCACGTCTAAAAAAGACTATCCCTAGTATATTTTATTATGTTATTATTGAAACACCCAACGGTTGGCAGCCTCACAATGTTAACCGGCTCCTTGATTGGTAACAAGTACTTATCGGTCGGTTTTGAGGCGTTTTGCCAAATTGCACTTATCTAGATTGCGAAGAATTCAGGTGAAAACCATTTTGTTAATATGCTACTTTATCTTATTCACGGATTATTCATATCGACTGTTGGACCCGGGTCTGTTGGACTCGGGTCTCCTCTCCTCTATATAGAGAGCGTTTAGGCCATAATTCACACAAGCTGTCCTAGTGCGTGTTTATGGATCAGACATAAGCTTAGAATTTTTTCAAGGGTGATTTACTCACGATGTTTTCCTTCACCGGTAGCAGATGGTTAGTCACATATAAATTCTACAAAGTTAAATCCATATTGGTACTGCAGTAGGAATCGAACTACTACGCCAGCAGGCCAGTCAAATAATATATGCAATTCTGTATAATAAAATAATTATTAAACTTAATTCATATACAAAAGGAATATTGTTACAAATATTGTTGAGGCGAATGTGAAAGGAAACGTTGCAAGGGGAAGACCTAGAAGAACGCACCATGACCAAATAGGTGACGTTCTAAAAAAGGGACAGATCAGGAGTACCCTCAACCGGCGAGAATGCATGAAAAGACTGATGAATGTTGAAGAAGCCAAAGATGTAAGTAGAACGAAATGGTCTCTGCCTACCCCTCTGTTGGGAAAGAGGTGTGATCTATATGTATGTATGTATTGTTACAATTAAGGGCTTAAAACTATTTAAAAGTATAAATTGTTGGGTGCCTATACTAGATTCTAGGTGCCATGATGTACGATGAAATGTGTGTAAATTATATGAAAATTCTCTTCCGTCGTGCTTTCCTCTTAGTTATTAATTTTTCCTTTGACAATGGTTCTAAGTAAATAAAAACTTGTCCACTGTAATATATAACCCTTATATCAAACAAAGAAGGAACAAAATATCAAATTGTTTCCACAATCTCGACCGCATGGATGAAATGATATACTGGACCAGACGGAACTTATTTTATGAATAACTTTGCTCATATGATGCTCGAATTTGTGTGAGGCGAACGAAGTCTGAATGATATTTTGCTCTGTACTGTTTTATTTCAAATAAAGCATGTATTTAGACGAAAAAGAGGGCATGTCCGTCGGCATGAGTATTATGATGATCAGGGGCGTATTTATGTAGGGACTATAGGAGCTGCAGCCCGAGGCTCCCGGATATAAGGGACCCCCAGCTCGGACTTGGCCGGTTTTATTTAAATGAAAGTTAATAGATAATTTAGACAAGCCCCCTAGGGGCCCCCAAGTAGTATCAGCCGAGGGCCCCTCAATCTCACAGTCCGTCCCTACAGACAGACTTGTTGAAAAAATTGGGTGCCAAAATGTTCTACCAATCAACGTTAGGGGGCTTACTCATAATTTCGACATTTGATTGGTCGGTTAAGATGTCGCTATCAAATGTAAGGAAATTTAGAAATGGTCGCTGTTATTTTCAAACATTTGACAGCAACATAAAAACCGACTATTCGAATGTCAAAATAAAGAGTGAGCCTCCAGATTACAAAGGCAAAAGTAAGTAGTTTGCGAATGTAAAACAGCAATTATCAAATTAAATCGGAAAGGCAAACAAAAAATACTAGTTGGACCAGTTGCTACTCAATGACTGGTTTTACGCTCATTGCTAATAATTATTGTCAGCTGTGTTTAATTTTTGCATTCATTTCTATTGTACCCACTAGGAGCATACTTTTTTATTTTTTCTTCGTACTTACTTACAAGTCTATAACTTAATCTTAACTATCATGTAACAAGCGAAACTATCACTATAGCTCGCATCATAGCACTTATTTTAATTACTGCCACTCTGGTGTGTAGTATTAACTTGTTATTGAAAAAAAATAAAAAAAATACAATTTTAGTTAAGCTTTCAAAGGTGTTTAAATTTAACCTGTATAAAGTTCCTATAGTTTTAATGATTGTAACTGCATCTATTGCCAACTTACACTGTATTGTTTACTTTTATGAAATAAAGACATTTTAAACAAACAAACAGTTGGACCAGTAGTTCTTGAGATCCTAGCGTTCATCCAAACAAACTCTTCAGCTTTTTAATATTAAGTCTAGATATCGTTTTTCTTTTCCCGAAAGACCGAATAACACTGACCATGGTTCGCGCTGGGAATCTAATATAAAATAATAACATTCCTCATAAATGCACTTCAATAACATCAAAACACAAATTCCTTTGATAATATATTATTTTTGATACACATCCGTTCGACATCATGTTGCAGTTAAATCATATAAATGACCGCAGCATACAACGACAACGTGCAGACGTTTTGAGATATGTCCGAGACTATAATAATAGACGTCAAATTTATAAACGCGAGATTTTTGTATGGTACAAGTGACAAGCTGTTCTGGTTTTAAAATAATAATAATATATTCATCAGATTTTACTTTATCTTAGAATGAAATCATTTACAACATAACTTACAATTTAAACCTACCCAAATTATTTGCAAAAAAATTTAATGTTCATTCGTTTCTAAGGATTTTTCTATAAATAAATGGGTTGAAGTTTTCTGACTCGTGAGTAAAGATGACAAATAAAAGCCTCTGGACCGCGCGATATATTACTAATGCATTTTTAATTATCACCATTATTTTGTCCACCTATCATCTCCATAATTAAGGACCCTTAGGGCCTCAGTACAAACTTTATGACATTCTGTTTTCATTATATTGACGAGTCTTTCAACGGTTTAGCTGTCAAATATTAATATTTTTTTTATTCCTAGTTCCTCGACTGGATCACAGGTGGCGCGCGTGTCAACTACGATACAAGATTATTGGCGGAATGATAAATTATTAGAATATTAAATAACTAAAGTACTTAACATAATTTAGAATTATGGAATGATGATACCGTGGGGCCGGCATTTTGTATTACCTACATTCAGACTAGAAATATTAATAATTGTTTATAATATAGGACTGTAAATTTTTTTCATTGGATTGGTCGATTTTTATGACAACGATATCAAAATCAAATGTCATGATACCAAGTACTTAGGCCCTCAATACAAGATATAAGTTTATGAAAGATTTGTTTTTAGAAAACCTACAACTATTCAGAAATTTAATAGTCAAATCTCAATACAATGAAATCGTGTAAAGCCGATGCGAGTTACACTATTTTGATTCTTTAAGCTTAAAACTTGTACCAAAAGTTTCAAAATGAGTGAAGTGAAGCGTCTCATAAATATTTATATGAAAGATGTATTTTTGTTGCTATCGTGCATATCTCCTTTGTTTACATGTTTTACACGCATAACTGTCACTGTCCAATGTAAATAACTATATTTTACTTTTAAATAAACAATACATTTGTAATAATTTTGTTCTTTTGTTGATTGAAATGTCCAACACAGTTTTCACACGATTTTAATACGCTTTTAATGTTAAAGAACGGTTTAAGAATGCTTTGTTTTCACTGAATAAACACGCGTAATTTAAAATACTAGCGGTTTTAAACGATAATATGAAACAAGTTTGATCCACAAGCACGTTCTTGTATTGTAAGGACTTTTTCTGACTAGCCACATACCTCTTAAATGGATGGTTCCTAACCTTTTAGCAAGGAAGGACTGAATTTGTCTAATTAATTGACTTATAATGGACCACTAAAAAGCGTGAAGGATAATTGGCTTCAAAATTGTGCCAAGTTCTCCAGTCGGTATGGTTGTTGCTTTAGTGTCTTTCAGAACCACCAGTGGTCTGCTGAAGATAAATTAAGTAAGAACCTTGTACTAAATGTTAAGAACAAATTTGGGCAAAATGCATGCTGACGGATCATAATAATAATAATATAATAATATTCTACCACATTTACACAGCGCCATCTAGTCCCAAATTAAGCAATTATATTTGCCTGTGTTATGGGTACTAAACAACTGATAGACTACTTAAATACATTTTTTTTTTTGTAAATACATACATATTACAGATAAATTACACCCAGACACAGAACAAACCTTTATGCTCATCACACAAAGATTTGTCCTGGGTGGGGTTCGAACCCACGACCTCCGGTTTAACAGTCAGGGTCACTAACCACTAGACCAACAGGCCAGTCATTCAGATCATTCATCATCAGCGCGTACCTTTCCCCAACATCATCAGATGATGACGAGCGCGGCGTGGTGGAACTTATAATCGCAAAATATACTACGGGAACCTGGGATAGTACTTGCAATTGATTTGTTTTATATATATATATCTATGGTCGCTGTCATTTTCAAACATTTCACAACGTTCGAAATCGACAATCAAGTATCAAGATTATTTGATTCCCAATAGACCGAACCTAATAATCTCAACAAAAATATCGTATATCGTAATAAACCTACTTTCTAGGTAATCCAAGTGAGCAACAGCTGCTGTATAACTTGACGACATATGTGTACTGTATCAAGCATAAATCCTTTAAAAAGATTCCTTCAAGAGTATTAAAAAACTCACATCATAAATATGCATCGGAACTTATCTTCCACTTTTATAGGGGTCTGAGCACTCTCCTATCAGGTCACACTCCGTGCCAAATTCACCCATATTTACAAATGTCATAAGGGATACAATCGCGGATAAGGGTGGCTATTAAGGCCTCGTGTAGAGGGTATACATGACAGTTTACGGTCACTTCAAGGGGTAACATTACAGGCCAGTGAGAAACCCGTTTCAGTTTTTACAAAGATGTTGAAAAACTAGATTTATCAATATCGAAACAAAATATATATAACTTGCAAGAAGAAGAAGATCTTATTGAACTCACTAAATGAAGTGCAGTGAGTCCAGCGAAGGGCCTCGTTACTCACGTCGTGTCACCTCAACCCTCAAATGCGTAATGTGGTATAGAAACAACATTAAGTTTAACCGACCATAGAGGTTTTATATACTTATTTAAAGTAAATAAAACCTCTATGGTCTGTATGGTGGTATGGTGAGGTTTTATTTACCTATTTATAGTAAATAAAACCTCTATGGTTCATTAAAGTTAAAGTTTTGTTTTTGTAACTGTGCTATAATTAAAATGAATTTTGAGATTATAAAACCGGCAACGTGATATATATTTTTTTGGTATTTCGATTTGGATTTTGTTTGAGTGAATAACTGTGTTTATTCTTTTAAAACGTAGAATAGTTTTACTTTATCTATCATATATAGCAGCCATATAAAAGTTAGTTTTAAAAGGCTTAATCTAGACTTTCAAAATCTTTGTTTTTGTAGGACAACGCGTAAAGAATCGGGTACAAACTGTTTTACGGCTGATAAACTGGGAATGTAGAATTAAAGTCGTTAAGTCTTTACGGGCGTTTTTCTTACACTGAGAAGATCTTGAAGTTGTGTTAAGGTGAAACATCAAACTTGGATTGGTCATTGACGTTTGATTTTTTTTTCTGTCTTCATCGAGTGAATATAAATTCAAGGGTAAATAAAAAGTAGTAAAAGCTGCTAAATTACTATCTGCCGTACTCAGAGACGTTATTTAACTTTAAAGTTTATTTAGTAAAAACGTGTAATACTTAAGTCCATACGCCTAAAGACGATTATTCAATGACAAAATTGTGTTAATGACAGATTACTGCTAATTGACGTCTCTGACTGCGGCAGTATGTTATGGTGTAAATTATTTATATATATATACGTACCTATAATACAAGCAAATATAATTGCTTAATTTGGGACTAGATGACGCCATCCAAGGTCAATGCAACCTTCCAACTTCCAACCAACCTTATATATATTTTTGTAAATACATACATATATTATTATAGATAAATCAGACCCAAACACAGAACGAACAATCATGCTCATCATACAAAGATTTGTCCTGAGTGGGAATCGAACGACCTCCGGTTAGCAGCCAGGGTCACTCACCACTAGGCCAACAGGCCAGTCAATGGAGGCTTGGGATATGCTCAGCAATGAATCAACTCAATAATTTTTAGGAACATATAAGAACATAGCATTAATGATTTTATATTTATACAATTTATTTAGAAAATATAGTTATAAATATCGAGAAAAACATCCCACTTAATATTTGGTTTATATAAATAAAATCAAGGCCTTACAGAAACAAAAAATACAATCCGCCAATATATAATAGCTTACTAAATAAGGCTACGAGCCCATACAACAAACAAGATTCGCCCCGTCATTAAATAAATTCTTTGTGATTTTTTTATATTAACACAGAATTAATTTAATATTTTTTGAGAAACCCATACGCCTCTCCTTTATATCTTACTATTTATATATCAGTTAAGAAGTAAAAAGTACGGATAGACAAAACACGCTAGACAACGATGGTCGTAATATCAAAACTAGTCGCTTACAAATAACATTGCTAAAGTGAGGAGCCAAATAATACAATATTTTAAACTACTTTTCTTTATAATTTATTAACTTTTTTACTAACGTGTTATTATTTCTCTTCAAGGCTATTTTACGTACCTTGGTTCGAAGCTGAATAGATGAATCTGTTGTCGCCTAGGTAACAAAGTATTACTCAGTTGTAATAAGGCCAAAGCAGTTGAATGCAGGCGGTACAAAATTGCCACCATACGCTTCCATAACGATGAAAATGTAGGTCAGGAGTATTTGATGGGTTTTCTAGCAGTAGTGAATATATAGATTGTATTAGCTTACTATATTAACTTTTATTCCCACTTTCTCTCTGACAGATGTAGTTAAAATTACGATTACGTGTTCAGAATTATCTTTATTATATAAATGATAGAGTATTTATAATTACTAATTACATCTGTGTGAGTATGTACATATATGTTAAAATGCTGAGAAGATGAAACACTACTTAGATATTAAAATGATTGTAAAGCAATATAATTGGACTAATTGAGGTTGTAGGCAAACGTAAACAATGCGATCATGACCTACTATGTGCCAACAACAGACATGGGAAAAACAGTACCTCAATCAATATCTGTAAAAGGAGACAGGTATGGACAAAAACTGCCTCGGTGGCGCAGCGGGAAGTGTATACGACTGCTGTGAAAGAGGTCCCGGGTTCGATTCCCGGGTCGGGTGAAAATGGTATTGGGCTTTTCTATCATGAAATTCTCGCCCCCTATTTCATGGGACCAAACATAGCTGGTGAAATGTGGATGTGAAACACCTCTGCCTACCCCTTCGTGGAAAAAATTGTGTGTTGTTATGTTATGTATGGACAAAAATATGTAGTCCCTTTGGTCCATAATTGGTGAGTGGGAGCGCCGGAGGCCCAATTCCTCCTTCCAGTCCCTTTTATTTTCCTTTTCCTTCCTATTTTCCTTTTCGATAGGCAGCAGCTCGGTTGTGTTTTCTTCGCAATCAATGCTAAAAGAACACAGCCATGTACTTGGGCGGCGGTTACCACTGGTGAGCCGCATATACGTCTGCCACGTAGGGTAATCATCATCGTCATCATTCAACCCATAAACGGTCCACTGCTGGGCACGAACCTCCTCCGAAGAATGTGAAGGGCCTGCTATACCACGCTGGCCAGACGGGTTGTTAGAAAGTTTGTTTCGAATTTTCCTTTTCTCACAGTACTCTCGTCTGCATAAAGTTACTGTCGCCTTACGACACCCATGGGTTGAGATCGTATATGAATGATTAGGCAAATTTGCTGACACTACTTTTCGGATAACCTGTTACATTCTTGTGACTTTCATAAGTGTTACCTTGTAACCTAGATGAATAAACGAGATTTCAGATTTCATTTCATTTCATTATGTATTCGTCACTATACGGATTACGTCGGGCAATACAAGAAATAAAAAAAACGAAAGTAAAATAACTATGGGACGATAATATAAGATTTCTAAATCTAGACATCAGGACCTTCATTGAAAATAAAAAGAATCCAACATTTATACCAAACGATTACACAAAAACTTTCCGTGCGGACATACAAAGTGCTCTATTTAATTGAAATACCAGACTTTTGGTAAATCCCTCTTTAAATATTACAATGCGACCCTTGGTTTGTAAAAGTATTACTTTTTTATACTCACAAACCTTTTGTTATCGCTATGATATGGGATTAGGATTGCGGCTTTAACGGCTATGTCTTGGATAAGAACTAAGTAGCTGGACTGCCGGTTAGACGAAGAGCCCGTAAAAGTGAAATGGATCTAAAAAGGTCAGAAACAAATGGAAATATTATCCTCGCTAAAACTTTGAATAAAATATTGATATATCCGCTATCTATACGATATTCTTCACTCTGTCTGTATCCTCTAAAACCTACACAAATTCTATACAATACATACATTAAGTACCTGACTGGCCTGTTGGTCTAGTGGTCAGTGACCCTGACTGGTAAACCGGAGGTCGTGGGTTCGATCCCCACCCAGGACAAATCTTTGTGTGATGAGCATCATGGTTTGTTCTGTGTCTGGGTGTAATTTATCTATAATATGTATGTATTTACAAAAAAAAAATGTATTTAAGTAGGTAGTATATCAGTTGTTTAGTACCCATAACACAAGCAATGCTTACTTTGGGACTAGATGGCGCTGTGTGAATGTGGTAGAATAATAATATTAATATTAACCTCTTTAAGTAAATAAATGCTAGTGTTTAAATAGACTTAAGTTCGTTCATAAATTATAGCAACCTTTCAAACACTCAGACATACATCACGCACCCATTCACATTACAATCACTCAACATTCATACAGTCCACTCATTCCTTTATTGAAGGTTATTTTTTTAAGTACAAATTAAAAGTGCAGTAAGATAAGACGTACCTAGTGTTTTCTTTCACCAAACAAATTTATATAGACCCTATTGCAATATACAGCTAGTATAACTGTATAGAAAACTTAAAATTTTATTAACCTACGTAAGAAACAAGGAATCTACAAAATATCATTGTTAATAGACGATTTTCATCCTAATTTCAACTCGTAAAGAATCCACTGGGCACGGGTCTCCGCCAAAGAATGTGGAGAGAATTTAGCTTACTATACCACGCTGGCCGGACTGGTATAGGGTTTGTATCGAATTTTCTATTTCTTTTAGTGCTCTTATCTACATAAGGTCACTGAATCGTCTTGTACGACACCCACGGGTTGGATGGGGTAGGGTGTACATTTTTTTTTTTGACTTTATTGGGTAAACAAACAACATCACAATAATGAATGGTCACAGTAACATAAGATACAATACGTGTAAGGTGATTGTGATATCCACACCGTTTACCACAAGTAAAATAAACAAGTACTTATGTTAAGAGCAGAAGGTACAAAATTTACAATTGTTATTATTATTTTATAAACTAATTAATAATTATGTATTCTTAATCCGTCAACACACGGATAATAACTATATTCAAAACTTATAATTTTATTAACCCACGTCAAAAACGATAACGAACGATACGATACTCAATCTTTTCGACGACTTTGAGCAATAAAAAATATCCAACGTATTTTAGCAATAGACAGCCAATTGTTTCAAACCTAAACAATTGTGTGTACAATTAAGATTACGAGCCTCACAAAGCTACAGGCTGTCGAAGAAATTCACCCAAGATTCCAAATATCGGTTTCTCATAACGTATTTCACAATATCGGGCTGGAATATTGGCGAGTACAAAACTGAAGGTCGTGGGATAACGTCCTTTAGTGGAAGGTCAAGAACTGACCCTTAGCCCTCAGTAATAACCTTTAAATACGGAAACGATAACGATTTGGGCCACAACAGGACGTTTTTGCTAATTGTTTCGGGAAAGAACGGAAACCCTTGGACATAAAAAGTGTAGTGCGTCGCAAATGTTGACGGATTTTAGTGAGATTTTATTTGTTTGGCTTACTAGGCGATGCTTTCTTAGTTATTGGTAGAGAAAAACTATTGTTCCTTACATATTACTGACAGGAAGCCGCACGGGGCTTCGCTCCCGTCGCTTTTGTTTGGCCACTGCTCAGCTCCTATTGGCCGTAGCGTGATGTTATATAGCCTATAACCTTCCTCGATAAATGTGCTATCTGACACTAAAAGATTTTTAAAATGGGAGCAGTAGTTCCTGAGATCCTGGCGTTCAAACAAACAAACTCTTTAGCTTTATAATATTAGTATAGATTCGATTTTGGAATTTCGTGGTAATAAAAGAGGAGAGAGGTAGGTAGTAGTGATCGAACAATCTAATCGAACTATGTTGCTTGAAAGGATTTTCACACATTGAAAATTAAAGTGGCGGAGGTGGCGCAATGGGGCTATTTAAAAATGCTACGCAATTCGCAAAGGGTTCTGCATGTCATTCTCAGGTTGGGTTCAAACGGACACACATTTCACTCTGTATTCGCTCCCGACACGTAATTATGTATATATATTCTTTCTCTATCTATCCACCCTTTGGTTGACTTATTCGATTTTTACTAAACAAAATTACCTAATAATAATTTAGGAAACACAATTAGGAAAAGATATAAAAAAAACCTAGGCAAAGCGCACCAAGACAAAAATTATTGCGAAAACATTTCGTAAAATGTAAACAACAGAATTACACTACAATTCACGCAATGCGAAAATAAAATCAAAATTAAAAATATAAAATCACAGAGACGTAAACTGACGTATATTTTGTACACTATTTTTCGTCTAGTCATTTGCGATTTCGCACTTTAAAAATCGCAGCCATTAAATTTGTAATGCCAGCTTAGCCCGACACTAGTTAAGCTTTAATAAAAGTTAACAATATTATCTAAGGATCGATTAAAACATAATTACGTAATTCATGAAACAAGGACAAATACGAGTAATACTCATTCAACCTTTTTGGTGCGACGTTACACGATGTGCCGAAATTATTTAATAGAGGTAAGTAGGGGTCATTTTATTGTTTGTTTTCCGGGATGGAAGCAAAAAACATACAAATAAAGGACTTGGGATAAGGATAAAAATGAAAAAATATAACTGGTCAGTTTCATTTTAAATAGAAATACTTGTGCCATTTATTACAGAGTTTTATTGTTTAGTTCGACTATATAACTATTACATCATTTAATATTGTATAATTTTAAAAAAAGAAGTGTAGTATTTGGTGTTGAACCACATCTGACCGCATCGAATCGCAGTTTCTTGTTTCAATCCCTTTCTGTCACTTAGAGTCTTTTACTAGTGCGAGATAGCGAGTGACCTCTCTTTCTCACTCTAATAAATTATAGTTCTAAATGACAATAAATGTATTTAATCGTTGTATATTTTCACATAGATAAGTATATTGCTAAATAAATAAAATTCAAGCCCGTAAAAGTGTATTCCCCTATTTTTTTATCTTTGATATTTTTTCTTCAAATTTAAAAATTAAATTCTAGCATGCCTTTCCAAAGAAAACAAAAAATTTCCAAATCGGTTCATAAATGATGGAGTTTTGAGGTAACAAACATAAAAAAAAACAATTGAATTGCGAACCTCCTCCTTTTTTGAAATCAGTTAAAAAGGGATAGAAACAGAAGAAAGTGCGAAGTGGTCCAATCCTAGGACTTCAGTTCAGTTTTTTTGTTTGCCGCTTAGTACATTTTCTACATTTATCTCTCCACTAATATAATATATATATTATGACCTCAAAAAAGTATGACAAATATACTTTCAGAACTTAATAGGAAAGAGTATAGGTACTTACTTGAAATTATCCATTCGTATATTTGAAACCTACAGTTTGCGATAACAGGGTGTTATTTAAAATAACGATGTTGTCGCTCCAGGTGGCATTTTTGTCAAATTATTCAATTAAACTGACGTACGTATTCGCAGTGTTCATTCGACCCTTTTACGTTTTAATGATTTTACTCACGAGCTCTGATTTATCAAAACTTTTCTGTTTTATTTATTTGTTTGGTGTAAAATACCATTTATTTTAAATCTGGCTTTTTTATTATTTTTTAATCTGCAATATTTGTTAATATAATCTGCGGAATCAATATTTGTTAATATCATCCGTGTAGTGACAGATTAAGAATATATAATGTCACTACCCCGTCTCAACCCGTGGGTGACTAAAGGAGTAACGTTAAGCAGACAAGAACAATGCAAGAAAAGGAAAATTCGAAACAAACCCTTTATCAACCCGTCTGGCCAGCGTGTTATCTCTCTCTCTTTATTTAAGAGCTATTATTATTATTATTTTATTTATTATTAAGCTCTTGTCGGTGGAGTAATTTCCAATCCTCTCTTTTTCCTGCTATTTCTCTCACCTCCTGATACGACACCACCAGCTTGTTATAATAGGCTAAATTCTAATAGTTCTAATTGAAAAGATGATGATGATGATAAACAAAAATAGCACCAAATAACAATAAATCCAGCGTCTAAGCCAATCGTCTTGTCTGTTACTAAGCTACTAAACCAATATTATTCTTATCCTTCGAGAGAAAAAATCCGCACTACAAATCTATTCCCAGTCACGTAGGTAACATCCCCACACGCTCGTGCCATACTTTGGTAGTATTCAACACTTTTGTAGGTCAATAACTTACTAGCAATAGAAAAGGTGATATACATAATAATATTTTATACTTGTCTCTGATTTCTAGATGACTAATTGGAGGCTTGACAAATTGTTTAGTCGTAATAGAGTACAAACTTTCAATATATGATCATATTACAGAGTGTACTACGTCGAATCGAATGCCAAATAAATTGATTATCGATTGATCGAACACTAGGTATTACATCAAACATCTAAATACTCGAACGTTAATATAATAATAAATTTTCAATTTTTTTCTATTTTTCTAATTATTTATATTAATTGTTCGATTTATTAATCGTTCGAGTATTTAAATGTTCAATGTATAGTGTTCGATCAATTGATATTCGATTATTTGGAGTTTGATTCGGCGTAGTACACCCCATATTATTTTCATTAAATACTTAATACGTATCTATTTGTCAGTTTAGGTCCATTTGTATAATTGTATTTTTATCATTGTTTGACTATTGTAAAAATATAGATAGAATTGTATTGGAGTTCCTGATTATCCTCGGAGAGCTGGTAACAAGGCTGTTAGCGTGTCGCAGGTGGCTATACGGACTCTTTGTGTGTGGAAACTGGAGCATCTACAAATTCAATATGCTGCTCACAACTAAAAGGAAATCCGACTACGTACTGATGGGGACCTGTCACACAGAAACCGTTCCCGCCTTCATACGTTCTGCGTTCGCCGTGATGTATTACATTATAAAGATACAAATCTATAGACCAGGTACTAATATTATAAGAAGCTAAAGCTAGGCCATAATACACTCACACTGGCCTAATGCGGGTTGGTGGATCAGACATACACTTAGAATTTCTTCTAGGGTATGTGGGTTTCCTCACGATGTTTTCCTTCACCGTTATCAGATGGTAAATCACATGACTAGTACATATAAATTCCACAAAGTTTAACCCACATTGGTACTGCTGATCGGAATCGAATTCGGACTGCGTGTTTAGCACGCCCATCTCTTATCCATTCAGCCACCATCGCTTTACATTCATTCACCATCCCTTTACACACACATACGCTTTATTTTAGTATAGATTTCGTAAATTCATCGAACCTACAAAGTCCCAGGACACGGGTACACACTCATTACACCATTTCATGTAACAACGAAACATTTATTGTTTGTTATTCTGTCAATTAATTTTAATGTCAACGTTCAGACACATTGTCTGTTTGTATACAATACACTGTCGACATAAAACCCATGTTATTGTTATTGTCATGTATTTTTATATGGTCAGTAAGTTTTAACAATTCTCTGTATTTTTTGGCTTTCGTATTAACTGAGGACGTTATACTTTACGATAGAACAGATATAAAATCAACTAATTACTTATAGTCTAATTTTGATTTATCTTTTCTTTAGAAGCAATAGTGGTCGAATGGATAAATGGCATGCAAATCATGCAGTCCGAATTCGATTCCTAGCGGCAGTATCAATGTGGATTTCGCTTTGTGGAACCTTATATATATACTTACTAGTCAAGTGTTTTACCATCTGCTGACGGTGAAGAAAACATCGTGAGGATACCCTATATGAAAATTCTATGGATATGTTTGGTCCACCAACCTGCACTAGGCCTGCGTGTGTGTGGATTATGGCCTAAACGTTTTCAGCCCTCTTTATGGAGGAGAAAAGGCCCGAACTCAGCAGTAGGACATGAAATGTATCTTTTCCATAAAAAAATAAAAGAATGATCAATATACGGTAATAATATAATATTTCCTATTTTCCGTGTGGTGACGAATTAAGAATACATAATGTCACAACCCCATCTCAACCCGTGGGTCTCGTAAAAGGCGATTAAAGGAGTAACCTTATGCAGACAATAGCACTGATAGAAAAGGAAAATTCGAAACAGAACCTATACCAACACGTTTGGCCAGCATGGTATAGTAGGCTAAATTCCCTCCACTGTCTTTGGAGGAGACCCATGCCCAGCAGTGGGACGTTTATGGGTTGAAATGATGATGATTTCCTAGCTGAATTTTAGTCACGGCGGCTAATCGGAACAAAGACTATCCACTCAGGGGAATCTATAATACCCAAGATGAATTAGTTATCTAGGATAAACACCTAATCATAGTGCTGTCGACAAAAATGTTTTTAGCGTGTGAATTGTCCACTCTTTACCCCCTTTTGAAGTAAACATCGGAAATTCAAATAAATAACTGTTTTATTTTTTTTAAATACCATTATAAGACCAACCATTTGTATAGTTATAGTTCTTATGTGTGGCAGGCATTTAAAAAGTCAATAAAATTTGTGTATTTGCTTCCATAATTCTCGAATACGAATGTACTGCGCAAACAATGGACGTAGCAAACTATATACAAGAACTATAGGACATTTTTTATTGAATTCGACCGCAGTCATACTGCTAGCGAGTAAAAGCAGTTTTACAAATACGACAGACAAAATCTGCATTCTATAAAATTTGTCAAACGCGTACAATTTAATAACAAAGAAAACAATTTGAACATTTTGTCGGATGCTTTGTGCCCTGGACTCTTACTCTGAATATCGACATTCGAAACAGCGACCATAATCTAAATTTCCTTACATTTGACAGCGACATCAAAACCCAACTATCGAATGTCGAAATTCAAACAGGGGGCTTCCCCTGTTTCTGAGCCGTCAGATGGGGTTAATGATAGGATAAAATCTAACTTATACAGTTGAAGCGTTGTTTTTATAAAGATAATGTAACAGTCAAAACTTTTAACCAGTCAAAACTACTTTTTGCTGAAAATATCAGTCAAAACTACTTTTAATCAAAGCCATCGTCGGTTAAAAGAACTTTTGACTGAGAAATATCAGTCAAAACTACTTTTGGCTGGTTAAGAGTGTTAACTGTAACATTTACATTAATTAGAAGGAATATAGATAACACAAATTGTTCGCATCGTTTCATAGCATAGTGGGAGTCAAAAATAGCTAGCACTGACAAAGGAGTTATAAATAGGTATCAAAGGACAATCTGTTGAATGAAATATATTCTTAATTATTACAATAATAATTAAATCAGAAGAGAATGTCAATCAAAGTAAACTTTTAAGAAGGTCTTTGTTAATAACAAAAATAGCTTTGAATATGATTATTTTCGAGGGCTTTCAATTAATTTGAAATTTTATAATAAACTTAGTCACGTACAACTTTGAAATTTCATAAGATTCTAAAATAAGTATATTATTTGGTTTAGGTACTTGTAAAAAGTGAGTTCGATTATATTAGATGAGTTTTGAACCGCGAAGGTTGATACTCAATACTCAATCATTTATTGCTTCCATAATGTATACCTAAATAGGTGGTAGGTATAGTGTTTAATAATTAACAAGTATTTTCTTTTTTCTAACTCTTATAGGCTTAGCAGTCGCTGAAATTTTTAATCCGCAACCCTCTTTAGTATTAAAGAAAAACTTCTTCGTTTAGTGCTAAATATCTCTTCTAATTTCGAGTTGATCTATAATATAATCGTTTATAAACCCTTACAATAATCATAAATTTAATACGACTAGCATCTCGTTAATGACTGCGCAAGGGCATTCTGCTCCTATATCTAGAGGCCTGAGAGAGTTTATTTGGCTGCTGGCCTAATGCGATTCAGACAGATAATGTCTTCTGGTTATGTAAGTTTTGCTCGCGAAGTTTCGTTCACCGTTAGCAGGTGGTAAGTCACATGACTTCTACATATAAACTCCACAAAGTGGCATCTGTATTGATAGTGCCAGTGTTTGCATGCATGTCATTTTCTCTTCTTCTTTATCATTAAGTGTTGGACCGTACATAACCGCACAGAATTGCACTTTCCTATGTCACTGATAAATCGATATTTACTAGAGTGATAACGAGAGCGGAGTGTAAAGTGGAATCAACGATACGCTCGGCTCTCACTCTTTACCTCTCTAGTAAATGACGTCTCTCCAAAGTTACTTCGCCCGCTTCTCGCTCGCAACAAAACCAAGTCGTATATATAGTAACAGAGGTAGTTTGTCGGTCATTACCACCAGTAGGCAGTTGGTCCGAGTGAACATCACGTCAACGAGACGAAGCACTCCTTGACAAATGTACTATGAACTAGTTAATGTTTCAGATTAAGCCGGCGAGAGACTAGTTGAGATTTTATTCTAGCTGCTTTGAAATGGGTCGGAGAAATAAAATATGCACCATTTATTGAAGTTACCATGGCCAGTAGTGGGATGTTTGTGGGTCGTAGTGATGATGATGACGATGATTGAAGTTTACATAACATGGCATCACGCTTTGTGTCCCCTTGGGGTGGGCAGATTTGTATCACGACCCTATTTTCCCTGCTGTATTTGGTTACATAAAACAGGGGGGGAGCCTGTTGCCAGTATTCGGGTATATTTCAAGCTGAAACTTAGAATTTGTAGATAGGAATTCTCAATACATATACCCGATATCAATCCAGTGAATTAGGTTTTTAACTACAAACACGGCACTATAAAAAAACACATATTATAAAATTCAGCTAAAGTTAGGTAGCGTATATTACATTAAAAAAAATTAAAGTTACCAACAATTCCGTAATGCTATTGAATTTGATGATTATTTAAAACACATAATTCATCAATACAGCTCTAACCTATCTCTCCAATCTAGCTCTACATCCACATCTAAACTATAATACAACACCAAACACCAGTCAAAACATCTGGTAAGGTACAAAAACCCTTTGCCCTAATGTATGTAAGCGCCCTAAGGCAAAACGTTATTTTTTCCGGCCAATATGTAACGAAACCATTTGCTAAGTGGTTCTTTGACCGGATTATATCGCCACGCATCTTCGCCTACGTTGCAATTTATTTAATGTACATGTAAACACTATTATGGTGTATAAACCGTACAATTTATAGGCCTACATTGTTTTAACTTAGTTTTTAAATATAATATAATATTCTACCACATTCACACAGAGCCATCTAGTCCCAAATTAAGCAATTATATTTGCTTGTGTTAAGGGTACTAAACACCTGACTATTACTACTAGGTACTTAAATACTTTTTTTGTAAATACATACACCCAGACACAGAATAAACCTTTATCATCTCAACACACAAAGATTTGTCCTGGGTGAGATCGAACCCACGACCTCCGGCTTAGCAGTCAGTGTCACTAACCACTAGACCAACAGGCCAGTCTATATAAATGTACAAATATAACTTGAATATTAAAAACAAAGAACAAAATGAGAAAATCACTATCATCTGCTTTCGCGGTGTTAATTTTTTACACCGAATAGGAAAGTCGTGGGTTTGAATTTTTCCATTACTTGTACATTTATATAAAAAACTCTAAGCGAATTTCAGGTTATTACTATTATATTTTAAATAAAATTTAAACTAAAGAAAAAAATGTTAATCATTTATTTATCATTCCATCTAAACACACGAACAAAAGAAAATCTCATAAATAATTAATTATACCTATTAAATTTTTTTTTTTTTTTTTTTTACAAATTAAACCTTTAATACTCATTTGCCACATAATTACTGTCTCATGGGCTTATACAGTGTCAGATTAAATTTCTTGCTGTCAAAAATAGTAAAATTATCAATAAAATATGTAACCATTTCAGATTCACAGTTGTTATTTAATATACCATACACATATACTGAACCCAAGTAGTTTTCTAGCATCTATTCTATTGAATTAAAAAAAAAAATAAAGAAAAAAAAAAACTAAAACAATACCCAAAAAGTTAAGCTAGAAATAAGACATTTCAAAATGCATAATTATTCACTGTTTTATCTCTTAATTCCAAGAACAAGAATACCTTCTAAGTTTTCATAGAGAAGCTCTTTTACATCTGAATATTTAATTAACTCGTTTATTTAAATAATTCGCGTGTAGCTTCTACAAACGCGCAAGAAATTTTAAATGAATTCAAATAAGAAACGTGAAGTGCAGGGGTCGGTGTCCATATACATAATATTTTTTTTAAAACGTTCACAATTTGTATGGTGGCAAATGAGTTCGTATTTGGAAGCTGAATTATTTTTTATTTACAAACGAATTTTTAATGCGTCGCGTTGTGTGCTCGAAGTACTAGGACCATAAACTTAAGTGTTTTTCATAGATATTAAATCCCTCTATTCCCTATACCCCGTTGGTCCACAATTAACGGGACATCCTATATAGCAATGGATGTGTTTTTCGCTGCTTTTACTTAATTTTATTCTCACAGCTAGATATCCTACTATGTGCCACGGATTATGACTCCTCGTATTTAATTTGATATCATTAATTTTCACCAAATAGTCAATATTTTTTCATGTAAAGTGCCATTTGCTAGTTATAACGGTCCCAATTATAGTGTCCATTTGGTTTATATCGTGTCTGTTTATTCGTGTATCTTTTCTCAGCCAATAACAGTAATAGTTTTAAATGAGTTTATAATAATATTACCTAATGAATATAAAGACATTCAAACATAGCTATTAAGAACACATTGCCTAATCAAAAAGAAACAGTAAATGTTTGCACAACCACCATTAACAATTGATTCATTCAACATACTGCAGATCTAACCGTAAAATTAATTTATGGCCCATAAACAACAGAACTTCATAATATACAGCCAGTCTTTATGGCGAAACTTATTTACGAATAAAACTATTTGAAATCGGAACGATTTAAATCAAATCGTTCCAAATTCAAATCTTTCACTTATTTTTTTTTTTGAAGAAAAAAACTATTTGAAATCGGAACGATCTTTTTCTTTTTTAAATAAATTGGCGTTTGGAAACAATTGATTTATAATATCCTGTGTTGCGTTTTTAATAGCGGATGCTTAACGTTAAACTATTATCATAATTTCGATTAAATAGGTTTTATGAGAGCATAAAAATGAAACAAAACGATATTCTCGTGTCATTAGAGTTCAGAATCATTGTGTCTGTCGTGAAATACTTTCAGATTAACATAAAGTATCTGCAATGATAATGTTGTTATCATCGAAAATGATAATCGCATTTATGTCAAAAAAATAAATCACGTTTAATAACTGTAAACTGCCTCGGCGACACAGACTGTTGGGTTAGGAAAATTGGCTTATTAATAGATATTTTTTCTTTTTATTTTCCGTTATATTTTTTTTATCACCTTATTTGTATTTTTCCTTTTCTTTGTATGGTATCCTATTCTCCCGTTCTGACAACTCAAAACAAATGAAGCCGTAATAAAAACTTAGTTCTGAGTCAATTTGGTGGATAAATACGAGTAACATTATAACCATTATTCGTGCTACGCGTATAATAAAAGCCTACGAGTGCTACGAAGGGTCTACGAACTTCGTAGACAGCAGTTATTCGTAGTAGCACTTTTCAAATCAGTCTTGTACAAAAAATAAACAAATCATTCCTCTCACGTACGTGTGGGCTCTATGTCCAAGAGCAGCGGCGGTAACCACTTACCATCAGATGGGCCGCCTGCTCGTCTGCCACTTCAGGCAATAACTGACTTGCCTGTAAGTTGGTCTAGTGGTTAGTGACCCTGACTGTTATACCGGAGGTCGTGGGTTCGATCCCCACCGAGGACAAATCTTTGTGTGATGAGCATGTTTGTTTTTTCTGTGCCTGGGTGTAATTTATCTATAATATGTATGTATTTACATGTATTTACAAAAAAAATAATATAATTATATATTTAAGTAGTCTATCAGTTGTTTAATACCCAGTAATATTTGCTTGTAAATATAATTGCTTAATTTGGGACTAGATGGCGCTGTGTGAATGTGGTGAAATATATAAATAAAAAGGAACTTAAAATGTAAGAGAAAAAAAACTGGATTCACAAGAAAAATATTAATAGCCGTCGAAATTAAAGACCGTGTGAAATATTGTAAGAAAGATTGATTGATTATGTAGGCTTTTATATGAGTTTGTAGACACATCAATCATGCGGCGATTCTGCGGAGCTACTTCCGTCAAGTCATCAGTGACACAATTACGAGATGAGACGGTGGAATGTATGTGTAGAGGCATTCATTCGGTTCCTGAACGATTTTCATCTACTTTCATGCAATTATTACGAGTATTATGAAATACTTGACGTCACCCGGGACTTTGTTTGGCCACTGCTTAGCTCCTTTTGACTTGAGCGTGATGTTATATAGCTTATAGCCTGCCTCGATAAATGGGCTATCCAACACAAATAATGTTACAAATTGGACAAGTAAGTACTGGAGAAATGACAGGAAGAAGAGAGAATTGGAAATTACTCCACTGACAAGAGCACAGCTCTTAAATAAAGAGAGAGAAAATTACTAGAGGGCATTATCTATATTTGATCAAACAGGCTTGTATATGATAGTGACAATTACGGCCCATTCTGCCATCGGCCAACATGGACTATTGTAGAATTGAGCGGTCTGATAGTTCGCTCAAGGGCCTAATCGGAATTTAGAAATACGGCTTTGTTAATTTTGATCATCATCATTATCAGCAACCCATTAAGTCCCACTGCTGGGCTCGGGTCTCCTCTTCTCTATCTAGAGAGCTGAGAGGGTTTTAGGCCATAATCCAGACACGCTGGCCAATTGCGGCACTAATTTTGATATTGTTGTCAAATGTTTATAAATGATAGAGGCCATATTTAAATTTTCAAACATCTGAAAGAGATATTGGGCATCACAGTAGGTCAACTTCCACCATTAAAAAAAAAGGCTAACACCAGTTCCAAATTTTTATTTCCAAAAGTATTTCCTATCCATATAACTAATGGAAACTGACAGAAACAAGTGATTAATGTGTAAAAACTTTTCGATTACATTTCCATTCAGGCAATTATTCAGCGCATTTTTTTCTGCGTATCTCCAGATACTGTGTTTATAATTAATTGACAACCCTAGGGATGGCCACAAAATTGGTTTGGGGCATCCCTATAAGTATTTGTACCACATTTCGCTACACCGAACCAGACATTCTTACGCTTCTGTCCTTATATGTCAATTTGAACAGTCATAATGTGACACGAATCATCATCATCATCACAAACGGCTCACTGCTGCAGCACTGCCGTGCCATGACAAAACACTGTATCTAAAAACTTATCAGTTTTCAGAAATCGCGATTTTCTGTTTTTTTGGAAAATTGGCCATAAAATCCTTAATATTAGTCCGATTCCTTTGAATTTCAGATATGTTAATCTTCGAATCAACTTCTAGTTAGCCATCTAAAAAAAATCTGGTTTTAAAAAAAAATCTGTATGTTTACGCCCACAAACGTGTTCTGTCAAAACCTATAAATTAATGTAAAGAGAACATTGTGATTACAGAACACTGTAATTATAATTACAGTGTTATGTCATAACAAAATATGATTGAAACTAAAAGAAATTTTAAATGTAACATCAATATACTACGCACCAACGAGCAATACAAAATTTTAATTACTTTTATGTTCTTGAATTGTGAGCAAGATCTTAATACAAAGCCCATAAACCTAACTAGCCTTCTTGGCTATGTGATCGATATGTTCCTCATAGGTCAACTTGGAATCATGAATAACCCAAAGATCCCGTATGATGTCCACCTGTTGTTACTCTTGTCCCTTTAGAAAATATTTAGAATCTATTTTATTTTTCTTGCGAGTGAAAACTATATGATTACATTTATTAACGTTTAAATCTAATCGGATAAGTGTACAAATATTGGTCAAATCTATCTAAGTCATTTTCAAGAAACTGAACGTCTGTAATATTGGTAATCTTTTTGAAAATTTTCATGTCATCTGAATATAATTTTGAATATTTGATTGAATGACTAATGTCGTTAATAAAAATATTGAAAAGAAGAAAGGTCTAAGCAAAGAGCCCTGAGGTACCCCAGAAGGAACACTGCACCAGACAGAACAGAACCCACTTAACACTACTGCTTGAGACCGATTCTCTATATAAGAGACAAACCACCTGTAAAGATTACCATGAATACCCGCCAGAAGGAGTTTTTGCAAAAGTAACTGGTAATTAATTCGGTCGAATGCTTTGCTGAAGTCAGTGAAAACAGCGTCAACATGTCCACCATCATCCATGTTTGCAGATGTAAAGTCAGTGAACGAGAGCAAGTTAGATAAGGTGGAGCGTTTCTTAAGAAAACCATGTTGATGTACAATCAGACTACAAGATACTGTATCATAAACCTGAGTGTAAACAATTTTCAGGTTTATGATGTCTTGGCAAAAATACAAAGCTTAGATATGGGCCTATAATTTTGCACGTCATTTCTGTTGCCATTCTTATATATGGGTGTGATGAATGCGGTTTTCCAAATCTTGGGCACAAGTCCGTCCGAAATTGACCTTTTGTAAATAATAGCAAGAGGTTCAGCCAAGCAAGTAGCACAAGTGACAATGAATGAAGGGACTATTCGGTCAGGTCCGGCACCTTTTGCCAAGTCTAGGGATTTCAACAGTTTCAGAACGGATTTAATATTGATTTCGATATCACCTGCCGTAGTTGCAGCCGACTCATAAGTAGTTCAGCACAGGCTGAGTCGATGAGGACAAAAAATTTGATTGAAAGTAAGCTGCAAAAATACTACAAATATCATCACCGTTGTCGGCCGATTGATCATCATAGTTGAGTGTGGAAGGTATTGAACTCTGGCTACACTTATTTAATTTTACGTAAGACCAAAAAGATTTAGGGCATTTAGTGATCGAATCCTCTGAATGTTTTAAATATTTAGTATAACATTTACGTTCAACTTGTTTAGCGCGTTCACGAAGAAGACAGAAAGTATCATGATCAGAAGAATTAATATAAGTTAATAATGACTGTATTTCAAATATTGTATGTGCATCAACTGAAATGACAACTTCCAAACATCCAACATACAATAGACCAATTAAAATGAATAATTGTACATTAGAACAAGTGAGCAGTTTTAAATATCTTTGAAACATCATAAATGAAACTGCTCGTTGCAAAGCCAAAGAAGCATTTATCAGAAAAAAAAACAGATATTCAAGTGTAAACACATTTCGTTAAAAATCAGGAAAAGGTTCCTCCAATCATACATTTGGAGCATTGCAATCTATGGATGCGAAACCTGGACTATGACACAAAAAGACAGAGAAAGATGGGAAGCTTTTGAAATGTGGTGTTGGCGAAGAATGGAGGGTATAAGCTAGCTAGAAATGATTACCAACGAAAAAGTACTGGAACGTGTACAAAAGAGAAGAACTATGATAGAAACCATCGAGAACAGAAGAGGAAAAATGATTGGACACCTAATACGACACGATCCGTTTATAAATAACATCATAGAAGGCAAGAGAGGAAGAGGTAGACAAAGGAGGACATTTATTAAACAGATCAAAGAGAAGGTACGGGTGGTGTCGTATTAGGAGGTGAGAGAAATGGCAGGAAAAAGAGAGAATTAGAAACTACTCCACCGACAAGAGCGCAGCTCTTCAATAAAGAGAGATCAACTGAAATCGATTAGTCAAATAAACAAATCACGATATTAAACCTTAGCCCGAGTGCACGCGGGATTCTTATGACAAAACACTGTATCTATAGATAACGGGCTACTAAGCGTAAGCTGTGTTTTGACATAACACTGTACTTAATATTACAGTGTTATGTCAAAACTGATCCTTATAATATTTGAAATACAGTCATTATTACCTTTGATTTTCTCAGTATTTATAAGACTTTTTAGAAAAAAATTGATGCCATCCTATGTAAACGTGTGCAGAAAAGCGATTTATTCGTATTACGACAAAACACTGTATCTGCAGATACAGTGTTTTGTCATGGCACGGCAGTGCTGGGCATAGGTCTTCTCCAAAGAATGTGGAGGGAATTTAATCAATCAACCAATAATTTATTTATCGATCATAGGTATTTTACAATAGATATTAAAACAACATAAAGAGAACACTATGTCCTACCATTTAAGGTATACAAATATTATTAAAAAAAAACGATATGTCAAGATTATAAAAAAATAAAAAAATGACAAAATTTAAATTAATTTATCCTAGTGCCTACTATACCACACTGAAGGGGTTTGTATAAAGTTTGTTTCGAATTTGACACGAAGTAATGTTTGACCGCGATATCAAAATCAATAAAGTCGTATGTCGAGATTCCGACAACCAATAGTCACATTTAAGTGTCTGCCTCTATAATATACATATCATACCATCGGATTATATTCAAATATCCTTCTACCGTCATTAAAATAAGCTTGAACATTAAGTTGACGCAAATCGCACACATCCACACCGAAGTAGGTCGGCGTTATGCGGAATATAAAATGATTCTAACGTCGTACCCTAATCATCTGCTGTCCCCACGAGTTTTATTGACGAGCGTCAATAGGCTTTATCTGTTCTATTCATGATCTATGTCCGCGAAATTTTCACTTCATATTTTTAGGATTATGTGCTAAGAGAAAGTGGGAGCCATCTCGAAATCCTGGTGATTTAAAATTAAACATTTAATCGATGGAAAAGTTGCTATTTAACTGCGTTGATGAATGGCAAGGTTAAAAAATACTAAGAAATGGTTTGTTGTAATTATTTCAAATTAATAAACGGTAACTTCTCAATAAGTGAAGTTTTGTTCTGTGTTTGGGTGTAATTTATCTAGATAGGTATAATTTGTATTTACAGAAAAAAATTTATATAAGTGTAGTTTATCAGTTGTTTAGTACCTAAACACAAGCAAATATAATTGCTTTATTTGGGACTAGATGGCGCTGTATGAATGTGTAAGAATATCACAAAAAAAACACATTAAGGTTTAATATTTGACTGGCCTGTTGGTCTAGTGGTTAGTGACCCTGACTGCTAAGCCGGAGGTCGTGGGTTCGATTCCCACCCAGGACAAATCTTTGTGTGATGAGCATAAAGGTTTGTTCTATGTCTGGGTGTAATTTATCTATAATATGTATGCATTTACAAAAAAAAAATGTATTTAAGTAGTATATCAGTGATTTAGTACCCATAACACAAGCAAATATAATTGCTTACTTTGGGACTAGATGGCGCTGCGTGAATGTGGTAGAATATTATTATATTAACATAATTCAAGGATCTGATCGAACCTACAATCATCAAGAGTCGCATAATCAATATTATGGTAACACTCATTTGTCGAGATTGCAACTGTATTACATACCTACAGTATAAAGCACATGTATCGCAAGTCGTACTGAATAAACGTGACAACGTTCACGACAATGATATTGTATGTTAAAAAAATATCATTGGTTCACGACATGACGTAAGTACAGCCCAAAGGGGCTTGCTCTGAATTTCGACATGTGATTAGTCGGTATTGATGTCGCTGTCAAATGCTTGAAAGTGAAAACGACCATTTCAAAATTTCCTTACAATTGACAGCGACATCAAAACAGACTACTTAATCGAAATTCAGAGTTAGGTCCCAGGAGTGATTTCATTTTCATTCTATAAGGACACAAAACCTAAAAATTTATTCCAAAAGTGACATTAACTCACTAAAAGCTACCTAAACCTCTAAAGAGCTACATTTAACACGAAAACCAAGGGCTCGGCACCTTAAATGACTGGCGGACGTATAAATTGATCCAATCAGTCCTTGATTGATAACCCCATTTATTTATCGATACCCTTCCTGTAAATTAAGCCGTCAATGCCTCAGCCCTGGCTGTAATACGGATATATGACTGTGGATGTAGGCTGTTATGGCTGAAAGCATTTTAGGTTGACAAAGGCAGGTAGACCGAACGGAATAACAAAATGGAGGCATAAAATCGAAGAGGAAAAAAAAATTCTGTTCGACTAAAAGACCAGCAAGGCACTTCTGTGCTGTTTAAGCTGAACTAGAGCCTATTTTGGTGACTATTGTATGTCTATCTTTGTTCTGTCTGTATCTTGTTTCACCAAAATAAATGTTTTTTTCTTTCTTCCTTTCTTTTGAATTCGTGTTTAGTTTTTTGGTCCCACTAGTAGGGTCCTTTATTTTACACTAGAAATTGCGCGGGGCTTCGCTCCCGTCATTTTTTCACTGCTCAGCTCCTATTAGCCGTAGCGTGGTGTTATATAGCCTATGTTACTCAGTGATAATGTAGCTTTCTAACGGCAAAAGAATCTTGAAATCGGTCCAGTAGTTTTTAAGTTTATTCGTTACATATTAGTATCGTGACACGTCGGTAAAAAGTAGCCTATGACCTTCTCCAGGAATTAGGCTATTTCTTTGTGAGACTTCATAAAGACCAGATGAGTAGTTTCAAAGATTACCCCTACATCAATACTTACAAACGCACAATCATTACCTCTTTATAATATTAGTAAAGATTTAGATTATTAATTAGCCAGATATTTTCAGATTAACGCACTAACGGTATAGCCTAACTGTGGTCTGTACCTTAAAACAAAACGTACCTACTTTGGAAGGAAGGTACATTATTTTCATTTAGACACTGATACAATGAGGAGGGTTGGATAAAATAGGTACTTATATAACTACTTATGTGATCTCAAAAGCAAGTAATAAGCCTTTCGTGTTAGTTGGACTAAACCTTAGGATACGGTGTACCATAACCATTGGCGACGCGACATAACAATATCATAGAAAGGTCTCTAATTAATTGCCGTGAACTAGATCGTTAGTTGAGCTTGAAAGAGCTCCGGGCTCAGGTGTGCTTGTTAAATAAAGTTTACGAGGCAAAAATTTGATCATTTATAGTGTTTCATGTTTATAAGCAAAAATACGAGTATACCTAAAGTCTAGTCTATCATATATTTTGTTAAAGGGTTTAGATTAAGATAAATCCCGTTATGATAATGGTGGGATAATTTCTTTTCTTGTAGTCATGTCTTTGTCGGTTCCAAGTCAGTCGTTACTCTAGTTGACCCATTCTCATTCAGTCCTGAGTGTCAGAACTAGGAGTTGGCATTTAAGTAAGGGTTCATCGTTGTTAATTCTGGCTTACAGGAGCAAGGGTGAGACTATCCGATATAATAAGCAATTACAGCGACCGGTAAAGGCAAATAGTCAAGACTATGACCTGCACTTTACAACTACGCGCTTGATAGCAGTACTGGTAGGTCTAATAGTAGGTATCTACTAGGTACTTAAAAGTACTAGGTAGAGTACTTAAGTACTAATAATTATTCTCCTTTAGAATGCGCTCCCTCTCGAAATCAGGACGTCCACAAACCGTGATCTCTTTAAGGCTAGAGTACGTCGTTTTTATATTAAACAATTAGCAGAATCATCTTAACTTATATATTATATGTATGATATACATATATATATTATGTATTATGCACGTATACATTACATATATATTTATATATTCTCTTATGTATCGTAGTATGTAGGTATATATAAGGTATACAATATATATTACTTATTATACATTTCACACGAACTTTTTTACTAAATGCACTTACCTAATTTTTTTCTGCATCGCCCTAAAGTTGTCTGGTAGAAAATGCCTCTGGCATTAAGACCGCCTATGTGCATATTTTGTGCATTAAGTTGTTAAATTAAATAAATAATAAGTACTAGGTACCATCCACCTTTTTTACAATATCTAACATATTTGTTTTCAATGATTCTATTCCTATTAATTACTTAGGTTGGTACAGATTTTGTTTTTTATTTTTTTTTCTATTAACTAATATTCATTAGCAAATAAACCTTTACGGAGAGTGTAAAAGTGAATTAGGTAGCCAATGGATGGACAATTTGTGAAAAGTAATTTTTTTTTTTCTCTCTTATATTCCAGCAACGTGCATTCCAGCCAAACGAACCTAAGTTAGAGAGCTAGAGTAAAGCAAAGAATTCTTTTACTCGAAACTAACATACTCAAAACCATTTTAATCACCAATTACAACGAATCGAAAGTTTTTCTAGTTGTTAAAACAAAAAAACGAGTGCAGAGCTAATGTTTGTAGTGACATCGCAAATAGCCGGCGGCGATCCCAAAGAGGTTGGTAGGATAGGTATTAGGTAGATACCTATCTATAATTGATTTCTTTGTTTACACGTATTAACTACTGAATGATATTGTTAGCTGACTGTCTGTGTCTGCGGATTGTTTCAAGTGGATGTAATAAACAGTACCGTCTCGACAGAGAGTAAAATCGAAGGTAAAAACGTCTTTGGGAAAAAGATATGACAGCGTAATAGTACCTGCTTACCTAATTTTTGACAGTATTATTTGCAGAATCAGAAGACTACCAGAATCAGTAGACAGAGAGGAAGTTTAATAGAGACCTACAAAATCCTCACAGACCATTATGATGTGCCCAGCCTTAAAGACATGTACATGAAAAACGACAATAAACACCTACGAGGTCATCCACTAAAACTTTGGGAAAATAGGTAGGTACATCAAATAAGAAACCAATGAAACACTTCCTGCCTAACAGAGTTGTGAAGGCATGGAACAGACTACTGGAAAGTGTTGTCATGGCTCCCACTTTAAACGCATTCAAGAACAGATTGGATAAAGAAAACATCTCCAAGCTATTTGATACACACGCATCAGCTAACTAGCTGCTAGTGTGCTATACCAATAATAATAATACCAACGTAAGTACTATTATGATGGAAGTGTTTCAATGGAAGTATTCTGGGTAATCAGGATTCTACGACGGTAATTGGTGATCGCAAAAGCCGGCTGCCAATTTGATATAAGATGGACAAGATCAGGGGCCATCTTATATAAAATTACCAGTCGGCTTTTGCAAACACCAATTATCGTAGATCAGAAAGTATCTCGACGTTAAAGCTCAAAATATTACCTTTTGTAAGTAGGTTAGAATACATTACCCAACATTCTGTTCAAGAATACAACACTGTTTTTCTCTTTTGTCCAATTCAAGTGCACCTGAATATAATATATCTCTTCCTCTACATACAACAAGTTAAACTCTTATTTTGACCGACAGTTTTGCGTATGTACCTACACACATGTGCTAAAAGAACAAACCAAAACCCTAACTAAATTCACCCCTATCGATCAGATCGTAGCTATCTATAAAAATCGTTACTTAAAGAAAAGCTTCGTAATTTCCGTGCAATCAACGCCGTGATAGACTGCTAATGGCCCCGGCTACTGCAGCTAAACTTAATTATATACAGTCTTGGAATAAGGATTAGTCAATACCTACGGCGACGATACGATCGTGTGACGCCTTTTTAACCTCCGACACAAAAAGAAGTTTGACGTGTCCGTGTGTCTGAGGCATCGTATCTATTAAAAGAAGGGCCATAAATAGTTGCATCACGCGCAATCTGCACCTGTACCTACCCTATAATTCAGTTAGTCAAAACCAAGTTTAACCGATGCCCGAGCTTCAGTGCCGGATTAGCCACGTAGCAAGAGTAGCAAATGCTACGGGCCCCGCGAATTGAGGGACCCCGCGCTCCATCCAATGCGTCTGACCGTAAAAAAATATCAATTTAGATAGGAGCGTAAAATATCTTGCATGCCTTAATATATGCGCTTAAGCTATGCTTCATTCCCACCTAAAAATCTAAAACTCGATTGCGTCACGATAAATCGCAAAAATAAGTATTTTACTAACTTAAAAAGGAATTAATTAATTAGCTAATTAGTAAGTAATTATATTATTAATTAGCTGCAAATGCGTAAACGCGTAGGTAGTTATGTCGTGCGCGTGTGACGCGTGTGCAGTATACAAATGTAACTTATACGCGTTCACACAGTACGCGTGCGGCGCTTGTGGGTGAAGGAAAGGGCACGCGGGAGTGTGCCTCGTCCCCGCGCCGCCGACGCGACGCACGTCCCATTGATACCCAATTTTGTGTTCTGCATAGGTATATCGTCTTGCGACCTGTTCTGAGCCGCCATAAAAGTTGAATCGTACCACTCATTTTATTATCTTTTTTTAAACACAGTAGAAGAGTTTTTGTATGTACAAAGGAAAAAATATAATCGAGATTTTTTCTATTTTTGTGTGAAAATCTTAATGCTGTTCACAGAATACATCTAATTACCAAGTTTCAACAGTAAAGTTCTTATAGTTTAGGAAAAAAGTGGCTGTGACATACGGACTGACAGACAGACAGACATTACGAATCTATAAGGGTTCTGTTTTTTGCTATTTCGCTACGGAACCCTAAAAATTAGTACCCTAAACACGAGAACCTAAAGCAAACCAAGGGCCCCTTGACAGAATTCGCTACAGGCCCCGCGCTGGCTTAATCCGGCACTGTCGAGCTTTCAATGTGATCACGAGCGCAAAGCCTTTAATAATTAGATTACACCGCCAATATCCCCGCTCGTTACTAGTGTATAGGGTTACCATATCTAAATCATCTGTCAACCAGTTCAAGGAATCAAGAGTTCACCAGATTAGGGCACAAATCATTCTTAATGATGGCTTATAAGTTCTTGTGGAGACCATGCAGTGGCAAGTACATCGTAGGACGTCCACTCGCAAGGTGGACAGATGATCTGGCCCCTGATTCTAAGCTGTCGGAAAATTTTCGGACGGAAATGTCAGTTTAATTAAAGTTAAAAAACGTAATGTTAAAAAAATTTATGGTTGTAGGAACAAAACTAAAATTAATCATTTTTTAATTTTCTATACGGTAGACTATTTTGTAACATTAAATAACTTAAGCCGTAAAAATACGTCGTACTAAGATTCGAAAAAGTTTACGATCCGGAAGCAAACTGATAGGTCAGAATCAGGGGGCTGATCCGAACAACAGAATCGCGCTGGATGCAATCCACGCACACATACTCGTACGCTAAAGGGACACAAACTACACAGAGACTCGAAAAAAATATCTATGAATCACACAAATATTTGTCTCGTGTGGGAATCAAACCCACATCACTCGACGCGGCGATGTTAGTAGGTAGTGGTTAGGCGACTACCTTATCCGCTACACCACGGCCGTCGACAGTCGATATAATTATTATCAGCCTATTAAATATACATAAATGTATGTAAGACAAACGTCAATCGATTAATTTTATTCGATTTGTTTTTTATTTCTTGATTATTTATTGCTTTTAAACTAAAACAAAACCCAGACGGATGGCAACCCTGCTTGTGTACATGTACAAATGCAGTTATCTTAAGTGACAATATCGTGGTGAAATTCAATCATGACAGCGGGGAGTTATCAGAAACTAAACTATTAGGTCACTAGTCCTTAGTTAGGTAACTAACGATTTTAAAGTTATAGGTTATAAACTTGCGTTCCAACCGAGTGACCTTGGTGGGAGCTTGGTTGCTATCCGCGTAGTTTGTATGAAATTTGGTTTACAACAGCCGGCTACACGGTTGTCTACCAAGGGCACCTCTGTGGAAGCCAAGTTTACAGCCATGTAGCACAGCTTTTAGGAGTAACTTTGCAATAAAGACATAGCATGACCGACTATTTAGATTTTAGAGAATGTTTTATCACTGGTGGATAAGTGCTAGATAGCCTATCTGATACTTATTTGATACAGGTTGTTGACGTGCGTTGACGTTGACGTATAAGAAATAGCGCACTTAGACCTAGGTACGTTTAAAATGTAAAAAAGTATTATTAATGTTTGGACATTCACACACAGCGCCATCTAGTCACAAACTATGGTTGTATTAAGGATACTAGACTACTGTTACATTTTTTTTTTTGGAAATACTTAAATATTATAGATACAATACATGACACCCAGTAACAGAACAAATAATTGTGCTCATCACACAAAGATTTGTCCTGGGAGGGAATCGAACCCACGACCTCTGTCTCAGCAGTCAGAGTCACTAATCAGGCTCTCTTCTTATATCTATGGGTAGACTATTTAATAAGTATGGGATACGTTTATTGAGCGTTCTATCTCCATATACATTGGTTGCCCTGGGAACAACGTATTTACCCGAGGTCAATGCCCTCGTGTTATAGTCGTTCCCAACTTGTACCAATGATGGATCACTCTCCCGATTGCTATGACTATGATTATGAGTTGCGAGTAGGTATTTATGTTGTAGTCTAACAAGTAATATTTTACATATTTTGAACAATTATTGGTCTGGTGGTTAGTGACTCTGACTGCTAAGCTGGAGGTCGTGGGTTCGATCTTGACCCAGGACAAATCTTTGTTTGATGAGCATGGCTGTTTGTTCTGTCTGGGTGTAATTTATCTATAATATGTATGTATTAATAAAAAAAAAATTTAAGTTGTATATCAGTTGTTTAGTACCCATAACACAAGCAAATATAATTGCTTAATTTGGGACTAGATGGCGCTGTGTGAATGTGGTTAAATATTATTATTATTTTTACACATATTTTTAGTTTTTTTTTATATTATAGAGCACTCTAAGCAAATTTCATATCCATAACATTCTTAATCGACACCACAGTGGCCGGTTTATAGGCCAGTCAATGAATGATTGTGGGTGGAAAAGTCCAAACAAAAAAGTTCCAAAGTCAAAGGTTCTGCTTTCGACTTTTCCCTCAGTACCTTTACGAGTACTCATTTACTAGACTATTAATAACTTTTTTTTTAGTTTTAATGTTCTAAAAAATCAGATCTAGCTGCAGAATGAAAAGTCAGAGGTGTAAAGAAAACCCAACAAAAAACATGTATATATACAACTTTATAATTAGGTACTTACAATATATTATAATTTCACACATATGTATGTAAATAAATAATCTGTAACCAATACAGATATAACAACCACTTAACAAAAAGAAAAACATAAATGAGGAATGACATTTTTAAAAGCACACAATTAATGAAATGCAATTAAAATTTATAACATTGATATTTGATATTAAATTTTGCTCACCAATAAAATACAATACCAATAAAAAACATAAGCCTATAGAATTACACATCTGTTGTTTTAGATTTAGGGTTCAGTTTCCAAATTTAGTGTCCTACAATCCCAGAGTACGGTTGTTGTTTGTGTTTGTGGATTGCCCACATGGAAACCACAGTATTCTTAGCTTTGGTAGAGGGCTTGTCAAAATTCTAGTTTGCTCTGAAGTTGTACCCGCTGCTGTTTAATAAAGTAAATTAACTTCGTTGAGGTGTGTGTGGGGGGGTTGGGAGCTGTGCTGTGTTCGGAAATGTTTGGGCTGCCATCCCTCGATAGAAATATACTATAATATAATAATATTCTACCACATTCACACAGCACCAACTAGTCCCAAATTAAGCAATTATATATGCTTGTGTTATGGGTACTAAACAACTGATATACTACTTAAACACATTTTTTTTTTTGTTAATACATACTTAATATTGATAAATTACACCCAGACACAGAAATAACCTTTATGCTCATCACACAAAGATTTGTCCTGGGTGGGAATCGAACCCACTACCTCCGGCTTAGCAGTCAGGGTCACTAACCACTAGACCAACAGGCCAGTCAGTCAACAGGTCAGTCAGCCCAGAAATGGACCCCAACATACCCGAAAGAAGTTCATTTACTTTTTTTTAATAATAGAAATCGTCATAAATCAAAAATCTTCACTCTTAACTTAACATACCCTTGAATATTCATACAATTTACCTAATACAATAACAAGCTAACTTAATATACATGCACCATTCCATATATAAAGGTCCAGAACAGTACGTATGTGAATAACGCTCCAAAGAAACCGTTAGTAAGTAGACTCTGTCTGGATATATAATACTTGCTCCAGTTGGGCCCCGTCTTCACCATGAACATTACCCATAGGCTGACTACGGCCAAAACGTAGAAGGCAAACCCGTATAAACCAGTTAGGCCGAGTACTCCTGGAATTGAGAAAAGGAAATATATATATTTTAAATAGTAACTCAGAAATATGCATAAAACTATAAATTTATTGTACTTGACATTATATTACTACATGCACATAATCACATGTTGTGGTGGCAAATAACCGCATCCACAAAAAGGCGCATATAAACACAGGTCAGGTCTTTTAAGTTTTTAAATTGTTTTTATTTTTATGAAATATTTGTTGAACCTACTCGTATAATAATATTTGATCTAATTCCTCATATGTATAATATTGTTTTATATACTTTAGCATGTAAGTTGTGCTTGTGTGATTTTTGTGTTGTTATTTTAATAGTTATGCTTATTAATTTAGTGGCATGCTCCGGCTCTGTCTTAAAACCAGAGCTATAAAATTTATGTTGTAGCATTATGCTGAGACAGGGCCGTTTTTCAGACTCACAAAGGTCTTATAGTTTATGTTTGAGCTGTAATATGTACATTAAGTCTGGAAATAAATCGATTATCTTTCTTTCTTTCTTTCTTCAATCAGGTGAGGTCTATGTCAAGCAGTGGACATCATTGGGCTGATATGATGATGTTCATTTGTTTATTTATTTAGAAATATTTTTTATGCCAATATCAGAAGAAGATAACTGTTTTTTTTTCCCTAATAAAGTAAAAGAAATAAAATAAAATCATTGGCATCATTTCAAATAATCTAAATGTTGTTTTTATTAATTGGTTTTACAAAAACAGACATTAAAAGATAGACAAATGTTATTATTGTTTGTTTTATCTCTAATTTGGCTCGAGTATAGTTTAGTGCTTAATAATTAATATCCTGCCAAATATAACCTTAAATATAGTGAACAGTAGGTGTTCCGTTCCATAAATGGTTAAATACAGTGGCAGTTACTTTATATTCTTCATAATTTATTCACTGTTATACTGATAAAAGTAAGTAGGTAAGAAAATGCTATTACCAGCAGTGGACCCTGACAATGCAGCCATCGATGTCCTGCAATACTCAACAACAACTGCATTGTTTCTTAATGCAGCCTCGCTGTATGCTACTCCTTCAGACTTATTGTCTTTAGCTTTAGCGGCTACCGACATTTTTCAGTCTTTTACTTTACTTTAGATGATTAAATTCAAATTTAATTGAATCACTAGGTGCGATTAGGAACGTTTTTTTCTACTTCTTGATGAATGACATTTATGCCACTGACAGATATGGCAAAGCAGGCTATGTCTTGTCTATGGTGCAAAAAGAAAACGCTTAATACAAATAAAACATGAAAATTGCATTGAATAACGTTGACAGAGAATCAATTAATACGCGTAAATATAAAACAATATTAATTTCTTACATTTGAAACAAATATCTCCATATGTGATCTCCATTCATGAAATACCATAGACATTTTAGACAGATTGACATTTATGTTTAAAATTATATAGCTTTAAAAAAATACCAAATTGATTTAATGGTTCCGTATAGTTATTTTATTAATTTCAAAAATAGAGTAATTAAGTTAATATGTTAGTTTTTTCTTAGTATTATAGTAGAAAAAGCTTTTAAAAATAAGAAGTATATCTGCAAATAATTTGGGACATCGATTGATGTTACAAAATTTACTTTTTGTAGTATTTCAGTTCAAAAATATGGAACTAATTAAACATATTATTATATTTTTATAAGCGACTAAGGTAAATCCTAACAAAATAAAAAAGTGCGAAATAAAATAAATTTGTAATTAAGAAATAAGCACAGAAGTTAAAATATTGAAAAACATTATGCCGAATTTCCAGCATGTTATAGTTTGTTACTATGTAGAGTACTATAGGTAACTAACTTCTGGGCTTGTTTCTTACTTTTAAGTTTTTCATATACATATCATATACCTAGGTGAGTTTTTTATTCATAAATATGAACGCTAAATTTAATAATAAAGCATGGCAGTATGGGTTTGACCCCCAAAGTAAATATTGGTGCGGTTTATTACAAATAGAGTTTTCTAAATTTGGGTGTACTTTGCTTCCATTATTAGGATATTTGACAGAGCTTGTTCCGCTGCACGAGCATTGTTTATAAATTAAATTAGGTCATGCCCGCGGGCCCGCCCTCGCTAGTATATCAGTAAACAGTAGCCTTTGTGCTATTCCATACTTTAATCAATCTGTGTGACAAATTAAATACAGATCCTTACAGCCGTCCTGACGTAATTCAGTAACAAACACCCATCCATCCTATTTTTTGCATTTATAATAATATTAGGTAGAATTATAAAATATACATTTCCTAACGAACCCTAAGTGACTCGAACAACGGACAATTTATTTTGATTTGAAAGCGTCGGTAAAGCAGTCGTGAAAAGCAAAGCCATTGAACTGTGTGAAACTATAGAACTGTGTGTGTAGTGTATACGAAAATTTGTTGTAGTATTCTCACGCACACATAAACAACTTATTCATGTGTTTTCGCGGCAGCATAGAGCGTCGGTATTTTTGTGAGCGAACTTATTTTCATTTGTAATCAAGAAAATAGTATATTAAAATTAATGATTAAAGATTTATTGGTGAGATAATTAATAATAACGTGTGTGTAAGTCATTGCGATGCTATCCGTTCTCTAGTTTCGTTTACAACAGCGTATGAAATTATGATGGCGCGTGTTTGACTGTAGCACTGGGTGCTTTGTCGTAACAAATTAGGACTTTGCTCGAACGATATTCGAGCGCTGACAATTATAGTTAATATTCCTGTTTCAGTATTATGAAACCTTTCTAAAACTGGTGTTGTTGCAATTATAAGTGAAAACGTCTTTGTGTAAAAAAGGAATTGAAGTTTTCGATCTACAGTGGTACATTGTGCATTGAGACCCCGCCAATCTAACGAATTGGCTTGTGCAAATTACAATCACTGACGCTACGAAACTGAACAAATCGATGGTAAGTCGACATAATATGTTTTTAATTTATAAAAAATACCATATTTCTGAACAAAATATGATAATTTGCTCAAATATTGAATTAACCTATTTCATTAGAAAAACGAAACTTCATTTCGATTCTTTTGTTTCAGAAAACCAAGTGACCCGTTTGTGAACAATCTTAATCTACAAATTGCGGGTTGTGGACACATTTCTCATTTTATTATTCGGATAAATGTGAGATTGTGATAAAATATTCGTATTTTTTCATTCGCCTTACGATGTATTATTCTGTTACGTCAGTCGTCTTTTAGAGGTCTTATATTAATTCAAAGACATTATAATGGATGAATCTGAGGATAACCTAAGCTCTGAGGACATGAAGTCTCCTAATTCTTCTCTCAATGCAAAAACTAAACCTAAGAAAAGATCTTTGATTGAGCGGGAACTGGAAACAAGTTTGACTGCTAGAATAACTTCTCCGGTGACCAATGCTGATGGAACAAGCACAAGTAGATATGGCAGAGCTCGCCGTCTCAAGTCTGAAATGGAACCATCTGACATCAAGAAAGTGACTACCGAACTAAAGTCTCCATTATCGGAGAAGTCACCACTACATACTCAGACTCAGTCACCTGTTTACAAAATGCATGCATCAAATTCACCAATTAAAAGAACCGAATCACCGATAAAAATTAAAGAAGAGAAGTTTTTAGATGATCAAATTGAAAGTATTTATCAAGAAAACATATCACTAAGCCGCTTTAGCAGTGAAGAAGTTAATACCGCTACCCTGTCTCCTGCGAAGAAGTTTCCTAAAGTTTATATTAGGAAGGATTTGATACAAAAGCGGGAACCAGAAGATACCGTAATGGTGATTCAGAATATGTTCTCACCAGTCAAAAGCTCAAAGAAATCTACTAATACACACTTAAATAATATTCTAGAAAGGTCTTCAGAGAGATATAGTTTGAATACCAAGCAGCAGAATGGTTATTTGGATAATTCTTCTGTTGTAAAGACTTTAGACTTTGATGGGAAAAAGAAGAAAGAGATAAAAGATCGTAAAACAGTTCCTTCCAAGAGTGAGCTGTTTGATTTGGAAGCGAAATGTGCCTTTCAAGTGGGAGACTTGGCTTGGGCAAGGATGGGTACTTATCCATTCTGGCCATCAATTGTTACAAGAGATCCTGCAAACGGAATTTTTGTTAAAAAGAAATGTAAGTATAATTACAGAGGTTTTGAACCATATAGCTATTTTCACTTATTTCGCAATACTTTGTAAATTAGAGTTACCTATCTTCTTTTGGCAAGTTTACATTTAAAAAAAAATTTGCCAATTTAATTTTGTGTTTTTGAAGGTTTTTATGCCAGACAATAATAGTTTTATTTGGCAAGATTTGGAATAAAGCATAGAACTGACAAACTTTTAGACAAAAGAGTTATGCCAATTTACTTTTCTTTGAAAATTTCTTTTTATATTATGTCAGGCCATTTTATTTGGGAGACTTTGAAGCCCAGCAGTATTTTGGAAAAAAAATTCATTATCATCTCATTAAATATATTAGTTTGTAGACCTTGGCTCTGTTCTCAATCACAAAGCTTAAGCAATTTAGCATTGAGTGGACAATACACTTATAAAAAGGACCTAGGGCAAAAATATTGCAATTTTGATGACTAAATTATAATTCCTTTATTAGGGAATTGGCTCTATTAAAGGAAATAATAATTTGAAATGCTTTACAAATTAAATTTGTGGGATGAAATTGTAATGTCAGCCGTGATGACTTCGCGTTTACTAAAATTGCCTCAAATTTGGTTATAAAAAATTAATTTCAAATTTGACAACAATCCATGTTTTTAATTAAAAGATAATTAAAACAAATTATGTTAATTCAAAATAATAAAATGCTTCCTCGTAGGCATTTCTGTGTAAATTTATTTTAATCACCATTCTTATACTGAAATAATACATGTTTTATGTTTTGTTTGTGCCGGTTCACTGATAAAGTATATATAAATATACTTAGATTACTATATACTTGATAATGCCATGGCCTTACATTGCAAAACTAAAATCAAATAAAGTGTGAGAGTAATTTGATAAAGGTGTCTATTAGGCCTCGGTCATGGTGGCAACGGTGAACGACACGGTAGCGGCACGGTGCCACTCCTATCGGGTAACTTCGTGTTGTCAACTGTGTCAATGTGGTATATTAAATTTATAGAGCTCTTAACCTTTGTGAGATTCTCTTTTGTACAACGAAAATATTTGTATTAGATACCAATGTGACCGAGGAATGATTGTTTTCATGTTACGAACTTACAAAATAATTGTTTTTATCAATTTGATTTTATTGAATAAAACCTAAATTATATTATTTTTTTGCCCAAACTAGGCTTAACTTAACCTGTATATTGATACTACTAATATACAAACATAAACAATTGTTGTTATGGTATAAAAAAATTTAACATTCTGTTTCAAACATTAACTTCTTATTTGCAGTATTCGGTCGTATAGAGCGTGACATAATTCATGTGACCTTCTTTGGAGACAACGGACGCCGAGGATGGATAGTGGACACCATGCTGCGGAAGTATCTTGGACAACTTGAATTTGAAACTGCTCGGGAGAACTTCACTCCAGAGGTAATATTTTCAGATATCAAGTCTACTACAATAAAAATGAGACAAGACATCACTGGCCAATTTTGAACCATATTTTATTATAGACAGAATATAATTACCAGACCAAAAAATGTCCACAAACATCTTTTTCAAATTCAAAGTATGAGGAAGTTATTTCATATTTATTTGACTAGTTGTTGCCCAGAGCGTGGCTCCCGTGGATCTTTTTTTCGCCAATTCCCAGCTCGTATCTTGATGTTATACAGCCTATAACCTTCCTTTATATATGGTCAATCAAGCAAATTTTCTATTTTGATCATATTATAATCAGAAATAAGTTCCTGAGATTAGTGCACTCAACCAAACATACTCCACAGCTTTATTAAGAGTAGTATATTTGATAATATCAATTAATATCATTATTATTAGTGCTATGCAAATTCCAGTTCTGACTTTAATTAATTATATTTTTTTTCGACATATTCCTTGACCCATTATTTCTATATCACAATGTCCTTCCTACTTCCCTGGTTTCTCTTCTCCAAGCTTTTTTTGTACTGTATGGGTTTGATACATAATGTAGCAATAATTTATCTAAATTGCAGTTATCTGATTAATGTTGTAGATTTTCAAATGGTTTGATAAACAAATTCATATCAAACTTGATATCTTAAAATAACTAATTTAGCTTGTCTGTTTATTTTAGGCCAAGAAAAAAGACCCAAGACTATATGCTGCATTCTTTGTATCAGAAAAGAAACAGGCACTATGGAGTGCGTCAGTAGAGGAGGCAGAAATGCTATTTAGAGAACCAAAGCGATTGAGAATAGATATCTTTCTTGATATGTTGGAAAAATCCCGATCAACCAAAGCCAAACAACCTAAAAGTAAGATCAGTAGAACAGATAGCGATGTCTCATTGAGTGAGAGTCTTTATGATAGCCTGTTTTCTGAAGATGATGGAAAAACAGACAATAATGAAAGATCCAGAAACAGAACAAGAAATAAGTCCTTGGATATGTTTGAAGTAGTGACTGCCTGTCTTGATAATATGGCTGCCAAAACCGGTATTACTAAAATACAAAGACAATCACACATGGATAGGTGGCTCCAGAAAGCCAAATCCAAAACGCCTGAGAAAACTAAACCCAAGACCCAAGTGCCTTCAAAAAAGTTAGAAATAAAAAAAGAACCTAAAGTTAATGGTGCAAAAAAGAAGAAAAGTGTTTCTTCAAAAATACCAGTTCAAAAAAGTTATAGCTTAAGAAAAAGTAGTGAATCTCAAAGTTCACAACATAATAACAGTATAGATTGCCAAGACGTTAATGTAACTGATTCAGATCTTATTGCTACTGAAACTGATAGTTGCAAACACTCAGCAGAAATTAATGGAATAGGTATCATATTTAAAGTGGAGAGCTTAGCTGAAAAAGACAGTGAGAAAAGTGAAGAAATTATTTTAAACGAAAGCACTGCTTCGGAAAGTCTTAAAGAAAGCTCAGAAGATATGAATGGAACTTGTGACTCTGAGACATTTACTGATGATGAGAATCATGCCTGTAGTAGTGTTGATAAGGCTAGTAACAATAAAACTAAAGATAAAGAAATATCTGCTGAACAAGGAATTGAAGACCTTACTAACACAGATAGTAAGAACAAAGTTGAGTCTAATTTGGTGTCTAATACGAATGAAGATTTAGATATTGACAATATCATTGAGGAACGGAATAGTACAAATACAAAAGAAAATATTGAAAATTTAGATTCGATTCATGACAAAATTGAAAGTAATGATGAGTTTAAAAAACAAGACTCTGCAACTGAAAATGTAACTGGTGAGGTTTCTCCTACATTAAGAGTAGCATCGTCTGAAAAAGAATTAGAAACTAATACTTCTGAAAGCCAAGAGAGTTCAGATAAAGAACAGACACATAAAGAAACAAGTACTGAACCAGATTCAAATGTGAATACTCAAAGTACAGAAATTGATGAGAGTAGTATTGAAACTGTCAATGTTCATCAAGATACATCAAATTTGACTGAGGTACAGAAAGAAACAATTGAAACACGGGAAAATAAAGAAGATAATACAATGGACATAGAAACCAATGAAAAGGCTTCTGAAATTGATGAAAATGAAGCTGAAATGTCTATTGATGATGATAGTGACAGTGAAAGACTGCCATACAGCCCTTTATCAAATTTAGGCAACAACAGTGATGATAATTTAAGCTTAGATGATGTACCATTTGCTGAAGAATTTGATAAGCAAGAAACAGCAACTGTAAATAAGTTAGATTTAGACGAATTAGTCGATGACGTCTCTGAAACTAGACATAAAAATGACAAAACTGATGTATCAAAAATAAAAATAGATATTAGTTTTAATAAAACAATATTGCAAAATGGTCATATTCACGAAGAAAATACTATTAGGAAGTGTAATGAACATAAAATTACTGAACACAAGAATAATATGAAAATGCCTAGTGATGACACCCAAAGAAGTACAGGAAGTGTTAATAATAATGGTTACAGAGGTAAAAATGTGAGACAAATAGAAATGACAGCTAAAGAAGTAAGCATATCAGCCCATAGACAACTGGAACAGGTTAACGGATTTCATGATATGAATGGAGATTTAGATCTTGAAACAGCATCCGTTCATTCTGAAGATAGTGAAGCTTCATCAAAGTCGGATAGAAGGAAACTACATTCAAAGCAAATGAAAAATAATCCATTAGAAAACGCAGAGTTTGTCAAATATATGGAACTAAGACAAGATGCGATTATGGATGAGATGCCCGATTTAAGTGAAACAGAAATTGTAGCGTATTTATATAAAACTTGGTTGTATGAAGAAAATGCTAAGTCTGATGTTAAAAAGAATGACGATTTGAGAGAGTGCAATTTAGTTAAAGGGCTAACTCAAGTTCAAAAACAGCCGCCTACTCGTTCTAAGAAAAAATTAAGTCTGAACAAACATCAATCAAGTAATAAGAACATAATGCAGAGATTTTTGCGTAGAAAGAAAAATCTAGAAATCAATGAAACAGAAAACGATGAGTTATGTTTTTTTAGAAAGAGAGGAGTCAGGAAAAATATGATAATAGATGATGATGACGATGATGACGAGGTACTAGAAGAGGAGTATCGAGAATCACCCAGAAATTTCATAGAGAAAAATATAACTAAAGATCAGAATTTATCTACTGGTGATCTTTCAGAAAGTCATGTAAGAACAGTAAAACTTATTGATATCGTCAAGGGCAAGGACGAAGTCAATTTAGGATTTAAAGAAACACAGAAACCGGAGACTGAATCAGTATCTACAGGGGAACCTGCATCTTCTACAGCAAACGATGCAGTATCAACAAAGACTGGTGCAAATAGAGAAAAATGTAATGAAATACCAACGGAAAAATCATCTTCTATACGAGGAACTCCAACAATAGAAAAAGACAAAATTAAAGACGATTTCGACGCAGATTCACTTGATTCAGAAGATAGTGAAGCTCCTCTAATTAAATGCAAACTGCGTTCAAAGGCAAAAAAGAAAGAAAATGACTTCAAAGAAAGTAGTCTCGATAGAAAGATCAAAGATGAGAACTTAGATACTATGTCTATTAATTCAGAAGACAGTGAAATATCTGTTACCAAACGGAAAAAGAGGTTTGGTAACAAGAAGGTTGAGAATGCCTTGGAAGACCCTGAATTTGTCAAATATTTAGAGATAAGGCAAGACGAGATAATAGATGAAAATCCTCAATTGACGCAAGACGAAATCGTTTCTTATTTGTACCAAACATATTTGTACGAAGAAAATACTAAATCTGACATTATGAAAACTGATGACATAGAACAATCTACTTTAGTTAAAGGGTTGAAAGACGTTGTTCAACAACCTAAGAAGATAAGACGAAAAATTCCGAAAACAGAAAAAGGTGAGAAAGAAACAGGTGATGATGATACGCTTAATAAAGATAAACCTAAAAGAAAAAGCGTAAAACCTTTCTACAATGAAGAATATTCAGATATTGAAGAAGAACTTGAAGTGTTTGAAATATTCAAGCCTAAAAACAAAGTAGTGCCCAAGCTTGAACCAGGACTATCTGTACCTGACGTGGAACAGTTGGGACCGGTAGAAGTTTATGATGAAGTGGAGCTATATTTTGCTGAACTGACTAAACCAAAGCCTAACATATTCAAAGGTTTAGTTAGAGAAAAGGTTTGCGAGATATGCGAGAAAGTGGGCAGCCTCGTCAAATGCAAAGGATGCAGTGGTATGTTCCATGTAGATTGTGTGAAAAAGCAAGTTGAAATTACTGACGTTCCCGCACCGACAAGAGGGAGAAAGAAGAAGAAGAAAGCAGGAAGAAAGCCTAAGAACTCAGAAGAATTCTACGATGATAAAAGCCAAGATACATCTGAAGAAAATAATGTATCTATCGAAGAAATACTTGAAGCCGACTCGCATACGGTAGACGCTGATATTTTAGAAGCACAATTGAGTGCGAAGATGAAAGAAATTCTCGATACTGCTGAAAATATCGAGTACGATTCGTACTCTAGTGACGATGGACACGATTGGAGCGAAACAGTACCGGGTAAATGTGAAATAATCGATGTTAAACTAAAACCTAGACAATCGATATCCGGGATCGATTACTCGGACTTTAAATGCAACAACTGTCAGAAGTATACCCCACCTATATGCTTTGTATGTAAAGGTGTGGTTTCTAAAAAGGAGTCGACGAAAAGACAAAAATGTCATGTTGCCCATTGCCATAAATTCTACCATTTAGAATGTTTGGACCACTGGCCTCAAACTCAGTTTAATGGAGGCGAGCCTTCGAAAAATAATAAGAAAATCAATGAATACTTTGAAGCGTTGACGTGTCCAAGACATGTATGCCACACTTGCGTGTCAGATGACCCTAGGGGATGCAAGACGAGGTTCAGTGGTGATAAATTAGCTCGATGTGTCCGTTGTCCAGCCACATACCACTCGTTCACAAAGTGCTTGCCAGCCGGTACTCAGATATTGACAGCGTCACATATCATTTGTCCAAGGCATTACGAGCATAGGTACGTAATTTATTTACTTATTACAATCATTTTTAGAATAGATACGATAATTACAACACAAATGTTTCCAGATTCCATCTGAGTATGTAAAAATCTAACCAATGACCATTCAGCAATATAATATATAATGACTAATCTAATCAACCAATGACGCAAGTTTTTGGAATGCCTTGATTGGTTTATAAAAGGGACATAAGAATTACGTTCTGTACAGCTAAAATACATGGTAAATTTGTTGATTGAACGTCTACCGCGTCAATTGCCGGCCATGGTAGCTTTCAAATAGTTTCAATGTGTCAAGCTTTTGTAACTGTAAGCTAGCTCACAGAGTAAAACACTTTGTGGCTAAGCCTAATGTACTGTCTTTCTTTACTAGATGCCAAGTCGCACTCCACATGCGGCACGCACACATATAAACAGTTCAACAACAGCTGTTCGTGACAGCTGCGCGCTCACGACTGACAACACGGCCAAACCTGAATAAATGTTTGAATTGAAAACCTTATTGCTTTAGTAACAGAGCACAATATTAATTAGCTGTGTCAAAGTCTTCTCTCACACAAGTACAAATAAAATGTGTTTTTCCAGGCCCGGCAAAGTCCCATGTCACGTGAATACGGGATGGTGTTTCATTTGCGCGCTGGGCGGATCTCTCATTTGCTGCGAGTACTGTCCCACTTCCTTCCACGCTGAGTGCCTTAATATTGATCCACCTGAAGGTAATTAATTAAACGATTATCTAATTAAGTATCGCATCTGGCTGCATCAAATTGCTCTTTCATCATTCATCATGTTTTTTTTTTAATTATTACATATTATGATTTATTTCATAATATGTTGATCTGTGTAGTGACGGATTAAGAAAAAATAATGTCGTAAAAGCGGACTAAGGTAGTAACCTTATGCAGATAAGAGCACTGCAAGGAAAAGAAAATTTAAAATTAACCCTATACCAACCCGTCTGGCCAACGTGGTATAGTAGGCTAAATTCCCTTCACATTCTTTTGAGGAGACCCATGCAAAGCAGTGGGACGTTTGTGGGTTAAAAATATAATGAATATGTTATCCTTTTCTCTCACTTAATACGTCATTTACTAGAGCGAGAAAGAGGGCGAGAGTGCGCCTGCACACCTAGGAGTCGACAACGCGCACGGCTCTCACTAGAAACATTGGACTTAGAAATGCGGTTTGGTGCAGCTAAATGTGTTCTAAGCCTAAGCAAACCCCTACTTTTGGGAGACAAAAAAATCTTAATAAGTTTTAATGTCTCATTATCATCATTATTATCATCATCATTATCATCATCATTATCATCATCATCATCATCATCATTATCATCATCATCATCATTATCATCATAATTATCATCATCATCATCATTACAACCCATAAATTAATGTCCCACTGCTGGGCACGGATCTCAAACATTTTGGAGGTAATTTAGCCTACTATACCACTCTGACTAGACGGGTTGGTGAAGGGTTTTGTTTCTAATTTTCCTTTAATCACAGTGCTCTTGTTGCTTTAGGTTAGTCCATTAGTCGCCTTGTACGACACCCACGGGTTGAAATGGGGTAGTGACATTATGTATTATTAATCTGTCACTACACAGATATTGTATTGATAGCATTTATAACATTCTAAGAAAACACTTAGGTATGTGTGCAAGTTAAATGAATTAGAATTGTTAATCTCACGACGTATTTATACAAATGTTTAATTTATTAGCGCAATAGCAAGTCAACTCTATTATAATGTTATAAGGATGGTTATGTATTGAATGAATGCGGATTGAGGCGCTTGTAGCATTACGGTACTGAGATGTTCGTAATGCTCATCGCTTTTAAGTAACGATCGATTGAACAGTCTAAAGATGGGTGACTGTTGTTTTCATTCTCGAGCGTCTCCGTGCTTAGAAAGGCACGTGGCGCGGTTAATAAATTAGCTTACGCCAGCGGCTCCGCTCTCGTTGTATGTAGGCAAAAAGTGGTCTATGTGCCGTTCCAGACTAAAATTTATAGCTAAATTTAATACGAATCCTTTCAGTCTTTCTACCGTGATTGAGTAACAAATATTAAATATTTTTATAGAAAGAACGAAGAAATATCCATCCATACATCCATTTATCCATCCATCCTAACTTTCCAATCTATACTTAATATTATAAAGACAGAAGAATTTGTTTCTTTGGTTAAACGCTAGGATCTCAGGAACTACTGGTCCGATTTGAAAAATTATTTTAGTGTTGGATAGATTTGTCGAGGAAGGTTATAGGCTATATAACATCACGCTACTGCCAATAGGACCTGAGCAGTAGTAGCAAAAGTAGCAAAAAACAGCGGGAGCGAAACCCCGCCCGCCTAGTTAAGAGGGTTCATACAGAAATCGATGAAATCAAGAGATTTCCACGTTCGCTACAGAATATGTCTTTATATGTAGCGAAGTAATTTTTGGCATACATAGACAACAGTTTTCTTGTCTAAAAAGTGTATTAAGAAAAACAGACTATTTATTATTAGTATTTTAGTTAGAACAGTTCTTTCGCACAGCGTTTTAAGAAATTCAACGAAACAAGCCTACTTTCTGATTCGCCAGGGACTAAAGTAATTGAAATTCATAGAAAAAAAAGCTTGTGCTAAGGTCTACATATAGTTCTTTAGTTAGTGTATTGAAAAAATATTAGAAATTTTCATTTTTTTATAACTAAAACTTAAAAACTAAAATTCTCAAAAACGTTGAACTTTGATCAAGTTTGATGAGAATTTTGGTATACTATATGTGTTTAAAAAGTAGATTTTTTTACATTTAATTATTAAGCAAGATGTTGTCATTCATAAATGTCCATAATATTTTCGAAATCCCTTTAGAAATATTTTAAAATGATTTTTGAAAAGAGCCTAAAAACGCCTTATATTTCGGCGCACAGGCCGTGAGAAATCAGTACCGGCTGAGGCCTTCTAGAGAGAGGACATAACGCTTTGCTTCCCGCGCTCCCGCTCCGATGTTTACGTAATATTTGTATAATTCAAGAGAGTTCAATACCAGTTGATACTTTGTTATGGAATTTTTTTTTTATTAAAGATCAAATTATTAACTTTGTTGTTTTTGGGCTGAGTGATACCAAAATCGATATTTGACGATCCCATTGGTCACTGGGCATAGTTCTGAAGTCAAAATAGTAAAAATGCCCGCCATCTTGAACTTTGTTGTTTTTGGGCCGAGTGATACCGAAATCGATATCCGACTATCCCATTACTCATTGGGCATAGTTCTGAAGTCAAAATTGTAAAAATGCCCGCCATCTTGAACTTTGTTGTTTTTGAGCTGAGTGATACCAAAATCGATATTTGACGATCCCATTGGTCACTGGGCATAGTTCTGAAGTCAAAATTGTAAAAATGCCCGCCATCTTGAACTTTGTTGTTTTTGGGCTGAATGATACCAAAATCGATATTTGACGATCCCATTGGTCACTGGGCATAGTTCTGAAGTCAAAATTGTGAAAATGCCCGCTATCATGAACTTTGTTGTTTTTGGGCTGAGTGATACCAAAATCGATATTTGACGATCCCATTGGTCACTGGGCATAGTTCTGAAGTCAAAATTGTAAAAATGCCCGCCATCTTGAACTTTGTTGTTTTTGGGCTGAGTGATACCGAAATCGATATCTGACTATCCCATTACTCATTGGGCATAGTTCTGAAGTCAAAATTGTAAAAATGCCCGTCATCTTGAACTTTGTTGTTTTTGGGCTGAGTGATACCAATATCGATATTTGACGATCCCATTGGTCACTGGGCATAGTTCTGAAGTCAAAATTGTAAAAATGCCCGCCATCTTGAACTTTGTTGTTTTTGGGCTGAATGATACCAAAATCGATATTTGACGATCCCATTGGTCACTGGGCATAGTTCTGAAGTCAAAATTGTGAAAATGCCGGCCATCTTTAACTTAGTTGTTTTTGGGCTGAGTGATACCAAAATCGATATTTGACGATCCCATTTGTCACTGGGCATAGTTCTGAAATCAAAATAGTAAAAACGCCCACCATCTTGAACTTTGTTGTTTTTGGGCTGAGTGATACCAAAATCGATATTTGACGATCCCATTGGTCACTGGGCATTGGGCATAGTTCTGAAGTCAAAATTGTAAAAATGCCCGCCATCTTGAACTTTGTTGTTTTTGGGCTGAGTGATACCGAAATCGATATCTGACGATCCCATTACTCATTGGGCATAGTTCTGAAGTCAAAATTGTAAAAATGCCCGCCATCTTGAACTTTGTTGTTTTTGGGCTGAGTGATACCAAAATCGATATTTGACGATCCCATTGGTCACTGGCCATAGTTCTGAAGTCAAAATAGTAAAAACGCCCACCATCTTGAACTTTGTTGTTTTTGGGCTGGTTGATACCGTAATCGATATCAGACTATCCCATTGGTCACTGGCCATAGTTCTGAAGTCAAAATAGTTAAAACGCCCACCACTATGGCCAGTGACCAATGGGACCGTCAAATATCGATTTTGGTATCACTCAGCCCAAAAACAACAAAGTTCAAGATGGCGGGTATTTTTACAATTTTGACTTCAGAACTATGCCCAATGAGTAATGGGATAGTCAGATATCGATTTCGGTATCACTCAGCCCAAAAACAACAAAGTTCAAGACGGTGGGCGTTTTTACTATTTTGACTTCAGAACTATGGCCAGTGACCAATGGGATCGTCAAATATCGATTTTGGTATCACTCAGCCCAAAAACAACAAAGTTCAAGATGGCGGGCATTTTTACAATTTTGACTTCAGAACTATGCCCAATGAGCAATGGGATAGTCAGATATCGATTTCAGTATCACTCAGCCCAAAAAGAACAAAGTTGAAGATGGCGGGCATTTTTACAATTTTGACATCAGAACTATGCCCAATGAGCAATGGGATAGTCAGATATCGATTTCGGTATCACTCAGCCCAAAAACAACAAAGTTGAAGATGGCGGGCATTTTTATAATTTTGATTTCAGAACTATGCCCAGTGACCAATGGGATCGTCAAATATCGATTTTGGTATCACTCAGCCCAAAAACAACAAGGTTCAAGATGGCGGGCATTTTTACAATTTTGACTTCAGAACTATGCCCAGTGATCAGTGGGATTGTCAGATATCGATTTTGGAGTCGATCAGCCCAAAAACAACAAAGTTCAAAATGGCGGACATATTCACCACTTTGACCTCAAATAGTCATATTCATCATCATCATCATCATCATATCAGCCGCAGTTATTATTGAGAAATTAATTGTTAGTCTAATATAAAATTAATTGTATTTTTCTTTCTTTCTAATACAATTGTATTTTAATTGTTTATAGAATACAATACGATTAATTACAATTAATTATTGATTAATTTAATTCGAAATTTTATCCTATCCAACTTTAACAAAATACGAGGTTTAAAAATACCAAACTCACTAGTACGCGCTATATTGTTGTACCACACAGCATTAGAGAAGTGTGCATGTTTCGGCTATGTGTGCGTGATTTAAAAACCTATTTGCGAGCAACTTGAAAATGTATGAACCCTCTTAATAATATTAGTAAAATAGAAGAATGATTCATGAGGAATGATTAGGTATATTACTTTTTTATCTAAATACCACGCGGGCGAGGCCGCGTGCGAACGCTACAAATGGCCGATTTCTCCGATGCCAAATAACTTTATCCGAGTAATAAATCTGAATCATCATCATCATCATCATATCAGCCCAACGACGTCCACTGCTGAACATAGGCCTCACCTAATTTACGCAGTAAATTAAAAATTTATTAATTTTTTTAAAATTTATAAATCTGAATAGTTGACAGTTTTTCTATACGAAATCAGTTAAATGTCAATTTTAGGCTGCGTTTCCACCAGAGATGTGCGAAGATGCGCTGTTTATTATCAACCAATAGAATCGCTACATTTACCTGACGTCAGACGTCAGTTAAATAAAACGATTCTATTGATTCTAAAACGCAGTCTTATTCCCCAGATAAATGTTATCTGACAGTGGAAAAATTGCTTCTGTAAAACTTAAATTTAATTTGTAGGTGGATATATGTGCGAGGATTGTGAAACTGGACGTCTACCGTTGTATGGAGAGATGGTGTGGGTCAAACTTGGACACTACAGGTTGGTATTTATCTTTAGTCAACATAAGGGTTGGACGACATTTAGCCGCATGGAATCGTAGTGTTTCTATCCCTTTCTCTCATTTAGAACCATCATTTACTAGAGTGAGAGTGACGGTTCTAAGACAGAAAGAGACAGATGCATAAGAAAGTGTGATCTCATTGGAAGGTTTAAGTTTAAGGGCCTCTGCGTGTTGGACCTGTATCCCCACAGGTCCAACACGCAGAGGCCCTTAAAGAATTTAAATTATTAAAGCAGTTCTTTGGTATGGGTAGGACATTTTTTCTTTTTGCCATCTATGGTATTTTTTCTATATTTAAATATTGTATTTTAGTTTTTTCAGCTAAGTAATTATTGCTGTAAAGTTCTTGCCTTAAACTATTGAGCTATGATTGACGAATACTTTTTTGTTCATCAGATGGTGGCCCGGTATAATTTTGCACCCGTACGAGATCCCAGAAAACCTTCTAGCAGTAAAACATAGCCTTGGAGAATTCGTCGTCAGGTTCTTTGGGCAATACGACCATTACTGGGTCAATAGAGGACGTGTCTTCCCATTCCAAGAAGGTATGTTAGAATTTTTTGTTTTTTAAGAATTTGTAAGATATTCCACACATAATGCATATTTGAAAAGAAATCAAAATATAAAATATATATTATATTATTATTATAATTAGCTTACGTTGGGACAGAGGCGCTGTGTAAAAATAAAGTTGAAAAAAAAAAAGATGATTTGTCTGCTTGCAGGTGACTCTGGTAGAATATCAAGTCAGAAGTCTAAAATAGACGCAGCTTTCACAACAGCTATGGAGCACGCGCAAAGAGCTTGCGAAATATTGAAAAGTGAGTTAACCTTTATTTTAATGAAAAATGTTACCTATTATATAAGTAATAAAAGTGCATTTCCAGCTATCAGTTCATTGGCAAATAATCTCTTTGGTGTTAAATTCTTCAATAAAAAGAAAAATTTTAAATTTTAAGTATAAGTAACCCTAACAAGAGCTGATGAACTTGACACGGTTGCACCAATTTTAATTAAAAATGAGTAAGAATCATTACGCAGATGCATGCCGTATCAGACATAATTATATATTTCTATAAAATTTTGCAGCTTTTGTATGTCCGTCTGTGCGGCCACGTTATCGTTGATGTTTATATCATGTGTATAGAAGAATATTTTTTTGTCTGACACGGCACGCGTCTGTATAAGCACAAGCATCTGCCCCTGTTGAAGGCCTCCATAGTCTACCTCTTCGGCATCCACTTACCGCATTAGGCCGTTTGAACCATCGTGGTACAGTCGACCACATATTTGCTTTATCAACAACAAAAACAAAAATTAACAAAAATTTCCATCAAAATTAAAAATCTATATGACTCATTATTAATGTTGACGTCACGGCATTGATGACAACTGTCACTGTACTGATGTCACGTGCAAGCAAAAATAGACATTGTTTTGTGATATGCAAACGTCATTTACTCTAAGGTACTCAGAGACGTTACTTAACTTTAAAATTTATTTAGTAAAAACGTGTAATACTTAAGTCTATATGCCTAAAGACGATTATTCAATGAAAAAATTGTGTTAATGACAGATTACTGCTAATGACGTCTCTGAGTGGTAAAGCAATTTTATTGTTAACTATACATAATAAAGTCTAATTTACCATTTTTGTTCCAGCGGCGAGACCAAACGAAGAAGAATCGATAGACATAGCGTCCTCATTACTCCCTCCACACTACGTTAAATTGAAAGTGAATAAACCATGTGGCTCCCTCTGTGGGAGGAAACTGGAAGATCCTGAGAGCTCACTAACACAATGCGAGTGTAATCCGTTAGACGAGGACCCGTGCGGCCCGTATTCACAGTGTTTGAATAGGTGAGGCATATTTTATACTGTCGATGTAGTGGTGGATTGAGAATACATTATGTCACTGTGTGTCGTAAAAAGCGACTAAGAGAGTATCCTTAAACAGACAAGAGCACTGCGAGAAAAGAAAAATTCTAAACAAACCTTATACCAACCTGTCTGGCCAAAGTCAGTCATTGGAAAAAATAAGAAACTTTTTTCCGTTTTTGTTCCATAGAACTATATACTAGCTCTTCGCCCGATTCTACCGCCATAGAACAAAATGGGAATCATTAGTTTCCCAAAATCACACAAGTGACACTATTAATAATTATTTTCTAATGGCCAGTAGGTAAGCGGTTAAAGAGGTCTCATTTTCCTTGTTCCATAGAACAATTTGAGAAATATAAGTATTAATATAATATAATAATAATATTCTACCACATTCACACAGCGCCATCTAGTCCCAAATTAAGCAATTATATTTGCTTGTGTTATGGGTACTAAACAACTGATATACTACTTAAATACATTTTTTTTTGTAAATACATACATATTATAGATAAATTACACCCAGACACAGAACAAACCCTTATGCTCATCACACAAAGATTTGTCCTGGGTGGGGATCGAACCCACGACCTTCGGCTTAGCAGTCAGGGTCACTAACCACTAGACCAACAGGCCAGTCATATAAAATTTCTCTATTTATTTTCACAGAATGTTACTGACAGAATGCGGTCCGACTTGTCGTGCGGGAGATAGGTGCAATAACCGAGCGTTTGAGAGGCGCTCGTATCCAAAGTTGGTGCCGTACAGGACGCCGAGCAGAGGGTGGGGACTCAAAACCTTGGAGGACATCAAAGCTGGTAAGTCTGTGTAGTGACAGATTAAGAATACATAATGTCACTACCATATAAGCAATATATGCAATGATCATGATGATGATAATGATGCTGATAATGATGAATGTCACTGCTGGAGATAACATAAGCCTGTTCTAACACGCGCCATAATACTCGGTCCTCTGCTTCCGCATCCAGTCGGACCCAGTGACCTTTATAAGTCGTCGATCCACCTAGCTGAAGAGCGTCTTTCTCTATGCTTGCCAAGTCGCGATCTCCACTCCAGAACACGCTGGCTCTACCGTGCATCGCTCCTTCTGCAAATATGACCAGCCCACTGCCACTTCAACTTACTTATTTTGTTGTATAGCCAACGTTGGCGTCCAAAGGTTAAACACAAAAGGTTAACAGGAATCTGATGTCTTCTCTTCACGTATATGTAAATATACAGAATTCTTGATATATTCAAGTATCCCCCCATCTCAACCCGTGGGTGTCGTAAAAGGTGAATAAGGGAACAAATTTATGCAGACAAGAGCACTGCAAGACCAGGAATATTCGAAAGAAACTCTATTCCAACCCGTATGGCCGCGTGGTATAGATATAGGCTAAATTCCGTCCACATTGTTTGGAGGAGACCCGTGCTCAGCAGTGGGACGTTTATGGGTTGAAATGATGAAGTCCATTGTAAATAATATCTCGTTTTCGATCCTGTAGTCAATGGACAACTAAGGGTGCGTTTATACCATACGTATTACTGAATACAGACTTAACTCGTATAAGTCCTGTAAATCAACAGAAACCAAAAAAATGGGGCTGTCGTTTGATGCTTAAATGAGGTGTATCCTACGAAAAATCTATACTAATACAAGCGGACCCGACAGACGTTGTCCTGCATGATATACCAATCGATTGCATTTTTTTATTTTTTTTATTTGTGAATCTAAACCCTCTTCGAATCCACTTGAACACAAACACAAAAAATTCATTCAAATCGGTTCAGCCGTTTAGGAGTTCACTGTCAACACACGTACAGAAGAATTATATGTATATATAAAGATTATAAAGAGGTAAATTTTACGAGCTTGTGACGTAGGGGGTAATCTCGGGATCTACTGAACCGATTTTCAAAATTATTTCAGTGTTAGATAGCCCATTTATCGAGAAAAGTTATAGTCTATATAACATTACGCTACGCCCAATAGGAGCTGAGCAGTTGCCAATTAAAGAACAACGGGAGCAAAGCCCCGCGGTACTTCTAGCTTTTATATAAATATTTATTCATTTACAGGCCAATTTGTTATTGAGTATGTGGGCGAACTGATCGATGAGGATGAGTTCAAGCGGCGCATGCGCAGGAAGCACGAAATAAGAGACGAGAACTTTTACTTTTTGACATTGGACAAGGAGAGAATGATTGACGCTGGACCTAAGGGGAATCTTGCCAGGTATAATACAAAACATTCCGTGTACTGATTAAGCATACATAATGGCACTACCCCATCTCAACCCGAAGGTGTCGTAAGAGGCGACTAAGGGAGTAACCTGGTGCAGACAAGAGCACTGCGAGAAGAACATTACCCTCCTTTTTGGCAGTCGGGTAAAAAGGAAAGTTCGAAACAAACCCTTTTATTTGAGCGACAGCGTCCGGATGCACCGAGGACGCTGTCGGCCTACGCGGAAGTGTGTGGGTGAGGGAATGAACCGCAGCCTCACTAAGGCGGCATCAAGCGCAGATGGTGGCGGATTGGCTCAGCGAGAAGACACTCCTCCCTGATCCGCTCCGCTGCCTCCTTCTGCGAGATAACGTCCTCGCAGAGGTCCACCTCTGCCGCCTCGCGAACGCCTACCAATTTCTGTCGCTGCCGAAAATATCGTGACACTACTGTAATAAAAATAAATATAAGAAACTACTGTAACTGCCTCAGTGGCGCAGCGGGAAATGTATACGACTGCTGTGCAAGAGGTCCCGGGTTCGATTCCCGGGTCGGGTGAAAATGGTATTGGACTTTTCTAACATGAAATTCCAGTATTGAGATTTTCCCGGAGTTTGGTAAACAAATGATCCCGGTAGATGAGAATAGGCTCGCCCCCTATTTCATCGGACCAAACATAGCTGGCGAAATGTGGGTGTGAAACACCTCTGCCTACCCCTTCGGCGAAAAAGGCTTGAGCTATGTTTACTACTGTAATCTTACATTATACCAACCTTTTGTACCTATATTTTGCAAAATAAATAATTTGGAATTTATTATTAAATGAGATACGTATTCTCTTTAATTAACATGTTCGATACGTCCTGTAGGTTTATGAATCACTGCTGTGAACCAAACTGTGAAACGCAGAAGTGGACGGTGCTCGGCGACGTGAGAGTTGGACTATTCACCTTGTTTGATATACCTGCTGTAAGTATTCTCTTTACTTTTGAATTTTAGTGATGATTATTATAAACGAACCAACAAATTGTATGTGTTACCCCTCGGCCGCCATTAAATCGATGGTTTGTTACCAGCTGTTGAGGAGCAAAAAAAAATTATATTTTGTACGAAACTAGAATGGCTATTATGGCTTTGTTCTTTTTACGAAACTGATTTATTACAAAGATCATTTTCTTTCCTCCTCAACTGCTTACGGAGCATCTGTTTCGATGCTGGCCAGGGGTATGAGAAGGTAGTGTCAGTGAACTGGCCGTAGGCAAATTTGCGGTTATTTGGCTTTGTATGAGGTTCATATGTATGTATGTGATATAAATAAAAAAAAAGATTTGACTTACTTTTGGCAAAAAGACGCGATGGTTTTCAATCATCATGAGATGATTTTTTCCAGCATTTGACAGATTGAGGCTTATTTCCAGTAGTGTAACTGAAGTAATGACGGAACGTATTTAAAAAAAAAACTGTCATGCATGGTGCAAATACATGATTCCTTTTTTGTCCCAACAGCATAGCGAAGTGACATTCAACTATAACCTAGAGTGCGCCGGTATCGACAAGAAGCGGTGTATGTGCGGAGCTAAAAGATGCTCCGGATATATCGGCGCTAAACCTAAACAGGTAACATTATTATACTCGAAATACTGCAATAGGGTATATGGTTAAATTAAAATGTGTTCTATGATGTAGAATTTAAGGTACAAATTTAGAATATTGAGACTGATTCGCAAATAAAATTAAAGAAATATTTTTTTTCCTCAATAATAACTAATACATGGTCACATAATATAAAAAAAACAGAACCATAAAATGTAACTTACCTATGTATTAAAAATGTACCTAAGCACTTTTATGTCAATAAAGAACATTATGATTAAAACTAGAATTTTCGTATCGGTAGTCAGAGTGCGTGACGTCACAATTTTTAGATGATTAATGTCATTAATCATCTAAAAAATCTTCTCCAAAAAAAACAACAACTCAACAAGGGTCATAGCTGTTAATACTGGATTACAGGAGTTGCAGTGGTGGGAATGAGGGTGGGATTGTCCCGATTCTCAAAAAAAAACTATTTTTGGATAAAACAAGCAACAATTTCTATTGACCATTTTATTTTTGTTTAAATGCATCTCAAAGCTATGCATGAAGAAATCATCTAGTCACCTACCAAACTAAAATCAATTCAAACCTTTCCAGGACGAATCTCAAACGAAGAAACCCAAACTACATTCCGGCAAGCGTACATACAAAAAGCGCAAACCAGAAGAATCTCCTTCAACAAAAAACAAGCCTAAACGTCCCTTAGGAAGACCTCCAAAGCCCAGAGAACTGACAGAAATAGAAAAAGACCTGCTTATCATACGAAACGCAACGAATGGCCTATCTAGTGACGAGAGTAGCCGAAGTCTTAGCTCCGAATTCGAAAGAAACCCGAAGGCTTTGAAGCGAAAACGGGTGAGTTTCTCGACGGAGGAAGTGGTATTAGATGGTACGGAGTCGCCTAATGTAAAGAAAACTAAATTAGATGATAGAATAGAGGGGGAATGAAGAAATATAGATAGATGTAAGTCGGTATAGTTGTTGCTATCTGTAAAACAGCTGAGGGAATTTTGGTACAGGTTACATTTTGTCGACACATAAATATTTTTTTTGGCGTTTCGTTGTTAAAATTCATTAAATTTTCATCTTTTGCAACATATGTCTTCATTAAATTTTCATCTTTTGCAACGTATATCTTGAAATTGTCTGATATTTAAAATCGTTTGTATAATTTTGTTTCAATTAATTATTATATTTTGTTTATAATATCAATCTGACAGGTATTAAGGATTTAAATTTTTCATAAAATTCTTTCAAATTTAAAATATTGCTTTTAATGCAAGAAAATAATTTGCAGTGTTCAAATTTCACACAAGCTGTTTCAATTTACATAAATCAATATCAAAAAATTAAAACTGAATTTACGTTTTTTTTTTCAAAATCAAATTATTTTAAGTAACATATATCGATTATACATCTATCTAAAATATATCAAAGATCGTGTTAATGTATATAGTTAATTAGAGGCTAGACGTAGCCGAAAGGTAGTCTGAAAGCTTATATCGCCTTTATAACTAGGTACATAAAGTTCAGAATACTACAAAACTGTGTTCAGTGAATACATTTAGAATTGTTATGAGCGTAGCACTAATTATAAAATGCCAAATTTTCAATTTTGTGGTTGGTTTTCTTGTGGTTTTAATGCTATGGTTTATAAGTTGTTGTAAGTGAAAGAAGAAACACTTTAAAACGTGTCTTCAATATGCGGTCCGCCTAGATTTTTCTTCCCAAGGGACTACAGTATAGGGTTCTTCAAAAAAGGAACGTATAGGTTTCTGAACGAAGGTAGAAATGAAAAGCAAAGTTAAGAAAATAATAAAACGATTTGTGCCTATGTATTTTTGTCATTGTAAAATCAACTTTAAAACCACAAGAAATAAAAACTATATCGTATATTAGAGCGTTATTATATTATGCGTATTAAGCTGTGAAAAAAAAAATACTGTGATGCAAAAGTAGGTGTTAAAAATTTGTAATTAACATTAAGACCGAAGAAGAAAATAATAATTTGATCATGCTGACGTTTGAATACGTATTTTAATTATGACCACATAAGGATCATTTTCTTTGAATCATTTAAACACCTCGGATTTTAACAGCCGATGAAACTCACTGAAAAATGTGCCTTTATTACTTTAATAATAAGTCGTAATTTCCTTTGGCTGCTATAATGTCGTTGTCCAAAGGTAAATTGCAAGTTTAGGTTGAATTCAGTGTACAGAATGCCGGACATTAAAAGGTTTTAAAAAGTAAGGTCGTATGACCTAATTGTAAAGGAGCGTCCAAACTGCGCATTAACTCGCTCGTTTGAAAATGTATTGCGTATACATACGCAGGTTGGGACGTATCTTGATTTGAGCGTGTAATTGACTTATAAACTCAAAATGACCTATACAGGGTGGAATTTTGTAATGCCACCTGGAGGGATAGTACTTTAAATACTAGAGATAGATAATTTTACTCAAAGAGGGAAAGTACCCTCCAGGTGGCATTACAAAATTCCATCCTGTATAACAACACAATTCTCACATAAGACATTAATTACCAACATTTATTATATTTTACCACCATTTTGGCTTGTTTCAACATTTTAATTATATCAGAATAAATTCAAATGAATGTTCGCGTATCACTTAAGGGGGGCCAAGTCTGCTAACACAATGGTAAGTCGATGGTCTCATTCGACAGCTGTGATTGGCTTACTAAGTCAATCGCGCCATATTACCGGCCTGTGATTAGACCATCGGTCTGCTATCGACGTGTGTAAATTAACCACCAGGATTGCTGTATTTATTTGGCAATGTCGCAATTGTCAGGACCTTACGTTTGCCCGGAATTTTCAAGGTCTGATGATGACCAGAAAGATATGCACAGGATCTTAGCAAAATAAACACGTAGGACCTCGTTCCTGGGCTTAGAAAATGGGATCTTATATCACTTATAATTTTCAAATATCGACAGTCTATGCTTAAGCCCAGCAGTGGACTACAAAGTCTTATAAATGCAGAGCTAGCCATATTTATAGCTTTATTTTACGATTAAAAAGTTAAAACAAGCCATTGATTGACAAAACTCGGGTATCGCCATTGACAAGTAATAATAATATAGATCTTCCATTGTATAAAATTTAGTTTAATGATTAGTTTAAGTTCTTATAATATTTTGTAATGTTGATCGGATTACTCTATACAAGAATATAATTAAAACTTAGCTACTTAAGTACCGATGTTTATATCGGCCCCTATTTTGCATATCAAATGTACTATTTTCTCTCATATAATAATTAGAATGAGATTTACAAACAACAATTCTCTGTAATGCAAGTCCCGTGTATAGTTTATCGCGAAATACTGTGCTGAAGCTTCGTACGATAAAATCATCATCATTTCAACCCATTAACGTCCCACAGCTGGGCACGGGTCTCCTCCAAAGATTCTGGAGGGAATTCAGCCTACTATATCACGCTGGCCAGACGGGTTGGTATAGGGTTTGTTTCAAATTTTCTTTTTCTTGCAGTGTTCTTGTCTGCATAAGATTACTCCCTTCTTCGCCTTTTACGACACCCACGGGTTGAGATGGGGTAGTACCATTATGTATTCTTAACCCGTCACTACACACACTCATCGTACGATAAAATTTATCGCGATAACATGTTGGGCATATTTGCTGCCTCGTGAAAAACTAATTAATTTGAGAAGAATTTCGAAGTTATATTACGATATAAAAGCGATGGTGGCTGAATGGATAAGGGACCGGCGTGCTAATCATGCGGTCCGAGTTCGATCCCGACCGGCAGTACCAATATGGATTCCACTTTGTGGAATTTATAATATGTACTAGTCAAGTGACTTACCATCTGCTAACGGTGAAGGAAAACATCGTGAGGAAACCCACATACCCTAGAAGAAATTCTATGAGTATGTCTGATACACCAAACCGCACTAGGCCAGCGTGAGTGGATTATAGCCTAAACCCTCTCAGCTCTCTAGTTAGAGAGGAGACCCGAGCCCAGCAGTGGGACTTAATGGGTTGCTGATGTTTGTAGTGAATTTTTTCGTGCGAAGTTTTGTGTAAATACGCGCAGTTGCGATTCCAGCATAATAATATTGCATTTCATATGATTGTCTGTTGGGGAATTTGTATCTTATGTCAATAAACTTTAAGTTCAAATAATCGTGGTTTTCAGCTGACGACTGTCATTTGTTGTTGTTGTTGCAATGCTGGCCATTGACATTATACACATATATGCAAATAATATGCCAATATGGTTACAAGACATTTAGAAGTAATGTTATAGAGTAATTCTATGAATATTTTTACAGTTACTGAATGCTTGCACTCGAAATAAAATATTGTACATTTATTATGTAGTTTTATTTTTGAAAAAAATATATCTGGCGCTTATAACGAAGCGCAGTGGAGAGGATTATTTATTGATCATTAAGAGCGTATAACGAAGCGCAGTGGAGAGGATTATTTATTGATCATTAAGAGCGTTTATAATTACGAACGGCAATGTTGCAATTTAGTGTCATATTTCGACGTTTACGATTTTACACTTTTTAGAAATACGTGAACGTGTTTTAAAAAGTTAGTGTCCGTAATGCTTACAGTTATATGTATATACTATGAAAATAACGCCCTGCAAGTTCCAATGTGTTATTTGCATATAAATATACCTGTAAACGTAATGATTTCTTACATATTACACACTTTTCAACTAATTCTAAAAAGTATTGCATTTTAAAATATATCTCCAATCAAATTATAAAGATTGGAAACCACAAAATATGATGAGTTTTTACTGCTATATACTTAGATATAGATTCCAAGACAGAAAAATTCAAAATGTGTGTGGCAGTGTAAAGAACATGGTTTAATGTAACATAATGTTTAATACGAAGATAAAGGTAGACGTACAATACAGTGAGAATACCAATTTATACAGAATTCTGTATCGTTCTTCATTTAAATATTTCACCAGCTTATGTTCTTTATCGATGAGCGGCTCTGTACACCATAGCAACTGAAAAATAATCATAATCATAATCTTTATTGCTTAAAATAGGGTACATATAGGTGTTACATTAAAGGTAAGAATATTAGCTCTAGTCCATCTAGCCATCTTAGATAGCATGCAAATATAATAAAATAAAATTTAAACTAAATAAGAATTAAATTGGATTAAATTGAATTGAACTGAATTAAATTAAATTGAACTAAATTAAATTAAATGATCAATAATGTTATTCCAAGTTATTCGTTTTTTAGGGTTCCGTACCTACCTCAAAAGAAAACCGGAACCCATTAAGGATCACTCTGTTCTTCGTTTCGTCTTGTCCATCCGTTTGTCAAGAATATTTTTTCTCAAGAACTATTAGAGGTATTGAGTTGAAATAGATATCAAAATACTCAAGTCTGCAATCCCTTGGCGCAATATAATATAATATAATATTCTACCACATTCACACAGCGCCATCTAGTCCCAAATTAAGCAATTATATTTGCTTGTGTTATGGGTACTAAACAACTGATATTATACTACTTAATTTTTTTTTGTAAATATTTATTATTGATAAATTACATACACAACAAACCTTCATGCTCATCACACAAAGATTTGTCCTGGGTGGGGATCGAAACCACGACCTCTGGCTTAGTCAGGGATCCGTGTCCCGTCCGGGCCCGTTTTCTAATGTACGACGCTCGTCTACACCACGGTTGTGCACGGTGATACGGCTCGGTCTAATATAAATCATCCCTTATTCGTTTTTTTAAAGACCACCCGTACTAAGGAAGGGAGAACAGGAGACAGCCCTGTGTCGCGGGCGACTTTCATCTCAACCCATAAATGTCAAACTGCTGGGCACAGCTGGTCTCCTCTAAAGATTGAGTGGAAGATAACTAGAGCAGCGACTCTTAACCTATGGTCCCCGGACCATTGGTGACCCTAACGGGAGCAAAAGTGGTCCGCGAAGCGAACGCGCATACTGAGCCACTAGGATTATATTCAGAAGGCTTTTGAAGTCAATACCCAATTGAACTTTTTGGTGGTCCGTTCGAAGACAGTAGGTATACTATATTAGTCAAAATGTCCCTCACTGCTAAAAGGTTAAGAACCACTGAACTAGAAGGAGTTAACGACTATATATATAATAGTATGAAGGGAGTAAATGACTTATGTAGACTGGAGTCTGCCTAAGGTCAATCCCCCAAAACCTTAAACGACCGACTGTGGTCTTTGCAAATAGTGGTAAAAATAATAACTCACGGCTCCAAATACAGCAAAAAGTACGCAACCAGACTTTAATCCTAAAGCGTAATGAAGTCTATTTGGATCATATTTATCTAAGAAACTCAGAAGCATTTCGAACTAAAAATGTATTTTTCTTTGAATTTGTTTACTAGTTTGATATGTTATGGAGTTATGACAGAGTATGTTCATAGATATAATTGTTGAAGTCATAGATTATACACTATACGGAGGGGTTGAAGTATTAAAGAGGATTGTAAATGAACCTACATATATCTTGGATGTCTAGTCGGCCAACTGCCTGTTCGACAGTTTCCAAACAGGATTCTGTTTCGTTCGTAATGATGAAAGTTCGAGTCCATTTAACATAACGAGTCAACAGTGCAGACTGCAGCGTTCAAAATAGCCTAACTTAATTTGGTACACATTTACTAAATTTGGTGAACATTTAATAAATTCGGTGCACATTTACTACACTGCTACAATTATCTCACTAGACTTATCAAATAATATACCTAATTATATTACTAAACTTAGCCCGTATTATATTTACTTATATTCCTAGTAAGATAGTAATTAATCACTTTCGTATAACTATGTTTCGGTTTATAACAATCTTACTGCGACTTATATGTCTCATAATTCAATATCATAAGTACCGAAATACGTAGGTAAGACAGGTATTATAACTCAGTATTTATTGGCATTCAAACGATATCACTTCTTTACCCAATTTCCTTTGCGGCGGCTTTTTAACGGAGTCTATATCAATCGGAAATCATATTTACAATCGCTAGGTGTTTATTTTTACGTTTCATGTTGTATCTTTTAATAAACAAACAACGAAAATTGTGAATCAAGTTATTTACGATAAAATAAAACATGCTTACATAATTTTTAAAGTCGCTTCAAGCAGCGAACTGTTTCCATTAAAAATGTTATGAAACAGAAATATCTATTTGTCAATGTAGGTAAAATGTACATTAGATCTTAGCTTTTAAATAAGATCGCTACATTCCCCTAGGCATACAATTTTTTATAATAATTAATAAGATCTTAATTATAGCTACCTAATTATTTTCGCTATGTATCCTATGAATTTTAGGTATGTATACGTATATTTTATGATGCCGCATTATAATTTGTTATTTTTCCTTTTTTTTAAATTAAATGGTACATTTAGGTTTTCTTTTGTAAATATTGTTGGTTAAATTTAGTTTATTATACCGTATATATTTTGTAAGTTATTATGAAAATTATATAACAGTTTAAAGTTTGAGTGCCACTGGTCTACTCGTACCTACTTCACTGACCAGGGGCGGATCTATGTAGGTGCTATAGGGGCTGCGGCCCTAGGCCCCCGGATATAAGGGGCCCCCAGTCCCAATTGAAAACTTTGTGAAATAAAATATTTATTAAATTAAAATTCATTTATTTCAGACATTTCATCCATAGATACCTACGCACAGATACAAATACAATTAAACACAAAAATAATAAATAAATAAAATAAAATAAATTTATTTCAGACCATTCCGTCCATATGTTGTTAGTAACATTGTCTTAAAAACCTATGTTAGTAAAAGTAAAATAATAATATTAATAAATATAATAATAAATAAATAATATATACTTTACACTTAGCCGGGTTTTTCTTAATGGCAGTTAAATGATAATTTAGACAGGCCCGCTAGGGACCCCTAGGGGGCCTGTAGTATCGGCCCAGGGCCCCACAAACTCACTGTCCGCCCCTGTCACCGACATCACAATCATCTTATATTTTACTTTCCCCTCTTGTCGCCGTCAACATTTCCTGTACGGATGTTGTATCGATACCGTTGAGAATATGATATGTTTTAGCGTTTGTATTCTATTTCAGAGAATAATACCTTTTAAGGCTATGCAAAATTTATGTAAACGACGTGTATACTAATATTGTGAAGCTTTAGAATTTGTTTGTTGGGTTGAATTATCGCTCAGTAGGTACCTGATTGGTCCGATTTGAAAAATTATTTTTGTGTTGGATAGTCCGTTTATTGAGGAAGGCTATAGGGTAAATAACATCACGCTATGGCTAATAGGAGCTGTGCAGTGGCTAAACAAAGAGACGGGTTTAAGCCCCGGACTACAGAAAATAAAAATGTTAATAATATTATTCGGTATCAAGTGCCATATTTTTTTTTAGGAAAATAAAAGTAATATAGTACAGATATGTTACTTTCTTGTCTGCCCCACAACGGGTCTCCTCCAAAGAATGTGGGGGGAGTTTAGCCTACTATACGCTAGCCAGACGGATTATAGGGTTTGTTTCGAATTTTCCTTTTCTCGCAGTACTCTTGGGGTAAGGTTTACTTCCTTAGTCACCTTTTACGGCACCACGAGTTGAGATGGGGTAGTGACATTATGTTTCTGAATTCACTACATGGATCTATCGGTAGGTACTTATAATAATAGCTGGTTAATATGGGGTGGGTGCACCTCTACCTATCCTATCGGAAAAACAGGCGTGATGCCAATTATTTTTTTGTTTTTCGATCAATTCAAGTTAATGAGAGCTAAACGCTCTAAACAAGCTCAGAGCTAGTAAAATTGGAACAATATAAGCTCAGATTCAAATCAAGCTTTAAACTTGATTGTGTTGAGCTTAGGGCCGGTATTTCAATGTTACCTTATCTTATTGCTTAAGTTAAGTCCTACATTTAATCTAAGTGTCACTTTTGAAAGATGGAAGTGTATTTCAATCTGGATCTTCTTCTCCTTAACTAATCTGAGATAAATCGCAATATTGCAACATAATAAAAAGAATATGTCATTTGTTTATGATTTTTGTTGTCATTTGGTTGACATTGATGTTTGTTGACTGGCCTGTTGGTCTAGTGGTTAGTAACCCTGACTGCTAAACCGCAGGTCGTGGGTTCGATCCCCACCCAGGACAAATCTTTTTTTTTCATTTTTTTATTTATTATATAGTTACATATAGTTTATATAGTTATAAATTATTGAGTTTTAAAATCAAGTTTACGACATTTCTGATAAGTTTTTTTTCGCCTTCCACGTACTAGCATCGCTTTTTTATTTTCTATTATATAATGCTTTTTTTAAAACTATATCTTTCAGCAGATTTATCTTCATTGCACTAAAGTTGGTGCACTAATATTGGCATTTTTTTTATAGTGTTTTACGGCACTACCTGTTAGCCATTAACTTATCAATATACTCTGGTTTTAGCTATTTTTAGCCTTACTACAAAATTGGTGCTATTCAAGAAAACAAGAAATTTGCACATAATAATAAAAAAAAAATACTATTTAGGCTTGACTCCTATGAATTCGCGTACAAAAATAAATTATCATGAAGCAACTTTTTTCTTTAGTCACACGCAAATCTCAGATCGGAACTTAAGTGGCAAAAATCCTCCGCTTAGATTAAGGCTAGTTAGGATGGACTTTAGGTGCCGCTTAACTTTAATCCTATATTGAAATACACATAAGTCCTACTTATGTTCAAGCCTAGATCAATTCGAGATAAGGTGACATTGAAATACCGGCCCTTAGTCCTATAAAACGGGCTTTAAAACGTGATTGGTGTATTTAAGCATCACTGAGTGACATGTTTTATTAACTTGCTGTTAATGACAACGTAATCAAATGATATAAATCGACAGCGCTATTCCCCAAGAATTACTAACCACTAGATTAAAATTTAAAACTTACCTAAATATGTAATTTCAATATTTTTGAACATATTTTTCAAAACTAAAAGATTGACCAACCCACCAATCCGCATTGGCAGTGTATCTGTGAAAGACGATTGAATAATCTTTAAACTATTACTTTATAAGAATTTATTCAGCTTATACTTACGGTTAGAAAGAAGGAAATGTTTGTCAGTGATAAAATGACATTTTTAAATACGCAACCATCAACATAAAACTCATTACTTTAAGGAACTAAAACTCTTAAAAGACAGTAAAATGCCGTCCATTTAGTAAAGAACACCTGTGGACCTAGCACGGGCAAATTATGACAAGACGGGACAAAAATACGACAAGATAGTCTTTATAAAGACGTAATTAGACATTTATCCAGGGATAGTGACAAAAATGCCAATTTACAAATTTAAATATAAAAAATAAAACAAAAAACTTTACGATACGTATGTTTCTGTTTTCTTAAGATGTGGCACAGAACATTTCCGTGGGATGCGGAATCCACACGGAGCCACGGAATACAGGCATTTTGTCACTTTACACGCTACCCAAATTGTAAATTACAAAAGACTGTAACTTTAAATTTTTTTTAAAAGAGTGGCGTGTGTTCTTGCCAGTTCTTCTCATAGCTCCACCCCGTCAGCGAACTGGTCGTAGGCAAATTTGCTAACACTACTTTTCGGATAACCTGTTACATTCTTGTGACTTTCATAAGTGTTACCTTGTAACCTAGATGAATAAACGAGATTTCATTTCATTTTATTTTATTTTTATTTTATAACTATACCTATCTACTGTTTCACAATCGCTTTGTAATCGCTCGCTGTGGCGGTAATTAGGTGACGCCTATGTTCAGCAGTGGACGTCTATGGGTGGATATGATGATAATTATGATGACCTACTGTTTTACATAATAAGGTTTGTAATAAATGTATGCGATGGTGGCTGAATAAGTGACCGCCGTGCAAATCACGCGGCCCGAGTTCGATCCCGACTCGACTTCCACTTTGTGGAATTTATATGTACTAGTCGAGTGATGATGAATGTATGATTTTAAAATTGTATTTTCTTCTCTTAACGTGCATTATAGCCATGCTAACCCTGCTTAATGGAGCTGTAAACGATTCATAAATTATTAATGTTTCACAGTTGAGCTCTACAACACAGAATCCACACGCAAGCGTTTCAAAAATGAGATAAAAAGATGTCAAACAAGTTGGCTGATTGTTTAAAATGCATTTCTAAAAATAGCCAAATATATAAAAAAAATGTTGATTTAGCTTGATTAGCTTATTTTGTAAACTCCAAAATGTTTTCAAGTTGACATTTTATTCTATTTATAAAAGACTAGCTCTGAGTATCAGCTGGCTTCGGTCCCGTCGTTCTTTGTTTGGCCACTGCTCAACTCCTTTTGGCGGTAGCTTGATGTTATATAGCTAACCTTTCTTGTTAAATGGGCTATCTAAAACTAAAGATTTTTTCTAATCGGACCAGCAGTTTCTGAGATAAGCGTGTTCAACCAAATAAACTCTACAGCTTTTTAATATTAGTATACCTAGAATTCGATTGATTTATGTCATGTGTTATAATTTAAGGTATAGAAAATACCTTATTGCCTGTTATTATAGTAAAGTATTCAGTCCCTTCATTATAATTAATACTTAAGCCCTAAAAGCACGAGTTAGCCAATATTTTTAGCTATTTGCCATTCTCAAAGACGTGGGCATAAATTACAAAGTACGTCATCGTCGCTTCTAATTCCTCCCTCGGGAACCCTCAGATTTGAAAGCAACATTTAAACTGTTGTGTCCTTAATTATTTCCATGCCGGGCTAAAAATAAATCGTAATTAATACTCAATTAATTACAGGACTTGAGGGTCAGTGCTTAATTCAAGATTAATTGCTTTTCAGGAGGCCATCAATTGATTTGTGGAGAGTGTAATGCTTCATTGATGTCGAGGATAAGACATGATGGACCGAGATATTTTCATCATCAATAGCAACCCATTATTGTCCCACTGCTGGGCTCGGGTCTCCTCTCCTCTATCTAGAGAGCTGAGAGGGTTTAGGCCATAATCCACACACGCTGACCTAATGCGGGTTGGTGGATCAGACAATAACAACAATTAACATTTCTGCTGGCTATACAAAAATGTGCACATTCGACTGAAGTTTGCGGCAAATGCTGTCAAGTGCGATCCCATACTTATTTGACTCGCATAGTAATAATCTAACGACCAGACAAGCAGATCAAATTACAATTTACGTCATTCATCTGTACTATGCACTAAACCACACATGGTAACATAATTACTAAAACAATAACACAAAATACGCTAACAATTGAATCCAAACCTTATTACGTTATGATAAGATTTTGTATACCTTGTAGGCTGTCTGCCCCAGTTAAATTAGTACACAGGTGGAGTAGGGTAATGTGTGGTTTGGGGTATTGCTGGCAAATGTTATCTTTACTGAGATTTGAGACTTGTGTTTTAATGTTATAGTTTTTTTTATAGTTCGGTGTAGGAGTAGAACATGCGGTCTACCTGATGTTGAAACCACAGCCATGGTTATCCATAGGCTGTGGTTACCACTTAAAAGCTGTGTTCTGTTTATCATTTATTCATCATTTCAACCCATAAACGTCCCACTGCAGAGCACGGGTCTCCTCCAATGAATCTGGAGGGAATTTGGCCTATTATACCACACTGGCCAGACGGGTTTGGTATAGGGTTTGGTTCAAATTTTTCTTTTCTCGCAGTGCTCCCTTAGTCGCCTTTTACGAAACCCACAAAAAAAATCTGTGTGCAAAATTTCATGTTTTCAGCCGTTCAGACATGATTGGGAAACAAACATCCAACTATTCTAACTTTCGCATTTACAATAGTCATTAGCAACCCATTAATGTCCTACTGTAGGTAAGGCTCGGGTCTTCTCTCCTCTATCGAGGGAGCTAACAATGTAAGCTCTAACAATAGTGGTAACATTACAATGGCAAAAAAAGACAAGTAAAGGCAAGACAAGTAATAAGAAGAACACTAATTTGAAACAGGGACGACAGGCTCTGAGGAGAAAATATTGAACCAGAAAATGCTTAATGCATGGTTGGTTTTAAAACTTATTTACCTTACAAAATTATTAAAACTTTGCTATCAAGAACTGTAAATCACATTTTATAATAAATAATTTATAATTAGCTAAAATATTGATAAAGTTTTCTGAGCTGGGTCTTGCTTCTGCAGATAATAACTTAGATACTTCTGGGGTACAAGTTCGTAGCGAAAGTTTTGTTACATAACTAGCAATGATTAACCTCGAAATAAAAAAAAATAACTATGAACTTCCGTCCGCAATATGATGTTAAAATCATCTCTTCGGAGATCTTTACGGAGTGCACAGTTCAAACACACGGAGATTATGTTCCTACACTATAGGGTTTTGTTTCGAATTTTCCTTCTCTTACAGTGCTCTTGTCTGCATAAGGTTACTCCCTTAGTCGCCTTTTACGACACCCATGAGTTGAAATGGGGTAGTGACATTATGTATTCTTAATCCGGATATTTGATAAAAAGGACTTATTCTTTGGGCTTACTCTGAATTTCGACATTCGAATGTTCGGTTTTGATGTCACTGTCAAATGTTCGAAAGTGACTGACCATACAACATCAAAACCGAACATTCGAATGTCGAAATTCAGAGTAAGCCCCCTTGTGGCAGATTCGTGCGTATAAAATATCAATACAAAAACGTAGATATGGTTATAATATCGCTCACAAAACACTCACATTTTTGTGACAGTGTATGAGGGCTTTAGCAACTAACTATCCTAAGTACTCTAACGCGTTAATAAGATAAATTGAACCATATTACACTAGACCGCGACACATCACCGACTAAAATATGTCTTAACTTGGTTATTCAACAATCCCTTAGCCCTTGTCTCGGAATATTATCTCGACAACTTAGAAACTTAGGAAGGTTCTCTCAACGTATACGTTTGCCTAATTTGAGCTGATCTTATCTAAATGAGAGCCTGAATCAGTTCTTTGAAGAGTTTATGTTTAGTATTGCTGACCCCTAAAGGTGGGTCTCAACCAAAGAAAAATTCCCAACTTTTGTGTTGACAAGTGATAGTGACAAAAATTTCATCGCAGTCTTCAATTCAATGCGAAAATATTCAGGTTCAGGATTCTATGCAATGTAGTTTTATTGTCAGAACCTCATAATTTTATATGTTAATTTACAACAATATAACTACCTCGGTGGCGCAGCGGGAAGTGTACAAGACTGCTGTGCAAGAGGTCCCGGGTTCGATTCCCGGGTCGGGTGAAAATGGTATTGGGCTTTTCTAACATGAAATACCAGTATTGAGATTTTCCCGGAGTTTGGTAAACAAATGTTCCCGGTTGATGACAATAGGCTCTTTCATGGGATTAAACATAGCTGGCGAAATGTGGGTGTGATGCTATGTTATGTTACATACATACATACATAGCGTCATGCCTTTTTCCCCGAAGGGATAGGCAGAGGTGTATCACACCCACATTCGCCAGCTATGTTTGGTCTCATGAAATAGGGGGCGAGCCTATTGTCATCAACCGGGGGCATTTGTTTACCGAACTCCGGGAAAATCTTAATACTGGACTTTCATGATAGAAAAACCCAATACCATTTTTGTGTGTATGTTTTATGCTAATATACAACATGTAAGTACTGTAACGACGGGGGTCGTAACTCAGGGTTAGGAAGGTAGAATTTTCAATGTTATGAATTTAAACTCAATTTAAGTATTTATGTTCTCGTTTATTGATTTTTTTTACTGATTTTTTAACGCGGTAGACAATTATGAGCGGTAGTAAAAATAAACTTATATCTCAAGGGCCACTTGCTTACACTAAAATCCACACTCAACTATTTCCTTCTAGAGCGTTCTATCTTCCCCAGAAGCTTTCTTATTTTTTCTACCGATCCAAAATCAAATGTGACAGCGCCAGCGTAAAGAGGTTTGCCAAACCAAAGGAAAAACCTGGCAAAACTCTACTGTACCTACGTAAGTAAAAGTAGTAAGTAAGTCTAGTCATCAGGAACCTATTTTACATTAATATGGTTCGAGAAAATTAGATGGATTCGTTCATTCAATTATGTACCTCACGATATTAAGTGAAGCGCATCTTTTGGTACGACGGCAAGGGAATGCAGCTGTAATGAGATAAACAACATGTAGGTACCGTCAGCAAAAACAGAACTTCAGGAATTAATCAATAAATAACGGAAAAAAATAATAAATTGACTCGCCAATTGACAGATTCAAATTTTATTCGTTTTTTTTTCAATATATTAGGCATGTTATGACCAAAAAAGTCAATACGCGAGATTATTTATCGTAGAAAAGTGGTAAAATGAATTGTTCTATGTAAAAAAGTGTCTATGTATGGAGGAGGCGTATTGGAACATACACCTTAAAAATTATATTTATAAAACAAATTGTATAAATGTATATAAGAGGCACTTAGTACATTACGGCTTGGAGTGCTTAAACATAAGTGAAGGGTATAAATCATAGTATTACTTTAGGTACACCGTCCGCTTGTAATGAGTTGAACATGACGTATGATCAGCATAAAAACAGTCCATTAGCCGTAAATAAGATTATTTTTTAAATTTCTATCATAAGCCCAATGAAGTCCACTGTGGCGGCATAATTTGGTCGCGACAGTGTGCCGCCTTCAGCCAACGGCCACCCGCCATCTTCACCAAGTCGTCAGTCCATCTGATGGTAAGCCGTTTTCTAGTAGCGCATTCCAGTACGTCGCCGCTACTAGAGAAACTTTTTCCCCCATCGGCCATAAGTTCTACGAGCTGTAGCCGGTCTACTGCCACACATTTCTATAAACTTCCTATATTACTATGTTTACAAAATAAATTATTTGTATTTGTATATTTTTAACTAGCATTATAGTACCCAAAAAAAAAGAAAATTTAAAGATGATAAATGATAAGCAAATTAATATATATTTTTTTATAATGCATGCACATCATTAAGTTAAATTTATAATGTCATGAATTGTTAAAATCATTATGGAAATAGAGAGGCTATAATAAAAAATAAATAATCATGACAGCACCTAAACTGGAAATATTTTGTGTCACCAGTTCTGTTACCGGTTCCCTACCATCTCGTTTAAGGATTAGATGTATCCAATATAATTAATTTGAATCCATTTCCATATACAAATGTGATACAAATTGAAACACGGGAAATGCAAATCAGACACAAATGTATTTATTACACTATAATATTTATACTGGGTGGAACACTTAAGGAAATCATAACTAATGTAATAATAATAATATTCTACCACATTCACACAGCGCCATCTAGTCCCAAAGTAAGCAATTATATTTGCTTGTGTTATGGGTACTAAACAACTGATATACGTTTTTTTAAATATATACATATTATAGATAACTTACACCTAGACACAGAACAAACTTTTATGCTCATCACACAAAGATTTGTCCTGGGTGGGGATCGAACCCACGACCACAGAGTACATTATACTATACTGAAACCCACGACCTCCGGCTTAGCAATCAGGGTCACTAACCACTAGACCAACAAGCCAGTGTCCAGTCAATGTATTTTAATAGCTAAAGTTAGTGGTCAACTGAATAACATAACTTAGCATCACGCAGTCTTCCCTGAAGAGGTAGGCAGAGCATCATATACGTCAGCTATGTTTAGGCTCATGTAATGGGGCCAGGCTATTTTCATTGAACGAATTGAACATGAAATATTTTCATATACTAAGACTGCGCTAATATTAAAAATTTCAGGACCCAAGAACTCAATAGTATTTACCTATTTTTTTTTTGCGCCCTCATGCTGCGCCAGCGACAGTCAACCTCATATTATTCAGAATGTCTCTATCCAATCACAAAATTAATGCTGTTTTATAAGACTTGCTTTCAGATAAGCCAATAACACTCTTTGAACCAAGTCAAGAATCAACTCTTCCAGCCATGTAAAATATAGCACACAATATTAAAGTAAATTTCTGTAAGTACTTTCTTTTTGTACGTATCAGCAAAAATCTCGCAATGCGCGCCAGTTCATATTCTCAAAAACATACCACCTAGTATAAAACATGCAAACTTATTCAGAGTTACATATGCTAACGGTACCTCTCATTACCGGAAGGTAGTTCGTGTAATGAATTTACGACTCTATATAGTATGTATGTAGGTATATTATAGCGTAACTTACTTTATATACTTACTAGTTTATTTTAAGTGTTCTCTTTCATAGAAAAGCGTAAACAAATAAACTATTTTAATGAGAAATTAAAAAGCGATGGTGGCTGATTGGATAAGGGACCGGGGTGCAAATCACGCGGTCCGAGTTCGATCCCGACCGGCAGTACCAATGTGGATTCCACTTTGTGGAATTTATATGCACTAGTCAAGTGACTTACCATCTGCTGACGGTGAAGGAAAACATCGTGAGGAAACCCACATACATTAGAAGAAATTCTATGAGTATGTCTCGTGCACCAACCCGCACTAGGCCAGCGTGAGTGGATTATGGCCTAAACCTTCTCAGCTCTCTAGTTAGAGGAGAGGATACCCGAGCTCAGCAGTGGGCCTTAATTGGTTGCTGATGAATGGGAAATTATTAAAAAGTTTTACTAACTTGTTCTACTCTAAGGACCTGATAGGAATATTGACATTCATGTCAACAAGTCGATTTATTATAGGTATTGTTCTCGCTCGTAGCATTGTGGTACTGAGACGTTCGTTACGAGCATCGAGGTTAAGCACCACTCGGCAAGGTCCGTCCATGATGGGTGACCGTTTGTGGCAATTGCATTCTCGAGCGTCTCCGTGCTTCGGAAGGCACGTAAAGCCGTTGGTCCTGGTTATCACTTCATGTGGTAGTCGTTAAGTCAAGTCGGAAGCCTTCTGGGCGACTTGATAAATTCCAACACCAGGGCCTGCCTCCCAGGCTCTGCCTCAAGCCCATACGAAGAAGGTAAGAAGGTAGGAAGAAGAAGATAGATATTGTTGTTTTAGATTTTCAATTTTATAATAAATGGTTTCATGCGACTTGAAGTTGTTTTTTTAAGCACAATGCAATGCACAGTGCATTTCATTTTTTCTTTTTTTAGGCTAGCAAGTTTATATTACTAGATATAAAATGCGAAAACAACTGTATGGTTTATCGTTTTTAAAACTGATATTAAGTCTCAGACTTACTTTATTTTATTTTACTAGAATAATATGTAGGATGATCTAGGAAAGAAGCTGGATACGTCTAGTTGAAGTCAAGTCGCAACTATTATCGAAACCATTGAACCATCACGCACCAGATGAACTGCAAGTCAACTGTAACCATAAAACTAATTTCAAATAGGAAAATATAACGAAGGCAAATAAGAAAATGCCTTCATATGCATTCGCATGAGCACCGCGCGCCGCTTTGAAATGAAAACATAAAATTCTAATTACATACCATCGTATCACAAAATCAGAGGTACGCTGGAAATCATATCAAAATACTCAAACCCACAAATTGTTAAAATTCTACCCAACGCATAATTCGACCACAAATATACCAACCGTTGCCAAGTGGCCCTAAGTTATGGTAACCATGGTTTACGAACAAAAACTTAGGATTATCTTTTTATCTAATCGCATCGCTGAAGTGGCAGTGGGCAGGCCACATAGCCCGCAGAACTGATGATGATGATATCCTTCTACCCCTGGGTGTCGTAAAAGGCGACTAAGGGAGTAACCTTAATCAGACCATAGCACTGCGATAAAAGAAAAAAATCGAAACAAACCGTATACCAACCCATTATGGTCAGCGTGGTATAGTATGCTAAATTCCCTTTACAATTTAGAGGAGACCTGTGCCCAGCAATGGGACGTTTATGGGTTAAAATGATGATGATGATAATGTGCCTCGCTGGCATGCTTGCGTGTCAGTATGAATGAGCCGGTACATTCGTAGAAATACTATCCTCCTACAGAATAACAAGAAGCAGTATATTTATGTCGTTGCCAATTCCTCCTCCCAACCTCTTCGTTTTCCTTTTGCTCTCTATTTCCTTTTTCAGTTTCGATAGGCAGCGGTTTAGTTGTGTTTTCTTCGCATTATCTAGTCAATGGTAAAAGAACACAGCCATATCCATGGGCGAAGGTTACTTTACCATCAGATCGGTTGCTTACTAGTCTGTCACTTCACGTAATAAATAACCCTTCCCACGATATCCATCATAATTGTAACCTGTTGGTCACTCTAACCCACAGGGTCCTGTATTATCACAGCGGACAGGTAATTAAAGATTCTGTGTGTAAATTGGGATATGTCAGGAGCAGGTTTAATCAGGACAGGTTCGACCTCCAAGTTTAACTTTGTTGTTATACGTGCATTTATATGTACGTAATGTTATGTTTATGTTTTGTTAAACAAAGAAGTCTTTGTTTAACTTTGTTAAGTAGGAATTCAAATGCGATGGTGGCTGAATGTATATGGGACTTGCGCGGCGTGCAAATCACGCTGTCCGACCGACAGTACCACTTTGTGGAATTTATATGTACTAGTCAAGTGACTATCTGCTTACGGTAAAGGAAAACATCGTGAGGAAACCCACATACCGTAGAAGAAATTCTATGAATATGTCTGATCCACCAACCTGCACTAGGCCAGCGTGAGTGGATTATGGCCTAAACCCTCTCAGCTCTCTAGATAGAGGGTAGGAGACCCGAGCTCAGCAATGGTACTTAATGGGTTGTTGATGAAGTAGTTGCTCTAATTTTAAATCCCGACGCCAAAAGACAGGTGTTGTAAGTATGACTTGTCTGTGTATCTGGCATAGTAGCCAAGACTTTAGTTGTCCCGGAACGCTACACGTAATTTCGATATTCGGTGGTTGATTTTGATTGCAACTATTGTCAAACGTTCGAAGATTACAGCGACCATATTTAATTTTTGGAACATTTGATAGTGATACTAAATTTTTTTTTTTTTTACCACATTTACACAGCGCCATCTAGTCCCAAAGTAAGCAATTATATTTGCTTGTGTTATGGGTACTAAACAACTGATATACTACTTAAATACATTTTCTTTTTTGTAAATACGTACATATTATAGAAAAATTGGTCCCATGTACAACAGTCGTAGACAAAAACAGATGTGTGCTTCGTACTTTAACATCTTTATATTATAACTATACGAGTATGTACATCACATAGGGTTAGATGCAGAAGACGGTACTTATGATTAAAGATATTTATTCGCATAAAGAATTCACTTAAAATTAAAAGTGAACATAAGAAATATACAATAGTACTTCTAGACACGGCTCGCATCGTGAGGATCACCAGTTTCTTGGTATCTGCAATCGATGGTGGAGTGGGGGGATCGTTAATTTTTTATATTTTCAAATATATTATATGTATTTAATTTAAAAATGCAATTTTTTGAGGTTGTATGTCTATGTATATGTAAATGTTATGTATGCATTTACATATACTTAGAGGAAATAATAATATACAAAATTATTTTTTTAATTAAAAAAAAAACAAACTTTAAAAGTTTAATTACGTTTTATGTGTGTTATTAGTTTAGTTTACTGGTGGTGGGAATTTTAATTCTTACATGTCAAATCAAGACAAATAAATGTTTTTTCTTTCTTTCTTTCAAACATGAAAATTACTTGTAATTCAATATTATATATTATTATGGTACAATCTTAAGAGATTGTGTATCAAGGCTAATGAGACGGGACACATGTCACGCTGAGGAACAATTTGTGTCACCTAACGAGGTTCCGTGCCTCGCTTCTTTACGACCAAAGTAGATATTACCCTGATTACTCCAATTTTCAACCTTATTATACAAGATTTAGATAATTAAATTTCACTGTGTTAAGGTAAAATCTTGTCAAAGATTATATAAATATTTTAAACATGAATAAAAATAAAAATTAATTGACTGACTGTTCATCGCAAATTGTAAGATATGAAATTCTGTACAAAATCTCTAAATTAAGAGTGAGCCTTAAGAAATTATGTTTGGAAATTTATCTTTATTTGAGAAAAAATGCTCCCTATTTACGAGTTAGTATTATAATTGCCTATATACAACCGTCCAACCCGTCTTGCCAGCGTGGTATTATTGTAGGCTAAATTCCCTCCACATTCTTTCGAGGAGACCTATGCCCAGCAGTGGGACATTTATGGGTTGAAATGATGATGATGATGATTATAATTGCTGTGGTCTTCTTCTTATCATGTCGACAGCAAATAGTTTAAACCATTTATTTTGCCACACACATATGAAAACACAATACAAAGAGAAGAAAGAAAGATTAACATTTACACAATATTTAAGATACATTTACACATACACGAACATAGAAAGCAGACAAAATTACATATGTGTAGCAGGGGATTTAGCTCAGTATACGCTGTGCTTTAAGACACAGCACTGTTTTTCAGCTAGAACCCTGACATTCGCATAACAATTTTTTTTTACCACATTCACTCAGCGCCATCTAGTCCCAAAGTAAGCAATTATATATTTGCGTTGTGTTATGGGAACTAAACAACTGATATACTACTTAAATACATTTTTTTTTGTAAATACATACATATTATAGATAAATTACACCCAGACACAGAACAAACCTTTATGCTCATCACACAAAGATTTGTCCTGGGTGGGGATCGAACCCACGACCTCCGGCTTAGCAGTCTTGCCTTATTTCTGCGTCAACTCTCTCAATTTGTTAAAACAAGAGTATTTTCTCAGGTTTCTTATAAAATCATTGTCAATAACTTTCCTCAAGTCAAAACTACTTTTGACTGGTTAAGAGTTTTGACTGTAACATATACACTTCAATTCGATAGAGTAGAACACACCAAATTCTAAGTTATACATAGTTGTTGTAACCGCGGCCGCATCTTGACAAATGGTTCTCACAACTTTCTCGACAGTTTCTCTATAAACTTGTAGCACTTCTGTTTTACAACTGTTTCATACACTAACTGCTTGTAGAAACTTGTTATTACATCAATACATATTATAAACTAAAATCTGTCTGTATGTTCGCAATAAATTCGAACATAAGACAGCGTACGCATTTTAGTGTATGTGTGTGTGTGTGTGTGTGCGCGAACACGTGTGCGTGAGTGAAATATAAGTAAATGATTTTTTAATATGTTAAATTAGATGGATATTTCTAAGCAGGGAAAATTGTGATCACAGAAATAGAAATACGCATGTACCGCGGAGCCACTATGTGTGTAGATTTGAAAATCCCACAATCGCAGCCTTTTTCAAATCTACACATTTGAAAAAGGCTGTGATTGTGGGAACATGCAAATATTAGATTTTAGTTCGACGCCAATCGGCAGTACCAGTGTGGATTTCTAGCGAACAGTGAAGAAAACATTGGAAAGAAACCCATTTACACTAGAAACAGTTCTTAGTGAATATGGTATATACGTATATGAGTATTGTGTTTTTTTTAACCAATACACACTCTGTTTAAACACCGTCGCGCGTTGGGCCGAAAGTGGGTGAAACGCAGTACAATATTAAGCCTCCGTGGCTCAGTGGTTAGTGACCCTGACTGCTGAGACAGAGGTCGTGGGTTCGATTCCCTCACAGGACGAATCTTTGTGTGATGAGCAATTATTTGTTCTGTTTCTGGGTGTAATGTATCTATAATGTATGTATTTGAGTATTACATCAGTTGTCGAGTATCAATATTACAAGCATTAGCTTAGTTTGGGACTAGATGGCGCTGTGTTTGGATGTCCAAACATTATTATTATTATTTGATTGTAAAGCTTTAGACAAGGAACGGCATTGATACTACAAATCCTCAAAATCTACTAGAATTAAAAACTAACTCACTCCAATTTCAACCTTATAATTTGAATTCTAAGATCTAAAATCGTACAAATTAATTTTAAAAGAATAACATGCGATATCGTAACACGGGCGCTTGGCTCTTACTAACATAGATATGATATTTAGACTAGGTTGCTTAGGTTTGTGTAGGTTAGAGATTCTCAAACTTTTTTGCCTGCTACATCTATGTATAGTCGACCATGTATTTGCTTTACCGCTTTTAGCAAAAAGTTCCTTCAAAAGTAAAATATAATAAGACTCATTATTAATGTTGACATTGATGACAATTGCCACTATACTAATGTCACTTGGAAGTAAAAAAATACATTATTGCTTTGTGTTATTCAAACAACATTTACTCTAAGGGTGGTAAAGCAATTTTATTGTCAACCATACCTTAAACAAGACTAAGAATTTTCGTTCGAGGCATTTTTTCCCGCATTCCCTAAGTGACTACCACAACATCTTGCTGGAAATAAGTCTTGAAATACTAGTATCAGCTTGGAATCTGGAAATATAGACGGTTAATTTGTATTCGTGTAAAAAACTGGTTAAGAGCATGTCCGAACATATTTGATGTAGGGTTCCGCAGCTATACGCTTTTCTTCATAGCGCTTACGTTTTTTTGTTGAGAAGCGCAGCTTTTTGGTAATAGACCTTTGATTTACGGACAGACGAAAATGATAAAACTATAAGGGTTCCGTTTTTGCACATGTAATCTTTAGGGGTTCCGTAGCCAAATAGGCAAAAACGGCAGTATGTCCGTGTAGTGACGGATTAAGAATGTCACTACGCCATTTCAACCTGTGGGTGTCGTACAAGGCGACTAAGGGAGACAAGATCATTGTGAGAAAGGAAAATTCGAAACAAAACGCTATACCAACCAGTCTGGCCAGCGCGGTATAGTAGGCTAAATTTTCTCTACAATGTTTGGAGGAGACCCGCCGACATCGCCGTGTTGGGTGACGTGGGTTCGATTCCCACACGAGACAAATATTTGTGTGATTCATAGATATTTGTTTCTAGTCTGGGTGTACTTTGTGTCCGTTAGTTTCATGTTTGTAAAGCTCCCCGCGACACAGGGCTTGTACCCTAGTGCGGGCGTTGTTTTTTTTAAAGAAGCAGAAAAAAAAAAAAAAAAAAAACAACCACATCCTAAACGCGTTATTATATTGAACTCGAAGGGCGCTGTATGATTTTAGATTGAAATGTGCCCATAGACTACAAGTGTAAAAAGAAGTGCAATAAGCCCTAAAAAGAGTGTATTTCACCTCATCCGATGCACGCCTGAACCTGTGGGCAATCATGTTAGCTCTCACACAAAGCGCCCTTCGTTCCCTGTCAATATCTTCATCGTCCCTGAGGTCAGCAGTCAATACATGTCCCAAGTAAATAAACCGGTCTACTCTTGTAAGAGGAACACCACCCAGTCTAACCGGTGGTACTTTCCACTGGCCCCAAATACCATGATCACACTCTTTTTGACATTATATATCAGGCCATGTGACCTGACATATTCCTCGCATGTAGCTATCAGTTTCCGAAGCCCACAAATTGATGCACTCAGCAGCACCATGTCATCAGCGTAACTGATGATGTTTACGCATACGCCATCAATATGACATCCGACACGCATGCTGCTGAGTGACTCAATAAGGTCATTTATGTATAGATTGAAGAGCGTAGGTGAGCATAACCCATAACCCATAACCAAGGATACCACAATTACATATAACCGGTATGTGTAATAGTGGTATCCTGTGTATGTACTTATTTAGAAAATTATTTTACTAACATAGTTATTTAAGGTTATTGTTACTAACACTATGAATTCCGGTTCGAAATAAACGAATTTTATTTTATTTATTTATTTTTTATATATAAATAATTAATTTATATTTTTCATATCATCATCATTACATCAAGTATAAATGTATTTTTGAGAGTCAATTGAGTCGGAGACTTTATTGAGAGATTGTAAGTCGGGATTGATTCAAACTACTTTGAGATACATTGACCTTAATATAAGCTTTCAAACTCTGTAGATGTTAGTTGTGTATTTCACGGCACCATATTGTTTGATTCGCCTAATACTATTGCAGGCATAATATTGACGCTGTTTAGGCTGTACGTTTACTATGAAATACACAAAGTTTTGGATGAAAATGTTATAATACTATAATATTATAAAGCTGAAGCTGTTTGGATGAACGTGAAAAACAAAACTTTTTTACATTGTTAATTATATTTAAGGAATATGAAACTATAAAATTTAACAATAATTAATTTATATATATAATTATCTAACTAAACCATGTTTAATAAGATAAGTATATTTCTAGCATAAAACTAAATACTTTGCAATATTACTACCTACTTATATAATTTTATTAATAACTAATACATTATTATTATGTAAATAGCTACTTGTACTTTTAAATTTAGCCCTCTTCCTCTCTCCTAATTATTGTGCTGTGCCCGACAGGGTCCATAATTGTAACCTACATTATACCTACTACCTACTTGAACATTATGGAAGCTATAAATGATTGAGTATTGAGTATTGAAATACCTTATTTGTTTGCCCGACGTTTCGGTCGAATTACACCGACCGTGGTCACGGGCTGACTGGACTAAATATAATACGTGACATAGACCCGTTATATAATCATTTCATATGTGTACAAGTCGCGAAAGTTTAAAAGATTTCATTGTTAATTACTTACATTCTTCTTCTTCTTATCGTGTGGGCTTGAACAGACCCTGGTGTTGGAATTTATCAAGTCACCCAGAAGACTTCCAATTTGACTTAACGACTATCACAATAGGTGGTAACCGGGACCAACGACTTAACGTGCCTTCCGAAACACGAAGACGCTTGAGACTTACATTAATATAGAGAATCCCATCCGTGCAGAAACTTTTTTACTTTGAAAAATCCTTACATTACTATAGAGACTTACATCAGTGCAGGATTACTACTAATTAATTAGCAGAAAGAGTCTGAATTCTAGCTTTGAGAAAATTCTTTTAAAGCCTTTGTGCCGGCAAATCGTCATAATTAATTAACTTAAATAACTACAAAGCGCGGAACAAGTACATTTTACACAAGGCAAAATAAAAATAAACTTGCCTCAGCAGTGAATGAGATCGGCAGTCAGCTTAGATTATAAAGATAAATCTGTGAAAACCAGTGTAAGCCGAACCTTTTCAACATATAAAAATATATGACAGAGTGGTCAAAGTTACAGTGGCCATGATTATATTAGAATGTCTGGATAGAGTTAGTTCAGATTGTCTGCTTTGAGGGAAACCGTAAGTCGTTCGTCAGCCTTTTAGGGTGCTTTTCCACCAAAGATGTGCTATGTTACGTTGTTATGGATGCGTTGACTAAGTTAATTAAGTGGTGTAGCTGTGTTCAGAGCAGAGTACCTACCTACAGTATGCCCGCAGCTACTTTGCGGTGGCGCATCTTCATAGCACATCTCACTCGCACCGGTATATAGCTTAGTATCAGTGGAAACGGAAATTTCACAGCTTAGCTATTATATCCTCGCAGCATAGCTGCATAGCACATCTCTAGTGGAAAAGCAGCCTTATAGTCGCTTACACAACACAGATACAAAGTAATATAACAGCGGTCGTCTGATTGAGTGTATAATAATTATTGTACCTATGCGAAACAAAGAAATTATTTAGGTTTCAATAATATCGCTCTTTCAATAGCAAAGAGTTATGAAATGAGAAATGCCGCTGGGCAATTTTGAACTTCTATAAGGAAATAGGTTAAAAATTCATAGACTGACAAATATCAATGCGATATATTTGTGATAATAATACTAAATAAATTAATTTCCAATCTGGATTCGGTTTCATACAACGCCTTTTAATGACGCGAAAAACATGTTTCAACTTGTGCAGATCTTCAGTTAAAGTCATACATCAAATTAGATTTATATCTTGAATGATCCAAAATTACCTTAAAACAAAAAATTACCTTACCTTTATGAACAAAAGCATCCCAGTATACCTATAAGGAATTAAACTTATTATGCAAAAACGGAAAATATACCGGCAAGTCGAAACTCAATATGGAAAGTTTTTAAAAATTTTATATGGAAAAGAAGGTAAAAGAGTTTCTTGATAATCTGCGGGTTCTGTTGTAAAAGTTCGGATGAAACATACCTATTGAATAAGATTAGCAATTTGTGGGCAAAATCTCGGCAAATTTTGTTTAAAGATTTATGCGACATAACTTCGTTAAACTTCAAGACTGTAAATTATTTAGTGTCGCGTTTTTTTAATTCTGAAAATATTAGGTACTATTTTTATTTTACAGCCTATTTTCTCTGACCACCGAATTGGTTCTGTATACAGAGTTCCAAATTTCAGTGTCGGCTTTTATTTCGACCAAAACTATATAAAATGTGTAGTTTTGTGAATATGCCGAATATGCAGCCTACCTAGAGTAATGTTTTTCTCGTAACCAACGTTTATCGTTTGCATTATCTCGACAAAAAAAATAAAGACAATTTAATCAGTATTTCTTCTTTTTTTTATATATTCTACCACATTCACACAGCGCCATCTAGTCCCAAAGTAAGCAATTATATTTGCTTGTGTTATGGGTACTAAACAACTGATGAAAAAATGTATTTATGTAGTATTACTTAAATACATTTTTTTTTGTAAATACATACATATTATAGATAAATTACACCCAGACACAGAACAAACCTTTATGATCATCACACAAAGATTTGTCCTGGGGATCGAACCCACGATCTCCGGCTTAGCAGTCAGGGTCACTAACCACTAGACCAACAGGCCAGTCAAAATCTTCGTTATAAACTTTACAGTCAGGACAAATTATTACATTAACAAAACTATAAAAAATAAATTATTATTATAATCTTCGCACTTACACTTGAAAAAATATTTTAGTAAGGCCAAATAGGGCTTATTGAAATTTTCATTTACAAGATATTTTTGTAGAAAGAAAATGTTCAATTACGTTTCTTGTAGCACCTGCCACCTCTTTACGGCTTATGCGTTAACTTGTATAATTCTTAATTTAAGAGATGATACAACGTATTACGTAGCATGTTGGTGTTCTCAGACTGTATGACATAGCTACTATTACAGCCAATTTTTATAATATCCGGCACATATAAACAGAATTCTTTTGATGAAATGATGATGAACAAGCGATGGTGGCTGAATGGATAAGGGACCGGCGTGCAAATCAAGCGGTCCGAATTCGATTCCGACTGGCAGTACTAATGTGGATTCCATTTTGTGGAATTTATATGTATTAGTCAAGTGACTTACCATCTGCTAACGGTGAAGGAATACATCGTGAGGAAATCCACATACCCTAGAAGAAATTCTATGAGTATGTCTGATCCACCAATCCGCACTAGGCCAGCGTGAGTGGATTATGGCCTAAAACCCTCTCAGCTCTCTAGATAGTGGAGAGGAGACCCGAGCCCAGCAATGGGACTTAATGGGTTGCTGATGATTGATAAAATGAACAACACCTATTTAAAAAAAACTATCCCTCACTATTCAGTAGATCCATAACACACTAATTGCATTATTCCAGAGCCAATGTAGTTATACAGAATTAGGCAATATCATGAAATGTAATGTGAAGTGCGCAGGTGTGTAAGTGGCTTTATCTCGCTATTATGAAGGTTCTATTACTGGGCTCAATGTTATGGGCTGTCCGGTTACCTATCTTGACGATAGTGCCGTGTTATTATGGTGTGTTTGAATATAATGATGAGTTTTTGTTAACCGCTATTTGTGCTCACCAATCTTTAAAGACACAAGGCTTGTAGCCATCTTCGTATATCGTTTAGGAATGCATCAAGTCACCCAGAAGGCTTCTAAATTAACTTAACAACTACCAGATTAAGTGATAACCGGGATCAACGGCTTTACGTTCCGAAGCAGGAGACGCTCGAGATTGAAATTACTACAAACGGTCACCCATCATGAACTGACCTTGACGAACGTTGCTTAACCTCAGTCATCGTAACAAACATCTCAGAACCACCATGCTACGAACGCCTCAATTTAATTATAGCAATTAACCATCTACATTTCAAGATTCAGGACTGGTACCAAGAATTTGAAGACATAAAAACCCAATATCGTTTTTGTCCGGACCCTGCCTTTACCCGTATAATATTACAAGGTACATGAACTATAAATAACTGAAGGTTTTTGCCAATTACCCTAAGCAGTGAGGCTTCAAATCACAAGTCGTTGAACCGACCGAATCACAACAGAACGAGAGATCAACAGGCGAAAAACTTAATTCAAGGGAAATGCCTTCGGGCTGAGGTCAACCCTAGGTTCTATGGTTTAAGTTTAAGACTTTTGTGCTTGGCAGTACTGGGATATACTATGAGTTTCAAGCAATCAATTCTAAATGAATAATATGAAGGGTCTTTATAAGCCAAAACATTCGTTTTTTTAGAATTTTTATCTGTCTTTCTGTTTGTATGTAGCGCAAGGAACGTGCTGCATGGAATTGAATGTAGTTTTCATCAATGTATTGCCAGATGTCCAACTTGATATACTTAGAGCCCCCATTTTCTTTTGTTTTATACAAAACGAATTATGAGCGGGCGGAGCTGTAGGTGACAGCTAGTATTTTGCTATCGGACATACTTCCGGCCTTTTAGTTGTCACTAACTATTTCAAAACAGAATAACTTGAAATTAATTTTGTTTAAAAATGATGCATTATGAAACAGTCACGCAATTATGTGTTGGCAAAAAATGTTGGCCACAAATTTCAATGTATTCTATTGTTGTTGATTTGCGTCGAATGTTAGGCAATGTTTTCCAATGTTGGACATAGACCTCTCGAAGAGATTTCCATTAGGACTGGTTGTATGCGGTGTGCATCCAGCGAAATCCTGCAGTTCGGATAAGATCATTCTGTCCAACTTTTAGGTGGAAGTCCTATACTGGTAAACCGTTATAATTAAATATCTATTTCCAGTCGCTTCTCGCTTTAAACTTACACCACAAACAACTTGTACTGTGTGGTTGCCGCTGTCATTGTTGACAATACCCAAGAGACTCGGTGAGCAAGGTAAATTAACTGAAAACAATTTAATTGATTCTAATTGAATTGGGCATTCGATTTGAGTACCAATAAGTTTGGAATTTACTTATCTCGATTATTCATCATCAGCAACCCATTAAGTCCCACAGCTGGGCTGGGGTCTCCTCTCTTCTAACTAGAGAGCTGAGAGGGTGTAGGCCATAATCCGCTCACGCTGGCCTAATGCGGGTTGGTGGATCAGACATACCCATAGAATTTCTTCCAGGGTATGTGGGTTTCCTCACGATGTTTTCCTTCACCGTTAGTAGATATCACTTGACTAGTACATATAAATTCCACAAAGTGAAACTCACATTGGTACTGCCGTCGCGCTGGTCGGAAACGAACTCGGACCGCGTGATTTGCACGCCGTTATCCATTCGCCATCTTTTTCTTTTTTTTTTCATCTCGATATTACATTAAGAGAAAGTGTACTATATCGTTTTTTTACTAAGTGGCAAAATGTTTGATAAAATGTTGTGTTCTTTTATTGTATTAAGTAGTGCGCGCCTTGTTTAATTAAGCCTAGATGATTTTTTCGTAAGCCGTGTAGTGGCGGTTGTCACAACACCATTTCAACCCGTTGGGTGTCGTAAAAGGCGACTAAGGAAGTTAATCTTATGCAGAGAATAGCACTGCGAGAAAAGGAAAAAATCGCAATAATCCCTATACCAACCCATCTGGCCAGCGTGGTGTAGTAGGCTAAATTCCCAGCAGTGGGACGTTTAAGGGTTGAAATGATGATGATGAGTCAGTAATAATTTGTAAATGATTGCATAATTAACTTTTTTCATAATAAAGTTTATTTTAATTAAATTTAAAAAAAAGCATATTAATCGAGCGGGGATATTTGGTCGTAAATATACGACTCTGGCCAAATGGACACGAATATATTTGTCGGATTTATCCGACGTGAGCGGTTAAAGGGATAATCGAAGGGAAAGTCAGTGATTGAGAGCTAATGATGTCGCTCTTCGCTCTTGCCTTAACCCATCTGCCACAGCGTCGCTCTCTGTCAGTACTGACTGTTGTCCCACTGAGTTAGGTAAATTAATTAATTGATAAGAATTTAATCAACTGTGCCTCTTATAACAAAGAACAGGCGGCTCTACAATAATTATGGAAATTTGGTTATTAATCGAGTTATAGCCATGTTTTATTAAATTAAAAATGAAAGTTCAACGAACAGTAGGACATACCAAAAAGAATTTAATTTTGTCCAGGACCAAACAATGAATTTTAATGTTATATTGTTATTCATTCAAAAAAATGTATTCTGTTTATATACTTACCTATAGAAAACTAGTATCATATATCGGCTGCCCATTGTGTGAAATTTAAGTTCCTACCTTAATTTTTTTTATACTTTTATGTCCTTACAAACACAATAAAATAATTTTAAGTAAAAAAGTAGCAGCTGTGCAAGAGGTCCCGGGTTCGATTCTCGGATCGGGTGAAAATCGTATTGGGTTTTTCTATTATGAAATTTCAGTATTGAGATTATCCCAGAGTTTATTGCTCTAGGTTGATCACAATAGGCTGTTTCATGTGACCAAACATAGCTGGCGAAATATGGATGTAATACACCTTTGCCTACCCCTTCGAGGAAAAAGGCGTGATGCTATATGATGCTATTTAAAATACGTTTATGTATATTTTACATATTATACATTTTCTCTCTCCTTTGTTCTCCCTCTTTCTATTCCACTCCTACTCTTTTCTTTCTTTAGTCGTAACTTGTATACTTCACTCATACTCTCTGGTTTCACTTTTTCCTCTACTCTCTAAGGTTAGAAAATTCAATTCTGAGTTAAACTCCCTTTTAAACATGCTTTTTGTATATATTTATTATAAAATTATGTTATGTTTTTTTTGTATGCAAAAATAAAAAAGCCTAATCAATAGATCCATTCTCAAGTGATGACCTTAAATTCAGCCATAGGTACATTTATGTATATAGGCTATATAGGTGCCGCAGTAAAATACGAAATTTCATTGAATACAAAGTGTACAAAGCATAGTTTGTAGAGAAGTTCTTTCCTGGCAATATGATGACAAGGAGAAAAGTCGATAACATCATTATCATATCAGTCCAATGACGTCCACTGTTGAACACAGGCCTCGCCTAATTTCCGCCACAGCAAGCGATTTTATGCCGCCGCATTCAAAGGCTATATCCAAATATAGATTTGGCCAAGAAAATTTAAGGAATATACCTAATATAACGAGTAACTATTAAACCAAGGAATATTATCGAGCATTTTATATTCATAGGTAAAAAAGAAATATGAATCTTTTTACTATCAATATTCTGGCTCGATGAATAGAGGTAATTCGCCACACATTTCAATTTTGTACGGCTCCAGATGTTGTCAACCTTTCTTGTGAATAATACTTATATGAAATGTATTAATATTGTTATAAGTGTGAATAGATGTGGAATATAATTCTCTAGCTTCAGTTATTGGCTACTTATTCAGTTTAGCTGTTTCGATACCCAAGTTTTTTATCATCATCATCGTCATCATCAGCCTGTACTAGTCCACTGACATAGGCATCTCTAATTGCACGCCACTGATCACGATTTGCAGCTACTCTCGTCCAGCACTTGCCAGCCACCCTGCGAAGATAGTCACTCCACCTAGACTGGGGGCGTCCTACACTACGCTTGCCGAAACGAACCCGTTTTCCCCAGCGGTTGTAGGTTCTACGAATGATGTGGCCTGCCCACTGCCACTTCAGCTTGCTTATACGTTAGTTAGTAGTAGTTTTTTATTATAATTATAAAATTTATACAATTTTACTCGTATATATTGAAAGATAGATAGAAAATAAATAAAAAAGTGACCACAATCGGTGCAATTCGACATAAAATGTTTTCTGTTTTGAAATCAGTATCAACCCGGAGTCTGGAATGACCTCGATTAAAGGTAATTGTAAAATATACATAATGTCACTACCCCATATCAACCCGTGGGTGTCGTAAAAGGCGACTAGGGAAGACAAGACCACTGCAAGAAAAAGAAAATTTGAAACAAACCACATACGAACCCGTCTGGCCAGCGTGGTATAGTAGGCTTAATTCCCTCCACATTCTTTGAAGGAGACCCGTGCCTAGCAGTGGGACGTTTATGGGTTGAAATGATGAACTCATCTATGATCCCTGGTATTGCAGATGTCCATGGGTAGCAGAGATCACTTAATATCAAAAAAATAGCTTTTTCATTTACCGTCTCTATTCAAAAAAAAGGTGCCGTGATCAATTATGAGTGCTTCATTGTCACGTCAAAGTCCAATAAAATATACATCAACTGAAATTCGTTGAACAAACATCATTATGAAATTGAAAGCCAAATATTTTCTCTTCAAAAACGACTACATGAATAATTGGATGAATTGATACAATATCTGTGACACGATGTCTTCGTCAAACAATGGAGATTGTAAATATGTAACAAATAAGTATACATCCAAGATATATCAAATTACAGTGGCGTGCACGTGTGTTCGCACGTCTTTGGGTACGTGGGGAACGGTGCAAGTTATGAGCGGTAGCGTTTTAGGATACATTCATACATATTCTTCTATGAGCGGCGGTAAACGTACCATCAGGCCGCCTGGCTGTCTGCTACTTCAGACAATAAAAAAAAAACAAAACGGTTGTTAATTATCACAAAAATATTTCTGTAATTATCTGAATTTTTTGTCCATATGTATAATGTTGTATTACATAATAATGTACAATTTTTAGTAAAGAACACGTCATACTGTTTTGCTGGCCTGAGTAGTGAATTTTCCGGGTTTGATTCCCGCGTCATTTAGAAGTCGTATTATTAGGTTTTTCGTCAATGAAATTCTTAGTATTAATCCGGAGTCTGAAAATTACATTTCGCCAGAAATCGCTGGCGAAATATAGGTGTGATGCGCATCTGCCTATTCCTTCAGGATAAAAGGCATGATGTTTTAGTTTTTATGTATGTTTCACACACATAATAAGTTTGGTTTATAATTTTAATGTGTTAACATTTTAAATCCCGCTGTTTTCTTATGACTTGCAATCCCAGGTACCCTTGTAATCGTGTTAGTGGGGCTCGACGGGGCCCCAGGGGACCGACGGCACATCCAGCCCAGGTGGATCCTCACAAAAATATAACACCTACCTTTTTATATACATAATATATATTAATATTAATTCATATTTGGTTCGGGAAAATTCTTAATTTTCGACGAAATTAATATTGAGAAATTGAAATAAGGGTAAATAATACTATTTTTTTTATGAATTGCCTCAAAGACGGTTTCCAAATCATTTATTTACTTCTGCTATAGGTCATCACTTGAGGAGGCCTATGTCCAGCAGTGGGCGTCCTACGGCTGATATGATGATGATGATGATGATGATAGGTCATCAGCAACCTTCACTCGGTGGTCGGTCCATCTGATCGGGGGTCGTCCTACGCTGCGCTTTCCAATACGTAGCCGCCACTCGAAAACCTTTTTTCCCTATCGGCTATCAGTATCGCCCGCTGTGGTGAAAAATGAATCTTAAAAAACAATACCCGTCCTGACAGTCGGGTAAAAATAGAGTCGTACCCAAAATGATAGATCTGTCACCAAACAATGTTTTTAGGGCATATCCGAAATGGATAAGTTAGGTTAGAACGACAAGCGTCTAGTCTTAAAATTAAGTTATGTTGTGAATATTTTTTCATTGAATAAAAACCTACTTATGCTAAAGTTGAAAATAATATATTAAGTTATGTTTTAAAATGAATGGATAAGGGACCGGCGTGCAAATCACGTGGTCCAAGTTCGATCCCGACCGACAGTAACGATGTGGATTCCACTTTGTGGAATTTATATGTACTAGTCTAGTGACTTACCATCTGCTAACGGTGAAAGAAAACATCATCGTGAGGAAACCCACATACCCTAGCAGAAATTCTATGAGTATGTCTGATCCACCAACCCGCACTAGACAAGCGTGAGTGGATTGTTGCCTACACCCTCTCAGCTCTCTAGTCAGAGGAGAGGAGACCCGAGCCCAGCAGTGGGACTTAATGGGTTGTTGATGATGATATTTTAAATATTCAATTAAATAAGTATTTATCAAGGAAAAAGACCCACTTATAAAATGAAATATGGGTGTTACACCTTACCCTTTCTTCAGCAAAAAGTTGACCGTAATTTTTTTGTGGAAAAACTTTTTAATTTGCACCAAATATCTTAATAGGTCTCTGAAGTCTTTATTATTAAAGTTAAAAGGATTTATATTAATTTTGAAATGTTTAAATCTTTAAGTTGTTGTTTTTCTTCTTGTTGCTTGGGGTTGTTGTTTTTTGCTGACAATGCGGCAACGATGTTTGTACGAAGGGATCGTGTTGTGGGTGGATGGGATACAAGTAAACCTACATTTTGACATTATGTGAGATTTGTTTTGATACGTAGTTTTTATTGGTTACTTATTACTGGAATTAGACGCAAAAGGTCGCATAATTTTTAATTTATATCCGCGGTGCTTTTTTCTAATAAAATTAGATCCAATACGGATAACTTTTGTCTCCCGCTTTGCTATGGAGGGTAGTGAGAATTTCTTTCCACCTTCTCCATTTACTTCTGATTAATTTCGTTGCGGATTCCAAGACAGTAAGTTAGGCATTCCCTGGGACTTACGAGTGTCAAAATTCGGTGTTCACAAGGGTCATCGCTGGTAACCCAGACTTGCTGGAATTGCTGTGGTAGGTGTGAGGATGGGATTGTCATAATCTTTATGTTGTTGTTAATTGTAACGCAGATTTTTGTATTAATTATTTTCTGTAACACTCATAACGTAACCTAAAAAATACAAAATTACATAAAAAAATACGTTTCTATGGCAACCTAACGTAAAAATGTGAAATCTATTTGTGTAAACGACAGTTCAAGTGGCAAAATACCCACAGGCTTATTCGCACACTTAATTTGCAAGGCAAACATGCAATAAATTACTTTCGTAGGACAGGTAGATAATTTAAATTTATGTTACACGTACGATTGCCTCTCTGGGGTGAAGCAGTTAGTACTCGAATTACCTTCGGAATTTTATGTACTTCGTTCTAGTTGATAAATTGAGATTAGACGTTGATATATAGATATAGAACCCGCAGCAGTTTAGTATCTACAGAAACAGTGTAATTAAAAACATTAACTTAAGCTCTTAATATTTATTACAGTATTCAATTTGTAGAAAGTCTAATTTCCTAATTAGACTTTCTATCTAACTTTCGATTTCCTAATCGAAGTTAGATTTTAATTTAGTTCGATTGGAATTTCCCGACCGTACTACTACGAGGCTAATATTTTATCTATTATCATTAATCCGAAAAGATGATAAAAATAAGCAAACTGCCGATCCATTTCACAATACAGACAAAATTATGCAAAAAGTTCTAAAGAAATGAGATAAAATAAAACTTTTAATGGGACAAGGGTCGTGAAATACCTACGCTTGTTGAATAGATCATTTGGAAGAAAATCGAATTATACACGCAGGTATGCGCTTCCTGAATACTCATCGTTTATAATGCTGTCGATGTATAGAGAGGACAATTTTGGGGTTTCTGATATAGAAAATGAAACCGCTCCACTGAAGCCCATAAATGGTGACGCATTGGCTAAGCTCGCTTTAAAAAATAAATAACATTTAACTTTCTAAACTTTAAATTTACTTAAAAAAAAAATTAAAAATAAAACTTTATAAAATGAGCACTTCATTTTATCAAGTTTTATTTTTAATTTTTGGTTAGAGCCTGTAAGCATATCATACATACATGCATATTATAGAGCCATCATCATAAAATCGAAATTCAAATGAAAGACATCAAGACAAAAACACATCATTCGTAAATTTTTCTTTTTTTTTCTGAACAATCTGCGCCTCACACTCGCCGCTGCAATTCATGTAGACAAGGATTAATAGCAATGAAGACGAGCACCAAATAATGTCACTGGGAGTCCCAGAGAATGCTTAACCTACTTGGAACCAACTCTAATTTTTTTTTAAACTATAATTTTTGTATTATTTTTTTATTTCATTCTAAATTTAAAATGATTTGCAGCTGTTTTGAAAAACGAGGTGATGTTATCAGAATTCAAAATGTATTTTTTTATTGTATTGAGTTTCAGTACTAGAGTTGTCCAAGTACTTCACGGAACGAAACAGCAACAAATAAATTAGAAAAATCAAATGGAGGAGTTGGAAAGTGAATCTCCACTTCCTTCGATAGCAAAGCAGGGCCTCTAGACAAAGTTATCACGCAACGCATTTTTCGTTTTCCTGAGACGCTAACGCCTTGGCGTTAGCGTCTCAGGAAAACGAAAAGTCACAAAAACGAGGCAAAATTCAGCCTCGCCCCTTTAAAACGTAAATTCTCTACTCTATGGCTTTTCTGAACGTCAAATGAATTGCCAAACTTAGTACAAACGCACCTGATTTATAAAATAATAATTAAATTAAATGCAACGCGCCCAAATAAATTTATATTTTGTTTTCAATAATAAGAAAATTCACGACGCGCTGTGCACTGTTTGGTGTAGGTGCAAAAAAGGTAATGCCGGCAGCGAATCAAGAAGAACTGCTGTGGTACTCCGGTGTACATTAATTCTCGCCTGCACTACACTGTAACGGCAAAGGACTTTGAGAAGTATGTGTACCATAAAGCCAAGTACATTATGAGAGTACTGCTGCTGGAGTCGCGTCGCAGAGTCACTCTTAAAGGTGTTTGTGGTGACTGTATTCAGTAGTACAGAAGTACCGACGTGCTTATTGCATCTTATTATGAACGAGAACTTTTGACCAAAGCGTATTGTGTTGTATTGTCGATTCCGAGAACAAATACTACCTGACCGTAGGTATAATTATTATGTGCAATGTGAAGTAGTTATTTTTATAATTATGTACGGTCGTTTATAAGACATTTATCTATGGGAAATTATAATCTTTGATAATAAAGAAAATATGTCTTTATTGATACCAAAATATGCCTTTCCTTATATCTTAAAAATATTCAAGCAGTTACCGAAACACAAAACTTAAAAGAAGTAATATTATCTGTAGATATTATTATTAGTAAGGTAATCATATTTTTTAATAATCAGCTGTGCCCGCGACCTACGCATAAGGCACATAATAAGTAATAGTATTAACAAGAGGGCGTAATAATTATTATAAACACATCCAAACAAACTGTATGACACAAGTAATCGTTTTATTGACAAAAAATCATTACATATTTAGTTTCGTCAGAAATACAAGATTCTTTTTCTTTGGCTCGGCACCTTTCTGTTCACGATATAATGTTATTATTTTTAGGGTTCCGTACCGCAAAAGGTAAAAACAGAACCCTTATATTTTTACTATTCATGCTATGAAATCGTTGTTTTTAACCATGGCTTTTTTTCTGACATTCCTGCCTTCAACTGACTTTATTTCTTCTTCGTTTCGTATATCATCATCCCATAAAATAAATCTTGGGTCATTCAATTCTCGCCGCTGCGACTTGCAACTATTGATGTAAATAGGTATCCAAGGGTGCCCCCAGAAGTAATGAAACCTGACATTTCTGAATCTTTAACACTTTCGAATTCTTTAATAATATAATTAAAAAGAGTATTTTGATTCCCATTAATATTCTTGTATGTCTTGTTTGTTTGTTGTTATCAAAGAAAATATAATGCTTGTCATCTGGTTTATAAGTATTTATTTCTATTTATCCACAGACCTAATAGTAGAATACTAGCGTTTATTTATCTAAACTTGTCATGACAATATTATTGTCAGACTCTAACCACAGAATCTATAATGTACCTACTCTGTGCACAGAATATACACTGAAACATCCAAAAAGGTTGTATGTACCTATATTTTTCCGTTATGTTTAATTAAAATCTTTTGTAAGTGATTACTGTAATATTAAATACGTTTATGGGTTGAGAGGATGATATGAATAAAATTTTAAGTTACGGTCTGCGGGTAGAAAAAGATACATTCACTTTTCGTAAATTTTTATTGTAACAAAATAAAAATTTGCAAACAATGTTAAACAACAGTATCGTAAAATGAAACGTTGTGTTTTCTTTTGCCTTATGCCAAAATACACCTTTGACATGCGTTAACGCTTTGGTTTTATCTAAGGAAATCAAAGCGGTTGTCGAGACTCTGCAGAAAGAGAAGTAGTGACTATTTTAATTTTGATAAATATTGCATGTTTTATGATATTACAATATTTTGACTCTATTTAAGCATGATTTAAGCAAACATTTTCGGTGAATGATGCAATGAGCTGCGTTGAAAAATCTCTTTAAGCTCTTTGGCTCGATACATTGCGATAACATTTGTGCAGACTTGTGTAGTCACACATCAACATGAGGTTTATCGCGACAACTACATGAACTATTGCAGACCATACTTTTTTTTTTTTTTTTTTTTTTTTTTATTACCAAAATAAAAAGAATTTACAATAAATTTACACAAAAATTGCCACTTAAACCTATATGATTTGTGTGTGACACAATGTTTCGACCTCTTCCTTACTTAACAATAATAATTATAATAATTACATCTACCCACATTACTATATGTATTTGCATTCAAAACACTAGTATTTTATTGTTACAACTGTGAAAGAAAGTGTTGTTTTAATTTATCTTTAAGATTGTTGTCATTAATTGTACAACGAACAGAATCAGGTAACATATTTATTAGTCTTGGAATAAGGTAGGCACTCGTTCGCTCGCCATAGTAGTTATTTGCACGACTAGAAACCAGTTTGTTGTGCGCTATACTACGCGTATATACAGGATGTTCTATTTTCCGTTGTACATTTTCGTTATAGAATTGTTCTTTTATCAATAAATAATGAACTTTATGTTGCACTGGAAGTGTTTCACAAAATTGGAATAGTTTCAAATCATCACTATTATCCGATTTTACTTTCTGTGGTACAATGAGTTTTAATATTCTAAGTTGTAGTCTATAAATAGGGTCAAGATAAGACTTAAAAGTTCGACCATAACTAGAAAGCCCGTATGATACTACTGAGTCAAAGAACGCATTGTATAATAACAGTTTTATTTTATAAGGAATACGATTTTTTATTACGCATAAGTTAGCTAATACCGCTCGCAGTTTATCACATACCCGCTCGATATGTGGGCCCCAGTTAAATTTACTGTCGATTAGTAAACCTAAGTACATGTGAGTGGTGACTTGCTCAATGTGGGGACATCTCATGGCACAATGCGCTGGATTGCTGTGCAGACAAGCGTGTGAGTGAGCTACTATTTTGGGCACGGAGGTGTTAAATTGCATGTAGGGTGATTTTATGTGCATCAATTTAGTTTTTTGGGCATTTAATACTAATCCCATATCATGACACCACATACACAACCTCTCAAAGTCCTTTTGTAGGAGGGATGTAATGGAATTTATATTTTTTCCAACAATAAGGATGCAAGTGTCATCCGCAAATTGAAATGCTGTACAACTCTGGAATATGTCTGTCATATCGTTGACATATGCCAGGAAATGCAAAGGTCCACACACAGATCCTTGAGCTGTACCACATGTAATAGAAAAAGCGTCACTGAAACTATCTGCAATTTTAACTTGAGATTTCCTTTGTTTGAGATAGTCAGAACACCAATCATACACTGAGCCTCGTAGGCCTGTTTGTTCCAATTTCTTAAGCAGTAAGTTATGGTCAAGTGTGTCAAATGCACGTGAAAAATCAATAAATAAGGCTAAGACGTGTTGTTTTGAATTTAAGGCGGCATTTATGTAATCTGTGAAATTAGAAAGAAGTAAGGTAGTACTTTTATTTCGCTGGAATCCATATTGCGATTTATGAATTATAAGATTTTTCTCATAGAATCTATGTATTTGATCACAAACAGTTTTTTCTACTATTTTGTCAATTGAAGATAGCAACGTTATTGGTCGGTAGTTATTTTCGTCATTTTTTTTTCCTTTTTTGAATATTGGTCTGATACATCCTAGCTTAAGGTCGTTTGGGTACTTTCCGGTATCTATACTGACATTGATTAAGTGAGATATAGCTGGTGAAATTTTTTTACTAATGGCTTGGATGTGTCTTACACTGATTTTGTCCATGCCCGGTGCTTTCCTATGATTTAGTGACCGTATAAGTTTGAGAACGCTTTCAGGAGTAGACTTCTGGAATCTCATGGTGACATTGGCTGTCTTACTGGTGTGGTTAACAAGAAGTGGTAATTTACAATTTGGTAGTATCGATTTAACAGAATTCTCAAAACAACAGGCAAATTTATTTGATAATTGATAGGTAGAAAGATTTTGAGAACTAAAGGCGTTTGTTATAATTTGGTCAACAGATTGTGTCAATCTCCCGTATATTGAGTTTATTATCATCCAAAGCTTTTTTGGGTTGTTGTAGTTAGCTTTAATTTTAGATTTGTAAAATTGGTTTTTGTAATATTCAATAGTTTTATGAGTTTTATTTCTTATTTCATTATATTTTAATCTAAGTACATTATTGTTAGGATCTTTCCTCCATTGTTTAAAACATTCGTCTCTTAACTCACACAATTTTATGACATTTTCATTTAGCCAGGGAAGATTTTTTCTATTTTTAATTTTATTATATTCCGTGCGTTCTGATTTACTTAATGCATTATTGAAAGAATTTCTAATATATTCGTAAATAGATTCGGATGAAGTGAGACTCGAAATTTTGTTCCAATTTATATTATTTAACTCATCATAAATACATTTTTGATCATAAAATGTACGTTGATAAAAGAGAGCATCCCGTATCTTACGCCGCACGGACGAGGCGCCGGTTAAACATACAATAATCATGCGATGATCTGCCAGAACAGTGTCGACTGCCGCCGTGTACGGTATTAATGTGTGTGATCGCGTAAAAATATGATCAATGCATGATTTAGTAACTAAGTTATTTCGTTTTTCAATTCGTGTATAGTCAGATATTCCACATGTTAAACCGCACTCGGACAGCATGTCTAGGTACGCTGTTTTTGTTGGCGAAATGGTTTTCAGATCGATGTTCATGTCACCCAGGATAACAGTGTTGTTGTATGCCGAGACAGTATTAAGTGTTCCAAGGAGTTCTTTAATAAAACTTATAACATACATTAGATTTTAAACGGAAAAAATTAGGAACATACAACCTTTTGGGATTTACAGTGTCGTTTAATATATTCTGTACACAGAGTATACATTTTACATTCTGTGGTCAGAGTGTGACAATAATAATTGTCATGACAACAAACAAATACAAAGAGATTACGTTTCAATCAAAATAAATATAAACGCAAATAAAAATACTCAATTTTATTATATAGAATTCGAGAGTATATTATGTAATAGATACAAAAAATAGAATGTCAAGTTTCACTATTTGTATGATCGCCTACTAGTATAATATAATAATATAATTATATTTACATCTATAGTTTCAAGTCACAACGCAAACTGACGTGCGAGAATTACATGAACCAAGATTTATTTTACAATGCATGAGGATGCGAAATGAAGGAGAAATAAAAGTCAATATTGAAGGCAGGAATGCTAGGAAAAATGCCAAAATTAAATAAAGTATTCAGAACTATAATACTATTAGAAACAAATGTTTCGTAGCAATCAATGGTTTCAGCAGTGAAAATTAAGAAATCAAGAACCTAACAACTCAACATTATAACTTGTAAAGAGAGATATGTTCAGCCAAAGAGAGAAGAATATTTTGTATTTCTGACGAAAATAAATTAATACTTTTATGTTAGATAATAAAACGATTACTTGGTGTGATACAGTATGTTTTAATATTGTGTTTAATTTAGCTAACAGTAAAGTTAATAACAAATAATACGCTTATCGTGTTCAACCAAAACAATCAGATCGGTCCGATTTGATAAAATGTTTTAGTATATATAATTGTAATTATAATCATCTGCCAACTATTACTTCTTTTAGGTAAGTGTTCTGGTAACTTATTGATTATTTATTTTTATGTACCTAACTAAAATGTAAAAATAGGTAATGAACTAGTACATATGAGATTAGGGAAGGAAGGACATAATTATTTTGGTTTCAATAAATCTTTTCTTTATTCTCAGGATTACAATTTCTCATAAATAAATAATTATTAAAATAACGTACATACATAAAATAATAATTTATAAAACTTCTTCACATTGCACTTCAATGTGCCGTCAGGTGGTATTTATTCCCGGAAGCGATAGAACACAAAATGCTCGGGTCAAAAGTTCTCATCCATTATAAGATGCAAGAATTGAACTGTTTGTGGTGCCTGTACCGACGTACGGTACAAACACTGCGACGTGTCTCCAGAAGCTGCACCCAAATAATTGTACTTGGCTTTAAGGTACACATACTTCTCGGTGTCCTCTGGCATTGTGGTGTCGTGCAGGCCCGAAATGTACACCGGAGTACTTGAAGCTGCTGCATTCAAAGTAAAGCCAGCAACTGGAGAAGCCGTACCTACCGCAGCAGACCTTGTTGGTTAGCCGCAAGCGTTTCTTTCTTTCTACCATCACAAATCCATAAAGTTTTTCGGCGACACAGCTGGCGTAGGAACCAACGTGTCGAGACAGCAAGCACCTCGACGAGTGTTTACATTGTTACAGCGCACTGCCCGTTGTGAATTATCTTATAGTTATATTGTTTTAGATTAGTATATAACTATTACATAAAATAAGGCACGTATGTGCTGAGTTTGACAACTCATTTGACATCGGACTTCCAGGAAAAGCATAGAGAATTTACATTTCAAAGCAGCGAGGCAGAAAAAAATTGACGTCTGCCTCGTTTTTGTAACATTGTCTACCAAGCGGCAAGCGTTAACGCCAAGTCGTTAACGCTTGTCGCCTAAATACTAAATATGTAATAATAATAATAATATGGGATAGACCGTCAATGGTCTAACAGCAAAGTCTATTGTCTATGATAGTTCTTTTTACTGGGACAACTTTTATAAAAATATCCGTAAGCGTATCTTCATAGCGCTTAAGTCCTTTTGTTGAGAAGAGCAATTACTCAAAAACTGTGCATTCGATTATGTTCAAAATAATTTTAGTTGTACTCGTATTATTAAGTAAGTATTTATTAAGTGTTATTTTTATGCAGATTTCTAGGTTTTAACGGTTTAGAAAATAGAGGGATACAATTTATGCTACTTTGGGAGCCTTATATTATTATACATATAATCAAAACAGATGAGAGACGGACGGACGGACAGGACGAAACTATAAGGGTTCCGTTTTTGCCATTCTGGCTACGGAACCTTAAAAACGCTATGCTCCTAGACTAGAACAATGCAGACGGCGGCGGGGCGGTGCGGCGCGGGCAGCCATGGTCAGACTCTCTTTATTACCGCACCGTCGGCGTCGTTTGCTGCCACTGCTTACAGGCATGTGCCCAACCTAGTTCTCAAACATGGCATTACCACGATGTACTGGGATCGATCTGTCATCACAGATCTTAAAAATGTTATTAATTATATCAAAAGGTTACCTTCCGTTTTTAAAACCATTTTTATATCGAATATTTAAATGAAATCTATCGATAAGCGTTAAGTTTAGAAAGATTCAAAGATTCAAAGTTCAATGAGACACCGCCACTTACACTTTAAAGCGGCAAATGGTGAAAATCAAGGCACAACAACATATTGACAGTGGGCAGATGGGCGATATCAAAGCGTTAGCACATAATATGTCAAAAGTCTACATTTCATACAATTTTTAGTTTGAGGCAACAGAAAACGAAGCGTTGCGTTTTTTTTAACATTGTCTACCACATTTCGTTTCCTTACACTGCACTGTTTTGTCTTTTCTCTCATAGACGTCAATCCCATACAATTTTCATGTTTCCTTCGGCGTTAACGAAAAATGCGTGTAACATTGTCTAGAGGCACAGGAGACATACACAATCTCGCTCTAAAAACGAAAACAAACAATATTAATCAAATATACTCACAAAGTTTCCAACTTAATTCTCAGCAAAGTAATAAAATTAAAAAGTCCGTAAATATGTAAGTAGCACCTTTAACTGACCGCTGTATTAGGACGACAGTTTCTACCCCTTTTGGAATAAGGTGTTAAGTGGAAATGAGCTCAATCGCAAATTTCCATCTTCTGTTCATGACTTTAAGCTTTATAATTCCGAAGTGAGCTTATTATCTTACAACGTTTTTCGTGTGAGGGTGTGGTTAAAGTGTCGCAGTTGGACGAGACAGTTCCCTAGACAGTACGTGGATTAGTGAACTTGAGAAGTGCTCTTAATATTCGTATTATATTTCTTTATCGAAACCATTTAGTAGGTGATGAAGTTAACTACGCCATAAGTGCCAACGTCCATGAGCGGCGGTAACCACTTACCATCAGGTGGGCCGTCTGCTCGTCTGCCACTTTCGGCAATAAAAAAAAAAAAGAAAAAAAGTAGTTATGCCCCATTTTCGTTTTATTTACTCTTTAATATGTCACATATGCTCATGTAACTTTAATATATCACAATATTACTCTTTCACTCCCACACGCATATACACTCACACTCATATACACGCATACTCTCACTCACTCACTCTCACACAACACACACCAGTTTAATTTAATTTGTTTAATTTCTTTACATTTTCATTTACTATTATAACTTCTTAGTGTTTTATTATTTTGGTGCTTTACATACTTTATTATTTTGGAAAATTTATTGTAACTCGGGAGAGGGCGTTGGTATCTGTAACACAGTTTTATTACTTCCTCAGATATCATCGTTTCAATTGTTATTTGTAAAACTTGTTATTTATTCCAAATAAAGATTATTATTATTATTACTCATTCTGGGAATGAAATGGCGAATAAATTGCAATTGAAACTTGTATGAAGCACTCGTGTTATTAATACTCCGCTACGCTTCCCGGTTGACAATAGTCTCGCCCCTTATTTCATGGGACCAAACATAGTTGATTAAATGTGAGTGTGATACACCTCCGCCTACCCCTTCTGTGAAAAAGGCGTAATGCTATATGTTGTGGAGTATGACAAGGCAATTTTTTATCGATTTGCCGCACAAATACGCTGTAGGTATTAAATAGATTGTTAAATTAATATTTTAAATCTGAAGAGTATTTTATTTGGTTGAACAAACAATTTTTAGTGTTGAATAGCCCATAGCGACTAGTATTATAAATATACGAGTACATACTAGAAGTAGCGCAGAGCTTCACTCCAGTCGCTCTTTATTTGGCCACTACTGACCTACTATTAGCCGTAGCGTAATATTATAAAGCCTAAAACCTTCCACGATAAATGGGCTATCCAACTCTAAGAAGTAAGAATTTTTCAAATCAGACCAGTAGTTCCTCAGATCCTAACGTTCAACAAACAAACTCTTCAGCTTTATAATTTAAACTATAGATTTATTCATTTATTTATTTATAAGCACACCAACAGTACAATTACACAACATTTGAGATATAATATAAACTTACAAATAATCTTAAAAGTAATTTTACAAATTATAAGCATGCATAACATTTAATAATTAGTTTATATTAATAAAAGGAGATTACAAATTGCAAAATAAAAATGTATATTGTGACGTTCCCAAAAATAAAATTAAAAAATAATAATATTATTATTAGCAATTTGAATATACATTACTATATAATAATATACTATATTTAATATACAAATTAAAGAAAACAAACAATACATTATGGGTACAATAAAAAGTGCCTGAATGATCCGTAACTTGTGGCGAGTATATCGATGGAGTTGCTACATTCGACTACCAGTTCATAATATAACCGCGCCATTCTTGTTAATGAGCTATTAAAAGAGGTATTCAAGGTACATGTAGGAACTTCAAATAGACGTGGATATCGCAGTGAGCGTTGAGAGATTCTAAAACTAAAACAAGTAAATATAATTTAAAAAAAATTAATAACTCGACTGCAAAAAATCAACAGAGAGCAACGCACTAAAAAGACCGTAAAATTATTGTAATATTATTATACCTGATTAAATTTAAATACATAACATATTATTATGTATATATTTGTAATCTCCATTTGATTCCCTTTATTTTGATACTCTACTCGATAGGTTTGGTTAAAAAAAAACATAGAACTACTTACAATTTGGAACCATTCAATAATGTATAATCTCTTTTTAAATAATATGTAATCTCCTTTTGATTCTCTTTGTTTTGATAACCAATTCGATAGGTTTGGTTTAAAAAAAAAATTAACTTCTTACAATTTGGCGTCAAAAGCCCGCCGTTTAAGTCTTTTTATCCTTAAAACCTATCTAAGGACACTTGGGTTTTCTAGAAAAATCTAACGATACGCTAATTGTCAAAATCCACCCAGCCGTTTGGAAGATTCGTGGGAATAAAGAAATTTACAAACATACAAGATACGCGCGAAAAACAATACCCGTCCTGGCAGTCGGGTAATAATTTATCAGTGGAGCATCAACAGACCCATTGATTAATTTGATTAATTTGTTTAAGTATTTTATTAGTATCAGTTAGTATTCTTTTATCTTTTTCAATCTTATATTCTTACTTGGCACCTACCTCTTCTCATCTCTGCATCACCCAAAGGTTGGCTGGTAGAGAATGCTTTTAGCATTAAGCCCTCCTTTTGTACACAAATTTTGTGCAATAAAGTTTTATAAATAAATAATAAATAAATTATTTTGTGTAAAATCAGTAAATCCGAAACATTGCACCTCTAGTTAGTATAATGATAAGTAGTCATTATACTAACTAGATTTCAAAATTAAAGGACCACTAACAATCAAACCCTGATTGTTCCCAAAATCCTTGTTGATCCTGTAGTTTATGTAACCCAACCTCAAACGAACCGGTCTCAAACTTTAATGACTAGTGTTTCCATTCAATTGAATCTGATTATTGTTACCTTTATAGTTTGATATGAAAACCACACGGTGTGGGGCTTACAGCCTTCAAGACAGATTAATTCATTGATTGGTAAATTGAATTGCAAAATCATGACCATATTTTGTAATACTCAACACTACGTTTTACTATGTTGTAGGTTGTTTTTGCCCGATTGCCAGGAAGAGTATTGTTTTTCGCGCGTATCTTGTATGTTTGTAAATTTCTTTATTCCCACGTTTCTTCCAAACGGCTGGATGGATTTCGACAATTAAGGTAAAGTTAGATTATTTTCAAAAACCCAAATGTCTATATTATAATTTAAAAAAAAACGGTGGCCTTTTGGCGCCAAATTATAAGTAGCAAAATTTTTTGTTGTTGTTTATTTTTACTTTATTTTAATCTATTACAATTAAAATACAATGCAATAAAATTTTTAAACCAAAAAATTAAGAAATATTTTTTTTTATAATTTGTGTAGTATTTTATGTCTGTTATTCATGTACCCGCTGATTGTTTAATAGCAAGTTTCAATTAAAAGAGTTCTTAATTTACTTACAATCTCTGTGTTGTTTTTTGTTGTTTTATTATTTCTGGAAGCTTATTATATATCTTATCAAAATCTTCTATTAAATATCTTTATCTTTACTAATAAAGCTGAAGAGTTTGTGTGTTTGTTTGCTTGACCGCCCTAATCTCAGAAACTATTGGTTCAATTTAAAAATTTATTTAGTGTTGTAGTTCATTTATCGTGGAAGGCTATAAGCTATTTATCATTACGCTTCGGCCAATAGGATGTGAGAAGTGGTGAAACAAAAAACCACGGGAACGAAGCTCCAAGCAACACCAAGTTTAAAAATAAAATGAAAGCTCTCAGCATTCGTTTTCAATGTGCTGAATAAGAAAGATTTATTTCTGTAAATTCTTAGCAAATTATCAACTTAAGAGACCTTAAGACAAGTCTGTTTAGTAAAGCTTTTAAATAAATAATTGCATCTAAGTTTAGTGCACTCATTTAGAATAAAGAGTTCATTTATTTGCTTAGTTCATTGTTAAAAGAAAAGAAAGCAAATTTTCATTTGTTCCAAAGATCGATGATGATGGTGGCCGAATGGATAAATTACAGGCATGCAAATCATGAGGTCGGTTTTCGATTTCGACCGGTGGCAATACCAATGTGGATTGCACTTTGTGGAATTTATATGTACTAGTCAAGTGACTTACCATACGCTAGCGGTGAAGGAAAACATCGTGAGGAAACCCACATACCCTAGACGACATTCTAAGTGTATGTGTGGGTGATACAATACGTCAGTGACTGGTCGAACATAGCAAAGAAGCCGCTCATAGCATCTACCTTAAAGTAATAATAATGCACTTCTTGCTACCTTGCGCAGGGTATTCATCATTATCATCATCATTTCAACCCATAAACGTCCCACTGCTGGGCACGGGTCTCCTCCAGAGAGTGTGGAGGAAGTTGAGCCTACTATACCACGGGTCAAACGGGTTGATATAGGGTTTGTTAAATTTTAGACCTAGACCTTAGTCGCCTTTTACGACATCCACGGGTTGATATGGGGTAGTGACATTATGTATTCTTAATACGTCATGACACGGATAACAGTCAAGGTATTAAGAATCACTAATACTATCCCCAGGTTCAAGTATCGAGAAGCCTCCATTTCCACAAATATATTAATTGATTAACTGTATAGATGTTTCTAGAAATATACTGCAATAAGCTTTCTAGTTGATTGCGAACGTTTGACGCGGCCACGGTTTCATTTCCTCGAAATATTTGCAGACGTATTACAGTATGAGTATGTCAAAGGGAGCTTTAATTGCTTAGTTTTTGATATATACCTGATATAATACAAAATAAGCAATAGATGGTGGCCGAATGGATAAGCGACCGGCATGCAATACATGCGGTCCGAGTTCGATTCCAACCGGCAGTACCAAAGTGGATTTCACTTTGTGGAGTTAATTGTACTAGTCATGTGACACCATCTGCTAACGGTGAAGGAAATTTTCGTGAGTAAACCCACATACTCTAGAAAAAAATCTAAGTTTATGTCTGATCCACCAATTCGCGTTAGGCCAGGCGTGTGGATTATGGCCTCAATCTTCTCAGCTCTCTAGATTGAGGAGGGGATATCCGAGCCCAACAGTGGGATATTAATGTGTTGCTGATGATGTAGGCAGGAAGGTATTATGTAAAAATGAGTGAGCTAATTGCCACCAAACAGACGCTTTTGCGCGCTAGATAAATGCCGGGGCTCCGACAGTAATGGTATAAATTATTTATTTAATTAAAACTTTGTTGGGTTTTTCTGTCATAATAGTACATTATGATACAAGTGCGGTAAGTTGATAATTACAGCCGAGGCGATATTGCTAGCCCGAGCCGCTAGCGAGGGCTACAAGAAAACAGAGGCTGTAATTATCAAACCGCACGGGTGTCATACGACGTTTTATAACATATTTGCGAGGAAATAAATAAAATTCGGACTTTCTTAGAAAAAAACAAATACAGCGAAAAGAAATAGCGCGCGGAATTATTTTTACTTGTCACAAATTATCGATGCGCGCGCATCAGCGCTTTTTTTTAAGGCAAAAACACAAAAACAGCTTTATTACAAAGTAAATTAATATTTTTGTGTTTTAGTACAGATAAATGGTTTTAATTTATGGTCTAAATTAATTAAATTAAAGAATTAAATGTTTATTTTATATAATTATATCATAATTATTTTATCTACCAAAGTTAATTAATTTTATTCATAAAATGTTGACCACTTTTCTGACATAAAAACTCTTTGCTAAGATTTTAAAAAATAGGTACCGTTCGTTACGTACGGAGCCCCTTGATTATTAGTATGTGAGCATGAGAAGCCGTGCAATTTACTTTACATTACCGCACTAGTGCGTAATGAGATACATTACAACACTGAAATTGGTGAAATAAGAGACCCTTTACGAGCAAATATGTTATAAAATTATTTTATCAACCTAGACTATGAAGTGTGTCTATCTATCTATCTAGAAATTTTGTGTGAATAGTGAATGATAATAGGCTTTCCTATTACATTGGACTAAACACAGCTGAAACAATGAGGTCATCATGCATTTCTGCCTACCCCTTCGAGGAAGAAAGTGTGACGCATTGTTATATGTAGGAGTTGTCTTTTAAAAAGTGAATCTTATGCCGCAGCGCTCTAAATAGTGTGGAGCGTAAAAGTAGGTCAATAGACGTTTAAGTGTATCGCGATGTCTGCAGTTTTAAATTATACGATTATGCAAACATGTTATCTTCACGCTGAAGTCCGCAGTTAGTAGAAGCACAATTATAGCTTCTTGTTCATTCACAACCTGATATTAACGAAGCGTGAAGAAGCACCTAGCCGGCCAACATGGCATTGCCAACTGACAGGACATTTTGGTACCCTTCTGAAATGGACTAATTGAATGTCGAGTTTACTAGAAGGATTTGCCCCCTTTTGTGTAAGTATCTTACAATATGTTATCGTACAAGACTCATGAAACTGATTATGCTAAAATTATTTTCCAGAAAAATCAATAACTGCCGAATAAAACCAGTTTAAACTTATTTCACAAAGATTTCCTTAGGCTTGGACTACATCAAAGCGGACCGAAGCGAGAGAGAAGATGTGTACAAAACAACCAATACAGGAAACTGTACTGTAATGTAAACCTCACTAATCGAATTTTTCATGATCGTGATAGGATATTTATTATTCCTCATCTATATAAACGAACTGCCAAAAACCATAGAGGGACCCTGTGTTATGTTTGCAGATGACATTTCCCTGCTCGTATCTTGTAAGACCGATACAAATTTAAACCAAAATATAAATGCCATACTCACAACTACAACAGACTGGATGAAAAAAAATAACTTAGAAATAAACTTTTCAAAAACCAAAATTATATCTTTCCACCCATACCAAAAGACGCCTTTAAATTTAGACATCAGTTTTGACGGCCACAATTTGGAAGTAGTAAAAGAATTTAATTTGCTAGGCTTAACTATAGACACAAATATTAACTGGAAACCACATATAAAAAAAATCCGAGGAAAATTATCGACATTTTCATATGCACTAAGATAAGTCAAAAAAACTACAGACCAACAAACCGCTCTGGTGACCTATTATGCATACGCTTACTCTTGGTTAAGCTATGGCATAATACTATGGGGCAAAAGTACCGAAGCACCCACTCTTTTCACACTGCAAAAAAAACTGATCAGAATTATAGTAAATATAGAACAAACAGACTCCTGCAAACCCCATTTTCAAAACCTTAAAATATTAACACTACCATGCATTTACATTCTAGAAATTTGTAAATTTGTCCGAGCCCATCCAGAGTATTACACAACAAGAGATAACATCCAAACTAAATATACATTAAGACATAAACATAGACTAAACCTACCTACCTCTCACCTAACTATGCATTTGTCAAGAAATAGTATAATAATAATAAAATATAATCAAGTATTATTTATTTACTTTGAGTAAACTAAATGAAATTTATCAGTGATGATATGAAAAGGAAACCACGAAGAACATTGTACTGTTTATTTTAATACAACAGGTTCATCATATAACACATAATGAAACAAGAGGTACTGTATACCCCTAACAATAGGTTATAATATAACCAATAGGTCAAGGTAGGTCATAAATAAATATATCAGAAATTATCAAAATCATATTATGAATTTTAATATCCAGCTACATAGTAATATGTATAATTATTATCTTAACAAACACATATCATAATACTTTATTTAGATATAACAACCAACCTATAAACTTAATGTAATTAATTATGATATTATGGATATTAATTTATAATATTATCAACAATTATTAGAACATGTTCAACAATTCCTAACAAATAATATTATTACAATTTTAAAGAAAAAGTGACAAGAGAGGTACTTAACTCTGAATTGATGTGATCCCGTCGGCAGCCAAACAAGAAGTGTCTGAACACCCACTGAGGTTGGCTTTTATACTTTAAATTGTACTGACATAAGTCAAACGATTGATTAATTAATTACAAATTTAGTAAGAGGAAACAATACTTCTATTCTAAAATTATTTAAAATATCAGTAGTTAAATTAACAATACAATAATTATAGAATTTCTAAAATGATCAATCAGAAATTCTAATGAAAGTTATAATAAGAAGACATTCTATCTCGATTTCCGTTACTTGTTGACAACAATTAAATACTATTTATTTCAGTAGTTGCCATTTATAGTAATTAACTATATAATAGTTGATATTTAAACTTAACCTATTTTGACACATTCTTCTAGTCCATTAGTTATGTCTATTAAAATTTATAATAATTTACCAAATTATATTATGAATGAAGAAAAACTGAATAATTTCATTAACAAGTTAAAATTATTTCTTTTAGAAAAATGCTACTACACAATTAAAGAATACTTAGATGATAAATAAACCTAAAACAATACCAACAATTAAAATAAATAAACTCTGTTCTAAACCTACCCAAATACCTACATACCTAATTCTAGTTATAAATTTGTAATTAGCTCGAATATTTTCATACACCTACTACTAGGCACCTACTACATACTAATCTATAAATATAACTATAATAATACCAAATACATAAAATGATTAAATATAGTGTAATAAACAACACATTAATTAATTATAAATCTTAAATCTAATAAAAATAAGTAATTTTGTAATAGCAAAAAATATTACCTAATATTTATTATAACAATAATTAATTTATATATAATTATCTAACTAAAACAAGTTTAATAAGATAAGTATATTTCTAGCTTAAAACTAAATACTTTGCAATACTACTTCTATAATTTTATTAATAACTAGTACATTATTGTTATGTAAATAGCTACTTTTACTTTTAAATTGAGCCCTCTTCCTCTCTCCTAACTATTGTGCTGTGCCCGACAGGGTCCATAATTGTAACCTACATTATACCTACCACCTATTTGTACATTATGGAAGCAATAAATGATTGAGTATTGAGTATTGAGATCATACCAGTCGCAGAACGTCCATCGCTGGACATAGACCAAGAGATTTACAATAGGACTGTTGCCAAATTATTAACTGTTTATGTTTAGATTTACTGTCTCCTTTTTCCACATCTCATCTCCGTTTTGGTGGAACACAAGCCTTAAAATCTTTCTTATCTCATTAAACCAGAAGATAATTAGAAATTCATCAACTTTTGTTTTCACAAATATTATTATTTATCATGGAAGTTTTCGAATTAAATTTCAGTTAATTGCTTCATTTGTTTGAAGGTTCGTTGTTTTCGTCGATAAAGAACGCCATTTAAATGAAAAATTAAACGCAATTTCGTTGCGTATTGGTGACAATAGGGTAGTCTCTAAATAATTAAATTAGAATCTCTGAATTTTTCACTCCTTTGTCATGAAGGCTTATAGGGTTTAGCTAAGTATTTTACTCGTATTTTACAGATTTGCATACATTGAGTAAGCGTGTATTTTTTTATTTTGTGATTTACGCATTTTATCAGGTGAAAATGGTATTGGGCTTTTCTATCATGAAATTCCAGTATTGAGATATTCCCGGATTTTGATATCGCGCCCCCTATTTCATGGGACCAAACATAGCTGGCGAAATATGGGTGTGAGACACCTCTGCCTATCCCTGCGAGAAAAAAGACGTGATGCTATGTTATGTTTAAAAATAAACTTCTGTTTTTTTTTAAATCGCGTGTTTGTAATTTACTTACCAAATTTCGAGGAAGAAATGAAATTTTTCTGTTGTCAATTGCCAAATAAAAAAGTCACGTATAAATTATACGAATATACATTATGGACTATTAAGTATACACTAGTGAAGAAATTCATTTAGTTTTGATGACGAATCGGATTTAGACGTGTGTATTAAGAAACCTTTTCTTTGAACTAAAAATTAAAATAATGCTTTCATTGTACCGAAATTATGAAAGAACAACGGATGGACGACGTCACTGCCGTTACAAAAAACAATTTAATTAACTTTATTTCTTTTGAATGACAAGAAGGAAACGAAGGAAATTATTCAGTAGACGGAATGTTCTTTCTTAGATTAAAACATAATAAGGATTTCATTAATTTATTATTACTTTATGATAATGCTAAGAATGATGTACTAGTACTAGGTCTTCATTTTAATTAGTTAATATTTTAGAATAATAGTTTTACATACATACTACATACATATAGATCACGCCTCTTTCCCAACTGAGGGGTAGGCAGAGACCATTTCCTTCCACTTGCTACAATTCTGACATACATCTTTGGCTTCTTTAACATTCATCAGTCTTTTCATGCATTATTTTTCAATGTAGGTACATTATTTGAATTGAAGTCATTTTTACTACGACGACTACCATATATTTTTAACAGGCCTAATAATTAGTACACACTGAATCTCCTCCGCTATATCTCTCGTTGTATTTAAGAATTCTCTATTCATTAAAATTACACCAAAACTGTCCCACAAAAGGGCTAATAAATTGACAATGTAATTAGTTCTCGGCCTTCAAACAAGTAATAAGTGCTTGGTAAGGTCGAAGGGGCACTAAATATTAATGGCGCTGTTGTCGCCACTGCAGGTAACAGTAGTTAGCTGTAATACTTTCCTTATGGCTACTTTTAAAGTTAAAGTGCCCATTACAATTTGGATAAGAGCCAATATAATTTTCACGCGAGCACTGTTTGGGGTCGGCTTTATTTTCTTCTTTTGTTTTTCTTTGCTGTTGCACTTTGATTTCAAATTCTATTCTAGAATTTTCTGGGCTTGTTTGTTATGTAAAGAGTGGTGAAATTAACTTTTATTCATATCTTAAATTTACCACGTCGAGTTTACCATTGCCTATTTGAAAACCAGCGCCGGGCACTTGTGCTCGGCATTATGCTGAAATGGTGCCTATTTGGTACAGACGCGAGACTGTTGTTTGTTTGTATTTGTTCTGTCTATGTATTTGTTATTCAGTATGTCTTGTGTTTGTACCAATAAATGTTTTCTATTCTATTCTATTCAATACTGCTATCAAAATTTGTTTTTATTGTATTGGTCTTTGAGCAGATTTAAAATGTGTTTATATCTACAGACAAGGAACGTGTGTCAGACAAAACAATAATTTTTCAATAGAATTTGACAGCTCTATGTTAGCTGAAAATAAACTGGAACATTTAAAGGCTCATCATCATCATCATTTCAGCCTATTGCAGTCCACTGCTGGACGTAGGCCTCTCCTAACACGCGCCATAGCACTCTGTTCTCCGCCTTCCGCATCCAGTCAGACCCAGCGACCTTTTTTAGGTCGTCGGACCATCTAGCTATTAAAAAAAGATTAAAGGCTATTTTGCACTAAATTATTAACTAAATTAGTTAAGAGTTACTTAGTAGAAGATAATCAACATTATAATAATAACAATCCATTGATTTCTTACTATTGAGTGAACGTCTCACTTCTCTATCTATCCACACACCCTGACCTTATGCTGGTTGGTGTATTACACATAACTTTAGAATTTCTTCCAGAGTATGTGGGTTTTAAGATCACTAAGTAATAAAACATACTTACAATGTAACTTTATAACACAATTGTATCCCACCCAATAAGACTCACTTCAGTTTTAACTACAACGACAGAACAATTGAAAAGTAATCAAGAGCAGGAAGGATTGCGGAGGATAGACTTCAATTCCACTTTTCCCAAGTGGAATAGAACTGTGATAGAAAGGAATTAGATTAAGAATGACATAGAATTTCAATGAAATATTACAGCGATTAACTCTACGAAGTCTAGAAATAGTATTACGAGGAGATTATAAAGATTTGTTTTGTTGTTTGTTACTCTTTCAAGTAAAAAATACTGAATGTTTTTGTAGGATTGCCAACAAGGTGCTCGTAGCATTGTAGTACTGAGACGTTCGCTGCGATCATCGAGGTTAAGCTACGGTCGGCAAGGCCAGTCCATGAGGGGTAACCGTTTGTGGCAATTTCATTCTCAATCGTCTCTGTGTTTAAGAAGGCACGTAAAGCCGTTGGTTCCGGCTATCACTTAATGTGTTAGTCAAGTTGGAAGCCTTCTAGGCGACTTGATAATTCCAAGAGGGTCTGCCTCAAGCCCATACGATAAGAAGAAGATTGACAACCTCGGTGGTGCTGCTGTAGTGTGTCCTGGTTCGATTCCCGTGTCGAACAAAGGTGTGTAAGCTGGAAAATATTACACAATTTTCTGCATTACGTTACTTTATTATCAAGCGTATTGGAACCTATCAAGAATTTTGACACTCATAAAATAGGCATAGAAATCTTATGAATGGCAATAGACACCTCATTGTCTCTTTCAAGGCAAAATAATATTTGAAAATTATTTGGTTGTTAGGACCCTCATTTATAAAAGACTAAACTTACAGTTAACCACAGCTGCTGCAGTTATCTCTTAAGACATCCACGAGATGACAAGCAGAGATTCTGATGGCACCATGTATTCCTACTCCATCACCTCACGAACTTCGCTGTAAATATCAGCTTCAATAGATCCATCAACGTACAGTAAAATAATAAAAGATAATTTCGTTAATAGTAGATCCATTCATTGAAGTACCTATTTACGTGTAACATTAATTATTTCTTAATTATGCTCGTAAAAGCTGGCACTGTAATTACGTTTGTACACGATATTATTACGCAGTGTATTTTGATTCTATTAATAACGGCCGTGGGTCGTTATATAGGTTGGATAACGTTGGCATGACGACCGATCACTATGGAAGATTATAAAGAAAGGACTTTGATAAGCAGTGGGAGTAATATTTAGATAGATCAAGGGCCGGAACGTGCAAACACGATGGTATCTTTTGACAGCTGTGATTGGCTTACTAAGTCAATCGCGCCATATTGCCGGCCTGTGATTGGTCGATATTAGTTCTACTATCAACGTGTGTAATTTAGCAAGATCGGCCCCTTTTTTTTTTGTTTTTTTACGCAGGAATGCGCCTTATACATACCACACGCCCGGATGAGACGTGTGGCTACATTGGGCTCTCCGGTATGCGACGGTACCGGTATACCAACTAAACCTAGGGTGTTCCTTCAGACGACCCATATCCTGTCATGGCAAATCATTGGCAGACCAGCACCGGCAACTAAGACATAATTTATAATAGTACTAAGTTTTATTTTTGTTCAAATAACTAGCGTGTTTTCAACCCTTCAAATTCCTTCCCATTCTAATGAACCCTGGACACCACTACTCACCAGCACAAACAAAACTAGTGTTATAATGGTTGTGGTCTTCTGTAGGATGGAGGTATTTCCTCCATGCGGATAGCTCAGTTTGAGAGACTCTTCTCGTAGTATATGTCCTTGGTAATGTGTATAATTCAAGCATTCTATACAGGGTGTATACGACGATACGACATTAAATGAAAAGGCAGCCAGTGTTAACCCTTATAAACATATTCTAATAAAAATTATTAAAAAAAAAAAGAAAAAAAAATAATCTACACATTATTTAAAGTCGAAAAATTTAAGAATATTAACTACACATTATTTTTCTATCATGACGACGACAAAAGTGCGGAACAGAGTAAGAGATAAGATAATATGAAAGAGTCAGAGATAGTTAAATGAATTGAATGACATAATGACAACATACGATTAACGTAAATACCTACAGGTTGTTTAAAACTGTGAACAACTGTGACATAAAGAAAGTACATTTGCGTCTAAACTATTGCAAAATTCTGTTTATTTTTTTTGGTATAGCCTTCTAACATCACATGCTACACGTGGTTTCATTTAATGTCGTACCGTCGTATACACCCTGTATAAGTTCCACCAACCCGCATTAGGCCAGCGTGAGTGGATTATGGCCTAAAATCCTCTCAACTCTCTAGATAGAGGAGAGAAGACCCGAGCCCAGCAGTGGGACATTGATGGTTTGCTGATGATATAATATCTTGTCATTTTACGTGTATAAAATAGCTTTTTTGGACACATTGTGACATTGCTGGTTGAGCAGGACGCCTCGCCACTTACTCGCGGTGCAGTGTCTTGGTTCGATTTCTACACGTGACCAATATATGTGTGATTCATAGATATTTGTTTCAAGTCTGGGTGTACATTGTATCCGTAAAAAAGTATTATATCTACATATTATATCATAGATGTATTATATAATTAACTGTTTTACTAAACCACATGGTGTCTTACAATTCAGTTCGGTTATGTTAATCTCTGTGTGCAAAGTTTATTAAAAACTCCTTATTAGTTTTTGCGTAAAACAGCAATAATCATCCTCACAACTTCAGAAACTTTAGCATTTATACTCATAATATACATATACAAGCTAACATTGTACTTACAACTACTTACATTACAGAAAACTGCCGCAATTTAATACAACTAAAGCCATTTATTTATTTCCACAAAAAGAGAAACAGTTTCAAAGGAATCACAAGAATTTTTAATAACGTAGCTACGGAGAATTTTTAGCATTCAATCCAATATCGACTTTGCAAGAGTATTTATAAGTGCCTTTTTATATTTGCAAGCCGTTTCGATATGTGGAACTATCGTTTGTATGGATTTAGGATAGTTTCACGCTGAGCATGTGGATCATCTAAGTATTTTATGGCTTTTTTGTTAAGAATTTGTTTGACGTCTCTTGAGCTCTTTGATTGGCAGTTCTTTACAACAACTTGATCGCGATGAAGAAAAAAGTTATCCTTTAGTTGCTCATTAATGACTTCTATATCGATGATTTTTTGTCAGTTAGCAAAGTTAGACAGAATTAGGTAGCGACCTACATGGCAAAATATGAGGTCCGACTTCGGTTAGTACTAAAGTAGATTCACTTACTTTGAGGAATTAATACGATAGTGTCTACTAACGGTGAAGGAAAACATTAGGAGAAAATCCACATACCTTAGAAGAAATTCTGTAATTATGTCTGATCAACCAACTGACTTTTGAAGATTATTAACCCTTTCAGCTCTCTAGATAGAAGAGATTCAGACGGTTTTCAGACTGCTTTATTTTCCTAATGGTCGTATGTGATAGCCACATACCACGTTTTATCACACACGACCATTAGGCCAATAAATAGAAGAGAGAGAAAGAGATCAGAATTACATAACAGAAAATCCTAGAATCGTACCCATACCTCTTACCTAGCAGTCCACACTACATGCTGCTCCATAAGGGCACCAATCTGATCCAAATATACTCTTTCGCTTCTTCTGTGTAAACAGGTCCTAACGGTTTTGAAGTATGGTACATCTGAATGCATTTTAATATCGCATATTGAAGTTGTAAATACGGAATGGGAGCGATTCGTTTTGAATTCCAGATATATTTGATATGCTTCTGTAAAGCTATAAAAATAACGATAAAAGTGTTTCCTACTTTCAAAACGATTTTATTACTTATCCGAAACTATTAAAATATCGGAATTTGTTAGAAACCTTTTTTGCCTTTTTTTTAGAGTAACTTTCTTTATTTCCCAAAGGGATAGGCAGAGATGCGTAATACGTGGGTATGATGCATGTCTGCCTCTCGAAAGCTAGCAAAATGTGGATGTTGCCAGCTTTCGAGTTTGACTGCGACCGGCAGTTAAGTAATTATGTGGATTTCACTTGGAATTTAATGGTTTTAGTCATAATGTGACTTACCATCCTATACACACCTACGCACTTCTATGAGTATGTCTGATCCACCAACCCGTATTGGCCAGCGTGTGAGGATTACGCCTTGTCCAGCTGCGGTACTACTATAAACCCTTTGCACGTCCACGGCACGAACTGTCGTTCCATAGCTAACAGAGGGTCAACTGTCGTAATTTCGTAATATTTTATGTGATCATTTGTAATCGCCCATTGTGAACTCAGGCCAATCCATGAGTTACATAAATGCATATTCAGAAAATATTAATTTCATTTTGCAACAAGCTTATAATAACCAGAAATACGAACATACATCGAATACTTTATACAAATAAAATACAACGTTTGATAAACATCCAATAAGCTTCAAAAGCATGTTCATTGCAATATTCATGGAAATATACTCGGCAGTTAATTATTTACTGTAATACTGAGAATGTGTTCGCTTCCAGGATCGCATTTACATTATTATAAATACCGTTTATAGTTATATCTGATTATTGAGTGGATAGGAAGTGCTTTTTGAGACCAACTATTGAATAGCCATTTATCAACACATATCGCAACGACAATATAAAACCGGCATAAGATAAGATTTCTCTACCTGGAAAATTCGATATTCTACATAATATTCTGGCATGTTGGTCTAGTGGTTAGTGACCCTGACTACTAAGCCGGAGGTTGTGGGTTCAATTCCCACCCAGAATAAATCTTTGTGTGATGAGCATAAAGGTTTGTTCTGTGTCTGGGTGTAATTTATCTATAATATGTATGTATCTACAAAAAAATGTATATAAGTAGTATATCAGTTGTTTAGTACCCATAACACAAGCAAATATAATTGCTTACTTTGGGACTAGATGGCGCTGTGTGAATGTGGTAGAATATTATTAATATTTATTATTATTATTCTAAGGTTCAAATTTGCCCTCTAGTGATTTTTAACATAAAACACTTTTTGACTATTAGTGCGATATTATAATCTTCTTCTTCTTATCGTTTGGTCTTGAGCCAGACTCTGGTGTTGGAATTTATCAAGTCGCCTAGAAGGCTTCCAACTTGACTTATGGGCTACCATATTAAGTGATAACTGGGACCAACGGCTTTACATGCCTTCCGAAGCACGGAGACGCTCGATGATGATGAATACGTTGTATGAACAATAACCTAAATCTTACGGCCATTTATTTTTATTTGTTTCTATATCAAATATTATAATATATTTGTTCTATATCAAGTTTCTATCTCTAGTTAGACGAGAGGAGACCCGAGACCAGTAGTGGGACTTAATGGGTTGCTGATGATGATGATATCAAAGGATATCAAAAATAATGCTGCGCAAAAGGTAGGTATACGGTTCGATTCCAGGGTCGGGTAGAAATCTTAGGCTACGGTAACCGCTTACCATCAGGCGGACCGTACGTCTGTTTGCCACCGTCGTGGTATAAAAAAAAAAAAATAAAAAAAAAATCGTATTGATGAAAACTGCTATTGAATTTTTTCTATTTGATTATGCGAGGGTGGCTGAATGGATAAGGGACCAGCGTGCAATTCACGCGGTCCGAGTTCGAACCCGACTGGCAGTACCAATGTGGATTCCACTTTGTGGAATTTATATGTTATATACTAGTCAAGTGACTTACCATCTGCTAACGGCGAAGGAAAACATCGTGAGGAAACCCACATACCCTAGAAGAAATTCTATGAGTATGTCTGATCCACCAACCCGCACTAGGCCAGCGTGAGTGGATTATGACCTAAACCCTCTCAGCTCTCTAGTTAGAGGAGAGGAGACCCGATCCCAGCAATGGGTCTAAATGGGTTGCTGATGTAATTGAGATCCAATTACGATTCAATTGATCCATTCGTTAATTAGCAGACTTGGGGCCCTGTCTTTTAGTGGAATCACAAACATTAAATCAGACAAAAATTCTATTATATTATTGTTAAAAATGAAAATTAGCATTTCACGCATAATAACGAATTTATTTCTCTAATTAAATACAATGCTTAAAATAATATAATTATGTACAAACCTAATAATTATTACCGTGTAATAATTAATAATACATTTACAATTAATACCCGTGACATTTAATGTAGTACAACACTAATTTATTTACATTTAGTGACGTTCCACTTGCGATGTTAGAGAATCGATAATATTATTTTTTATCGAAATTCATGCTTGAGAATAGTGATGCGTATTTTTAGGTAGTAGATAAACGTCAATGATATTTTATAAAGTCATAAATTAGAAAAAAGTATTATCTCCACTCTACAGTCATGACAATTGTTAAATAAAATAGATTAAGTAGGTATATCAAGTTGAACAAAATCATCAAATTGAAAAATACTAACTAAAATAACCGACTAGATTTTTATGAGGTCTCGCAACATGGTGCGGTAGAGGGACTACGTTGCGAGACCTACTTTATTGTAATGAAATCGTTTTAAAGGGATTTAACATCGCATGTCGAACGTTATATTACAATTAAATTACGAAACATTTAAGAAATGTACAGACATCATAAAATAGGGATCTATTTAATAACCACAAGGTACTATGTACAAAGGAACTGATTCAATTGAACTACATTTGGCACACAAACGCCGTATTACAGATATGTTTTTAATTCACATTTTTTAATTTATTTATTATTAATAAATGGGAGGTTTTTAATCAATATTCAATAATTTGTACAAAAAATATTATAACACTACTAAAGTTAAAATTAAAAGTTATTGCATTTTAACTTAAGTTCTAGAAATTCAGTCCATAATCACAATTTCATCTACTCTAATTAAAAAATATAATAATTATAAATAAAACCTCCCTCTACATTTATTTATTTAATTAATTATCACGTACATATACACATTTATTAATTTCTTTTAGGTATTTATTTACATTCTAATTATCAAAATACATAATATTAAATTAGAATTCTTAAATAATCGACATTACATGTCGCATACGTATTACATTTTCTGACACATCACAAAACGTCTAGATGACAAATTATGTATTAAGAACCACAAAGCGCTGATTGTTTCTTCTACAATATTTTTACAACTGCACTGTGTTTAAACAAGACACATTACGATACTAAGGATTTTACAATTTATTTGCAACGTACAATATAATATAATTATTTAAACACTAAAATGTAAATATAAATACGTATTTATTTTTTTAAATATATGTCTAGTGTGATTTTTTTTAATCACAATCATTGAAAATAAAATAACAAAATTTCTATATTCATAATATATGCAATTATATTTCTATCATATAAAGAAAATCATCTCATTTACTAAAAAAAAATCCATCACTCTGATATTGTCTATATTTGTTGTACTTTTACATTGACATTTATTTTTGCATTTACATTCTAAAATTCAGCTTTCTCGACATAATCATTTGGAATTATCTTAATACTTCTAAAAATTAAATAATTCATTATTGTAATAACAGGTACAAAATTGTTTTTTATTCCGAATTATCATAAATATTCTTATAATACTTCTTTATAATTCGGAATTGTGTGTTATTCCAAATTATTATATCCCTATTTTCCATACTATAAAGATGCATTTATATTACCTAGACCAGCACGCACCCTCATGTTAGTAAATTTCCAATTAGGTACGTAAGCAATCAGTCCCAATCCCAAGACCTATTGATCTGGTTGGTCAGACGTTTATCCTTCATCTGTAATCTCTACTTAAACTAAAGAACTCTGGTTTGTTTCGAAATACTTTGTCTACTGAACAATTCCATCCCCACTCCCATTACTGTGACTCTTGTAAGCCTCGGTTAACAATGATTAACTCTTGCGAACACCGAATGATACTTGTCAGTTCCAGGGAAAGCCTAACCTACTGTCTCGGAACCCGCAACGAATTCGCAAATATCATTTTGATTTTATTATATATATTTGATTATCTTCATAAACTGTAAATATCATTTTGTAAATATTTTTTTGAATTAGTAGTATATTTCTCCTCTTTTTTAATTTATATCATGTCGTAGCTATGGCGTCTATATTAGACATTAGACCAAAAGACAAGAATTCTTGCAGTAAGTGACATATTGATTTTATATTTTTAAACGCCCTCCTGTGCCGATAATGGAACGTCCTATTTTGGTATGGCGCTGTCAGCCTTGATCAAAATAGGATGACAATGACAATGTTGAGAGGAGTATATATATAATATATAAAAGGTAAACATATTTAATAGGCTTTTCAAGGGTCAGAAATGTGATACCCCTGGTGTTGCAGACATTCTTAAGCAGGGTAACCGCTTACCATCAAGTTTGTTAGCCAATTCGTGGTATACAAAAATAATATCAGTTTAATATACCATGGTTTGAGCCAACTTCAATTAACTGAACACATTTTCACAATTCAGATTCATACTGAGAAATTAAATAGAAAGGTCATGTATCGTTTTTGTGAAACCATTGGACTTATCGTACATAAACAAAAATATTTCGCTTTCCCAGCAGACAACGGCGGCGATGTGGAAGAATTTTACGCTGCCATATTTTTTGGTTGTAAATAATTTTTATTGTAATATTATAACTGAATATCCATTAAAAGTATTAGCGTCAATAAAAAAAATCATTGATAAAAAAATATTTCTTTTTAATATTAATATGATTTTTTTCATCACATTTTTTCTCTCGGCCTGCCTTTGAGAACATAAAATACTCATAAATCTATATTTTTTACTGATCCAAGTATCTAATCTTTAACCTTTTCAAGCCTTTTTATTACAATTAGTTAAGATTTCCCTTAGAACAAAGTGCTCTCGGCTAAATAATCAAGATAATGACCACGCGGTTGAAAGGTTTGTCAAACGAAACTCCTTAATCCCCGGCAAGGTTTGTTTCAATTTAAAACTTTTTTGTGAGAGCCACTTCAATGTTTTGATGAATATAAATTGTAAGGTGCTTTGTTGTTTGATGGAAAAATATTTCATTTAAGCCTTTTAGCTAGAGATAATAATATTATGGATAGTAACATTTAATTTTGATTATAATTACTAAAGGTAAAGGATAGTTTAATGACATTTAAAGGTATTTCAGTGCGTCAATCTAATTATTGTATTTCATTTAATAATGAATTAAATAATATTGTTGTTTGGTATTATTTTGTTTACCTATGTTATATTTTTTATTTAAATAGGTACTTAGCAATAAAATTGTATAGATTGAAATTATCCACATCGAATTTATATGTGACATTACATGAAAGATCTTAGAATGTAATATGACATATTCATCTTTATATGTAATTAATAAGAACCAGTCAGTTTTGGTATATTAATTCGGCTTTCATTCAACCAGGATCTAGGATTATACAAACATCATAAGACTGCAGTATATTAAAACAAATTCCTTTGTTGATAATAAAATCTTTCATATCCAAACTTTGACGTACACATCAACATTTATTTTACTCTTTCTCTTTAACATAACAGTAACCTAACTACATGCATCAAAAGAAGTTCATTATCATTCAGCCCGGGGCTCATAAAATAAAAAACATGGCCATAAAATAATATAAAAGTTGATACAGCAAACACAAACAAAATCAGAGAGAATTGGTCTCAGTTGAGCGGAAACAACGCCGGAAGATGGCGCCACCGAATAGCAAATTAAGGGAGCTTCGGAAACTTTCTCACCTCGAAATTCGAATAAATTTTTCTGATGAATATTTTATGTTTGTGGAAAAATTTATATGAACAAATTGTGGGTAATTTAGTTTTTGTGTATGATATAGCTATGGTAAAGCTGAAGAGTTTGTTTGTTTGTTTGTACGCGCAAATCTCAGGGACTATTCGATTTGAAAAAATCTTTTGGTTAACACATTTTTGAAAAAAGCAGGCTATATAACATCACGCTACGACAAATAGGAGCCAAACAAAGATCCACGGGAGCGAAACCCCCATCAACAGCTAGTTACAAATAATATAAGAACGTTTAGGACCATCATACACGTTATGGTAGACCTAATTGTAAATAAATGTCTGATAACCTGTCCAAAATTTACGTGATAGATTTTAAATGGAATAAGTATATTATGTCAAAAAAATTTCATTTAGGTTTGGAATAGGACCTAATTTTACTCGTAAAAAATTAAAATATTGCACCAACTCTATTAAACTGGCAGAATATATAAAATGAAAAAAAAAAAAAGTTTTTTTTTTCTTTTAACTGAGACACGAAGTACTAATTATTACACCAGAAAAAGTATCCACCAAAATTAATGATAGAAATAAGTTAAAAGTGTCGCGTAACTATGCCGCATTCTGACAATATAACACGCTAGGCGGGTTCAGCTGAAGCAAAATACACGTAAAATAAATCCTATATAACCTTCCCAAAATGTCCACTCCAATTTGTAGCTAACAATGTACCTCACCATAAATTGAAAAAGGTAAAACGAATCTTATATTTTTTGATATCAGAGATCTAATTTTATCTCACAATATCTTATGATTGGTAAGGGTCTCTTTTGTCTACCTTATATCCTATTTATGACAGAAGAAATACAATAATAATTTACTTCTTTCAATTTTGATTATCATTTAAAGATCTCAATCGTTGCTATAGAAAGTCAAAAGAGAAATTCGTGGCTCAATGGAAGTATGAATTTTGAATTTACATAAATCAAATGAAAATTGATTGTGATTTAAGTATGTATTTGTTTTTCACAATAGAGAAATTCTCGAAGTTTCTAAAGCCAATCACAAAAGGGAAATAACTTCTTTGCTACGAATGAGCAAACACACCTACATATAATATCTCAGTGGCTCAGTGGGTGTGTTGACTGTGGGACTGCTGTGTTACTTCTCCTGAGTTCAAATCCCGGATCAAACAAAAACGGTAACACAATCACATATTTCAAAAGAGCCAGACCTTTTTTGACTGACCCTTCAGTTATTGAGTTTTTCTGTCATGAAATTCTTCGTATCAGCTCAGAGTATGGGAAACAGTATAACTAACTTAAATCCTGGTCTTGCACCATAAATGTGCATTAGAACCATGTCTACCATCAAGATGATTTGTTTAATTTGCAATCTTTTGCCCATTATTATAAAGTCCAAAATTGCCAATGACATTTTTTATTTTATTAGGTACTTCTTTTTACAGTTAGCTATATCATACGAATGAATGTCTTGTTTGTGACTTAACAAATAGATTAAGATTCCAAACTAATACTGGGTCAATTTCGATAGGTAACTTTGATTAAAAATATTAATGCATATTTGGTACAAAATTTGGAATCGAACTAGATGCCTTAATTTCATTTGTTGCACGACCAATGCAAATCAGTTGATTCGTAACCTTTGGTTAAATGTGATTGAAGCTGAGAAAAAACAGATTGAATAAGAAATAACATGGACAATCTGAACAAAAGGGACAAAAGATATACAGAGAAACTTAGGAAATTGCCGCAACGCTGGTCCGAACAATAAGGAAGGTGTAATATCTCCAAAAGCAATTACATTAAAGCCTGTGTCAGTATAAGTATACCCTTATCATGTGGTTTATACATTGCAGACACGAATATTATACTGTAGATTGTTAACAATATTGCTTTCTTCTAGAATTTATCGTCATAATAATATTCATCTATGTTATAGTATAAGAAACTGACTGACTGACTGACAGATATATTATTATGAACGCACAGCCTAAACGGTTGGGTCTAGAAAACTTCAAATTTTGTGCATAGATTCCTTAAGTCGTATAAGCGCGCACTAAAAAAGGATTTATTAAAATTCCCATGAGAGAGGCAATACATTTTTTTAGTTTAAGTTATTAGTGGCTCTATTTCCGTAACTATGGTTACTTAAAACTTTAAAATTGGCGTTTTCATTGGGCTTACTCTAAATTTCGACATTCGATTAGTCGGTTTTGATTATTTTGTCAAATGTTTGAGTGACAGCGGCCATATTTGAATTTCCTTACATTTGACAGCGACATCAAAACCTTGAAATGAAAAAAGTATATTTGCGTGTAAACTATTGCAAATATCTATTTGATTTTTTTGTCAAAGCCTTCTAACATCACATGCTACACGTGGTTTCATTTAATGTCGTATCGTCGTATACACGCTGTATAAAAACTATCTAAATCAGTAACAACAATTATGTTTGTCAATAGAAGTTATATTGCTACTATTGTTGTTACATTGCTACTGAATAATTTATTTCTATCTTGAAATGATTTCGTTTTGATGCCAGATGTCAGATATTATATAATACCTACGCATTTACCAACTATACGACCTTGGGAGATCCGCGGTCCCTATCCTACCGTAATCATTTTCATACTTGGCATGCCACCTTCTTCGGTATTGCAATAAGTAAGGAACTACAAATACCTCCACCGTACGTTTGTGGAATTCGAACGAAATTTGGATGTTCCCGAAATGCGTACGAAATAAATGTAGAGAGAGAAATTAGGGGTTTTCGGCGGCGAAATTTAAATTCTTTGTACAATATTTCGACTTGAATGGAATTTGTAATGGTTTGGTACAATTGGCTGTAAATTTTAAAAAGTTTTTAGTAATTTTGACTGATTAAAAACATACATCAACATAACATAGCATCACACCTTTTTCCCCGAAGGGGTAGGCAGAGATGTTTCACACCCACATTTCGCCGTCAACCGGGAACATTAGTTTACCCAACTCCGGGAAAATCTAAATAATGGAATTGTTGACTGATTACTTCGATAAATTAATGGGCGCCATGATGTGCACAGTGTAGGTACTATGGAGGGTAGACAATTTCTGTGCAAGAAAAAACGATGTTTAATGGCTGGATCGGGTACACGTATGAGATATTCCTGTCCAAAAAATGTCAATATCAGCTCTAATTCTGGAAATGGGCTCTATTCAGTCAGCTGTAATAATACTCGCATCGCATCGCTGAAATGGCAGTGGGCAAGCCACATAGCTCGTAGAACTGATGGCCGATGGGGGAAAAAGGTTCTTGAATGGCGGCCACGTATTGAAATACGCAGCGTAGGACGACCGACGACCTGGTCAAGGTTGTGGGCGGCCGTTGGTTGCAGGCGGCACAGGACCGCTCGCGGTGGCGTAAATTAGTTGAGGCCTATGTCCAGCAGTGGGCGTCGTTGGGCTGATATTATGATGATGAAGATGAGACTTCTCTCAACAACTACGGCAATTGAGGACGTAATTTTGTGTTATTTTATTTCACAACTGCCTCGGTGGCGCTGCGGGAAGTGTATACGACTGCTGTGCAAGAGGTCCCGGGTTCGATTCCCGGGTCGGGTGAAAATACATAGTATTGGGCATTTCTAACATGAAATTCCAGTATTGAGATTTTCCCGGAGTTTGGTAAACAAATGTTCCCGGTTGATGACAATAGGATCGCCCCCTATTTCATGGGATGAAACATAGCTGGTGAAATGTGGGTGTGAAACACTTCTGCCTACCTCTTCGGGGAAAAAGGCGTGATGCTATGTTATGTTATTTCACTAACAATAATCTGTATTTTGTATAGAGTCGTATATTAAATTGGGAGTAAGATCGAGTAGAATCTATATTACAAAGTGAAACACAGCCTGTCCCTTTAAGTTAGAAAATCGTTCACTGTACCGTCACTCATCCTTTAAATTAAATTTGTTGCGTACAATTTAGACAACTACGTTGTTGGCCACGTCATTAATAATTTAACGAGAGTAGGCTACCAGAGTAAAGTCACCGCGTACTCTAAAGCTCACCAACTGAACAACTCTGTATGTACCTACGCATCATAACAATATATTGAACTTCCATCTTTTAAATTCTCAACTTTCTCTATTCTAATATATTGCATACATTGTTTCACTTTTTCACCTTTTTCATGAATGACTGGCCTGTTGGTCTAGTGGTTAGTGACCCTGACTGCTAAATCGAAAGTCGTGGGTTCAATCCCCACCCAGGACAAAATCTTTGTTCTGTGTCTGGGTGTAATTTATCTATAATAAGTATGTATTTACAAAAAAAAAATGTATTTAAGTAGTATATCAGTTGTTTAGTACCCATAACACAAGCAAATATAATTGCTTAATTTGGGACTAGATGGCGCTGTGTAAATGTGGTAGAATATTATTAATATAAATCACTCTATCTTTTGTCCGTGTAGTGACGAATTCAGTAATACATAATGTCACTACCCCATTTCAACCTGTGGGTGTCGTAAAAGACTTAAGGAGTTATATTAAGTAGAGTACAAGAGTACTGCGAGAAAAGTAAAATTCGGAACAAAGCCCTATACCAACCCGTCTGGCCAGCGTGGTATTTACGCTTTCATTTCGTGGAGATCCGTGTCCAGCAGTGGGATGTTGATGGGTTGAAATGATGATGATAATGACTCTATCTTTTGGTGGAAAACGCATGAAAATCCGTTGAGTAGGTTTTGCGATTATCGTAAATATACAAACGGCCAGACGCAGAGGATGACTTTGTTTTAATATGTATCATATGTAAATAATTGAAGATTCCTTCTTGAACTCAAATAGTAGGTCAATTTGCTATTATATGGTTTTCGTTATTCCGATAGCTGAATACCGTACGTACGTTTGTCCTCATCTCAATATATTTATATACAATTATCTAGAACAAAGCCATGATACAAACTTGAGAAAATATAAAGCAAAAGCGATTTAAACTTAATTTTCTAATTCTACTTAAATAAATTGAGTATAATGTTTTATACTAATGAATAATGTATTTCGGAGTTTTATTTAGACATTCATCGAAGTTATTAAAGCTTTTAACGAGGTGAGTTTCTAAATGAGTAGCCAATAACGTTAATTGCGTTCATAATTTGTGGGGAGGCACTCAGAGAGTCAAGCCTTGCGATAGAATTTTATAACAGTTAAGTATCTAGTAATATTTTGGTTTTATAATATTAATTAACACAATTACAATTTATTAAACAAGACTGACCTGTTGGTCTACTGCTTAGTGACCCTGACTGCTAAACCGGAGGTCGTGGGTTCGATCCCCACCCAGGACAAATCTTTGTGTGATGAGTAAGAAGGGGTAACCCGCTTACTATCAGGCGGGCCATACGTCTGTTTGCGACCGTGGTGATTTAAAAGCATAAAAATTTGCCCATTTGTTTAGAAGCTACGATGCCACAGACAGACACAGGCAAGTCAATTAAAACATAAATTACGTCAAGTTTCCCTTAAAATATTTTAAAAAGAAAATTTTAAATTAAATTGTGACGTAATAGAAATATTTTCCAAAGCACGCAGCCTCAAATTAATGGCTTGGTTGAGTGCTATAATGAAAATTCCCAACATTCCACTCCACTGCACTTCATAGAAACGCTATCTATGTCGAAGACTAAAGGGTCACGCTATAATATTTACATGTAATGAATGATTCGGTTGAATGGAGTTGCGTTTCAATGATTATCATTTCATTTCAGTGCCTATAGCAGTCCACTGCTGGACGTAGGCCTCTCCTAACACGAGCCATAACACTCGGTCCTCCGCCTTCCGCATCCAGTTAGAACCAGCGACCTTTTTTTAGGTCGTCGGCTCATGTCTTTCTTCTGTGGTCCAATGGTATCTAACATAACTGGTCAAATGTGGGAGAGTTACATCCCTACCTACCCCTTCGGGTAATATGTCGTGACACTAAGTTGTACAATATATGAAAACTTTAAATAAAATTCTGTATCAAAATATCTCGCCAGCGATGTTACATTGCAACAGTAGAAGCAGAAGACTCTTGCCCAGCAGTGGGACGTTATAAGTTGCTTATGATGACTTTATAATGACACCACGTTGGCCAACAAGCTTACAGACCATGTGGTGCGCTTACCGTACCGGCTCTTTAAAAAAATATTTGTTCTCATTTTAAAGATTTTTATATTATTTTATTCCCAGGATAGGATGCCGAGACGATAGGAAGCTCATTTCGTAACGATAAAGATAACTATATTAAATTATGTTCAAAGGTGCTGCCTTATTTTGTTCTGCTAGACAATTAGATGCATCGATTTATTTTATGGAAAAAAGCGGATAAATAACTTAATTTGAATCATCTACACTGTAAAGAAATGTGAATATTCCTGCTATTCACTAAAATAATTCTTACTAAATAATATTTGGTAGCAAGCATCCACAAAAACTTTGCTTTCTATTACATTTAAAGTCTGGCCTCCACTAAAGGTCAGGCCATAAAATTAACACATTAAAATTAAGAATAAAAACCAATACTTCATAAAAACAAACTGATTTCATCCAAGCTCCTTATGTTTCAAACACAATATCCTCAGGCCTGGAGCTAGAGGCGTGATGAGCACGAAGGACGTCCGCTGAAGTGGACTTGATGCAGTTGTTCAAGTGGATGTCTGAGGAGACGTTGGAGTGATGAGGGTCACGGCGAGTACGTTGGCAGCAGTAGCGGCGACCAATGTCTCCGCAAAGGGACCTGGTGACAAGAAAATTGAGTAAGTTATATTGTAGATGGCCGATGGGGAAAAAGATTCTCGAGTGGCGGCCACGTATTTGAAGGCGCAGCTTGGGGTGTCCCCTACCAGATGAACCGAGGACCTGGTTACGGTTGCGGGCGGCCGTTGGTTGCAGGCGGCACAGGACCGCTTGTAGTGGCGTAAATTAGGTGAGGCCTATATTTAGCATATGATATCATATCATATGCTAAACATAGGCCATGATGAGATTGTAGATGTAGGGTTAGAAATTTAAGGGTTATAACACTGGTGCTAGCACAGGACCGTGAGAAGTGGCGCTGTGGAGAAGAGGCCTATACTCAACAGTGGGTGGATGTGGGCTGATGATGATGATGATGAATACTGGTGTAATGGTGGCAGAATGGAAATTAACATGCGAAACATGCGGTTCAAGTTACGATTTACCGGTAGTAAATAGCATCTGCCAACGGTGAAGGAAAACATAGTGAGGAAACCGATAAACTCTATAAGAAATTCTAAGCGTAAATTTGATCCATCAACTTTCATCATAGCACTAAAGCACAGCAAAGCACTAAATACCGCCATAACTGATTTAGTAATAAAATATTTGAATTCTTTAGTAACCTGACCCTTGTTGAAGTAACTTTCGAATTTCGTAAGTACTTTGCAAGTATATTGAATAAATGATTTAGGTTTCTTAATCTTGAAAACCATTACATAATTCATGTTTCGGGCGTTAATTAACCAAGAGTTCGCCCTCGTTCAAGACATAATTATCTTGGTTACATTAGGTATTCAATTCTAGCGAACCGCATGCGTCTCGCCGGCCGCATGCGGTGAGCCGTACTTTGAAGACCGTGGTTATAGATTTTCAATTTGGTGCTGAACCTTCTCTCTCTCTGGATGATTTTCGACAGCATCAATCTAACCTAAAATGCATCAATTTGGCGTCTGGGCCAACCCTTTTAGGCTTCTCAGTATTGTTTTATTTATGGCACGACATGTTATTTAAATTAATTCACAAGACTGATTTGCTCACTTATAGATCAGCAGCAACAAGTACCATATAAACCGTATTTCTAAAGTAACGGAGAAAAAACCAAATTTAACTTTAAAAACCACCGCTCGCTATTGTTTTAGTAAGATACAACTATAAACGTGCATACTAAAAGGTCTGGTGTCAACTTACAAAAACAAATACCTGCAACACGAGTCCAGGGTTTTCCTGAAGGCGGCCCTGAAGTCTCTATTGAAGTACGCGTAGATGAGAGGATTGAGCGCAGAGTTGAAGTAGCCCACCCAGAAGACGCCAGCTACCACGGCTGGGGGTGACGGACATGCGTCCCCACAAAGGGCTGTTATTATGTACCTGTGGAAGAGAGCGAATTCAATACATGTTTATTTTTTTATATAGTGATAGACATTTTATTTAAAATGATATGTGCATACTACAAGATTACATTTTGTGTAGATAAACTTATCCTTGGCCAAATAATCTTTTGTACATTTTCTGCGGTTATTTGAGTAAAATCATTGGTAATTTACAGTCAGCTAATTTAAAACTACGTTCTATGTAAGATTGTAATAATGCATGGCAGCTATAAAAATGATTTCTTCTTCTTGTCGTGTGGGTTAGAGGCAGACCCTGGTGTTGGAATTTATTAAGTCGCTCAGAAGGACATTCACATTAAAAGTAACAGAGTGTTGCGCTCAAATTTGAAAACCTTGACCTTCTAAAACGCAACGCTGTAATGCTCGGGTCCCACAGCCCGTTTTATGAAAGTATCGGCCGCGCCAGGACAAGCCAACGCGCCGTGGGACCGGTCGCAACCGTTGTGGCCTGTGGTGGAGTGTTGTTGCGCGTCCAATCCATTGCGAGTCGATAACTTCAAAGACGGGGCGCGTCGAGGCGCGGGGAGGCCTGTCGCGGCCTGTACGGGCGCGTCGCTTTTCGTTTACTTCATCTTCGACCGCGTACGTGCGGTTGCACATGCAGCCATGTGTTCCGTGTCACTTAACTTATTGAAATGACGGTAACGCCGTGGGAACGGCGCGTGGCGCGAATGTAAGCTCAAGCCTCGACAGGCGTGGCGCAGCTTGGCACGGACTGCCTTCGACAGGCCGTGGGACCGGAGCATAAGATGCGTAATTTTAGAATTTACGCAATATTTTTATCTGTGCCACTGATATTTTGTAAATTTAGTGTTAATGTCTTACCATAAGAAGAACGGTAGCCAACACGCCAAAAACGCGGACATAATAATGCCCAGCGTCCTAGCCGCTTTCCTCTCCCTCTTCATCTTACTACTGGCCATGGGCTGCATCTGAATGCTCTGGCGTTCCCTCATCACCTCTCCCATGGAGATGCCGTTGATTTGCAGGTGTTTGTCCAGAAGAAGAGCTGCCACTTTACTCCTGAGGACAAATGAGTAAATGTGGGTTAGATGTTAAAATTGTACATAGATGACGTCTTGGTTGTTTTTCATGATGAGCGATATAAATACTATCACCATTATCATCACATCAGCCCAATGATGAGTGTCGTGGAAATTAAGTGAACCCTATACTTCAACATTTCAGCCTATTGCAGTCCACTGCTGGACATAGACCTCTCCTAACACGCACCATAACAACTTATAGCTAGCCCATAAGGCCTATACTTATTATACCAATAATTCTCATATGTTTTCAGTAGATTGCTTCAAGTACAGAATTAAATATAACCAATTAATTGTAGGGTCACGGCGTAAGATGGTGGAAGGCACAATGCTCTGTTATTTTTTTACCAAATTTTTTACTTAAATGTCGATTTGATTTTGCTCTTTTGTTATTGTCTCCAAATTTTCCAACCGTAAACTTTACGCTAGGGATGGCGATATAATTGGCATGAAAAATGATCTGTGTAATAAATCAATTTCGAATGTCGTTTAAAACAATAAACTTGTTAAATATTTTATAAGAGAATTTGAATTCTATTTAGGTATAACTCTTTTCATCAATTTTTTTTATCTGTTCAGTGACGGACGGAATACATAAAGTCACTACCCCATCTCAACCCGTGGGTGTCGTAAAAGGCGACTAAGGGAGTAAGAGTAAGGGACCTTAAGTAGACAATTAAATAGCACTGCGAGAAAAAAAAATTCAAAACAAACCCTGTACGAATCCATCTGGCCAGCGTGGTATACTAGGTTAAATTCCCTCCGCATTGTTTGGAGGAGATCCAGCTTAAAAAATAAGCTAAAATATGAATTTGCTTTCCTTTCAGTCAGCAATTAATTGAATAAAAAAATCTGTATCACTAGTACAACATTCAAAACGTTCTCGAGTGGCCACGTGTTCGAAAGATCAGCATAGTACAGCTCCCACCAGATAGACTGACGACCATTATAATAATGGTTGCAGGTGGCCGTGGGTTGCATATGGCCGTTAGTTGCATGTGGCCGTTGGTTGCAGGTGGCAAATCACTCGCTGTGGCGAAAATTCAGCGAGGCCTATGTCCAGTAGTGGATATGATAATAAGTTCAATGTTTGATAATGCGCGCTTGTTACTCTTAATTTGAGACATCTACGTGCCATTGTAATCAATAACTTTACAAATTCGTAGCGGTAACTGGCAATTCTTGACACCTCACTTTCTACAAAAATTAAGAGATACTCCTTTATTTGTGTAAGAACACCCTTCCAGTCAGTACCTACTCTTCAAACACCGTACGTCTTAGACAGGTTGTTTTCAACTCACTGGCCCATAAACCGCTTCGTAGACAAAAATATAAACACATACAGCCACGTACTGAACTTGTACCTCGTAAACACAAAGATGCTTCACTGATGCTTAGGTTTTGTCGTAGTTTAGGGAGGAAGAGCTATATCACTTTTTATATCTTTTATGTTAGGGCACATAGCTCGTAGAACTGATGGCCGATGGAGGAAAAAGGTTCTCGTTTGGCGGCCACGTATTGGAAGGCGCAGCGTGGTACGGCTCCCCGCCAGATGGACGGACGACCTGGTTAGGGTTGCGGGTGGCCGTTGGTTGCAGGCGACACAGGACCGCACGCAGTGGCGTAAATTAGGTGAACCCTATGTTCAGCAGTGGACGTCGTTGGGCTGATATGATGATGATGTTGTTTGGTTATGTCAGCTAATATAATAATGTTACATTAAGGCGAAAAATAGTTTTACACTCATACCATAGTTATATACTCTTTTGTTTTTTTTTTTATATTCGTATCTGTCAACTCAGGGATCGTTTGCAAAATTGACAGGTATCAAATCGGAGCGCAGTATGAGATGACACTATAAAACCAATGACACTCAATTTACGACACCTGTAAATCTAACCTATAAGATTTGCAGATATTAAAAAAAGAGGATTTTTTAGTACGAAATGGACCAGCTGTTGTATTTAAATCTATGTTCTCATAAATATGTGCGGTTGTTTCCCTTCACCTTCATACGAATATAACAGTTACGACTATCTTCAAAGTTATTCAAGGAAAAAACGTTGTTATTTGTTCCCATTGTGTTTATTTCTCGGCATAATTTGAACACGGCATATTAATTGAAAATGCTTTCTATTTTGTCTTTGAATTAATAAAATTGTGATGACTATGAAAAGGTACTTGTATGTCTTCAAATATCTTGTTTTGAAAGGCAAATTTATGAAGGAGTTGAATATGTAGGTATATGTATAATAATAATATTAATAAGGCGAGTCACCGTTGCCTAAATCCTCATTTAATATCATATATTCACCGCTGGAGGAGGCGGATGTGCGACGTTCTTCCCGTATGCCAGATAAGCCCAACTTTTTTTACTCCATAACATCATACAGTAGCTTTACACTTACCAGTGACAAATCATAGCTGTACTACAATAGAGCAGCTGTGATATGGGAGCGGTAAGTGTCTCCTCCCATTCTAAATTAAAATTCTGCGTGTTGGACCTGTATCGTGCAGTTATGTAAATTCGATTTATTAAATTATAATATGTTTTTACCTTTTTTTGGGTTCCGCACCAAAAAGGTACCCTAATGGTCTCTGTCCGTCTGTCACAGCGTAAGTCTTCCAAAAGGACCGGGTATATTTCTCACCATAGAGAGAAGTAAAGCCGTGAAAACAAAGATTTAATATTAGAAATATTGATTTTATTTCATTTGAACATGTTTTTTTTTTGTGACAAAAAAATGCTCTAGTACCTATAGTTTATAAAAAACTTGAAAAGAAATACTTTAATTGGGTACATTTATCTACCTCTCTCTCTTCTCTAAAAAACATCGACTTTACACTCAGTGGACTTAAATAAATGTTGTTAATACGGCCTTTACCCAACTAATATTATGATAATGTTAGTACAATCTAATTCCAAAGATTAAACTGCTAACAAGGTGATCTTTGCATTAGATCAGATTATCCAATAAGCCACAGCCACAACTGAGCATAATGATAGAGAAACTACGTAATCTTAATCTTAGGGCTTGTTTCACCATCATTATGTAATTGGTTAGTTAGCTTAACTTGCGATGCGATGCGATGAATGCGATGCCCAAGTAGCAAACAAGCTGTACAAAAGCTGTATATGACTTCATTTTTATACTTGAAGCTGCATACTGAGGCTGTACAAATACTGTAGAAGCGCTTATACAACCCTTGTAAGTGCAAAAAGGGCCCATATTTTACAGCTTTTTGCATTAGTAGAGCTGCATAATAGCTGTAATAGCAACGTAGAACCTGTATAGAAGCTGTGTAAGAGCTGTTTTTCGGTGTAAGGAGAAACCATTACCCTCCAAATAATATTTTATAAATATATTATAAAGAAAAAATGATTAAATAGGAGTTTGAATAGAATAATTAAATTATAAAAATGAAAACGATGAAATATTTTGCTAGGATGTTGAACAAGTGACTATATACATTAATTAAAGTGAAATTATTAAAAAAATATTGAATGTCTGCTTATGGTACTGTTGTTAAAATCCAAGTGCAAATCAAATTTTATTGTCAATGTGTTGTTGGTTATTGGCAATATTTTCATGCGCCAGTAAAATATCAAACAAATTGAAGAAAATATACCAAATACGAGTAGGATAAATATTTGTTTTCAAGGTTATAATATAAATTAAATATCAAATAATAATTTAGGTAAAAGTGATCAAAATATTAGCTAATATTCATGAAATGGCTCAAACTATTACCATATATTGGTTTGATTATAATTTAATAACATGTTTTTCATTCGTTCTAAAATGGCGACAATTTGATATTCAGCTTACACGATATTTGGAGAGTAATATAGTCTTATTGGTTTTACTACGTAGGATATGGATTCTATTTTAGGCCTTATTATTTTTAATCAGTGTTACAAGAGGATATTTTTATTATTTGGGCTGTATATGAGTTCTGAATTCATTGCTTATAATTTTATTTTAGAGATGCGTGAGCCTATGAGCAATCTGTGGTTTTCGATAGAAGCGTAGTAGTCCAAGATCCGATTAAGAAATATATACCCTCATCTGTTATTTATTAGTGATAAGAAATAAATGATAGACTAAAAAAGAGAAAAAAATTAAGAAAAAAAAATTTGGTAAGAATAAAATAAACTTTCATTTGATATTTTTTTCGACTAAATAACTGATGAGGGTATATAAATAACATTTACTCACTTGTTTATACCTGGCAAACTCATATTTGCGCACTTGTGAAAGTAGGCAACCTTTACGTTTTCAATTCTTTTGGGTATATTCTTTTAATTAGTATACAATTAAAAAAAAATAACCGATGAGGGAAATAGATTAAATAAATTTAATTATGGTTTTAATATTATCTATATTTAGTATATATTATGTATAATTATAGTATATATTATTTCATTTAATTTTTTTCTTAGTCATTTTATAATTACATTATATGAATATTGCCATTTAAAAAAAATTTAAAACTATGTTTAAATTAATATTTTATATTTGTATGCCTGATGATAAAACATAGCGAGCTGTAATAAAAACAAATGTCAACATCTACATCACCACTAACAAATAAATAGTCACAAATAAAACGTCTTATTTTAATAGATACTTTCTTTTTCAATTGTTCAATATAATATATTCCGTCTTTAATTAAATCTTCCATTTCGTTCACGAAATCTTCTAAATATTGATCAATTTGATTTGGTTTTCCAATACCATAGTTGATTCCAATTACAAACGGCTCAATATCAGGTCTTTCAAATATAGTGCACAAAATTGGCCAAAACTCTTTATTTGAGCTTTTAAAAATTGGGAGACCATCGAAATTGAAATTTAAAGTAATTTTGGTTGGAACGTCAATCCATTTCTCCAATGATTTTTTTAAAGATTTTGTGAGGCCATTATGCCAATATTCACCTTGTTCAATGGTTTTGATACTTATTTGTTTGCTAGTGCGTAAAATTGTTCTAGCATCACATGGTAATATTCCGGGATATCTGCCATTTATAATTGCGGCTAAATCGTTTATTCGGCTATCGGCTGTAGCCCATTCCTTTATTCGATGACGAAACAATATATTTTTTGAAAATTCGTCATCGTCATTATTTGAAGTACTTGAAGTACTGCTACATGAAGACTCGTCATCATTAGGTTTCAAAGGTTTAACTAAATCCACACATTTGACACCCTCACATTCGATACCATTTAAAGTTTTTTTCTACGGAACCTTCGTCGGATGTCGAAGGACATGGCTCTTGAACTTCAACTTCTTCTCCAACACTAACACGTTCACTATTTTTACTTTCATTTAGTTTGTAATTTGTTATATTTAAATATTCCTTTATAATTCTCCTTTTGACTGCGCCAGATCTTTTTCTTTCTTTCCTAATTCCGCGCACATACGTTTATTAACCGTGACAACTCTTATCATTAAAGCCGGCTAAAGCTGTACAATTGATGTAATTTATTTTTATAGTTTTAAAGCACCTTTGTAAATAGACGTTATAAAACTAAAATATTTTAAAGAGTGTTCAATTACGTCATAATATTAAGTTTTAAAATGGAGTTTGTATACACCATTGTACAGAGACAAGGAACTAGTGATACTATAATAATGCTTAGAGCTGTAGTAAGTTAGTGACCACATATAAAATACAGCCTTTATACAGCAATAACGATAAAACTAGCTTAAAATGTCACAAAACACTTAAAGCTGTATAATAGCCTTTTCATATTCTATTTTAACTCTCTAACCATACAATGATCCCTCAATACAGACTTAATGCAGCTCAAGCTGTATAATAACTAAAAAAACCCTCTTATAAAAATAGAAGTATCTTTCGACACTCTTGTATGTCTTTAAAAGAACTTTAAGTTCTAAATGAGCTGGTTAATTAATGTTGAAAACGCTTACATGCTGCTTGGGTGGTGGCTGAATGGATAAGGAACCGTCGCGGCGTGCAAATCACGCGGTCCGAGTTCGATGTGAATTCGAAGTGAATTTTTTTTATACCACGACGGTGCCAAACAGACATACGTTCCGCCTGATGGTAAGCGGTTACCGTAGCCTATGGGCGCCTGCAACACCAGGGGCATCACGAGCGCGTTGCCGACCCTTAAGCAACCTATTCACTCCTTTTTTGTGGAATTAATATGTACTAGTCAAGTGACTTATCATCTGCTGACGCTGAAGGAAAACATCGTGAGGAAACCCACATACCCTAGAAGAAATTCTATGGGTATGTCTGATCCACCAAACCGCACTAGGCCAGCGTGACTGGATTATGACCTAAACCCTCTCAGCTCTCTAGTTAGAGGAGAAGAGACCCGAGCAGTGGGACTTAATGGGTTGCTGATGTTAGCTTAACTTGTAGTCAAAAAATCAATCACTTAAGTTTCGAATAGGTATTTGATTCTTTCTTCCGATTCATCATCATATCAGCCCAATGACGTCCACTGTTGAACATAGGCCTCACTTAATTTCCGCCATAGCGATTTTGTGCCGTTCGCATCCAACCTCTTTTTTTTTACCTTTTCTTCCGATAAGGACGGTTTAATTTCCAAGTAATTGTATTATATATATGTTTTGTGTATTATATATGTAATGAATATTATATTTATTTAGTAATTGTGCTGTGCAAGTAAAGATTACAGAAATCTTACAATTATATTATTTTAAGTCATTTTCATTTATTTATTCAAGAACTTTATTACTCAAATTCAATGTAAGTGTACAAAAGGTGGGCCAACCTTTGGGTGATGCAGAGATGAGAACATTAAAGGCTATCTTGTATTTAACTGACATTTTAAACTGAGAGGTACTTTTTCAAGCCTTTCAAGCCGATGCGAGTGGCAAGGTCTTTATCACAGCTCTGTGGGTAAAAATTACAGCACACAGAGCACAGCTGTGATGTCTGCTGACCCTCCTTATCATCTAAGACCCGGGCTAAAACTTATATTTGCCTGCTGAAACTCTTGTGTAATCAATATCAATTTGTGACCTCTAATCCATCTATTAGCTTATTATAATACTCGTCGAAATTCATCTATAACACTGGTTGGCAACGTCAGTAAACCGCCGCTAATTTTCGAATTTCGAACGATGGACGTATTGTGACGTCATGCGAGGGTACATGCCAGTCAAAGGCATTAGATAGGATAATCGATAGCTGATATACCTAGTTGACAAATGGAAAGGTTCGGTATATTTTGTTGTGCATGTGTTATGCTCGTAGGTAACCTATATAATTACCTATCAATACTAAAGAAAACATTACTTTGCATCATTGAGATACAAAAAGCCCAGGCCGCACACTCGGTGATAAAAAAACGGCAGTTCAATTGTTACACAATTTTTTGTTTGTCGTGAGGTGTGAACGTCAAAAAGTTCATCAGGCATCTAGGGGGGAGATGCGTATGTTTGTTTGCGTCTTAACTAGTCGTAAGCAAATTTGCTAATACTATTTTTTCTTAAACTAAACTACCATTTTCTTTCCTGTGTAATGTAGATGAGTAAACGATATTTCATTTCATTTCTTGTCTCGGTTTCACCACTTTCTAGGTTTCATTTTAATTCGAGTTGTTTGGAAATAATATACGTAGTTATTATATTCACGTTTGGGTCATCCTTGGGCTTAATTTTAAAAAGATAACATACATTTATTCAAGGGTGGCTCCAAACCCTTTTAGTCATGTTACACCTATGTACATTCTTTACCTTTAAAATATCATAATAGACGTTTAGTTAACTGCCTCGGTGGCGCAGTGGGAAGTGTATAAGACTGCTGTGCAAGAGGTCCCGGGTTCGATTCCCGGGTCGGGTGAAAATTGTATTGGGCTTTTCTATCATGAAATTCCAGTATTAAGATTTTCCCGGAGTTTGGTAAACAAATGTTCCCGGTTGATGACAATAGGCTCGCCCCTTATTTCATGGGACCAAACATAGCTGGCGAAATGTGGGTGTGAAACACCTCTGCCTACCCCTTCGGGGAAAAAGGCGTGATGCTATGTTATGTTATAAAAGACGTATAATTTCTAAGTCCGTGTAGTGACGGATTAAGAATACATAATGTCACTATCCTATTTCAATCCGAGGGTATCGTACAAGGCGACTAAGAAACTAACTTTAAGCAACAAGAGCACTGCGAGAAAAGGAAAATTCAGCCAGCGTAATATAGTAAGCTAAATTCTGTCCAAAATTTTTGGAGGAGACCTGTGCCCAGTGTTTTAATGATGAAATGAATACAGTAATTTTATTCACTAGTTAGTCCATAAACTATATTTAACCATTATAGAGCCATTACCAACTGATTGGAAATCCATGTTTTAAAACTATACCTTATTAACTTCGGAATACAACACACACACACATGAATTTATTACCTACAAATTTGGTTGGCGTGCGTGCGTCACTACTGGGCTCCAGTTGAAAATCAGCGCCAGGTTTTGTTTACCTGGCACACGCTGAACTGGACACCCGTTCGGTGCAACTGCGAGATTCTTAGTCTAACCATATTCTTGTTATTTATTTCTTTTTACATTATCTTTTTATTATTATTATTTCTGTATTGTTTATTTAATGTTGTTATTGTTGCCACCTTGCACCGAATAAATGTATCTTTCTTTCTCTTTCTAACACAGATTGAATTGAAACAAATATTGAATTAAAAGACGGCTTACAATACGTTTTAACTTCACGAACAACTTCTAATCCTTGTTTTGTTCTTTAGATTACTCTCAAGACGCTCAGAGGTCTCTCAGAGCTCTCGTGGGCTCTGTAATATGTTGGGATAATAGAAAATAAAAGTTTTGTGAAGTATAAAAGTTTGTACTTCCATTTGTTTGTCGGACTTCTTAGAGAATCATTTATCTTTAGTTATTTATTTCAAATGAGGTCTAAAGATTTGTTTTTATTTTAGTTATGGACAAAGTCTTGATTGATATTACATAATTCATTACGAAACATGGTTTATGATGTATTTTTATTGTAGAATAATATAAAATGTAATAATAATAATATTCTACCACATTCACACAGCACCATCTAGTCCCAAAGTAAGCAATTATATTTGCTTGTGTTATGGGTACTAAACAACTGATATACTACTTAAATACATTTTTTTTCTGTAAATACATACATATTATAGATAAATTACACCCAGACACAGAACAAACCTTTATGCTCATCACACAAAGTTTTGTCCTGGGTGGGGATCGAACCCACGACCTCCGGCTTAGCAGTCAGGGTCACTAACCACTAGACCAACAGGCCAGTCATAATAGTCATAAGTCATAAAATGTGCTCATAAACTGCCTGAAACACAGCAATATTCCTAGTGTAGGCACCAAACATTATTGTACCTGGTTGTATGTGTGTTGTTTATGCTGAATAAACTATTTTATTTATTTTTTGACTGGCCTGTTGGTCTAGTGGTTAGTGACCCTGACTGCTAAGCCGGAGGTCGTGGGTTCGATCCCCACCCAGGACAAATCTTTGTGTGATGAGCATAAAGGTTTGTTCTGTGTCTGGGTGTAATTTATCTATAATATGTATGTATTTACAAAAAAAAAAAAAGTATTTAAGTAGTATATCACTTGTTTAGTACCCATAACACAAGCAAATATAATTGCTTACTTTGGGACTAGATGGCGCTGTGTGAATGTGGTAGAATATTATTATTATTATTATTATTTATTTATTTATGATTAAATATTTTGAATAAGTGTTTTATAAATCACGTTGTAAATATACAAGTATTACGTGTAGTAACGGATTAAGAATACATAATGTCACTACCCCATCTCAACCCGTGGATGTCGTAAAAGGCGACTAAGGGAGTAACCTTATACAGACAAGAGCACTGCAAGAAAAAAAAAAATCGAAACAAACCCTATACCAACCCGTCTGGCCAGCGTGGTATAGTAGGCTAAATTCCCTCCACATTCTTTGGAGGAGACCCGTGCCCAGTAGTGGGACGTTTATGGGTTGAGATGATGATGATGACGTGTATTTGTAAGTGTGTCGTATTTTTTCATGTTTGGAAATGTACCCGATTAATGGCTATAGGCGCACCCCCTATCATATGGGATCCAATATAGCAGACGAAAGATAAAGATGTATCTTTGCCTACCCTCCGGGGAAATAGGCGCTTCGGCATGGATATATACTACACATAAATTTAACCAAAACTCTATTATTTTATAAAGTCTATTAATTTGTTTATTAGGCTTCCAATCTTCATATCTACCCACTGACTGAGTGTTGGGTTTATCGTGGGAGGAAAGGCCCACGCAACTTGGTATATTTGCTATAAATTATTTCAATAAGTTAATAAAACAATTCAAACTAAATTGTGGGTGAAAGCTTGCGTTAAACGTCACCTTGAAGTCTCTTAAGCTATTATTGCTATAAACTATTAATAAATAATTGGCCAAGCCGTTCTTAAGTTTTGGACTGAGCAACATATAAATTTAATCACTAAAATTCGCACGGGGCTCTTTATTTGGCCATTACTCAGCTCTTATTGACCGAAGTGTGACTTTTTCTCCCATTGAATTGGCCAGGGCACAGAAGATATATTATTACACAAACGCCACTCACAAAGAAGTATCTCATCAGCGTAAAAATTCTTTTATAAACTGTATTTGTGGTTCACGTATTAACATTATTAAAATTCTTTAGTAATTGGAGCTTCCATAAAAATACGGGAACAAGGTACCGTAATTGATATTGAATATTGAAAAAAGCCAACTTTATAAAGACATTTTGCTGAATTTGCAAAGAAAAATGACTCTTAGAAGAATTTCAATAGTCGAGTAATTCTTTTCTCATTTCGTAATTACTTTAAAATACGTTTTGCTCTTTCATTTTTGTAAAGTTATAAGTCATTAGATAAGATAATGTTAGTTTAGCAATTTCCTTAATTCTTCAGAATAAAACGTTCTCGGGCATTTTTCAAAGACAAGGTATAATAATTTTACTCAGGCTCGCTTGGGGCAATCACAATCTAAGCAAACCCGATTTAAACAATTCTCAACACGGAAATTTTGAATATTTTTTCATCAACTTGTTTAATTCAAGCTAGCCCTAGCGGTCAAATTTGAGTCAAGATAATAATATGTTTGAACATTGACACACAGCGCCATCTAGTCCCAAACTAAGCTAATGTTTGTAATATGGATACTTGACAACTGATATAATGCTTAAATATTTTTTTTACTTAATATAGATAAATTACACCCAGAAACAGAACATATAATTGTGCTCATCACACAAAGATTTGTCCTGGATGGGAATTGAACCCGCGACCTCTGTCTCAGCAGTCAGGGTCAGAAACCACTGAGCACTTTAAGGTGTACGACGTTCATAAGTATGATGGTAATTGCATGCGAAATATCGGAATTGTTTCTTGGTGAGTCTATAGATACCTGTTAATATGAATAGTTTATTGTATACAGAATTCTCAGTGGGCCAAATATTACCCGGATAATAACAAAATAGTATGAGGTTCTACTCGGGGGAACTGAGAGCTTTCTAAACTATAACAGAGGTTGTTTGGTCTACTTGAAAACGTTTTATTTTGATAAATCGCTTCATAGTTTAGGTAATTTATTTAACACCCATAAGTGTATTTTGAGAAATATCCTTACAAATTCTCCCAAGGCCAGGTGACAGGGAAGAAATACAATTAGAAATGTTTGGCAACAAGAAATTTGCTCTTTTTGATCACTGAATAAATATTAAAAATATCATAAATTTATTTTATTAAAAGAATTGTATGAACACTTCCATCTTGTACATAGAAATTGTGTTTTTTCCATTCCATTTTAAGAAATCTTCTAAATAACAAACTGTGTAAATACATATTTGCTTATATATAACGAATATTCAAAACTTCTTAGCTTAACATGTAGAAAATAGCCTCAACTATATTGTTTGGCCGAAACATATCACATCACATACGCTATCCCTCTTCACCGGTATTCAAAATAGGTAGGAGTGATAAAGATAGCAATACCATGTCGTTCCCAAATCGTCGATTAGTGTAGTGCCTTGTACTAAATGGATTAGACTTGTTACTCCTCACTTTTCCTCTTTTGCTAATAGCCATTCGTTGTACGAGAATTATCATCAATTTTATTTCTACCCTGTCTTTGTTTTGTGGGAAAATTTCGGTTTTTCGCAAAAATAGCCACGTTCTTTTGTACCGCATTAGTGTTTATTTACTTTTAAACTTTCGCGTTGCATGATAATATTTATTGATTTTAAACGGGAATTCACGTAATTATGATTTAGGCATTTACATACTTTATGGTGACTTACAGTCAGCTTGTGACCACGGCCGGTCTAACCTGGTCAAAACGTCAAGCACCAAAATTATAATCGCGTGAATTCCCGTTTAATATCAATAAGTATTGGTGTTTGGTTTTTATATTATATCCACCTTTACCATGGTGAGGGCTCTGAAGAGCTTTTTGTACTCATTCCACCCTCCCCTATCCGTCGGAGAACCACGCTGGCTTGGGGATACCCCTTTACAGTAGATAACATCTCTCATCATTTCAACCCATAAACGTCCCACTGCTGCGCTCGGGTCTCCTCCAAAGAATGTAGAGAGAGTTTAGCCTACTATACCACGCTGGCCAGACGGGTCGGTATAGGGTGTGTAGAGATAACATCTATATAAGCACAAAAAATAAAAAAAGAGGTCGACATATCAATAATAAATTTTGACACAATCAAAAATAGAGAAATCAGAGACCTAATAAATTATATTCCATTCACGCAGAATACAAAGCCTTAAAAATTCAGAGAGGTTACCAGGGAGCGATGCATTTTATTCTGAAACTGAGTGAATAATATTTTTTTTTGAGACACTAGTGTCTTGTTAACATAGAATTTGTACTTAATTAAAACATAAAATAACACTCACTTTATTTCTTCATTTACTGGCCTGTTGGTCTAGTAGTTAGTGACCCTGACTGCTAAGTCGGAGGTCGTGGGTTCGATCCCCACCCATGACAAATCTTTGTGTGATGAGCATAAAGGTTTGTTCTGTGTCTGTGTGTAATTTATCTATAATATGTATGTATTTACAAAAAAAATGTATTTAAGTAGTATATCACTTGTTTAGTACCTATAACACAAGCAATTATAATTGCTTACTGCGGGATGGCGCTGTGTGAATATGGTAGAATATTATATTATATTAATTTGTACTTAATTAAAACATAAAATAACACTCACTTTGTTTCTTCATTTACAACTGCCTAGTTTACTTGTCATATTGTTCTCATATCTTTAGAAACTTCCAGATGGCTGGAGGCTAGACGTAAAACAAACAATCCAAAAATAACCTATTTATTTTGTAGAGTTACAAATTAATATGTGGCCGATTTTGATATTCGAATCTAACATTTAGGTATTTGGACAGATGTGGGCGTACTTTAATATTTATTAAAACAAATGAAGTATATAAGTGGGAATACACATAGTTTATTGGAGTAGGCAGAAATTAGAAATGAAATGAAATTTCGGTTTTATTATCCAGGTTACTAAGTAACTGTCATGAAAGTCACAAGTTACGAATGTAACAAGTTATCCGAAAAATAGTGTCCAAAAATAACGAACTTTATTGATGAAAACTTCATCATCATCATCAGCCTGTACTAGTCCACTGCTGGACATAGGCCTCTCCAATTGCACGCCACTGTGTATGATTTGCGGCTACTCTCATCCAGAAAACTTAATATAAATCACATTTTATCTAACGAACAATAGTAGACTGCATCCACAATAATCTTCGTTGAAACAAAATGAGTTCTCAGTAACGTAATTAACTAAGTACTTAATTTAGTTTAGTACTTCGCATTGTGACACAAACGAGCATAAACTAAAAGTTTGAGGTCACAAAGTCACTCGTAGTCACGGCGACTGCGTTTTATTGTTCAGAACAAGTCGACTACATTAGGATCACCCTCAATTGATACATAGTTACATGCCATTAGGAAGCTTGTATTCTTTTATTGTGTATATTTCAATTTATCGAATGAATTTGAAACTTGTAAGTAGCGGTAAAGGTATTCGCCATAATGAAATCAAATTAAATCTCGTTTATTCATCTAGGTTACAAGGTAACACTTAAGAAAGTCACAAGTTAAGAATGTAACAGGTTATCCGAAAAGTAGTGTCAGCAAAGACAGACAGACATTTTAACATCTAAAAACTCATTAATTGTATAATACCCCTTAGGAATAAGATGATCTTTAACAATGGTTTTGAATTTAAGTGAGGGTAAATTCATAATGTCTTCGGAGAATTCTGCTAAAAAATCGTACACCGAGTCCCTCAAAAGAATTATAATAATAATATATATAACTATGTAAACGATGATATGTGCCTACTAACTTATGTTTACTTACTTACTAGTGTTAACGCAATGAATGTCACTATTCTTGGTATATAGATGAATGTTTTGTTTGAAAAACATAATATTTGCAAATATCAGTTGTCAATGCTATACCGAGTTAATATAAATCCCAAACGCTTCTTTCTTGCATCTTAAATAATTCAAGCGTTAACTTTCGCAATCTGTCGACAACTGTGAACCAAATGTAGACGCACTATTACAATAACCTTTTGGAACTATTCCAGATTTTATTCCAAATTATCTGAAAACTACGACCTGTATTTTGCAAATGCTTGGCGAGCTTTAAAGGGCCTACCTCATTATGCATAGGTCTGACTCTAGTAAGTCAAGTTAAGCTCCAATTGTATGTAAATTAATTTTACTTGTATAAATGGGCCAAAGTTTATTTATTTTTGTTTTATTTAGTTATTTTAGTTTTGGATAGAGCATTTATCGAGGAAGGCTATAGGCTATATAACATCACGCTATAGCTAATAGGGGCTGAGCAGTGGAAAACAAACAAAACGAAACGAACGAAAGGAGCAAAGCCTTATCCGTGTGACGTATTAAGAATACATAATGTCACTACCCCATCTCAACCCGTGGGTGTCGTAAAAGGCGACTAAAAGTGTAACTTTATGCAGACAAGAGCACTGTAAGAAAAGGAAAATTCGAAACACACCCTATACCAACACGTCTGGCCCAAGCGTGGAGGAGACCCATGCCCAGTAGTGGGACGTTCATGAGTTGAAATGATGAACTAAATGATGAATCTGTTACTTGTTAATGGTGTTGCTACATTTAAAAAACTAAATTTCATGGCTTGGTGTACGTGCCGTTATGGCGTGGCGTTAATAAGGATAATAATTATTTGTAACTTTATAATTGGAGTAATAGCAGTCGAAGTTGTTACCTTGCTTTAAAATTGCGACGAGTATTAAATCGTTCGCTATGGCAGAAATTAGATGAGGCCTTTGTCCAACAGTGGACGTCATTGGGCTAATATGATGATGATAATGATGATTGTTGTCGGTTCAATACTTGCACGGGATAATAAATTCTGTTATTTGTTGTTAATATTATTTTAATCAGGGTGTGACTCTTGTCCCATTATGTATTCTGACGAAGTCCAAAGCGACAATCAAAATGTTTTCTATTGGGGGGATTGTGAAACAAAATTTAAAATTTAAATTAGAAGTCAACTGTTTCTGAAAATGCTATACTATAAGGGTTTTACCATTTTAAAACTGTAACCTTGTACTGAAATAATATAATTTACCCTAGCTACCCTACCTTAGCGTAGCTAGCCCTACGTAAAATATATTTTAAATTGTAATAATATCGAAAAATATATTTTTATATTCCTATAAAAACAAAATATCGTAGGTACTTCCTTACCTAAATTATTTTTCTAAATAAGCGATTGCCTAAATTCCAATTTCAAAAATTGACATCTAAAAAAATGAAATGGGTCGTCAGCCCTGTCAAGCGTTAATGAATTGTTAATTTTAATCGAGGCAGTTAATTAGTTTTGAATTCATTCAATAAGTTAGCAGCAACGAAGTGTTTACGAAATTTGAATTTTAAATTTACCAACTGTTCCGTGTTTAAAATGTTCCATCATTGTTTGAAAATGGAACTGGCATTATATAAACAAAAATAAAAGCGTCAGGCCTTTTTCCGCAAAGGTAGTAGGTAGGCAGACTTGCATCACACACTCGCATACACAGCTATGTGAGGTCCCATTTCATTTCATGCAAATAACCTGTTATTTTACATTTGTATCCAAACTCAGGGCTGATATTACTTTTTACTTTCATTACTGTGTCCTATTTTCCATTTAAGTTTTTCTCTCTAAAAACAAGTAAACAGTTGTATTTACATGCCAAGCAGTTCTTTTAATCAAACATGTAAATTTCAAACACAGAATTAAGGCAGCTTTTAAACAAATTTAAATAGCAATGAAGATGAATTGCAATGAGAAGTAGAGGTGTTGATGTATTACGTATTCACTTTGTTTGTAGTAACGATATTATTATGAACAGTATTATAAAAAAGCACTCTAAAAATATTACATTGACATTATATTTTTATCAAAAAAACTTAGGAGATTCCATCCGACCTGCATTGCAGGTACACCCGTTAAGAATCGAGCCCAAAATTGGGGAGCCTCACTAAAAGCGATCCCAAATATAAGCCTGTTAAAAATAAATGACCTGATTCCGTAAATGCCATGACCTACTTTATGTCATTTTAATTTTCCTTATTATCTTTGCTTCTGAATACTGTCTCATTGGATTGAGTACGAATGCTTTGTAAGAAGTGTTAATTTCGATACCCACATAGTAATTTCAGCCTTATATCTAGCATTATCAATACATAAAAAAATAAAATTCATTTGGCCGTCAAACTATCTCCATCCTTTTCTATCTCTCGGCAAAGCAGTACAATAGATAAAGAAAGTTTGACTTTTAGAGTTTTAACTTTAGCATTCGTAGGCTGATTTGCAACTTCAATAGATGGGTAAAATTGGATTTAATTAAAACAGGGAGCACCTGCGAAAATAGTTTGTTGTTTGAACTTTGGGATTCTCATTTTAAATTTTGGAACTATTAGACACTATAGTTTTAAAATTTCGGTGAAATATTTGACCTCCTTTATGAATAAATGAATTGACTGTAACCTTCTTGAACTTTATTTTTTTAATTTAATTGTAATCTAAATTCAAAACCTCGATGAATGACAATATTCATATGTTCAATGGCGCCAGAATGACTGCAAGGATCTATATGAAATTTAGCACACAAGCAGATTATAGTCTATCTGTGACTCAAATTTCATACATCATCGTTTCAGCCGTTTTGGCGTGATTGAGTAACAAACATACATTCATACATCCATTTCTCTATCCTAACTTTCGCATTTAAATATTAGTAAGATAAGATTGAAATGATCTCAAAACTATATTTTTAAATAAAAATATAGTTTTGAGATAAATCCCTAAATAGGTTTCCTAAAAATTCCTAACATGTTGATTTAAAACGATGCATGAACCGAGAATATAGGTATACAAAGGCTTTAGCTAATTGACTATTCAAACTAAAACCCTCACAGTACTTGCTAAGAACACTAACATCTTTAACCGTTGTTGTTTTTCAATTTAACTTACGTCATTCAACTGTCATTAATGTCAAAGTGACAGTCTACAAATTACAATGAACAAAACACTATAGAATAAACTTCTCTTTGGCTTTGATACTGACTTGTTAATACAATTTATAATCGTTGTAAAATAAACTTTGACGTCATACTGTGTTATACTACGCCGTAAAAATGCTGTGTGTTCGTCTGTCACTACCAAAACCGCTTTGGCAAGTAGAAACTGCTCAAGCATAAGTAGTCGCACCAAAGATAAAAAAATCCTCGAAAACTTAACCTACGATGAGAAACCATTTTACTGTAAGGCTGGCCATGGGCTTAGTGAATGAATTGTGACGATGACAATGTCCACCTAAGAAAATAAAACAGTATTATTCATCATTACAACCCATAAATTAATGTCCCATTGCTGGGCGTGGATCTCCTCCAAATAGAGAGAATTTAGCCTAGAATACCACGCTGGCAAGACGGGTTGGTATAGGGTTTGTTTTGAATTTTCCTTCTCTCGCAGTGCTCTTGTCTGCATAAAGTAATCTCTTAGCTACGATTCAGACCAACCGGCTCGCATCGGCCCGCGCCGGGCGGCATTTTACAATGCGTTAAAGAACATTGAAATGTATCAACAGTAATTACAGTTCATATTTGCATGCAACTTACGGTCGGAGCCGGTCGGCCGTCGCGACGCGTCGCGGGATGCCGACGGAGGTAACTATGCGTAAGTTGCATGCAAATATGAACTGTAATTACTGTTGATACATTTCAATGTTCTTTAACGCATTGTCAAATGCCGCCCGGCGCGGGCCGATGCGAGCCGGTTGGTCTGAAACGTAGCTTAGTCGCCTTTTACGACACCCACGGGTTGGGAGGGGTCGTCACTACAAGGATCAGTGTTATCATCATCATCATCATATCAGCCCAACAACGTCCACTGCTGAACATAGGCCTCACCTAATTTACGCCACTGCGAACGGTCCTGTGCCGCCTGCAACTAACGGCCGCCCACCACCCTGACCAGATCGTCGGTCCATCTCGGGGGCCCTCACACGCTGCGCCTTCCAATACGTGGCCGCCACTCGAGAACCTTTTTCCCCCATCGGCCATCAGTTCTACGAGCTATGTGCTCTGCCCTCTGCCACTTTAGCGATGCGATTCAGTGAGCTATGTTGACAATTTTGTTCTCCTGCGGATCTCCTCATTTCTGATTCGATCACGCAGGGAAACTTCGAGCATAGCTCTTTCCACAGCTCGCTGGGCGACAGTGAGCTTTCTAATAAAATCAGTGTTATCACTAGCTGTCAATTATAATATTTAGTTAATTCAGCTGGACTGCCATCTACTGTTAGCAAAATCCTTTGATAAGGAAACGAGGTCACTGTGATGTTAGCAAGTAAACAAAATCAAATGGACAACGTAATGAAAGCAAAGGCTTGGCTTTTTAACATTAGCGATGTCCAAAGCGGTTTGTAAACTTTGATAATAATACCAACCTATTAATGTTTCACTGCTGGGCACAAGTCTTTCCTCCATATCTCAATTTAAGACGTATATACAGAGAGCACGGGTCTCCTCCAAAGAATGTGGAGGGAATTTAGCCTACAATACCACGCTGGCCAGACGGGTTGGTGTTGGGTTTGTTTCGAATTTTCCTTTTCTCGCAGTGCTCTTGTCTGTGTAAGGTTACAAATTACAAATACAAATACAAATTCATTTATTCACAAGAATTATGGTACATAGAGATGGTTTAATTGAAGTAGATAGTCCAGCACATTCTACCATAACAATGGTGCGTGAATATTGTTAGTAATAAAATGTAAAAATAAAACAAAAAATAATAAAATGTTGTAATTAATAAATTATGAATGAAATATACTGAAATGATGATAATTAAATAATGTCAAGAATTTATAGCAATTGTAAAATGTCAAAATAATAAATGTCAGAATTTTAAAAATGTTAAAATAATAAATGTCAGAATTTTTTACAATGTCCTTATAATAAAATGTCAATAATAGTTACTCCCTGAGTCACCTTTTACGACACCCATGGGTTGAGATGGGGTAGTGATGTTATGTATTCTTAATCCGTCACTACACTGTAAATTAATTTCAATTTGATTTTCGCCATGTAGAATAAATGCTTATGGCTGGATAACGATCTATTCAGTTTAGATTAAAAATAACAGCTTTTTGTTAAAAAATAGTAATCCAAAGCAATGATTGTATCTATAATTATCATCATCATCACCAACCCATTAATGTCCCACTGTTGGGCTCGGGTCTCCTCTCCTCTATCTAGAGAGCTGAGAGAGTTTAGGCCATAATCCACACACGCTGGCCTAATGCGGGTTGATGTATGAGACATACACTTAGAATTTCTTCTAGTGTATGTGGGTTTCCTCACGATGTTTTCTTTCACCGTTAGCAGATGGTAAGTCATATGATTAGTACATATAAATTCCACAAAGTGAAATCCACATTGGTACTGCTGATCGGAATCGAACTCAGACCGCGTGTTGTGAACTCGGACTCTTATCCATTCAACCACCATTGCTTTTATTGAGCTATCGCTATGATTGATTGTATCTATACTTAAATAATATTATAAGGCAGTAGAGTTTGTTTGTTTGGTTGTTTGGATCTCAGGAACAACTAGTACGACGAGCCCATTTATCGAGGAAGGTTTTAACATCACGTTACGGCCAATAGGAGCTGAGCAGTGGCTAAATACATAACGATGGGAGCGAAGCCCCGCGCGTCTTCTAGTATACTAATAAACATAATAGATTATTCTTACCTGTACAACATCCTCTCTTGTCGATCAGCTTCCTTATATATCCTGTAGTACATATACAGCATGATGACGCCAGGGATCCAAAAACTAACACTACTTGATATCACCGCGTACACTTTGTTCACAGTGAAACTGCACACATTTGGGAATCTCTTCCTAAAGTTCAGATGATCTTCGGTCGTATACCAACCCATGAAAATTGGCAGGAACGAGACCAAAGCCGGGCTGCACCAGACAACAGCCAACATGATGCCAAGCTTAGCCGTTGTCATGATCAAAGGGTAGTCCAAAGGTTGGACGATAGCATAGTATCTATCAACACTGATGCAGCACAAGTGAAGTATTGATGCCGAAGAAAAATACACGTCTAAAGAGTTCCAGACGTCGCACATGAAGTATCCGAAAAGCCATTCACCGTTTGTTATTTCTACACTAAAGTTAAAACACATAGCCCATATTGCTACAAGCATATCTGCTAAAGCTAATGATACTACAAAATAGTTTGTAATCACTCTTAGTTTTCTGTGTCTCATCACTGATACAATCACTAACAAGTTCCCGAAAATCGCAGCTAGGATTATGAATAACATTATAAGACATTTTAGTACTATTAAAAATACTATGAACGGTTCTTCTTCAAATTGGTTAGAGTATACTAAGTCGTTTGTGGTTTCGTTAAGCTCTATAGTTTTGTTCAAATATGCATCGGTGAGATACATTGATGTAGACAGATCTGTTAGGTCTAATGTAAAGTTGTCCGCTTCCAACACCAGTTCAACTTGCATGGTTCACATTTTTCAAGTCGTATTTACTTTTAGTATAAGAGCGCCGAATTGGGTTTCCGGAACAATTGGCATTGTGATACCTGAAAAAGAGAGAAAAGTTAAATTTCCTTTTGTGTTCAGAAAATCGGCAAAGATTTTTTTGTTAGAGGTTTTTTTTGGACGGCGTAAGGTGCCGTTTTAACATCAAACGTATACCTACGTGCGCTGGGTCAAAGAAATCCTGGCTTTTGTAAAAAAGGTTACGCGACAAATTCATTCACAACTTTTTGTATTATATTGTTTAAAATTTTACATATTTAATAGCGATGGTAACCCTTGACCAGAAGTGGGACATTGATGGGTTGCTATTATATTTTATTTCCATGATACAGAAATAAGAAAACAAACATTTTTACATAACTTAATACTAAAGTCATTTAACATTGCACACAAAATGAAATTATAGTTCAAACAATAAAATTGATAAAAAAAAACAGAAAAATCTTTTAACGCCCAGTTTGAAATAATATTGAAAATTCATGAATATTTAAAACTTTTGCGAGCCTGGTGTTTACAATACTCTTGTAGGTTTTAAAAATGCTTTAAAATCTTTAATACAACAATGTTTAAGCACGGTCTTTATGGAGATTATAATACGCAAAATTAAATGTAGGCATTACGTTTATGGTCTGCTGATAAGCAACTAAAGCCTTTTTTGAATAGCCATTGTATTACCAGTTCAGTGTTAAGTGAGGTTTAACTCCGAACATAAAAGAAATTTGAATTTATGAGTGTGTGTTATATCTGTGATAGCTAGCTTTTGATTTTTGCTTTCTAATATTAGATTTATTTCATATTTAAATTTGGAAAACCTTTTCGTGTCCTTGCTCAAGCTGATAACCCTGCTAAACGAAATTACTTTGAAGGGAAACGTTACGTTTATCAAATTTATTAAGATGTTCATCATAAAATGCAAAGGCTTGTGTTGCTATCGACCTGGCTGTGATTTTTTTCTGGTCACATAATGACTGGAAAACGAGCGAGTTGTCAAGAAAAATACCTGGGCCGTCATCATCATTACAGCCCACAACCGTCTCACTTCTGGGCACTAGACTCCTCCAAAGATTGTGGAACGAATTTAGCCTAGTATACCAAGCTGGCCAGACGGGTTGGTCTAGAGATTTGTTTAAAATTTTTCTTTATTCGTAGTGCTCTGTCGGCATAAGGTACTCCCTTAATCGCCTTTTACGACACCCACGGGTTAAGATGGGGTAAATGGTAAAAAGGAAATGTTATATCTGTCCCACTCACACCATTCATTTATCATAAGTGCGAGCGAGATAAAACAATTGAATTTAGCTTAAACTTCGGTTGAAATATAAAGCGTTCCATTCGAATTAATTTGTTATTGAACTAATTTTGATGATTCCAATATTGTTTTCTTAGAGAGATAACCTTTTCATCGTAATATGAAAATAATACGGAGGGCTTCATTAATTATGATTAAGACATAGCAAAACTTTATTATACTCGAATTTAGGTCGCTAAATTGATTATGAGGTTAAACTTTGACAACAAAAGTTTCTTTGGGAATTGTACATTTGTCTGGTTTGTTAGTCTAATGGTCTAAAACAATTACTTGTAAATACTGATGTTGTAAATATGAAGTGTATTTCTGTCCAATAATAGTTGTATGGAGGTCGTCTTGAATAAAACAAATATAATTTCGAAAGGCCATTATGTACCGATCCGCAATTTAATGCGATTCTTTCAAATTAGTTACGTGATAAAAAATGCTAATGTATAAATAACTTTTTTCATAACTTCATAACCTGTTTTGTGAACGATTTGAAAACAAAATCAACTTGAAACTGCTGTACCTATTTTAATAAAATATATCTCAGAACTATTGCTAACTACAGCTTTCGAACAAAAAGAGCTGTATCAAAATCGGCCCATTCGTTTAAGAGCTACGATGCCATACACGTCAAACTCATAACACGCTTTTTGCGTCGGAAGTTAAACAGTTAATAAAAGTAAAGAGAACAACTTTGAAAAAGTTTTAAATTCTTGTAGACATTCTGCCGTTAAGTTTTTGAATAGAATTATTATAGTTACTTTGTCTCTCACTTGAGCGAAAAGTTTTGTGAAGAGATTTTATATGAATAGTTCTAATTTAAAAGTTTTATAACTTTGAATTACATTCGACTAGAATTGAGTTAAATGTGATTTTAAATTGCAATTTATTTTATGGACAGTACGTCAACATTAATATAATTATTTACTTTTTGAAATTAAGTCATTGACATTTTATATGAAAAATATATACAGATATATACAGTATCAAAAATCTAAAGATCAAAACTAAGTATCAGCTCTAAGTAACCCTCAGCTCTCTAGTTAGAGAAGACGAGACCCGAGCTGGTAGATTAATAAAATAGGTTCTTAATAAATTATAATTTTGAAGTAATATTGTAACTAGACGGTGGTATAAAATAGGTTTATTAAATAGTGCAAATTAGACTTAATTTTTTCAATCGGGCCGAAAATTTGATGTTGTGCCTGTCGAAAGATTTAAATGTACATATAGTCAAAGTCAAATCTTTTTATTTTATTTGGATCACATACATGATACTTATGAACGTCATACAAAGCCAGTAAAGGTGTCAGTAAATTTGCCTACGGCCAGTTCGCTGACAAGGTTGAGCTCTGAGAAGAACTTGGCAAGAAACTCAGGCCACTCTTTTCAATCGCCATAGTTGTTACAATTTTTTATATATTTTTTTGCCTAGAACCTCTATTGATCGTAGATTATTTTTTACATTTTTTGAAATACTCACGCTTACTCGTTTCATCTTAACAATTAAACATTCAAAGATCTGTCTCACTGAACGCGAGGGACTCATTGATATAATATATTTTTACGATGGTTATCATTACCTCAGTACGTCCCCACAGATTATAAAGCTACTCGTAATAAACTTTGCTTGTTATTTCCCATGAGCACATTTCGTTCATCAATCTTCATTAAAAAATATATTGTATTAAAAAATCTGCGTACGAAATATAGGTATGATCCATCCACCTTTCCCTATTCCTTTGGGGGACAAAATGTGATTAATATGTAGGAAAAAATAACAGAAAATTGTTTTCTAATTTTTTGTTCATAATTTTCAGGGTCATTGACCACAGGAGCGCTTCACTTAACGCTTAACAGCTGACACATGTAAGTTAGGTACCAGTCATTGACCTTTCTACATAATCCAGCTGATTTTTAAAATTACGATTATATATATTTTTTTCAATAATTTTTACCTGACCTTCTGGGCGAGTTAATAAATTCCAACATTAGGGTCTGCTTCAAGTCCAGTTGATAAAAAGTTACACCTATTTAGATACGGTATTCTATAAGTTTGAAATTTATTCGCAAATAAATGTTCTTAGATATGTTATAATTAACTCGTCATGGGGCGCTGCAAGCACAGGTGTGCCTTAAATTCATTCAATAAAATTCAAAGGACTCAAAGGACTATCTTGACTGGCCTGTTGGAGTGTTGGTCTAGTGGTTAGTGACCCTGACTGCTAAGAGGGAGGTCGTGGGTTCGATCCCCACCCAGGACAAATCTTTGTGTGATGAGCATAAAGGTTTGTTCTGTGTCTGGGTGTAATTTATCTATAATATGTATGTATTTACAAAAAAATATATATATATTTAAGTAGTATATCAGTTGTTTAGTACCCATAACACAAGCAAATATAATTGCTTACTTTGGGACTAGATGGCGCTGTGAGAATGTGGTAGAATATTATTATTATATTATAATGTAATCAAAGGTATATTGGTTAATCTCAAATATAGAAGCACCTAGAAGCTTTAATCTCCAAGACAAATCATCAGTCACGAAGTGTATTTGAGACAAATACAAACTTTAACTAACAAAGTAGGTTTGATTACATAAGTTTGAAACTGTAATCGGTAAGGTTTATGTATTTTGTACGCGGTGAGCCTCTCGAATTTACTTAAGGACGTAGTTATACCAAGCGTATAGTTTGCTGCAGATTTATTGTAGTCTGCTAACTGATAAGAAAACAGTATTGACGTTTTATTTATGTAATTATTTTGAATCCTAACAAACTTTAAGCCAAGATAATGACAAAATGACTGCTTAATAATGCAGAATAAATTATAAAATTCATCGACCTCTTACAGTTTACTTTAAAATAATAATCATAATTAGCGAATCATTTGCGGTAGATAGATTACAATATGCTGCAAACCATAATATCGTTATTTATACTATTTTTGAAATAAGGTTTAAATAATATGAACAGTGACGAATATGAATGATAAGGTAAAAAAACAAAAAATAAATATTTATAATACTAATAAAAAGATAAGTGCTACGAAAGCTCTACGCAGAGTACATGTGCTACGGCGTAGCTACGTAGCAAAATCTACTACGAACTTTTAGTACTTGAAATTTTCAATGCTCAATAAACTCAATTAATTTAATTAATTTTATTAATTGGTAAAATCGTATCCATTTTATCCATTATCATATCATTACATTTTATCCTAGCAACTTTTTTTTTACCACATTCACACAGCGCCATCTAGTCCCAAATTAAGCAATTATATTTGCTTGTGTTATGGGTACTAAACAACTGATATACTACTTAAATATATATTTTCTTTGTAAATACATACATATTATAGATAAATTACACCCAGACACAGAACAAACATTCATGCTCATCACACAAAGATTTGTCCTGGGTGGGGATCGAACCCACGACCTCCAGCTTAGCAGTCAGGGTCACTAACCACTGGACCATATTAAAACTACAGTACATATAATAGTATTAACACCCCAACAAGTGGTTTTACTAAACTTCAATTCCCTGTATCCTATTAAATGACCCGTAGAGAATAGAGAGTCGTCTCAAAGAATAAACTACCTTCTGCCCCTGATATATGGTTGAATTTCCAGTGAAGTGGTAAAGGTTGGCGTATATTATACCTTTTTGTTGGATTTTACGACTTGCACGTGTTGTTCTGTAATCTTTTCAGTTGAGGTATGGGTGATAAATAAAATGGGGTTGCTCTAAAAGGAACCTTAAAACCTTAACAGAAGATATAAATTTAATTATTACTAATCTTGATTTATGACGTTTTACGGATGGGTTGTAGTTTCTTTGTGTGTAATGTGATGTGAGTTGTACGGTTTTTGTAAGTGCGACCGCTAATCTAGGTGAGCTTTACTGAAGTATCGATTCTTGAATCGAATTGGTTATTAAGTTTTGCAATCGAGAATTCCTTACATAATAAAAAAAAGACTTTTTCATTTGCTTGCACGCTTGCATCTTTTAAACTACGCCACGGATTTTGATGAGGTTTTCACATAAAGACAGACTGATTCATAAGAAAAGTTGAAGTAGGTATGTAATTTTCATCATGTGAGTCTATAATAGCCTGCCTCGATAAAGGGATACCCAAAAGTACTGCCTTGTTAAGAAGAAAAAGGTGCAGTTGCATTTCATAAGAAAAACGCATGTAAAGTTAATAACTTTAGATAGGACTAACCACTTTTTACTACATGCATATGAATGTATATACAGTACATAAAATTTTTGCCTGTCTTTCTGCATGTCTGTCTGTTTGTTCCGGCAAATCTGTGGAACGGCTGGACCAATTTTGACGGGACTTCAAAATTGGTCCAGCCGTTCCATTCACTGGCAGATAGCTGATGAAATAAGGAGTAACTTAGGCTACTTTTATTTTAGAAAACTTCTAAAATTATTATAAAAAAGGATTGTTGCTTTTGTTAAATTCCACGCGGACGAAGTCGCGGGTACAGCTTATTAGTATATATTTGTCGTATAAATACTGCAATAAAGAACCCAATAAATTTATCTTCAAAAATATAATCCTAAAGGCTTTAATAATAATAATAATACATAATAATATTCTACCACATTCACTCAGCGCCATCTAGTCCCAAAGTAAGCAATTATATTTGCTTGTGTTATGGGAACTAAACAACTGATATATTACTTAAATACATTTTTTTTTGTAAATACATATATATTATAGATAAATAACACCCAGACACAGAACAAACCTTTATGCTCATCACACAAAGATTTGTCCTGGGTGGGGATCGAACCCAAGACCTCCGGCTTAGCAGTCAGGGTCACTAACCACTAGACCAACAGGCCAGTCGAAAGTTTCAAATAAAAGCAATCCCTATACGGTCCCTTACCTTAAAATAAATGTTTTAGAATAACGTCAATATTAATAAATCCCAACAAGTTTATACCTATAAAGGTTGAATAACTTTTGATGTGCCTATAAATAAAGATTGGCATTTATTAAAGTCTGGTTATTGTAAGATATTTTTCATTATTCTTTAGAAACCCATACTGGCTTATAGATAGGATAAATCTTTATAACAATGATACATTTTGGTGGTAGGCTTTGATCTGTCCATAAAGTGATGTCGTAGAAAAGGAGTTTCCGTGAAAAAAGTTTTCTAGTCAAAAAGTCAATTAAAATAATAATAATCCCATTTTAAATTAAAATTCTTTAAGGGCCTCTGCGTGTTGGACCTGTGTCCCCGCGTAAGTCTTCCAAAAGGACCGGGCATACTTCTCACCTTAGAGAGAAGTATAGCCGTGAGAAAAGAGACATAATAATAATAATATTTCACCACATTCACATAGCGCCATCTAGTCCTAAATGAAACAATTATATTTGCCTGTGTTATGGGTACTTATACTATACACTTGTGTGTTTGATATACTTCTTAAAAATTTTTTTTTTCGATAATACATACATATAAATTACACCCAGACACAGAACAAACAATAATGCTCATCACACAAAGATTTGTCCTAACTCCTGGCTTAGCAGTCAGGGTCACTAAAAAATAGACCAACAGGCCAGTCAAAAATAAAATAAGTAGCATAAATGTATATTTAAAAACAAATTAAAAACACTTTTTATTGGAGGAAGGTATAGTGTCGACGAGTCCATAAATGAAAAGTCTTAATTGCTTTATCTGTATTTTTTAAATGATATTTTAGTGAATAATTTCATTGTGTCATCATTAATCATCATCTCAACCTATTGCAGTCCACTGCTGGACATAGGCCTCTCCAAGCACGCGTCTTTCCACTCGGTCCTCCACCTTCCACATCCAGTCAGACCCAGTGACCTCTTTCAGGTCTTCGGTCCATCTAGCTGGAGGGCGTTCTACTCTACGCTTGCCGAGTCGCGGTCTGCACTCCAGGACACGCTTGCTCCACCGTGCATCGGTCCTTCTGCAGATATGACCAACCCACTACCACTTTAGCTCGCTTATTCTACGAGCTATGTCGATAACTTTGGCTCTTTGTAGAAATGTATATTGTTTAGAATTAATGACTTAAGATACGTAAAATTCGTGATCGCGGTGCTTTTTCTAAACACAAGGATTATATGCAATTTTTTGTTTGCAACACTCATGAACATGTTTTATACGAATAGTATACAAAAAGCAGCGGCAGGAGTATATGCGGGCCACAAAATTTGATGTAATGAAATAAGTACACTCTCTGCAACTGTAAATTAGCGTTCAAGCTGGACACAGTTTTATTCTTTATTAATTTAATTAATTAAAAAAAATAAAAAAAAATAAGTAAATAAAAAAATATTGTAATTCTAAGGCAAGGACTACATGGCATCATTTTTTCTTTAGCTCATCAGAATATGATAATAAAATAAACTCAATAATATGAATCTCTTGCTCAGCAGTCACACATTCTATATATTAATTTCCACCGCTTATAATAACCCGCTGTTTCTGCGGCCCCTTTATAAAAGTGATGAGTACAAAAAGTTATAATGGACAGGAGATAATGGTGCGTACAAACTGAAACAGCCTGCTCAGTGCTGAGAGCCACAGAAGACTCACTCACGAATAATGTATCGTGATAAACAGTAAAGTTTGCAACGGGTTTTTTATTTATGCACTAATTAGTGTGCAATTTTATTATAATAATGTATATGTAAAATCGCTTGCTTTGGCCGAAATTGGGCGAGGCCTATGTTCAACAGTACACGTCATTGAGCTGATATGATAATGATGAATGTATCTGTATAGAAAATTATACATCACTAATCTATCAAAAACTGTTTTAATAATTTTGTAGATATTTTTTTTTATATTTATTCTGGTACAAACAGTCATTATCACTAATGTAATACATCAAGATGTTCTTAATTAAAGACAAAGGAGTACCCAAAATTAAAAAATAAGTAATTTACGATGTTGAGCGTTACCTGCTTATACTTAAACAATAACAGTTAGACAATGTTATTTGTATAACATTGTCTTCATCATCTTGAATTGAATTGAATTGTATGTTCAGTAAACAGTATAAAAACTTCTACTTCTGTTTATTGAAGAAGCATAAGTTCTTTCTTCAAAATCGTAAACAGCGACGCAGCCAATTATTATTATTTAATTTGCTATGTTGATGTTTAAGTTGATAAATGAGATGGCTGCTATCTCTATAGCTTTATGCAACTAAATCTTTATTTATCATAGCATGATAGCACCGACAATTTTCAATAGGATAACCACCAAAAAGTAATCTCAGATAATATATTGAAAACACCCGTAGGTTGAATGATTGATTGATCACCAACATTGGAGATCGAAACACAAAATCAACTCTTATACGTGAATACAAAGTTGATTTTCATTTAACAAAGCATCAAAGATACGCTTTATTCAATGTTTTATAAAAAAATATTGTTAAGGCTTCCCTTTGTTACAATATTGTCATTGCTTAGTAAAAATAAGTAAGTGGACTTAACAAATAAACAACATTCAACGAATACAAAGAGCTGCTGATCTCAAGACTACGTATATTAAGATCATAGACATCAAAGAACGAAATTTAAACCAAAGAGTTACATAAAAAAATATCAGTCTGCCATTTTACGCTGTGAAGCACTACTTGAAACAACAATAGTGTATTGGCGTCTTTGTCGCACTTATTATTTTGTTGAATCGTTGAAAAGTGATGACAATATTAGAATTTAAGCTTTTTTTAGGTTTAGCACGCACTACAGTGAGGCGAAAATGAAAATTTTGTTATGTTTTTAATTAATGTTTTGTTATAACCATAATAAAAAAAAACTAAGTGTATTTAATTTTCTTTTACGTTGCCAAGAGTGGGTTATTAAGAGTGAAAGTCTATGGAGGACTTCAAGTGACTTCAACAATTTGGCTGTAATTTAAGTAGAAATATCCGGGTACTTTTAAACTTAGGTGTCAAGTTGGTGAAAGAAATTTAAATTTATTCCACAAATGAGAAACTTTGTAAAATATTCATACGATCGGCTTCATCATCATCAGCAACCCATTAAGTTCCACTGCTGGGCTCAGTTCCCCTCTCCTCTATCTAGAGAACTGAGAGGGTTTAGGTCATAATCCACTCACGCTGGCCTAGTGCACGATCGGCTTAATAACTTAATACATATTATATTTTTTTTCAAAAAGTAATTTTTTTAAAAACCTTACTGAGATATTGATTAATATCAGGTACTTCACTGATCCTAATTATATCCCAAAATTTCCTCACTTACACACCACACACATCAAAAATAATACATAATACATATCTTAAAATATAGTGTACCTAATGCCGTAATATAAAAAGGAAAAGTAATGGTTATACATACACACATAATTACTCAAATAAAACACAGACAAACTAATATATTTTACAAACAAGCTATAACTAAGTTTCCTCATATTATCTTGTGGGCTATCAGCATATATAAATATTCAAGTAACCACAGAACACGACCGCTCACAAGCACGTCTGCGGTGTTAATGATATTACTGACTTCCCCCACCACAGTGACGTAATGAAGGCGATCTACCCGCACTGGTATAACATGTATTATTATAGTAATAACATGCTTAGGATTTGATTTTAAAATTTCGCCCAAATGAGAATTCATTCCATAATGCATTCTCTCTCTCTCGCTCTCTTATTTAAGAGCTTTGCTTTTGTCGGTGGAGCAATCGCCATTATTCTCTATTTTCTGCTATTTTTTCCACTTCTTGATACGACACAACTTCCACTTTTTCCTTCACTTGCTGGATGAAACTTCTCCTAGGTCGACCCCTGCCTCTCCTTCCTTCTATTTTTCCTTCAATTATTGTTTTAAAGAAAAGTATTCGGTAAAGCATTTTGAAAAAAAAATTGTGAAAGGCTAGACAGTTAATTTAATGGCTGATTTAACCAGTTGACTGCGACATATACTCGTACAATGCGTCCAGTAATTGTATATTTGTAGTCTCCGTGACACAAAGCATATAATATAATTAGCGCGTTCTCTTTAAAAAAATAATGTGAATATAGTCTTTTAGATTTATCGTAAAAATATAACAATCATGGATCGTTGACACAAATGAGCTATTCATATTAAATAGATAAAACTTATAGTATCAGAATAAAATATATATTTTTTTAGGTCGGGAAAGTTGGCCTCGAAAAACCCTGACATAAGATTTCGCTAAGATAAATCATTGGTTTAACACTTTGTTTCAATAGCCGCCATAAAGTTTATTGTTGTCTGGATATGATGATATTTTTCATAGTGAGAGTCCAATCCATTCTAATATTCGCATTTATAATAATATAATATTTTTCACACATTCACATAGCGCCCTCTAGTCCCAAATTGAACAATTATATTTGCTTGTGTTATGGGTACTAAACAACTGATATACTACCTAAATATATATTTTTTTGTAAATACATATTATAGATAAATAACACCCAGACACAGAACAAACAATCATGTTCACCACACAAAAAATTGTCCTGTGTGGGGATCGAACAGACGACCTCCGGTTTAGCAGTCAGGGTGCTAACCACTAGACTAACAGGCCAGTCAATTAGTAGGACGAATATTATTTATTTTTCGTAATACAAACTCTGTATTAGAATAGGTACGAAGTGTGGATGTTACCTTTCAACATAAAACTCGCCTAACATTGTTGAACTCTAATGTCGACATTATGTGTCTGAACGCAGCCTTAGTCATAAGCGGAGGGTTAATTAATTTACACTTATATTATAAATAGAAAAAAAAATGTTTGTATGTAACAAATAAACTTAAAAACTACTGGACCGATTTCAAAAAATTGTTTTACCGTTAGAAAGCTACATTATCACTGAGTAACATAGGCTATATAACTCCACGCTACAGCCATTAGGAGCTAAGCAGCGGCCAAATAAAGAACGACGGGAGCGAAGCCCCGCGTGACTTCTATGTACTAATAATTATATTTACTAATAAGTGTCAAAACAAAAAAAAGCGATGGTGGCTGAATGGATAAGGAACCGGCGTGCAAATCACGCGGTCCGAGTTCGATCCCGACCGGCAGTACCAATGTGGATTTCACTTTGTGAAATTTATATGTACTAGTCAAGTGACTTACCATCTGCTAACGGTGAAGGAAAACATCGTGAGGAAACCCACATACCCTAGAAGAAATTCTATGAGTATGTCTGCTCCACCAACCCGCATTAGGCCAGCGTGTGTGGATTAAGGCCTAAACCCTCTCAGCTCTCTAGTTAGAGGAGAGGAGACCCAAGCCCAGCAGTGGGACTTAATGGGTTGCTGATGATGATGATGAGTGTCAAAACTCATAGACAAGATATGACATCGTAACGTAGTTCAACTGAATTGTGACGTATATTTTAGCCTTCAGCTTCAAGGCTTTTATCGGTTAAGGTGTCAGGCAATTTTCATTCGACCATCTCACTGACAAGGTTACACCTTACGCAAAAGCTGGTACCTAAGTGACTAAGGCTACTTCTTTTATTGGCAATCATATAAAATATAAAATAATTTTCTTTACACGTTGTACCTTTTGTAAATAAAACAATTTTCTTTCTTCTTTCTTTCTTTCTAATATTATAAAGCTAAGAGTTAGTTTGTTTGTTTGTTTGGTTGAATCTCAGGAATGACTACTTGGAAAAGAAAGCATATTTTTGTGTTGTTTAGCTCACTTATCAAAGAATGTTATCCTATAGACTATATACCATCACGCTACGACCACAGAGCGTTTCACAGAGCGAATAATGACTAAAAAATTAAAAAATAACAAAACATCAATTTCCTGTAACTTAACCCACACATTAATGGCCATTGTCCTCTCATTATAATAATGAAAGCAGAACCGCATGTCGAAACGAGTTACATAACAACAACGTAAAGGATTCTAATGGTGGCACTTCATGTCGAGTTTTAAGAGCGCCTTTACAAACAGTGGCAACGCCGCAATTTAGTGTTATATTTTGTAGTTTTGCATTTTTATTATTTAACTGGCTTTCGCCCGCGACTTCGTCCGCGTAGATTTCGATATTACATAGATCTTTGTTTTGAGTAGAAGGGACAGATCAGGAGTACCCTCAATCGGCGAGAATGCATGAAAAGACTGATGAATGTTGAAGAAGCCAAAGATGTATGTCAGAATCGTAGCAAGTGGAAGGAAATGGTCTCTGCCTACCCCTCTGTTGGGAAAGAGGCGTGATCTATATACCTATATATATATATATATATATTGTTTTGAGTGCAATTCATGAATTCCACAACACCCCACTACAGGAGTTGAATTTCATTTTACGTCAATATAGATAACATTTTCGTAATCAGCATCCTTGAAAACCTTGACAACGACATCCATATCAATTTCTAATTATTTTCACACCTATTTCATCCCTTAGGGTAAAAATAACCCATCGACTAACTTCTTAACTGCCCATCCCTATCAAAAATATTAAAAACAACATTTTAAGTTCCCATCCCAATACTAATTTGCAAAACGTTAACTTCAAAACAAAGATCTTTTCATACAACGTTTCATCCCCAATTTCACCCTTCCAAAGCCACCCTTGTCAAAAATATTGATAAGGGTATTTTAAAATATTATTATTATTATTAGATATTAATTTAATTATAAATGTTTTTAAATGTTTTATATTCATCAGCAACCCATTAAGTCCCACTGCTGGGCTCGGGTCTCCTCTCCTCTATCTAGAGAACTGAGAGGGTTTAGGCCATAGTCCACTCACGCTGGCCTAGTGCGGATCAGACATACTCATAGAATTTCTTCTAGGGTATGTGGGTTTCTTCACGATCATTTCATTTCGGGATCGAAATCAGACCGCGTGATTTGCACGCCGGCGCCGCCGCGCCGTTCTCTTATCCATTCAGCCACCATCGCTTGTGGTCGCAAATGTTTTCTATTATATTATTATTCTTATAATTCTAATTGTATTGTATTTATTAATTAGTATTAATTTAGTGTGTAGTTTTTTATGATTTTTATTTATGATGTCTATTTTTAATTTTAATATTTAATGGAATTTTGCTGTAAAATATGGGTTAAATACCTAAAATAAACAATATTTAATTTCATTTAATTGTTAAGAATAATAAAACGAAACATCAATTAAAACAAACAATATGTAAATAAGCCAGACGGTGCCAATATTAATCAAATGATTTCTCCCATTATTGATGATTCTAAACAATGCAAATGACAAGCTAATTTGCATACTTTATTTATTGGAACTAATGAATTTAATGAAATTTATCTGTTCGAACAATTCTATACAATTTATAACTAAACTAGACGTCGCGTGGAACTTCGTTACCGTCTTTCTTTATTTGCTCACTGCTCAACTTCTATTGAGCGTAGCGTGATGTTATATAGCCTATAACCTTCATCAATAAATGGGCTATCTAAAGAATTTGAAAATCGGTTCAGTAGATCCTGAGATAACCCCTCTTTATAATATTAGTATAGTTATAGATAGATACATTTAGTGACATCTACCTCGCGTCATACGTCACCTAAGGGCCCAGTCTGCTAACACCATTGTAAGCCGATGGTCTTATTCGACGGCTGTGATTGGCTTACTAAGTCAATCGCGCCATATTGCCGGCCTGTGATTGTTCCATCGGTCTGCTATCGACGCGTGTAAATTAGCAGAATCGACCACCTGGTCTTTGGTAGTAGTAGTAGCTTGTTGATATGCGTGCAAATAAAATAAAATTCTCATCATATCAGCCCAATGACGTCCACTGCTGAACATAGGCCTCACCTAATTTCCGCCACCGCGATCTTGTGCTTCCCGCCTCCAACGGCCACCCGCAACCTTTGCTAGGTCGTCGGTCCACCTGGTGTAAGACTACCCCACGCTGCGCTTTCCAATACGTGTTCGCCACTCGAGAACTTTTTTGCCCCATCGGCCATCAGTTCTGCGAGCTATGTATCCTGCTCACTACCACAAAAATACTGCCTACATCATAATACTCTGAGGTTATTTTTACGTTCATTTTTTTTAATATAGGTCGCAGCAAAGGCTTTAAAATTGATCCTTGCATAAATAGGTCGAGTCTCAACACGCTTCAGTAGAAATAACTGCGTAGATGTGCTTGTTTTAATAAAGGTAGAAAACATATTGCAGAAAAAACCAAAGCATACACTCATACTGCTGTTGTATTTTAAATCTTGTGTGTACTGACATAACGTCCAAATTGCGAAGTGTATATTTAACTTTACGTCATTACCCAGTTTAATTACCTACTATATATTTGAGCGATTTTCTATAGATTAGAAATTTATATAATAATACTATCAATCCGTTTACTTAAACTTAACCCCATGCTGGACATAATATATGTTACTCTAAGTGCAACTGCTGGGATATAAGTCATTAGAAGCGCGGGGTTTCGCTCCCATCGTTCTTTATTTAGTCACTGCTCAGTTCCTATTGGCCGTAGCATTATGTTATGTAGCCTATAACCTTCCTCGATAAATGGGCTATCCAACACAAAAATAATTTTCAAATCGGACTAGTAGTTCCTGAGATCCTAGCGTTCAACAAAATAAACAAACAAACTTTACAGCTTTATAATGTTATATAGATCAGTATAGATATACATAGATAATCCCTATACGCTGCCTCATGCCGGGTTAGTAGGTAAGTAAGAGGGTATGTGGCCTTTCTCACGATGTTTTCTTGCGCCGCAAATGATATATCATTCACCACCTTAGGTTTACTGGTAGAGAATCCTCTGACATTAAGAACGAAGAAGAAGAACAAGGCTCAGAGTACACCCGCTACGGACAACATAATCCCTTTCTTTTCGCCACTAGAGTAGGTGAAATTGAATATATTCGAAAAAAGGATAGGGACAAGCCACCCTTCTATCGAGTGGCCCCCTCCCGTCAGCGTAGGCTCTGACTGTATAGTCACTATATAAGTAATAAGCGGCTAGCCACTGAGGCTAATACCCACTATTGCATTGTTATCCTCAAATAAATTTATATAAAAACTAGTGATAAGAGGAAACAACTAGGATAGGTTTCTTAAAGCTCCCACTCTCCGCGGACATATATGAAACATGCATTTGTAAAATTATATTTATGTAAGTGACATGTATATATAAACAAGAGAAATAAATGAATTCTGATTCTGACATTAAGATCGCCTTAATACATAACATTAGCCCTGTTTTGCAAGCCAGTAAAATCCCCTTTTGCCCCTCCACTTTTTATAACTTATTTTGTAAAACAAACACAATTAAAGCATGTATTATTATTAAGCTTCACAAAGTCCCGATTTTCAATAAATCCATAACGTCTACTTCCATTATTGGAGAGAATGTCGTCGTGAAAAACTCCAAATAGTATTAAGTCGGATTATTGAACATTATCGCCTCAATGAGCATAGCATTTTCACAATTTTTTTCAACGCACCGGCTGTTTCACAGATGTTATTGCTCACGGCGCTGCTATTAATTGTTAAAATAAAAATGTTGGAATTTTAGAGTACCTTTTAACTACGTGTTTGTTGATGAATATACATAGATGCATTAAAAGTTTAGAAAACTGTACATTTCACATGAGTTTGTTCTAGAATGTTTTCAGTAATCGTGCGAAAATATTCTTTTTAGCCTACTTCAAAAAAAGAAGAAGTTCGAATCTTTTTTACCATCATGTTCGTCAGCGAGAATAGCTTAGTAGTTAAGTAGGTATTTGAAAGTCATTCTTAGGTTTCTTTCAGTATTTTTTACCCGACTGACAGGACGGGTATTGTTTTTCGCATGTATCTTATATGTTTGTAAATTTCTTTATTCCCACGTTTCTTCCACACGGCTGGATGGATTTGGACAATTAAGGTATCGTTAGATTCTTCTCAAAAACCCAAGTGTCCTTAGATAGGTCTTATAAAAAAAAAAGACAAGACGGCGAACTTTTGGCGCCAAATTGTAAGAAGTTAGAATTTGTTTTTAACTAAACTTATCGAGTATGGTATCAAAATGAAGGGAATCAAAAGGAGATTACATAATATATATTCAAAAAGAGTTTATACATAATTTAATGGTGTCAAATTGTAAATAGTTAATTTAATTTTTTTAACCAAACCAATCGAGTACGGTATCAAAATAAAGGGAATTAAATGGAGATTACAAATATATACAATTAGTAATTCTTTGTTAAGTGATCATTTTGCTTTTGGCGTCAATTCCATCAATCAATTCAACTTAGTGCAGTCCTATGCGTGAAAGTGTTCTGTCTTAGTAATCTACACTAATAGTATAAAGAAGAAAGATTTGTATTTTTGTATGCAACGAATAAACTTAAAAACTACTGGACCTATTTCAAAAATTCTTTTGCCGTTAGAAAGCTACATTATCACTGAGTAACATAGGCTATATAACACCACGCTACGGCCAATAGGAGCTGAGCAGTGACCAAATAAATAACGAAGGGAGCAAAGGGAGCGTTTTCGCGGAAGATTGAGCAACACTGTGTCTCGTAACATGACGCCGAAATGAATACCCGTGTCATGTTTAATTTTAATTATAGAATTGTATGTATGTTAGTCTGTAAGGTATTTTTTTTTAAGTAAAGTAAAATTTATTCAAGTAATAAGGTAAATATCATCAGCAACCCATTAAGTCTCACTGCTAGGATCGGGTCTCCTCTCCTCTAACTAGAGAGCTGAGAGAGTTTAGGCCATAATCCACTCACGCTGGCCTAGTGCGGGTTGGTGGATCAGACATACTCATAGAATTACTTCTAGGGTATGTGGGTTTTCTCACGATGTTTTCCTTCACCGTTAGCAGATGGTAAGTCACTTGACTAGTACATATAAATTCCACAAAGTCCACATTGGTACTGCCGGTGGGGATCGAACTCGGACCGAGTGATTTGAACGCCGGTCCCTTATCCATTCAGCCACCATCGCAAGGTAAATATGTATAAACAGAGAACTCTTAAAAATAACTTAATGTAGGGAACAAAAATTTATGATTAGCCTGTACTAGGTAGTAAAACCTGAGCTACTGGCGGTCTTAGGTCAAACACTCTTGTACTGCTTACAATGTAGAGAGAACAAGAATTGTGTAAAAACTATATATAAAAAAATCATAATAAAACTAAACAAACAATTTAACTACAATTCAATTATAAATATGTAACAGCTTATTTGATTACAACTAACATATTTTCGGTTTGGTCATAGGACAAACTTTGCAAATAATTATAAATAAGTATGTATTTTAAATCGCTCGTTGTGGCGGAAATTAGGTGAGGCCTATGTTCAGCAGTGGACGTCCTTGGGCTGATATGATGATGATGATGATGATGATGTATTTTATGAGACTTTGTATCTCGAAATAAATGATTATTATTATTATAAAGCCCCGCACGACTTCTATAAATAATGAAATCAAGCATTCATACTTTCGCAAAACTAACAATCATTTAGTACCCTAACGTTGCCAATACGTATTATCTTGTCGATTGATTTTACGATTGTGTGTATGACCTACAATACTATTACTAGGTCAATGATAGAACTAAAAATAAAACTAAAATTGTTTCTAACAGCAGCTTTGAAATATTAAGTTATATCGATTTAAGTTTACGATGTTTGGTAGTAAGGTGTTCAATATCTTTGGGAGAATTAGGCTATCTACATTTCAACCCATAAACGTCCCACTGCTAGGCACGAGTCTCCTCCAAAGAATGTGGAGCGAATCTAGCCTACTAAACCATGCTAGCCAGATAGGTTGGTATAGGGTATGTTTCGAATTTTACTTTTATTGTAATGCTCTTGTCTGCTTAGCATTACTTTCTTAGTCGACTTTTACGACACCCACGGGTTGAGATGAGGTAGTGAAATTATGTATTCTTAATCCGTCACAACACGGATACGAATTTTAAATATAAAGCTGGATATCTATTATGTTAGTGCTCCAACTCTGCTTTAACAATGAAAAACAGTTCAACTGCGAGCTTAAGTTTAGAGAAAAATGTTTCTAAATACATAAATCTTAGAACCATTTTTCAAAGACTTGTGAAATGCAATTAAGACGTTCTTGTTTAGCAGGGCAGAATTTACTGTGCTCCCTGAAACTGTTTTGATGGAGTAAACAGCCTGAGCTTCCATTACTATAATTATTTTTTGGGTTAAATGCTATGAGCTACTTTGCTAAGTCGACCAGCTACCTATTGGTCTGTTGTAGCGCCCACACATACACTTAGATTTTTTTCTATCGTATGTGGATTCCCTCACGAATTTTTCTTTCACCGTCAGTACATAGTAGGTCACACTACGTATAAATTCCACAACGTGAAATCCACATACTGTCGTTTGGAATCGAACTCGGATAGCATTTCAACCCGTGGGTGTCGTAGGGATTAACCTTATGCGCACAGACCGCACTTGCGCTTGTCAATTATAGCAGACATTAGCTTTCAAAAGGTTATTATTAGGTTAGGTATAACTCAATAAAAAATTTGAATAGGTAATATTATAAAATAGAACATGATCCATTCAATATAATCTCAGAATAGATACATATTTCGTATCTAAAACCAATATCAATAAACGATATTTATAAGAAGGTTGTTGTCAAACCTCTGTGAGGATAAAGGATTAGTTTAATGCCTTTTATGTTCAATAGGGGGCGCTGACAGAGACTTTGTCTGCGTCATCGATATTATCTATTGTGAAGTTCAATTGTCTGTTAATGCTGAAGCATTGATTCTTATGGCTGCATATTTCAAATTTGCGTGTGGATATTTTATTTTAAATATTTACTTTATGATTGTAAATGACTGTTTGTTACTAATATAAATAAATTTAAAAAAAATTGGACTTACTAGACTTTAAGTTTAAGGTTAATTGTGTAGGTATCATTTTTTTATCAATTCATCTCATTAAATGACTTCACAATAAACACTTATAATATTATAAGCTAGACTCGTAAGATTTATTATATATTTTAGACTGGCCTGTTGGTCTAGTGGTTAGTGACCCTGACTGCTAAGCCGGAGGTCATGGGTTCGATCCCCACCCAGGACAAATTTTGTGTGATGAGCATAAAGGTTTGTTCTGTGTCTGGGTGTAATTTATCTATAATATTATGTATAAAAAAATGTATTTAAGTAGTATATCAGTTGTTTAGTACCCATAACACAAGCAAATATAATTGCTTAATTTGGGACTAGATGGCGCTGTGTAAATGTGGTAGAATATTATTATTATTATTTAATAAAGGAGATGTACATAAATTTAATATTTACTTTTTAACAAGAAAATTAGTAAGTTCTATTATTATTTCAAGGACTTTTAGGACCACGGACGCAATATGAAATACACTCGCCTTTGTGTACCATAATCATGATTGATAGCATTTTACATTGTGAAGTTTATGAGAAAATTGTTGACCTGTCATATTAAAATAATATACGACCCATTGAGGCCTTTAAATTGCTGTTTTGCACGACTCGGAGAGTAGGGAAAGGATTTTGTATCGAAATGTTATACGTCCAATGTTTTCGAATCTATTGGTGTTATATTATTTTAGGTAGGTAGATTTTCTTTTTTATATTTCTAATTTCTCTATTGCATCCTCAGTATAGACAGATCACCGACTTCTTGCTCAGTAGTCTTACACATAAGCACACTTACACTGAAGCAATCAAAGCAATATTATATATGAAATTTTTTTTGGCACCCGTCATCCTAGGGTATTAAGTCCAATCCTCTGGGAGACCCACGCTGTGTTTTATAATACGTGGCACGCACTCAGGTACCTTTTCCCCATCGGCCATCAATTCTATGAGTAAAGAGTACTAAAATTGCCAACATAGCTCACCGTATCTCATCGTAGAAGTGGCAGTAGATAGGTCATCTACTGCCACTTCTACGATGAGATACGGTGAGCTATGTTGGCAATTTTAGTTCTCCTACGGATCTTTTCTTTTCTGATTCGATCACGCGGAGAAAACGAGCCTCTATCTATAGCACACTGAGCGACAGTGTGTTTTCTAATGAGAGAGATGATCTCATACAAAGAATAAGGTAATAAGAATTTTCTGGTCGAAGAATATAATCAACGCAAATTTTAAAGTTTCATTTCAGATCACAGAACATCTCTGTTTTACTGTTTTATGTATGCACAATAAAGTGTGCAAATGCCACTTATGGCAATAATTACTATGATGTCAAAAACTGCACGATTCTACAAATTGTCACAAAATTATCAAAAAAAGTCTTATTGACATGATTCAAGGTTAGTTTTTCCGACCGTTAAGTTTTGTATGTATTGTAACATGTAAGTGTGTGCAACTGGCGACAGCGGTTTCAGTACAAAAGTCTCTCGATGGCCTTTCTATCCTCTAAAAAAACCTATCTCTGTTCTGTGTTTCAGATGCATGCATACATGACTGCACCCAAATCTGGAAAGCCATTTGCGGCACATAACAGTCCGTTTTTATTAAAGCCCAGCTCTCCACAGCGAAGTTATGATGACATTTATGCTATCTGTGGCATACGGTTACGAATTACTAAACCTTACCTTGTAGAGTACATTTTACGTGTTGATTATGAGTATTAATAAGTATAGGTAGGTGCTGTAATTATCTGAATACGTAAAAAAATATTATTAGCAAATATTTTTTAATTTAGTTTTTTTTAGCCCACGAAAAACGGAGGCGGTTACTTAGTAAAATTTCTGTATTTGTCTGTTTGTTTGAGGTAAACTACGAAACTACTGAACCAGTTTTGGGGACTTTTGCTGGCGGATAGCGAATGTCACAAGGAGTATCATAGACTACTTTGATTTTCATGAGAGAGTTTTGTGAAAAAAATAAAGAAAACGGAGAAGTCGGGGGCAGAGCTAGTAAATAATAAATCCTCACTTTTAGGTACCAAGAGGTCTCTCTTACCAGCCAGTATAACCATATTAAAAACACACACCTACTAAAAAGTAATCTACCATTTTCTTTCAGGAAATTCCGAAAGACAGTTCTCACGGCAATTCTTTCACTCGTTTAGATTAAACCCACTGAATGTTTAAATGAAGGTTGGCAGTTACGTAGGCATAGACTAGGAAACTTTTCCGGATGTTTTATTTCCCGAGGGCGAATAAAGAAGGTTTTACATACGCCGAATAAGGTACAAATTATGTTTATACAATTCATTTAAGTTGACAGTTTATATTCTCATGTTATAAGACATCTCCATTTCTGAAGATCGTGTTTAGTAAGGCAAATGTAGAAATGAGTACTGTTTCACCATCATCATTTCAACTCACAAAAGTCCCACTGCCTGGGCTCGGATTTACTACTACCATACCATACCACGCTGGCCAAACGGGTTGCTATAGAATTTTGTTTCGAATTTTCCCTTAAATATTTTCCACACAATTTTATTACGTTTCTCAGCACGCCTAACATATTTTCAGGCCTAAAATAGTAAAGTACGTCTAGAAATAACCGTAAAAGAACATAGTTGAGGCAATAAATATAACTCAGTCACGAGATAGGAGCTACTTCAACTAATAATAATATTACGAACGATACAAAAACATGTATGGAGCATGTGGTACAAAATTATTACCCAAAAAGGGTTCTTTAATGGTTTTACCGCAAGAATATAAAAACTTGTATGCAAAGGCGATATTCTATACTGCCCTACCAAAGAAGGACGGCATAATTGCATATCAAGCGCACGGGAAACTGTATCTAAATGAAGTAACTTTACATACGTCTTTACCGCATCTGCGGCTTTTCTTCTTAGCAAGGCAGTATATATTGAAAGTATTAGGCAAAAATGTCACATGCATTCAATCAAGAAGGTACCTTGTTGCACTCGCTAAGAGATCAATATGGCCTTTAGTGGCAAGGGCATATTGCAGCGGCGGCGGCGGCGCAGCTGTGCGGTAACTGTGGCCGGTCGTCGCAAACGCTTGGTATGCCAATGCTATACAAAATGTATGAACAACTGCATCCGCAACTTGTGGTGGCCACTACTGGCTCAATGTGACTTAAGTGACATATTTATTTACAGTAATAAGAATAATAAATCTGCTTGCGACGACACGAGGCCACTTGTGGCGATACGAAGCCATTCGCGGCGCTGCGGGTAACCGAGCGCTATGTAGGAATTAATCTGTACAAGAAAAGACTACGTGCGTGGGGTCGCTGGCGGCCACAGTGTGAGGCCGCCAGTGGCCGGCTGCCTCGTCACGTCGCGTCGCTGATAGTCGCTGCCATTCCGGTATGAAGCGGCCCTAAGTCTCCAATCCCAATCGAATGACATAACATTACATAATCGTAGCTTTATGCCTTTTATATCTTTCAAACATAATAATATGTTTGAATATGCATACAAAGAGACTTGATTTCGACATATTTAGATTAATTTTTCAGCAAATATAAAGGCAATCATATTTTATGTGTTGTGAATAGGTACTTTGGTCATTAATGCAACATTTTTAGGCTATACAGTTGCATAATTGTAGAGATCTATTAATGTGTTCATTTTTGTTTAATTACATAACAATTAAAGTGTTAACTGCTGTTGTTCTTTCGAATAAAACTAAAATATCCAAACGGCTACAAATGGGTTGCCTCCCTAGCGTTAAATTAAATATACACAACCCACAAAATATTCATCAGTTAGCCCATACAAACAGTTCGCGCAAACTATTCACCAACTACAAAAACAACCTAACTCTCACGTAACCATTCGCTATTAGTTTCAAGTACTTAATTCTTAAAGAAAAATCGTGCGGGCAGCCATTATAAATTGAAGGGACCAGAGTAAAAATATAAATTTACTAAAGTACGTAAGATACGTTTTGTTATTAATGGGCTGTTTAGTAAATGTATTTTTATTTGCGGTTTTCAGCTCACGTTTTTCTTGTGGTTCATTTTTCAACCTATTGTTAAATAATTTACATGTTTGATAAATTAAAATGTTAATAGTAGTTTATTTATATACTAGATAGAAATTAGAAGAGTAGAAGTCCCGCAGGATTTCCTCCGCGTCGTTCTTTTTTTTAAGAAGGAACATTACGCGATGTGGTTTCGCTTTCGTCGTTCTTAATTTGGCTACTGCTCAGCTCTTATTAGCCGTAGCGTAATGTTATATAGCCTATAACCTTCCTTGATAAATAGGCTATCTAACACTAAAAGAATTTTTCAAATCAGACCGAGTAGTTCCTGAGATCCTAGCATTCAACCAAACAAATAATCTCTATGGCTTATAATATTAGTATAGAAGTAAAGATAATAATATAATAATATTCTACCACATTCACACAGCACAATCTAGTCCCAAAGTAAGCAATTATATTATTTGCTTGTGTTATGGGTACTAAACAACTGATATACTACTTAAATACTTTTTTTTTGTAAATACATACATATTATAGATAAATTACACCCAGACACAGAACAAACCTTTCACACAAAGATTTGTCCTGGGTGGGGATCGAACCCACAACCTCCGGCTTAGTCAGGGTCACTAACCACTAGACCAACAGGCCAGTCAAAAGATACACGTATTGGTACTTCTGTTCTAACATTGGAAAACGAAAACCACGATCCAATCCGCGGAGAATACATACGCAATTCAGTTCACAGAAATACAATCACAAAACAAATAAAACATAATATATAATCTTATGTAAACACATATGTAATCATAAATCATAAACATCAAAGAATATTTACACAAAGATAAAAACGTTTGGCGACAAACAAGTTCTTTGAGTAAAGTCCAAAGGATTAAGGTATTTGAACAAGTTTTTTGTTTGAGATGTGAATAGATTTATGATCGAATCGAATTCTTATTGTTATAGTCTAGTAAATGAGTGCTCGAAATGGTACTGTGGAGGGAAATGTCGAAAGCAGAAATTTTGACTTAGGAACTTTGTTTGGACTAGTTAGGAGTTAAACATACTAAAAGTCCTTGCCCCCCGAGGTGAGCCCGAGAGGGGGGAGCACAAAGAAGGTCCCGTTTTTGGGTTTTTTTGTTTACATCTCGAAACAACTACAACTTTGGTTGAACACTATTTATCTATCTCCAATCTTTGTCTAGCTATGAGCTTTGGGTCGCCTCGGGGGGGGGGGGGGGGGTAAGGACTTCCTAAAGTCAAAGTTTCTGCTTTCGACATTTCCCTCCAAAATCATTCATTGACTGGCCTATTACTATACTAACGTTATGTTATCACTAAAACCCATAAATGTCCCACTGTCGGGCATTGATCTCCTCAAAAAACATTGGAGAGAATTTAGCCTACTAAACCACGCTGGCCAGCCGGGTTTTTATAGGCTTTTCTATCGAATTTTTCTTTTCTCACAGTGCTTTGGTCTGCTTAAGGTTACTCCCTTAGTCGCCTTGTACGACACCCATAGGTGGAGATGGGGTAGTGACATTATGTATTCTTAATCCGTCATTACACGGATACCTTACTATAGTAGAATTGGATTCAATACAGAATACCTTTGTCACTCGCTTAGTTAAGAAGGGAAGTGGATAATTTATTTCCAACTCTTCCATTTACTTCTGATTAATTTCGTTGCGTGTTCCAAGACAGTAGGTTAGGCATTCCTTGGGAATACCAAGTGTCAAAACTTGGTGTTCGCAAGGCAAGGGTCATCACAATTAAATCCTGGCTCACAGAAGTTGCAGTGGTGGGAATGTGAATGGGATTGTCCTGTAAAAGTAGGTATATTAGTGTTCCATAAAAAGTGTCTTTGTCTCTAAGCACCCGAAATGCCATTAAATATGTTTTTACATTGGCCTATGTGCCATTTGTCGTAGTTTCTTCATTATGTTCTCGTCTAATGACAAAAGTAATTAATTACCGCATACGAATGCCACGCCACTGCCAACTTTGTTACAAATTAATAAAGTACAATTCAACAATTCGTTTTTATATACTTGTATAAAAGAAAGTATTTTTCCCGTAGTTTCTGAGGGTAATAAAAGATAATATACATATGTTAAGTATCTGCTTGTCTGTTTGTCAATAATTCAATAATTCTGTCAATAATATTTTAAAGGTTTTTTAATACATAGCATCACGCCTTTTTCCCCGAAGGGGTAGGCAGAGGTGTTTCACACCCACATTTCGCCAGCTATGTTTGGTCCCATGAAATAGGGGGCGAGCCTATTGTCATCAACCGGGAACATTTGTTTACCAAACTCCGGGAAAATCTTAATACTGGAATTTCATGATAGAAAAACCCAATACCATTTTCACCCGACCCGGGAATCGAACCCGGGACCTCTTGCACAGCAGTCGTATACACTGCTGCTGCGCCACCGAGGCAGTTTTTTTAATTTTGTTAAGTGATTTGTTTTTGTTTTTATTTTTATGTTTTAATTTTATTTTCAATTTATTTTTCATTAGTCTATGAATAGATACTACATAATAAGTATAATTTTTATATTTTTTAAATAGTGTACTTGTATTTCATATACAATACTGCAGTATGCATAAATATGCATACTAAACTGGATTGACAATTGCTCGAAGCTTCCCACGGGACAGGCTTTGCCTAGTGTGGGGAGTTTCGGTAATCAAACATTATGTTCAATGCTAACATTGTTATTTCCATGGTTTATTTCTATTTTATTTTAACATAAAGTTGTATGTAATACTTATGGTAATAAACATATTCTTATTCTTATTCTTGTATTATATATTTATTTCGTATTATCTACCACACGGTCCGTGTAGTGACGGATTAAGAATATGTAATGTCACTACCCTATTTCAACCCGTATGTCGTAAAAGGCGACTAAGGGAGTAAACTCAAGCTGACAGGAGCACTGCAAGAAAAAGAAATTCGCAACAAACCCGTCTGGCCAGCATGGTATAGTATAGGCTAAACTCCCTCCACATTCTTTGGAGTAGACCCGTGCTCAACAGTGGGATGTTTCTGGATTGAAATGATGATGATAGGTTCAGTCTAAATAACCACTATACTCATATCTTAAAAATTATACACAACTTACCTATTTAAAAAAAAAAACAAAATACTCTATTCACAGGAATTTCATTAAACTAGAATATCTGATTGAGGTCAGATTCCTGAGGAAACGTACCCAAAAGGCTAGCCACATTACTGCGTAGGATAGCAAGGCTATGCGTTACCCCAGGTAGATGCCTGCCTTTGAATCATGTGATAGCTCAGAAACTCGCTTACAAATTGAGCATTTGGCCCGAAGCTCTAAGAGTTTCTACCCCAAAAAGCTAACTTTATGTAGACTATATTACAAAATTTATAATAAAAGGAAGACAAAGTAACGGTCATAAACTAGTGTAGTTTAATTATATTAGTATTGTTTTTGGAAGATTGCCAACAAATGGATAGCTGTCATCATGAGACGTAATATTCCATGAAATGAATAATAACTAATGACTGGTCTGTTGGCGTAGTTAGTGACCATGACTGCTAAGACGGAGGTCGTGGATTCGATTCCCACCCAGGACAATTCTTTGTGTGATGAGCATGATTGTTTGTTCTCTGTCTGGGTGCAATTTATTTATTTATCTAAAATAAGTATGTATTTACACAAATTTGTTGTTTAGTAACCAAAACACAAGCAAATATAATTGCGTAATTTGGGACAAGATGGCGTTGTGTGAATGTGTAAAAATATTATCTACTTATTAATCTAAGGTTCAAACTTGCCCTCTATAGATTTTTAACATAAAACTTTTTTCGACTCATAGTGCGATATATATCTATATTCAAGTCAAGCGATGGTGGCTGAATGGATAAGGGACCGGCATGCAAATCACGCGTTCCGAGTTCGATCCCGACCGGCAGTACCAATGTGGAATTTATATGTACTAGTCATGTGACTTACCATCTGCTAACGGTGAAGGGAAACATAGTAAGGAAACACACATACCTTAGAAGAAATTCTATGCGTATGTCTGATCCGAAGTGGAATATGGCCTTAACCCTCTCAGCTCTCTAGATAGAGGAGAGGAGACCCGAGCCCAGCAGTGGGATTAAGTATAAGTATCACTAAGGTATCTTTGTATGTGATAAGTGTGCCTGAACTATGTAAACCTATGTTTCAGGTAATATACAGTAACTTTCGATGGTAGAGGCAGAAAGAGGCAAATTAATAGCCACAATACCATAGTGAAACTCATTGTAATTGCAGTTTGTAAAGAATCTAGTAATGCCAAACGCATATTTCAAACAAAAAGGTTCTTATATAACTTAAGGTCACAAAAAAGCAGAATTGCCTTCACATTGAAATGTTCTCGAAATAGAACATTGTTTCTGTATACGTCTACCCTACGTTACCTTTAAGTGACGGATCACCTCGAGCCAGAATTTTCGTATACCTACATATATATCGCCAGAGGTTTGTTTTGTGCGTCAATTTCTTCTGAAGAGAGCAGCGTGGAAATAAAACCTTATAATATTCTACCACATAATAATAATAATATTCTACCACATTCAAACAGCGCCATCTAGTCCCAAAATAAGCAATTATATTTGCTTGTGTTATGGGTACTATACAACTAATATACTACTTATATACATTTTTTTTTTGTAAATACATACATATTATAGATAAATTACACCCAGACACAGAACAAACCTTTATGCTCATCACACAAAGATTTGTCCTGGGTGGGGATCGAACCCACGACCTCCGGCTTAGCAGTCAGGGTCACTAACCACTAGACCAACAGGCCAGTCTGATTCTTCCAGACCTTGATTTCTTACTGTTTCATGGAATATGAATAAAGAGAGATAACTGAAGCCTCCGTGGCTCAGTAGTTAGTGACCCTCACTGCTGAGAAAGAGGTCGTGAGTTCGACAATTATTTGTTCTGTTTCTGGTTGTAATGTAATGTATATATAATTTGTATGCATTTAAGAAAAAAAAGTTATATAAGTTTTAAATAAGTTATTTAGTACCCATATTACAAGCATTAGCTTAGTTTAGGACTAGATGGCGCTGTTTTTGAATGTTCAAACATAAAAAAATAAAGAAAAAAAATAAGAGAGTTAGTTAGAAAAACATCTATAGACTGCCTCGATGTAGCACAAATAAATCTATTGCAGCAAAGTTCCAAATATAAATGAAAAGCTAAACTATGATTTTTTGTAATTAAAATTAAATTAGTTTGAATCTTATCACAGTGTATATAAGATTCTAATTAAAATTTCAATTTCTAGAAGCACACTGGTCATGTTTGAAGTGCTAATTGGCTATCACTGAATTTATTCTGGTTACATAATAACCTATTAAGACGCTTCCAATCACACCCCATTTCTTACTAAGACCCATCCAAAATTACTATTTAAAGGTGCTGTTTGGCCCCTGGTTGATAAGTGTCTGATAGTAACAGATTTTATATGAAAATGTGTCAAAAATCTATCTCTTGTGTTTCGATAGATTATAAATATCAGACACTTGGCCAGATGTGAAACTGATCCTAAATTACATAATAGGTCCATGGGACATACATTATTTTGTGAAGACGTGATAATTTGAAGGCAAAAATGTAGCACTCGTAGCAAAAGCTACGCAACTGTCTACGAAGGCAAGGGCTACGTAATCAAATGCTACGATTAGTCAAGAACCTGTAGAGATCATTAAGAAGTGTCTTAGCTAAAAATACGCCCAAGTATAGGGTTATTATTTTTATTAAATTGTCATATTGCCTTGGTGGTGTAGTTGGAGTTTATACTACTACTACGTAAGAGATACTGAGTTCGATTAAAAATGGTAATATTTTTTTTTGTTATGACATTTTTAGTTAGAAATGTTTCCGGTTTAATAGATCGTTATTACATGAGACCAAAAGATAGCTGGCCAAATGTGGGTGTTATTCCTCCTATACCTCTGCCTCCCCTTCAGTGAAAAATCTCAATTCTAAGTTAAGCTAACCTTGTTACATTTAAAAAAAACATTAGCGCTATGTATATGAAAATACACTTTTTCTCAGTCAAGTTAGAACAAGAAATTTCTCACTCACTTACTCACTATAACCCGGCAAACGTCCCACTGTGCACTGCTGGGTCTCCTCCAAAGATTGTGGAGGGACTTTACACTACTCTACGCTGGCCAGACTATAGACGGGTTGGTTTTTTTTTATACCACGACGGTGGCAAACACACGTACGGTCCGCCTGATGGTAAGCGGTTACCGTAGCCTATGGGCGCCTGCAACACCAGGGGCATCACGAGCGCGTTGCCGACCCTTAAGAAACCTATTCACTCCTTTTTTAAAGAACCCCATACTGTAGTCCCTTGGGAAAACCTCGTTAGGGAGTTCATTGCATAGGGTTTTGTTTCTCGAACTTTTCAAAAGCAAGAAATTTGACTGAGCTTTAATCAAAACACCTCCAAAATCTACTACATACCCTCATTAAGTTATAGAATACAAACGATAAGACCAAAGCTTTCAGTCAATCCAATCAGCCACAAAACTAGATAATAAACCAATATTCGGTACATATCATATAAATACACATATGTGTTTGTTCAGTTCATTGATCTAGAAACATAAAGATTAACGACCAAACTAATTGTGTCTGCGACTGTACTAAACTAAGGCTGTGAGTGCATTCATCAGCAACCCATTTAGTCCCACTGCTGGGCTCGGGTCTCCTCTCCTCTAACTAGAGAGCTGAGGGGGTTTAGGCCATAATCCACACACGCTGGCCTAATGCAGGTTGGTGGATCAGACATACTCGTACACGTAGAATTTCTTCTAGGTTATGTGGGTTTCCTCACGATGTTTTCCTTCACCGTTAGCAGATGGTAAGTCACTTGACTAGTACATAATTCCACAAAGTGGAATCCACATTGGTGCTGCCGGTCGGGACCGAACTCGCACCGCGTGTTTAGCACGCCGGTCACTTATCCATTCAGCCACCGCACCGTCGCTTAACTTTATTAACTATTAGCTAATTTTATTTAAATTACTAAGCTTATTAATAGATAGAATGTGGTAGACGTTAAGTCAAGTTGGAAGCCCACCAGGGTCTTTTTTTTTAAGAGGGGAATGCGTTAGCGCTTACCACCTCGTACGGCGACACGGAACGGTTATGTGAGACTCACCAGTCGGAACCGGAATACCCAACCCTCTGTGCACCGTCTCTTCGCTGTGATGGGTGGGCCGCCGGAACTTGATATGACATCAGTGGACCAAACACCAGGGTCCTCTAACCCACGCGATAAAATAAGAAGAATCGATACGCCATACTTCAAATTACCAGCATACATATACAAACATAGATTGTCATCTTGGAGTTGCGGTTTATATCGTATTACCGAGTGACGTGGGTTCGATTTCCATAAAAGACAAATAATTGTGAAATTCATAGATATTTGTTTTGAGTATGTGGGTACTTTTTGTTTCCAAACTCAAAAAACAATTATTAATTGATTATTGTACACAAAATTACAGAAAAAAATAATAAAACTAAACATGATGATTGTACTTAAACTCAACTCAAATTTGGGTTTTCTACCTACACGCATAAAATGTAGAGGAAAGAGAATGGAAACAATAATATAAATAAATTTGAATAGAAGCACAAATTTTCATGCTAATCGTTAGCTGTTACCAAGATCCTGGTATCTTCGAAACTCGACAAATCAAGCACAATGAATGAATGAATGAACGGGTGAATGAATGAATGAATATTTTTAAATGCGGACTTCTCAACTAAACTAATAAATTTATGTGTAAACTAAAATTGTAATAACTAATAGCTAATTGCATAATTTGCAAACACATCTACTAGTTATTATTAATAATAATTTACTCATGTGACCACGTCCTTAAACCATACGCGATTGTACAAAAAAGGCAATTTGTTACCGTCCTGTGGGAAAGAGATACAAACACAACTTTTTTGTGGCTTAGACAGAGATAGGTGTTGCCGAATATCTCTCGTGCCTTTTAATTAAGAGAATACAAGGTTTGAATATTAAGGCTTTTGCTTTTGAAAAATGGTTAATTGTTGTCGAATTAAAATTTTAGGAACTTTTCAATCGTATTCTGGTCATGTTCTATAACAACTTTGTAATTATTAAGTCATTAAAAAGGGTCTGATTATCGTTGTTCTTTTAATCTTCAGTACTGTATAATAATCCCTTATTAATATTACTAGCCGTTGTTCGTGGCTATGCCTGCCTGGATTCAGGAATACGGTACCCGTTTTTTGAATCGGATATCGTTTGCAGTTTTTTTTTATTTAGAAATAAAAGCATTTATTTATTCCTTCATATTTATTCTCCGATATAAACTGTTCGTTAGCTATGTAGAAGTGAAATTTTAAGAATATAGAGGTTTATTCAACTGTCATTTCATCAGCTAATTAGGTCATTGTGATCTCTTGCATAGCAATCTTCAAATTCGAAAAACTGTAAAAAAATATTGTCTAGCAATTTTTTATCTTCTTTTTATCAAAATAAGGTTCTATATACCCTGCAAATATTGACTCAGTGCGTACAATGTGTTAAGTGTCAAACTCATTGAAAGCTACGATTCGGTAGTTTATCTGCTGGGAGGCCACTATTAATTCGTGGCTGCCACTCAAATACCTGTCTCTCCCCTCGGCCATCCAGTTCAACGAGCTATGCGGTCTCCCCACTCCCACTTCAGCGAATCATCATTCATCATTACATCCTATAAACGTCCCACGGCTGGGCACGAGTCTCCTCCAAACAATGTGAAGGGAAATTAGCCTACTATATCACGCTGGACAGACGGGTTGGTATAGGGTTTGTTTCGAATTTTCATTTTCTTGCAGTGCTTTAGTCGCCTTTTACGACACCCACGGGTTGAAATGGGTTAGTGATATTACGTATTCTTAATCCGTCACTACACGGACTACATCTTCAGCGAATGCCACGAAATAAAAGACTACACTCTTTTCTGCTAGTGTCATATGATGACGTCACAAAGATGACGTAGTAACACTCGGAGTCAACATTTATATCCAGTCCTTTGTAAAATACATACACTGTACTACATAGACTGCTATACACTCATAAAGTGTCAACGTTTACGTCCTAGCTCTTATGATTCGCTTTGTGGGTACTTGTGTTTGAATTTAGGTTCTATATCTTGAGTATATGGTTTAGTATTGTGTGTTTGTAATTTTCTTTTTAAAATAATGTTGATAAAGACTATGTGTAACATGAAACCAGTTCTTAAAATTAAGTACGATATTTCAGACTTACTCTATGAGTATGAACCACAACACATAACTTAAGTTACTTTTTTTTTTTTTATTGTAATTGGGAAAACAAACAGTAACACAATTTTCTTATTCTAGGGTCTTAATGTATAAATGTATTAAGTTATTGTGTAACTCACAACGTTATCAACATATTACAAACAACATTCTTAACTTGAACTGAAGAAAAGTGAGTTTAAATCAAAGAAATTGAAAGAAAGATAATTGAACACAAAATATCCAAAAATGCATACATATAACATAATTGTGTGTGGTACATACTTATATCAACTGGCCTGTTGGTCTAGTGGTTAGTGACCCTGACTGCTAAGCCGAAGGTCGTGGGTTCGCTCCCCACCCAGGACAAATCTTTGTGTGATGAGCATAAAGGTTTGTTCTGTGTCTGGGTGTAATTTATCTATAATATGTATGTATAATATTATTTATCTATAATATGTATGTATTTACAAAAAAAAAATGTATTTAAGTAGTATATCAGTTGTTTAGTACCCATAACACAAGCAAATGTAATTGCTTAATTTGGGACTAGATGGCGCTGTGTAATTGTGGTAGAATATTATATTATTATTATTATAGATAAATTACACCCAGACACAGAACAAACCTTTATGCTCATCACACAAAGATTTGTCCTGGGTGGGGATCGAACCCACGACCTCCGGTTTAGCAGTCAGGGTCACTAACCACTAAACCAACAGGCCAGTCAATTACCGAGAATTGTTTTAGTTGCGTTTCATTCTATAATATTTCAAATTGAAATATTTTTAAATATATAAAAAGGTTGGCATGGGCAAGAAGTCCCTAAATATTACCAGAACCCTACCCTTAACGATCTATCACACGAAACACGAATTTGGACACTTAATTTCAAGAATATTATAACGAAGCTAACGTTAGCTTACCATACGATATAGTAAATTTGCGATATTGAACTTTAGCCTCACGAAATTATAAGCGAAATTCGAATATTCATGTATAAAATTATAACCACGTAATAAGAACGCGATAATGAAACTTAATATCATAATGATAAAAACTAAAATAAATAACTTGAATAAAAATAATCATAAGACCTTAATAGAAATGCGATAATGAACCATAACTCAAAGTTTATAGAAGTTAGATTTCCTTTCAATAATAAACATTGCGTAAATAGTACACTACAAACACAAAATAAAACTACGATAATTAACCTTAATGCGACTGTAATATAAACCAAATTCCTTTATAAATCCTTGTGAGTTTAATATATTTCTAACTTAATTCTTACATCGCAAAGTAATTCAGCATTAAATCCCATTGATGACAAATAGCTTTAATATCTCAACACCCCGTCGCGTGTACAATCCCATTAATAAAATATTCTTTCCGACCACAAAAATGTGAGAATTTAAAGGTAGTTATTTAGTTTAAGGTATTTATTCACTAAACAGTTAAAGAGTTGTGAACATTAAAATTAAATATGAAGCAATTTCCTTTGTTTTGGTTTAACATACATATACATACATATAGATCACGCCTCTTTCCCAACAGAGGGGTAGGCAGAGACCATCCTTCCACTTGCTACGATTCTGACATACATCTTTGGCTTCTTCAACATTCATCAGTCTTTTCATGCATTCTCGCCGGTTGAGGGTACTCCTGATCTGTCCCTTCTTTAGAACGTCACCTATTTGGTCATGGTACGTTCTTCTAGGTCTTCCCCTTCCAACGTTTCCTTTCACATTCGCCTCATATATTTGTTTTGTCACTCTTCCTTCATTCATTCTCTCTACATGTCCAATGTGTTGGTTTAACATTTGATATAAATGCTAAACAAGTAATTGAAAAATTCAAACCCACGACGGGACTTGAACCCGCGACCCTGCCATTCCGTGTGCAGGGCTCTGCCAATTGCTTAGCATTTATAAGGAAAAAGGAAAGGAATATTGAGTTGCTACTTTCGTTACGATATTAACCTACCTGCAATGGAGGAGTATCGTCCGTAGGTTTCTGTAATGAGCCACGCATAGCATAGACTGGCCTGTTGGTCTAGTGGTTAGTGACCCTAACTGCTAAGCAGGAGGTCGTGGGTTCGATCCCCACCCAGGACAAATCTTTGTGTGATAAGCATTTATGCTTACTTAGTTACACCCAGACACAGAACAAAGCTTTAGCTTTGTTCTGTGTCTGGGTGTAACTTATCTATGATATGTATGTATTTACAAAAACAAAATGTATTTAAGTAGTATATCAGTTGTTTAGTACCCATAACACAAGCAAATATAATTGCTTACTTTGGGACTAGATGGCGCTGTGTGAATGTGGTAGAATATTATTATTATTATAGCACGCATAAGTTGCATAATGTTGTCATGACGTCATCATATTAACAGGTCATGAAAAAAATCGATCTCAGTGACGTCCGTCCGCGTAGCTCAATTGGCAGAACACTGCACACGGAATAGTAGGGTCGCGGGTTCAAGTCCCGTCATGAGTTTGGATTTTTCCTTTATTTAGCATTTAAGTATATAAAAAGAGTTGTGTGTGTACGAATGGTAAATGTAAGCCGATCGTATCAACGTCAACAAACTACGCACCTTGGGAGGTGAATAAATCACACAACATCCATATAACTTCTAGTGGACCAAAACCTTAATGCCACTTAAACTTTTATAAACCTTTTATAAATCTCTCAACTAGCATTAACATGATGAACGACGACCTTAACCTCGCAAGAAGACCCACGACCTATAATGATAGAACGATGCTTCACGTAAGCCTAATCGATATATAAGATGGGATCTCTTAATATAAATTTAATATGCTTATATTATGTGTATTATGAAATACTATGATAGGAGAGCACGGACCCGTTCCGTTTGTATGAATATAAAGTTGCTTGCTTCTATGTATATTTTGTAACATATATTATACAAAAAAAAATATATGTTAATAGAACCCTTGAAAAATACGACTCTGGGGGCTTACTCTTAATTTCGACATTCGAATGTTCGGTTTTGATGTACTTACATTTTTTTTATACGGTGAACCGTTTTCGAGGTTGAGGGCTCCTCCTTCTATCTCGAAAACGGTTCACCGTATAAAAAAATTATAATCATTGATTTATCGCTATTTCATCAACTAACGGCGCGTTTAGGAGGCCGGAGGCACCGGTACCCTGAAGTGATCCTGTGACCGCGCGCTCTCCTCCCTCTACCTCGAAAACGGTTCACCGTATAAAAAAATTATGTAAACAAAGTTTGTAGAGAATTTTGGATTCTACAATATTGATAAAAATACAAACAGCAAAAAACCCATAGGAAATGAGATATTTACAAAAAAAGCGCAAAAAAGCGATTTTTGTGAACTTTGACCTTGAAATTTAATAGTTGCGTACACCCTACCATATGTAGGTTTTGAGACAACTTTTAGGGTGTCAATATACAAGTATTTACAGACTTACAGCTGGGTATCTCGAATTCCGAGATTCTTACCTAATTTAAGCTTAAATGATTGGACTATTATAGAACGCCGAAAAGGGCCTTATGTCAAGCAAACTGCTCCTTCAAATGGAAATTAGAATGTGAACGTCTTCGTTCTTTCATTGTACTAACTATAATCCTAATTGAAAGGGAGCGAACCTAAATTTAGGTTAATTACTTATTTGCGAATCCTATTTTAGTATGACTATCTATCAAACTCTTCGAATGTTGAAACGCAATGAATCATTATGAAAAATGATTGCTTGACAGTAAAAAAAGGCAAGTAACGATTTTGTCAGGTATATCTACAGTAATAACTCGATTGCTGAAATGAAGAACATTTTATTTCGGGGGTATATATTATGTTACAGTCAAAACTCTTAACCAGTCAAAAGTAGTTTTGACTGGCTATATCAGTCAAAACTCTTAAAAAAGTATAGGTCGGTACTAAGTTAGGTACTAAGACGGTAGTAAGATTTCTAAACTGGTTGTCATCATCATCATCAGCAACCCATTAAGTCCCACTGCTGGGCTCGGGGTCTCCTCTCCTTTAAATAGAGAGCTAAGAGATCAGACATACTCATAGAATTTCTTCTAGAGTATGTGGGTTTCCTTACGATGTTTTCCTTCACCGTTAGCAGATGTTAAGTCACTTGACTAGTACATATAAATTCCACAAAGTGGAATCCACATTGGTACCTCCGATCGGGATTGGACTCTTTGCACTTCGGACTTGCACGCCGGTCCCTTATCCATTCAGCCACCATCGTTTTTTCTGGTTGTGTTTTATAATTGTTATAAAAACGAATCTAACTAAAAAAACTTTTAAACTTTCGCGACATGTACACATATTTAATTATTATAAAACGGGTCTAGGTCACGTATTATATTATAAGGAATAGTAAATACCTTATTTATTTGCCCGACGTTTCGATCGGATTGCACCGATCACCAAAATAACCAAAATAGTTCCGGACTCCTTACTTTCTTAAGAGTTTTGACTGATATAGCCAGTCAAAAATACTTAAGAGTTTTGACCGTAACATATTATATACAAATTTAATCAAAAGTAAGATGGGGCAGTTAGAAACTTTTTCTCCCTTTTTTAAACGCTTGCTAACTAACATTTCACGTATGAACATAAGCAACTAGAGATAGATGGATATTATAGTGACATATATACGAATAGTGTCTGTATGCCGTAGTAAACAGAGATTAACAAATTGACTCGCTTCGTTGAATAATGGTTTTATCTTGTCAGCTAGTTATTCATAGCGACGTTTCATCTCACACGTTTCTGTTTGAAATGTTCACTATATTAATGTGTAAGAGGATAAGTGGGTAACTTTGAATATTTGGGTACGTGAAATATTTTGAAGTGATGGAGGCTGAACGGATAAGGGACCAGCGTGCAAATCCCGACCGGCAGTACATTGGATTCCACTTTGTGGAATTTATATGTACTAGTCAAGTGACTTACCATCTACTAACGGTGAAGGAAAACATCTTGAGGAAACCCACATACCCTAGAAGTTCTATGAGTATGTCTGATCCACTAACCCGCACTAGGCCAGCGTGAGTGGATTATGGCCTAAAACACTCTCAGCTCTCTAGTTAGAAGAGAGGAGACTCGAGCCCAGCAGTGGGACTTAATGGGTTGCTAATGAAATGATGAAATATAATGTAAAATATTTTAATACCTCTTATTTATTTATTTCATAAAAACTGTGATGATGAGCTAAAGTATAATAAGGCATTCAGAACATTGTGATATCGAGGAGTATTTCAATAGAAACTGAGCAGTTGGCCAAAGATCGACTAGACAGCCCGCGTGTCTAGAAGACATATATATCTCTTATAGTTATTAATATTATAAAGCTAATATATAAAGTTTGTTTGTTTGCTTGCTAATCTCAGGAACTACTGATCAGATTTGAAAAAAATGTTTAATGTTGGATAGCCCATTTATTGAGGAAAGCTATAAGTTTTATAACATCACGCTACGACTAATAGAAGCTAAGCAGTGTCTAAATAAAGAAAGATGATAGTGAAGCCCCAAGCCATTTATAATATACTAGAAGGACACTTAATAATTTTTCAAATAGGACCTAGATCCTAGCGTTCAAACTAAATCTTCAGCTTTATAATATTAGTATCAAATCATTATTAATATCTTTGAAATCCTAGGTAATTTATTTGATTAGATAGATAGTAAGATCTCAACCTATACAAGATATCTACATCTATCCAAAGTCATTTGATCTTCATGAATGATTAATACTCAAACATCACAATCGATTGATGGCGGACTATTAGATTGGTTGAAGCAATTTGAAGGGTTGTGTCTTAGGGTTCTATAGCTAAAAGGTACTAACGACCGTTGTCTATCAAACAATTAAAGTGCTTTTCGTTCGTGTGATAACTGGTTGATAATATATTTCACTTTCTTTAAAAATGAGTTATGATGACACTGGTCCATTTTGATCATTATATTCATAGATAGAAGATTAATATTTTAAAATTCGAAATATTTTTATAGAATTACTTTTAAAAATTATAATTTCATATATTTTACAGTTCAAAAACTTAAAATCAAATGTAATTTTACAGGTTAATTAAAACTTAGGTATTTGACTAATTTCTATGCGGAAATCTTACATTAGAAAACTGAATTCGAAGAGTCGAAATCTGGAACATTCTTATAGATTTGTGGGCTCTTAATTTTATTCTGATTTCTGTTGAATTTCTTTATTACAACGTTTTGAAAAATTGACGGAATAAAAATTGGCTGATTGAAAGAATGCCTCGATGGTGTTACGGAAGTATGTGGGTACGACTGTAGCGCAAGAAGTCTCGGGTTCGATTCCCGGGTGGGGTAAAAGTGGTATTGATGTCGGAAAACGTGCCATTTAATGGGAATACAGCTTGCCGCGTATCACACGCCAATAAACAGAGCCCATTGGCTCTGTTTCATTTCAAAAGAAATTTTCCTTTAATTAAATGAAATTATAAATAAATAAAAAGAAATTAAATAAGTATGTCAAATTTATCAAATTAATGTCCAACAAGAATTTACATTATTATGTAATGTCAGTGAATATAACGTTCTAAGTTTTGTTAAATAATAATTAATATGTAATTACATAATGTATTTTTTTTTAACAATATAATGCTTGCTTACCATTAGAAAAATATATTTTGACAGGAGTCCGTGGACTTTTGAAAAACTTAATTGTATAATTATCTCTTTAGTATATTGCGATGCCGGATTGGGTAGATTATATCAACCAAATATTATATTATACCTATACCAATACATGTAGGTATACGATTATTGTAATAAATGTGTTTGTCTTTAAATCATTGATGTAAGAATCAAAAGCTGAAATCATACAAAGTTTGTAAGCTGTGTCTATATTTTTCAAGATGGCCGACTTAGTCTGTTTAGTACCTGAATATTTGATGGACTCAACCTTCGATTCTATCGATTGTAACCGCTACTGATCAGTCGAAAACTATTATACTCGTATTTATGATATAGGCCTATTAAACTGAGTTTTAGTAACATTTTTTAATAAGCGATTGTGACGGAATAAAAAAGTTAATATCATTTTTCATCATTTCTACCCATAAATGTCCCACTGTTGGGCACGTGTCTCCTCCAAAGAATATAGAGGGAATTTAGCCTACTAGACAACTCTAGCCAGACAGGTTGGTATAGGGTTTTGTGTTGAAGTCTATTCTAAATGAAAACCCTATTAATATAATTGTACGCTACGTGTGTGACGCCCTATTTCATCACTGGCAGATAAACTTTCGATAAACTATTCGATTTAAAAATTATTTCAATAATCTCTCATAAGTTTCTGTTATACATACATATATATCACGCCTCTTTTCCAACAGAGTGGTAGACAGAGACTATATTTCCTTCCATTAGCTATTTACGATTCTGACAAACATCTTTGGCTTCTTCAATATTCATCAGTCTTTTCATGCATTGCCGCTAACAAGATATAATTGTAAGAAAATAAACATTTCGTTTTATGCAGTGATGGTTCTGGATCGCTAAATTTCTGAGTGGTTTACTTGAGATACCCACATAATGTTTATATTGTTTTTGTTTTGTTTATTGTTGTATGTTTATTTGACATATCTTTTATGAATATGTGAGAACCTAGTGTCTACATAAACCTAATATACGGCTTAAAGACACTACGAACCAAAATTTTATAAACTATTTATGAATAAATATATTATGTACTTATCTATCGTTTATGTTATTTTTCCAAAATATCAAAATGTATATTATGCAGGGCCTTAATATTATTTCAATATCATAATCCTTTCACACAATATGTCTTTGTGTTTCCGCAACTAGGGTAAACATTTGAAGTATCATTGTTGTGAATATATAAGTACATATGATACGATATTACCGGTTATCTAAGCTGTTTAAGATAAGGACAAGTAAAACATTGTTGTTTGTAGATAAGATATTATATTCAGTCAAACAAATACACTATAGAGAATTACGGAGTCATTTATCAACTAACAATTTGATGTATGTGGATGGATGGTTTTCTAATTATTACTAAGGCGCCGACCACACTACGCGCGGTGTAACGGTTAGTGTTCCGAGTTCTGCGTTCACTGTAATACGATAGCCAAGAATCCTACACACCAAAAGCAAGAATTCTGCCAGTTGCAATGTACGCAAGTTGGAACGCGGAACGAAGAATTCGGAACTCTGACCGCGGTACCGCGCGCATTGGGGCCGGCGCTTAATTATTCGGCTTTATTTTTATCATCATCATCATCATCACAACCCATAAACGTGCCTTTGCTGGACACGTGTCTCCTCCGAATATGCTAGAAGGAATTTAGCCTACTATACCACGCTGGCTAAACGGATTGGTAAGTACAGAGTTTAGTTTCGAATTTTCCTTTTCTCACAGTGCTCTTGTCTGCTAAAAGTTTCTTCCTTAATCGCCTTTTACGGGTTGAGATGGGATAACAATACGTATTATGCTTAAGAGAGATTTAGAGAATTATGGAGATATTAGTTCTTAATTAACAAATTATGTTTGTGTGGATGGATGGTTTTGTAATAAAACATAAACATAACATAATATCACGCCTTTTTCCCCGAAGGGGTAGGCAGAGGTGTTTCACACCCACATTTCGCCAGCTATGTTTGGTCTCAAGAAATAGAGGGCGAGCCTATTGTCCTCAACCGGGAACATTTGTTTACCAAACTCGGGGAAAATCTCAATACTGGAATTTCATGTTGGAAAAGCCCAATACCATTTTCACCCGACCCGAGAATCGAACCCGGGACCTCTTACACAGCCGTCGTATACACTTCCCGCTGCGCCACCGAGGCAGGTTTTTTAATTATTACCTTAATAATATTATAAATTCGAAAGTTAGAATGGATATTTGTTAATCAATCTCTCTTTTAGAAAGGCTGAAAGTATCTGTATGAAACTTGGTACACAGATAGATTGGAGTCCTTCCACCTGCTACGATTCTGACTTCAATAGAAATCGAGATAACATTCAAATATAAATTATAATCCTTAAAGCTGTTCCCGAGATACGAGAACAATGTTAATACACTGACATATAACCTACATAAACAAAAAAAATATATTTATTTGATAAGATTAGTATGAGATGTCTACGTTATTTTAATTCGACACCAATTGCAATCGACAGAATAATAAAATTCAATCTAATAGTACTAAATGAGTCATTGTTTTATTTTATACATTTTTTTTACAAAAAAAAATTTTACAATTTTTTTTTTCAGTTTCAGTGACTTCAATTTAATTTTCCGTAAAGTAGTTTCTCACATTACACCCGCACACTTTAAACGTAAAATGTTTCATTCATTTTTGTCTGCCGGTTAAAGGGTTAAGAGTACCTACAGTTTTTAAAAATGTGTCTAAACAATATTGCAATTCTCAATAATTATTGTATATTATTGTTAGAACAAATAAATACTCACAAAATCGATTGAGATAAAAGGTATCGGTAGTTTCGGTGATTTGTAATCCATTACCCATCGTCTAAAAGCTATCTGATTGATGGCTAGTGGTCCAGCAATGTATTGATACAAATAATCTATCTATACATATATACATATAACATGCTTTGTCCTGAATGACTGACTGACGAAACAACGCACAGCCTACACCGCTGATCGTAGAGACCTGAAACTTGGAGGATGTGTTCTTTGTATGATGTAAGCGTCCGATGAGAAAGGATTTTCCGAAATTCTACCCCTAAGGGGGTGAAAATGGGGGGTAAAGTTTGTATGGAACAACGTGATTCCTTGGTCCAATCTACTTTCAATTTTGCATAAACATTCTTTATCAGAATTGATGAAAGACACGTTTCGTATTTTATTGAAATTCATCCCCTAACGGGGTCAAAAACAGGATTTTCATTTTATGTAGAACAGTTTTCGTAACTATTGTAACTAAAAACAACTCAATGCTAAAAACTTCAATATTTGACATGTTCAATTTTGAAATAGGGGAAACTAATTCATGAATTGTACCTATGTAAATATCGAAATATACGCGGACGAAGTCGCGGGCAAAAGCTAGTCCTATATACAAGTACAAAATACTTTATAGTTGAATATTTTATTATTGATAATATAATATTAATATAATATTAATATTGATAATATAATATTAATTTGTTAATATATATTGAATATTATATTATTCGTAGCTCGGTTAGAAAAAGGTGTTCGGGAAAATGAGTCCATTGAGCAATTTTTAGCAGTAAGGTGTGTGATTGTGAAGTGGAATGGTCCATCTCACAACGTTTATTTTCGTGATTTTCGGCAGTTGAAAAAATCATGTTTGACATAATATATTAAGTGAAAGAACCATGTGAGCGAAGCCCCACGCAATAGCTTAGGTAACTTTTAATTTAAGGTTTATTAACTTTACTATCTAAACTACTATTAAATTTTTTAATCGAATTTTACCGACTTTCTATGAATTAAAGACTATTAACTTGGAAACAGAACAAGTGGGAAATAGATTTTGCTAGCAGTACCGTTGACGGAACTCTTGGGAATGAAAGTCCTACTAGTTCCGCCACGGAACTTCTTCCATGGAACTAATGGGAATAAAAAATATTAAAATTTATTTGGTTGTCCCGCTGAACAATTCTGAGAAAAAAAGTCCCCCTAGTTCCGCCACGGGACTTTTTCCGCGAAACTATTGGGAATAGTCACCGACTGACTGCTATTAGTGCAACTAGGAGAATATTATTTACAACGGTTCTATTCTGTAGTGATGGCAATCGAATCGACTTAGTGGCGTTCTCAATGCCGGTAACAAAATTACGGGTAGCAAACAGACACAAAGGCTTTGCATCAGCTGCCTCTAAGCCTTCTATAACAAAACAGGGATAAAATAGATGCGATATAACGACATAGGTATATATTAAGTCGATGTTACTTCGTATGTTATTGTAACACAGACTGAGGGACTTATGAAGGTTTCCTTGCGATTTGCCGTCGCCGGTAAACAAGCGGCAAATAATATCAAAGACAAATTTTAGTTCTAAGAAAAAGGTTGTTTCACATTTATGTGGAAACTATTCAATAGATTTTGATATCTATATAATATTTAATTTTTCGTTGAACGCATTAAAATATTTTTTGTGTTGATGTCCTATTTATCGTGAAAGGTTTTAGGCCAGTTTAGGCTAAGCCTGTGTTTCAGTGAGACACGGAAACGGGTCGGGTCTGTTGGTCTAGTGGTTAGTAACCCTGATTGCTAAGCCGGAGATTGTGGGTTCGATTCCCACCCAGAACAAATATTATGTATGTATTTACAAGGAAAAAAATATTTGTATTAGGTATAACAGTTGTTTAGGTACCTACCCATAATACAAGCAAATATAATTGCTTAATTTGGGACTAGGTGGCGTGTGTGGTAAATTATTTAAACAACCGACAGAGATTATTAAAGAGTATCTAGTAGTAGTATATTCATCATCATCATTATCAGCCTGTACTAGTCCACTGCTGGACATAGACCTCTCCAATTGCACGCCACTGAGTACGATTCGCAGCTACTCTCATCCAGCGTTTGCCAGCCACCCTACGAAGATCGTCACTCTACCTAGACTGGGGGCGTCCTACACTACGCTTGCCGAGACGAGGTCTCCACTCTAAAACCCGTTTTCCCCACCTATTGTCGGTTCTACGAGTGATGGCCTGCCCACTGCCACTAAAGAGTATAAATATTTGTATTTTAAAACCAATTCAGTGTGTTCGTGATCACTTCTATTATAATGTCTTTATGGCAGCTTGCTTGTTACATACATATATATATGTAAACGATATGTTGAATTAGCCGGTATCTCTGTACCATGTTACATCACGACGTACATAAATTATGCAAGAACGTGTCATGTTTGTACTTGGTTAACAAATTATTATAATCGCGGATTATGTTAATATAATATCGTTGGCACTGTTAACGTAATTTGATAAAATAATAATGAGGGAAGGCTTCCACATAATTTTTAATGAAACGTACAAAAATGCAAGTCTCGCAACGCACTCCTTCTACCGCATAACGTTGCGAGACCTCATTTAAAAATCTAGACGAGCAGAGCAGAAAGTACACTTAAACTTAGAACAACATGGTATTGGTAGTTTCTGTCACGAATTTCTTTTTGAATAATTAGTGAAATGTGTCTATTTAATTTAATTAAAATATTTATTTTATAAAGATATACATATATTTGTTTAATTACATATTAATTTTTAGTTACATATAGAATAAAAGTAAAATATTGAAATTGTATTCCTAATTTATGTTGATTTCGACCGAGCCAAAATTGTACTTTCGATTTAATTCTAAACGTATGAAGGCACCCACAGGACAGGCTTGCCTAGTGTGGGGCCAATGGATACTATGTGTGATGGTGTACTCTTTTGGTTAATAAATTATTTTTATTATTTTATTATTATTTATTAATGACAATCACATAATTTTAACATAGCTGGTGAAATGTAGATGTGATGATATGATACACCACTGCTTACTCTTCTGGGGACAAACCGCGTAACGCTATGTAAGTATGTATGATCGAGGGGAGTTACAAAATGTAACTTCCTAAATCTATACTTACATCTCTAAATAAAACAAAGTCACTGTCGCTGTCTGTCCGTCCCTATGTATGCTTAAATCTTTAAAACTACGAAACGGATTTTGAAGTGGTTTTTTTTATAGATAGAGTGATTCAAGAGAAAGGTTTATAGGTATAAAATACATAAAACGCGGGCGAAGCAGCGGACAGAAGCTAGTTACTAATAATATTATAAAGCTGTTGATTTTGTTTGTTTGGTTGGTTGAATGCTAGAATCTCAGGAACTACTGTTTCAATTTGAAATTTTTTTATAATGTTGCCCGTTTATCGAGGAAGGTTATAGGCTATAATTATAACATTACGCTACAGCCAATAAGAACTGAGCAGTGGCCAAATAAAGAACGACGGGAGCGAAGCAACGCACGAATTCTTGTCATATAATTATATGTTTGGTATCATGTAATTGGCCAGCGTTTTGGACTGCAACTGAGATTTTTCATACAGAGAAAAACACATGAGGAGATCAAATCCTAAATCTAATGGGTAGCAGTCTCTCTGCCTACCCTTGCGATAATAAAAACCGTGACGTTACGTTATAATAAATTTTATAACCTTTGTTAGTAACACTTCCTTAGTACTTTAGTCTCACTATAGGTATTTGAAGAATATGATGCTGCACTCATAATAAACAATGTAGTAAATCGCAACAGTTAAGCTACAAAACACAACCGTATGGTGACAACGTAGAGTGCATTATCGCTATAACTCATGCGATAATACTGCTTTAATGGTTAAGTGTGGAGGCTTTTATCGCACAAATAAAACATCACATCATTACAATGTTTTAGACAAAAGGTGAGTGCTCTCGATTTCGCAAACTGCGGATAGTATTAAGCAAATCACACTAGGCAACCGTCGAACATCAATCATAAAATTTTCACCTCTGCTATTATTAAGCTATAAAATTGGTCGCATATCTCTCGTTTTTAATTTTTATTTTGCCACATTCACACAGCGCCATCTAGTCCCAAATTAGGCAATTATATTTAATATAATTTGCTTGTGTCATGTACTCATGTACACTTATATACATTTTTGTTTGTAGATACATACATATTATAGATAAATTACACCCAGACACAGAACAAACCTTTATGCTCATCACACTAAGATTTGTCTTGGGTGGGGATCGAACCCACGACCTCCGGCTTAGCAGTCAGGGTCACTAACCACTAGACCAACAGGCCAGTCTAATCGTTGTGTGAGATAAGCACTTAATCCTACTAATAAAACATGATGATACCTCGACGTTTTTATCTTATTAATAGACCCATTTGTGTGTTAAAATAGCTAAGCAGTACTCCTTCTTTCTCCGAAGAGATAAAGATGCAGCCACACACGAACATTTCGTCATCTATCATTATTTCTATAGTTTTTTGTCCTCCTCCTACTGTAGAATTTTGGGTACTCCTTCGTCTTTAATTAAGAACATTAAATGTATTACATTAGTTATAATGACTGTTTGTACCAGAATAAATAAAAAAAAAACTGCTTTATAGGTATAGACTCGCCTTTATGTAATAATAAAATATGCATTTTATCTGCCTCGGTGGTGCATAGACTGAATATGACGTGCGCAAGAGGTTCCGGTTTCGATTCACGGGTCGAGGTCGGGATAAAATCATTTTCAGTTTTTCTATCATGTAAATCCTTCACATCATGAAAATCATGTATATTCTTTAATAAGTAACTATAATGTCATGCCTTGTCTCACCTCTGAAATAAATTCTTGCGACATTTAAAGAGAAAATCCACAAAGCGAAACAAACTTATTTTCGTGTAAATAAATAACACAAAATTAATAAAAAAACAAAACATAAAAATTCATTGTGCAAAAACTGAATAAGTAGCAATATTCTGGGGTTGGTAGAATATTTTTTTATTTGTTTAGAAGCAGTAATGGCTGATTCGAAGAAAATCAGAAATCGGCATAATTATACTCTAGAAGTGAAATACTATAGTATATGTAGGTATGTAGGATACATAATATACTATACTATAGTATTTTTTTAAGTATCATCACCATCATCAGCAACCCCTTAATTCACACTGCTGGGCTCGGGTCTCCTCTCCTCTAAATAGAGCGCTGAGAGGGTTAAGGCCATAATCCACTCACGCTGGCCTAGTGAGGGTTGGTGAATCGGATATACACAGAATTTCTTCTAGAGTATGTGGGTTTTCTCACGATGTTTTCCTTCACCGTTAGCAGATGGTAAGTCAGTTGACTAGTACATATAAATTCCACAAAGTGGAATCCACATTGGTACTGCCGGTCGGGATCGAACTCTGACCGCGTGATTTGCATGCCGGTCTCTTATCCAATCAGCCACCATCGCTTTTAGTCATATTATACTATAGTATTGTTTTGTTATAATTGTGCAAAAAGATGCGAAGTCCATTAGCCCTCAGTTGGCCATGCTCACGTTGTTCGCACTGTGTATAAGTAAGCGATCTGTGATTTTAACACTGTCATAAGATTTCTATGGCACTTTTATTAAAAAGTATACATAAACATGGAAGCTACAAACCGCGAAATTGGTTTCCTTCTTATAAACTCTTTTCTTTTTAGTATATATTTTACACCTACTCGTGTGGCACACGAGCAGACGGCCCACCTCATGGTAAGTGGTTACCGCCGCGCATGGATGTTGGCAATGTCAGGGGCACAGCCAAGCCGCTGCCTACCTTGAGAGCATAGCTCTCTTTAAACCTCGTTTGAAGAAGGACATGTCATAGCGCTTAGGAAACACCGCTAAAAAAACGGCAAAATAAAAGTTAATTAGGTAAATAGGTACTATTATTATTAAGCACACTATCAAATTAGGTTAACCTGTAATGATAGATGTAAGTTGAAATAAATAAATAAAAAATAAATAAATTTAGAAATCATGATTTGATTTGTATTCTAGTCTACAAAGAAAACTTCTTTTCTAACAATACTTAGGATTAATTCGCGTCTAAGGGCTTGTTACATTCTTTATAAAAACCATTTATAGAATCTCAAAGAATACTTAAGTTCTTGATAACAGTGTACCAAACTTCTCTTCGCGATTATCTTTTGTTTCATTTGTTTCAAAATGTTTCATAAAATATTATTTATGATATGGAACCGTGAACGAAATATTTTATTATCTAAAGTTTTATTATCTGTCACACCAGTCAGTTTTATTATCTATAGGCCTAGCCTAGTTTGGACCCAATGATTTTGGAAATATAAATATTTACTGGCCTGTTGGTCTAGTGGTTAGTGACCCTGACTGCTAAGCCGGAGGTCGCGGGTTCGATCCCCACCCAGGACCAATTTTTGTGTGATGAGCATAAAGGTTTGTTCTGTGTCTGGGTGTAATTTATCTATAATATGTATGTATTTACAAAAAAAAATGTATTTAAGTAGTATATCAGTTGTTTAGTACCCATAACACAAGCAAATATAATTGTTTACTTTGGGACTAGATGGCGCTGTGTGAATATGGTAGAATATTATTATTATTATTATTTATAGATAGATACTTTTTTTTAATGTTACAGTTTCCTTGGTCTTCTTTTTTTCATATGGACTTGAGTTACACCCTAGTATTGGAATTTATCGTCGTCTTTTTTTTACCACATTAAGTGATAATCGGGACCAACGGCTTTTCGTGCCTTCCGAAGCACGGAGACGCTCGAGAATGAAAGTGTTACAAGCGGTCACCCATCATAAAATGACCTTGCCGAACGTTGCTTAACCTCAATGATCGTAACGACGATCTCAGACCACAATGCTACGAGAGCCTTGCAAATTTTTATGTATATGAAAGTTTTTTAACAGACTTTAATGAGACATAGTAATTAAATAGATACGCATATTAATTTTAATTTATAATTTACTAATCAATCGAATATAATAAAAAACGTAAACATCTTTGTATATTTTTTCAGTAAAACATAAACAGAGATTTTTCATATAAAACCGTTCGCTTGTGTCAAAACAATGCATACAATATGAATAAATGAATGATTTATTCTTCAGATAACAAAATCAATCATGTGTCAGGAGTCGGAGATCGGTTTTAGACGATATTGTTTGTACAGTACATATATTTGCGGTATAATTTATATATTTTCCTTAGTCATTTTTAAATTATAAATAGATAAATGATAGGTTTAATTAAATAAATTAATATGTAGTAATCGAACATTTAATTCATTTATATTTAACACAAGATCGGTATATATTTCATGAAATATAATGTCATCATTTTTATCATCAGCAACCCATCAATATCCCACTGCTGGGCTAATGTCTCCTCTCCTCTATTTAGAGAGCTGAGAGGGTTTAGGCCATACTCTTACGTTTAGGCCGTCTGCTCGTCTGCCACTTTCGGCAATAAAAAAAAAAAAAAAATACTCCACACAGGCTAGGCCTCTAGTGCGGGTTGGTTGTTTACCTGCATATTTACTTTACATTTAAAAATTTGTTTTGGAATAAAAATTAATAACTATCACCTTGAAAGGTTATAATTTCATTCTTTTTAAAATTTATGTTTTTCTAAAAAATAATTTGTTTCAAATATTAAAATATCAGTATTTTAAAATTTTGTAAGTAGTACGGATTTCTAATAAAACAATATTGTGTACAGAGTTGGTTTTAAATTATCCATACAGCCTACACAAATATACACGTTCTGTGTTAAGTTATTAAAAAGTATTTAAATATAAAATTAACCATCATAATTTTATATTTCTACACCTAAAGTAATAACAAAAAAAACTACAAATTATTATGTCAAGCATAAAATACAAGTACGATAAACTTACCGTAATCATTAAAAAATATTTATCCCACTCACAAAACTCACACCAGCACAAATCAATTCAAAATTTTCACGTATTCACACAAAGAAACACTAGATTTCCACCCGTAAAGGCGTTCGGACACGTCCGGCACACGGCGCGACGCGAGACCGACTGCCGCTGCAGTGAGTTATGGCTTATAGCGCAGGTTCGTGTATACGCGGTCTTAGAGTGCAGCTCAGTTTCTGGGAACATGGTGCAATATGCCTAATTCAGATTTGGCTTTTAAATGCTATATCGCATCTTTGAGGAAAATTCTAATGATCAAAACATAGCATCACCTTTTTCTTATAAAGGCCTTTGTCTTTCAGTGATAATGAATCTTTGTTTCTAAGCAAAAACGTTGTGGGTTGTAAAACCACATATTTAGTTGATGAAATTCACTAGATTAACTGTTGCATGCTTATCATCAAGGGTTTGATTCCTACATGACGCAAAAACATTTGTGTTCTGTGATTCATAGATATTTGTTTCGATAAGTTAAGTTTAGAAAGTACTCTTTGTATGTCGAGCAGTGGACGTTATTTGGCTGATATTATGATGATGATGTAAGCCCCCCGCGATACAAGACTTGCTCCTTGCTCTACAGTCTAAAAGTTAGATTAGTACCGCGTTCGTCCCAAAATATATTCTTCATTGTTTACTCCCGGTATTTTCTAATTCATAAACCTACTTAATCCCACTTTTTTATAGATTAAATTACATTATCGGCAGAGTCAGCCTAAAAACTTATTCATTAGTAATGAAAAAACAACAAATGTATTACTTTATCCCTAATTATAAAGTTATCTTTAGTTTTGTTAACTGTATTTAATTTTTAATACAGAATTAGAGGAATTCGGGACAAACGATAAATTTAATATTAATATGGGACAAAGAAGGATTTTTCCGGAATGTGGGACTAAATATTGGGATAACAAGGCATTAATTAAAAGTGATTGCATTATTTGATTTATCTTTGATGTATGTAAATTTTATCTGTTTAAAAAAAGCATCACGAAACGAATTCTTCACGACTAAACAAGAGTTATTTTAAACTGTAGACCCCTATTTTCCTCTTCAGTAAACAGTTTTTGCTTTGAATAATATTCAGAAACCTTCCCATTTCGCTTTCAAAAGTTAATTAATTGACAATATGATAGGGATAATTTAGACAAACTGTTTGGAGTCGAAACAAATTATATCGTTCGCTGAATTATTTACACAGTTAAAGATATTTTAGTTAGTTAAAATTGAGAAATTCTCGTTTATTTAGATGTAATTATACAATTTGACTGGCCTGTTGGTCTAGTGGTTAGTGACCCTGACTGCTAAGCCGGAGATCGTGGGTTCGATCCCCACCCAGGACAAATCTTTGTGTGATGAGCATAAAGGTTTGTTCTGTCTATGGTTGTAATTTATCTATATTAAGTATGTATTTGTAGGTGGTTAAAGATAGTCTATAAATCGCTCGCTGTGGCGGTAATTAGGTGAGGCCTATGTTCAACAGTGGACGTCATTAGGCTGATATGATGATGATGATGAAGTATGTATTTAAAAGAAAAAAAAGTATTTGAGTAGTATATCAGTTGTTTAGTACCCATAACAGAAGCAAATATAATTGTTTAAGTTAGGACTAGATGGCGCTGTGTGAATGTGGTAGAATATTACATTATATATTATATTAAACGGATGCTTAATAATTATCATTTTCAAGAGACCCTAGAAATTTAAGTAATTTATTTTGGCTTTTAATGTATTTTCTCAAACAAATTCTTCAGCTGTATTATAGTAAATAAGTATAGATTATTTTAAATTAATTTTGTATACGAGTATACGCCGTAATAGATATCGTCAATAAAAACAAATGTAACATCTAAAAGCATGTCATGTTAAAATAACAGAATTTGAAACGTACTCGTAATGCATTATAAAAGCCATCAATCAAAATAATCTGATGACAATGTTCGAAACGTCGGCACAACAAATACAATGCGATAATAAAACAATAAATTCCTTAATTCAATCAATCTATCGAAGCTTTCTCGAAAGTTCGATAAATGTACTTTATATTTAAATGTTCTTCATCTTTCTATATGTGTTACTAGAAATAGCGCAGGGCTTCGCTCCCATCGTTTTTTATTTGCCCACTGCTCAGCTCCTATAAGCCGTAGCGTGATGTTATATATTCATCTAGTGTCTTACTTGTTAGTGAAAGTCTGCCTTTAATTAATACAGAAGTGTATCGGAATGTACTAGAACCTTTATAAAGTTAGAAGTCTACTAGAAGTCACGCGGGGCTTTGCTCCCGTCGTTCTTTATTTGCCCACTGCTCAGCTCCTATAAGCTGTAGCGTGATGTTATAAAACCTATAACCTTCCTCGATAAATGAGCTATCCAACATTAAAATAATTTTTCAAATCGGACCAGTAGTTCCTGAGATGCTAGCGTTCAAACAAACAAACTCTTTAACTTTATAATATTAGTATAGATTTAGTGTTTTGGTGTAATTTATTTATTTATTTATACTTCATACAAATAATACCAGACCACCATTTGGGTGATGCAGAGAGTTAGTTGAAATAAATAAAAGTGACGAGGCAATAAAACAAAAAGTAATAGATATATTGACTGATGACTGTCACCGTGGCGCAGTGGTTAAGGTGGTCGCCTCGCCACTACATTGCCGTGCTGGGTGACGTGGGTTCGATCCCCACACGAGACAAATATTTGTGTGATTCATAGATATTTGTTTCTAGTCTGGGTGTACTTTGTGTCCGTTAGTTTCATGTTTGTAAAGCTCCCCGCGACACAGGACTAGTTCCCTAGTGCGGGCGTTGTCTTTAAAAAAAAAAAAAAAAATATTCTCAATAAATAATTATAATATGTATGTATTTACAATACATAACATATAATTGCTTAATTTAGAACTAGAGTGCGCTGTGTGAATGTGTGAAAATATTATTATTATGTCTCTTTTCTCACGGCTATACTTCTCTCTAAGATGAGAAGTATACCCGGTCCTTTTGGAAGGCTTACGCGGGGACACAGGTCCAACACGCAGAGGCCCTTAAAGAATTTCAATTTAGAATGGGATGAAACACTTGCCGCTGCCATATCACAGCTGCACTATTGTAGTACAGCTATGATTTGTCACTAGTAAGTGTAAAGCTATTGTATAATGTTATGGAGTCAAATAAAGTTGGGCTATGGGTTTGGGTGTTCGGTGGAATGGTGATATCTGGCATACGGGAATAACATCACGTTATTATTATTATTAATACTTTTATTTATTGCACCGAAAGTTCATACTTTGACTCCTTTATTCACTGACCTCAAAAAATTTTGCCTTAAATTTTCACAAGCAAACTAGTTCATACCAAATGGTCCGTCAACTTCACTCGCCTACGTCGATTCGACCTTTGACATAATACGATTCGATTCTATCTTTCTACTATTCTTATCTGATTAAATTCGTTGCGGTTTCCAGATCATTTGTCGAGAGGATTGTCGTTTTCTTTACAAATTCTCTATAGATTCCAGTCCAGGTAATTACGGTTATGCTTTTAAAGCCAAATTGGGAAAAGAAAACCTCTTTTGTATTTTGAAGTCGAAGTGGAGACGAAATAGAAACAAGAGATGTATTATAAACTATATAGGTTTAAAGAACTTTATTTTCTCAAGAACATTACAGTTCACTTATGTGTATAGTAGGTAGATATTAAGGTAAGGAAACATTTTGATTAAAAATAACGTTGTAACAATTGCCTTGACCGTACATATATTCATATTATCAACCTATCCGTGTAGTGACGGATTAAGAATGTCACTACCCCATCTCAACCCGTAGGTATCGTAAGAGACAACTAAGGCAGTAACTTAGGTTAAGTTTCCTCTAAAATATTTGGAAGAAACCCATGCCCAGCAGTGGGTAGTTTATGGGTTGAAATGATGATGATGATGAATGCACTCAATGGGCATCTTTTTTTATTGCCCGACGGGGTAGACCAACATGCTGCCCACCTGACAGTATTTGGTAACTGCCGTCCATGGTGTGAAAAATACTTCATTCTTTTTTGGATATTTATTTTTTTGGAATATGATAATACTTTGTTCAGAATAATAGAGTTACTAAAAATCGACCACACTATTGTATCGGTCGAAGTCTTTTTCAGTTCTTGACAGCATCATCAACCTCTATCAATCAAATGTCAAGATTAGTAGTCCCGTAGGTACTCTGCAAACATTAAAAATGTAATGACTTTGATGATACTATCAAAATTCCATTTTGTATTTCAACATAGACCCAAGATGGCGCTTAACTCACCCGAACTTTATCCATAAGAAGTCTTGTTTAAACATTAATCGATTTCAACCGTTAGATAATCCAAAAAGTAATTAATACTCAGCGCGTTTAACATCGATAAATAAACCAAAAGTATTTCCTAAGAGTTAATTTATTCAATTTCGCTTACACAACATTTTACGTTAAATTCCGAAATTCAAGGCACTGAATACAGCGATTGAGGACTAGGTAAAAGAAAGTTTCAGTTCAACTTTTTCAACCCATTAACTTCCCACTGCTGGGTACGTGTCTCCTCCAAAGAATGTGGAGGGAATTTAGCATACTATACCACGCTGTCCAGACGTGTTGGTATAGGATTTGTTTCGAATTTTCCTTTTCTCGCAGAGCTCTTGTCTGCAGACAAGAAAAAGGGATACACTTTATTTATTAATAATAATAATATATAATATATTCTACCACATTTACACAGCGCCATCTAGTCCCAAAGTAAGCAATTACATTTGCTTGTGTTATGGGTACTAAACAACTGTTATACTACTTAAATACATTTTTTTTTGTAAATACATACATTTTATAGATAAGTTACACCCAGACACAGAACAAACCTTTATGCTCATCACACAAAGATTTGTCCTGGGTGGGGATCGAACCCACGACCTCCAGTTTAGCTGCAGTCAGGGTCACTAACCACTAGACCAACAGGCCAGTAATATTGGTATTATTATCAGTAAGAAAGAACAAGAAGAATAAATGACGGGCATGAAAATCATGCGGTCCGAGTTCGAATTCGGCCGGCGGTACCAATGTGAATTTCACTTTGTGGAATGTATGTACTAGTCAAGTGAGTTAAGCAGATGGTAAATTCCACAAAGTGAAATCCACATTGGTACTGCTGGTCGGAATCGAACTTAGACCGCGTGTTCAGCACGCCGGTCATTTATCCCTTCAGCCATCGCATTATTTATTATTATAGTTAAATTATTGCAATAGCTATGTCACCTCCACCATAAACCACAGACGATATGTGGTTATCCAACCAATTTGTGTTCATTAATTTTAAGTCACTGTATTGGGCTGGTACTATGAACTCTGTTAAAATTAAATTCCCTCGCAAGAATCATTTAAGGTCATTCAGTCTTACGACACGACATCACACTTACTTGGACGTATCCCAGAGCTCCTCAAATTATAGACAAAACTCATTCTTTGTCAGATCAGCTAGAGACATTAACAAATTAGTTAACTTCCCGGAACTAGATTTATTTAACTCAAAGCCACATGTTTTCACTAAAACACTATCAGACTCTTGGTTTGGTTCTCATTCTTTATAGCTACTTTATTTTAGTTTTAAAAAAGCTACTTTAATTTTGTTCGAAACACTGTAATGTTAGTTTAATGCAAATTTGTTATATTTAGTCATACACTTGCGAAAATAGCTAAATGGTGCTTAGTTTCATAATGAGTTGTAACATTTATTATATTTCACTGTATGTTTTCCAAATAAAATAAAATAAATAAAATAAAATTATCTTTGTACGCTACCGTCAATTAGATTTTGAAACTTGTGTGACTGAAACTGCGAGTTTTAGTAAAATGCTAATAAGCTACCCATTAAGTCCCACTGCTGGGCTCGGGTCTCCTCTCCTCTAACTAGAGAGCTGAGCGGATTTAGGCCATAATCCACACACGCTGGCCTAGTGCGGGTTGGTGGATGAAACATACTCATAGAATTTCTTGTAGGGTATGTGGGTTTCCTCACGATGTTTCCCATCACCGTTAGCAGATGGTAAGTCAGTTGACTACTCGGGGTTGAACTCGGACTGCGTGATTTGCACTCCTATCCCTTATCCATTCAGCCACCATCGCTTTTTTTGAAAATGCAAAATCGATATCTAAATACTGTTTGAAGTAACTACGTCATACTATTTTCTATTTTAGCCGAAAGCTATTCCAATAATAACTATAGTAGAAATAGATAGAACTTGACAATTCTAGAGATTAGCTCTAGATATAGTCAGACTATACGGTAGCTTTAAATAAGCGATAGGTCAAAATAGACCGCTCTGTTTTAAGATAAGGCTGATCTTCATAACAGTTGTCGCAATTGAATACTATAGCCACAGAACCGAGATAGGTTTTTAAAGGAACTATAGCAATTTATTTATTTATTTTTTTGTTTTTGAACTATTTCTATATAGTCTGTGCCTTTATCCCAGTATATCCACCTAAATAGCAATACCCCATAGCCAAATCTTCAAAATTTAATTCTATACCTATGATTAACTTTTATTAAACAAACATTACATAGCTTAACTTTGTAATGTATGATCACACCCCACACTTGTATAAATATGTTATTGTAATCACGTCTTGCTTTGCTTCTTATGTACCATATTTTTGTAAAAGGAAGTCCCGGGTTCTAGCTGAAAACCAGCGTTTGGTAACTCCTTATGGGGCCCAAGCATAAGCTGACGCCTGAACACTTTGCTTTCGGTATTATAGTATTACTTTTTTTTTTCATTACTTATGTAATAGATATAAGAAATTAATGCTGTAAGACTGAAATCAATAAACTTCTTCTATTCTATTCTATTCAATTTTTTTATCAATTGCGGTATGATTTAGGAGAATATTCCATTATCAAACCAATGATTTTAGACTATTACCGTGGCGCTAGTTAAAGTCACATTATTATTCTCAATTCCAATGTAATATAATTTCATAATAGTCAATGGATTTGTATTTTATATCAATGATAATTCATTAATCAAATCAAAATTATAACTGTATTTATTTTTATTTAATAATTTATTTGTATTTATTAGTCAAATGTATAAAATTCAGTTTTAGTAATAAGAATGAATGGATTAAATTAATTTAATTACCCGACTGTCAGGACGGGTGTTGTTTTTCGCGTTTATCTTGTATTTGTAAATTTCTTTATTCCCACAAATCTTCCAAACGGTTGAATGTATTTTGACAAATTGGGTATCGTAAGATTCGTCTAGAAAACCCAAGTGTCCTTAGATAGGTTTTAAGAATAAAAAAACTTAAACGGCGGGCTTTGGCGCCAAATTGTAACAAGTTCAATTTTTTTTTTACCAAACCTATCTTGTAGAGTATCAAAATAAAGGGAATCAAATGGAGATTACAAATATATACATATGCTATGTATTTAAATTTAATCAGGTATAATAATATTACAATAATTTTACGGTCTTTTTAATGCGTTGCTCTCTGTTGATTTTTTGCAGTATATGTACTTGTTTAATAATGGGTTTTCGGTGCCTGAAATAAACAACTTATTACTATTATCTATTAACTGCTACATGGCGAAGCGGTTAAGGTAAACATATATAAAAGCCTTCACCAAAACAAAACCCTGATTCCTAAAATAACCTCAACTTGCGGGGCAAACTAAAAATATTTTTCCTTGAGTCCTAAGAGAATGGATTACTTCACCCGTCGCAAATGGACTAGCAATCTATCAACACAATGGAAGGACACTTGTGGCCTTGTAGCCTTCAGAATGAAGGAAATAACCTCGTAGACGTAAGCTTACGACAGAAAACATGTATCATGTCGTCAAAAAGGATAGCAACATCGTAATTTGGCGACGTTAAATTCATCATCATCATCATTTCAGCCCACAAACGTACTACTGCTAAGCACGGGTCTCCTTCAAAGAATGTGGAGGTCATTTAGTCTATTATACCACGCTGGACAGACGGGTTTGTATAGAGTTTTTTTCGAATTTTATATATAGGTTAATGAACCAGGTTCATTACCAGGCTCCGGGCTGACACAGATAATTTCAAGACAGAAACACCATTTTTACCTGATACGGAGATTGAACGCTGAATCTCTTCCTCAGCAGTCATACACACTCCGGTTTTACCACTGAGCTACCAATAAATAAAACAATAAATTATGAAATAATTATCTTAAATATCAAGTTTAATTAATATTGTAAGGGACAGGTAGTTAATTGAATAAGGATCTTATAATTACGATGTTAATTAAAATACTGTCAAATTTTCTGTGTGAATTGACTATTTTATTTTAGCTATCTAATATAATATTTATGAAACACAAAGTGAATTACTGTATGTACGTTGTACTTGCATCACGTGAGACAGGTACATCGATTTGGCAAATTTCTTATGTGTTCGTGATTGGTGTAGCGATGGAAGATTTTTTTTTACTAGAATATTATGCAATTTAAATGGGATTTTGTATGCAAATCTCAATAAATGGTACCCATATAGAACTGACAACCAAATCAGTGGCTAGAGTGTATAGGGTGTAGGTCGACGTGAGGCGATACGAGCCTATTGTCATTAGAACATTTCCAGACTCGGGATTTCAAAATACTTACTATTTTTGCCTAACCCTGGAAATCGAGTTTAAGACCTTTCACGCAGCAGTCGCACATATTTCATGAGGAACCTGGAGGAGTTGGAACAAGGAGTTGGCACATTTTATTTTAAAAACACACTGGACAAATTTAATATTTATATACCGTGCACTTTTATTCGTCTTACAAACTTTGTCTTGGTACATACGTCAAGGAAATATTAAACGAAAAAATTTAAGTAATTATTTATTTACACAGCTCGTGTTTCTGATTTATTCAGAAGACATTTATTCGCCAAGAACACGGTTTTTTCACCTTTTTTTTAAGGCAAGCGAAAACAAGAAGTTCAATTAATACACTTTTAAAGTTATAAAACGTACATCTATAGAGTTAATAATTTATTTATTATATAATATACATATACATAATACACCTATAAAGTTTATATTGCGATTCTTGGTACAATTTTTTTTTGTATATTATGGCTATTATTATTATTCTCTATCTGGTTATTATAACCTAGACGAAGTTTATAAGGTTTAAAAGTGCGGGTTTTGCCTAAACATCTTTAAAAAACCTAATCGACTTAATCCAAAAATACTCGTAGGTACCAACGTAAATACTTCACAAAAATGTAAACAGAAATAAAATATCAAGTCGCTTTTAAATCTCCGGTCTGTTATCTGTGTTTATTTTTATTTTAACTTGCCTTCTTTATCCATATTGAATGAAGATTTATCGTCTCTCTTCAACCACTTCTTACTTACCCGCTTTTTATATAGTCTTAAAAGCAAAGCTGTTTTCGTCACTGTATAATATAAATTGCCTCGATGGCGCAACGGTAGTATATATGATTAATTGGGTAGGGTTGCTTTGGGTTCGATTCCTTTCTTCTTCTTTTATTTAGACTTAGACTTAGACTCTTGTTGGTGGAGAAATTGCTACTTTTCTCTGTCTTCTGCCCTCCTCATAACCTCTTGATACGAATCGCCTCAACACTTCTACTTGACTTGTTGTATGAAATTTCTTCTATGTCGTTGCCTTAGTCTTTTCCTTTAAATTCCTTCTAGAATGGTCTTAAATAAGTTGTCTTTTCGATCTAAAGTTGTGGGTCAGTAAACTGACGTCTTTTATTGTCTATAGTAGTCAATTCCCTCATCATTACAACCTATAAATGTCATATTCTTGGACATGGGTCTCCTCCAAACATTTTGAAGGAATTTTAGCCTACTATACCACGCTGGCCAGACGGGTTGGTATAGGGTTTTGTATCGAATTTTTTTTGTTTCTAATGTGCTCTTGTATGCTTTAGGGTTGAAATGGGATAGTGACATTATGTATTCAAAATCCGTCCGTACTAGTCGAGTCTATTCTAGTCGATTTCCTAGTCGGGTCAAACTGTTTGGGTGACAAGTATCGTGGATTCGATTGCTACACAAGAGAAATATTGGTGTGATTCATAGATATTATGCCTATGGTCTTTTTTAAAGAAACAAAAAATGAACCCACGACCTTATGATCTGCAGTCCCACACTCTGACCACTACACCAACAACGCAGATAACTTTAAATAAATGGCCAATCAGCTTAAAGTTTAAAAGATCTTGATACTTCAAAAGATCAAAAATCTTTTGAAACATCAATATCTTTAGAGATAGATATCCTAAACAAAAAGAAATGTAATCTTGCCAAGAACTTGACTAATACGTAACTTATATGCGTAACTTTCTTCACAAAAAGGCAAGACACGAATAATAGAAGGTGTGTAAAACAAGCAAAATCCGGTAAAACTGTTAGGGTTTCTATTTATAAAGTTTATAAAGAGAACCCAAAGAAAACAAAGAAGTGGCAACCATAGCTCTTCACACGTCCGACTTGTGAGGAAATGACCTAGGGTTGCCACTACGGAAACAGTTTTAAATTAATATTTTGCGGTTGCAACATTATTGTACCTTATTTAATTAATCTTAAGAATTGTGTTCTATTTATACTTCTATTTGGAGCAAATTTGGTTATTGATAATTCTTCATGGAATTTTTTTTGGAAACATTTCAGTTCAGAGGCAGAGACACGTACAACTTTGCACTGTGACCTATAAAATCACACATAACAAAAACAGTTGCTACTTGCAACCCTTTGTGACCTAGTCGATAATTATTATAATAATTTATTACTACATGTTGGCGCCTTATCTGGGCCATAAAATTTGGTGATAAAATACATCCCGTAACTATTAATAACAAATCAATAAAATTACAATGTAAACTTTGCTGGTCTTACAAATTACTTGGCATCGATTTACGTTTATAGTTAAGATTTAAATTTAATTCAAAACAGATGTAACTGGTGTCCACGTGCGAGCGAATCATCCGCACCAATATTATAAAATTAAATGTGGATGTGAGTTTGTTTGTTTCAGATCCATTCAGTGGTGAAATATCTAAATATAGAAATAATACTTGGACAGAGAATGGGTGGATTTTTTTTATCAATATTTTTTTATATTTTTCAAATAATTAGGCGTGTATTGTTAAATGTTTGGTGATGATGTAGAGAAATCCAGTATGGAGTAGAATACGTATATTTAAGTTGTTTCCATTATTATAGTTGTTTAAAGAGAGCTAAATACTAATTACATTGTTTTTTATATTTACCAATTCCGTGCGTCAGCATTATTCGTTTATGTTACTGTTAGATATAAAATGTAGCAGTAAATAATGAATTAAGGCAATATGCCACAGGCGGAAGTTAGTTATACATAAGTCTCATTCATCATTATCATCATTTCAACCCATAAACGGCCCAATGCTGGGCACGGGTCTCCTTTAAAAAATGTGGAATAATTTAGCCCCTACCACGCTGGCCAGACGGGTTGGTATAGGGTTTGTTTCGAATTTTCCTTTTCTCGCAGTGCTCTTGTCTGCTTAAGTTTACTACCTTATTAAAATACTTATAATTACAGACAACATTCAATGTATTCAATATGAAGACATTGAATGTTGTCATCAAATATTAATGTTTCCGCTTAAGTTCTTGACGTCAAAGTATTTCACGGTCATATTTTATGAAATATCCGCCATATTGTTTCATAAATATTTGATCCATTTTAATTAATGGGTTGTCCGTTTCTTCAAACGCTTGACCTTAGGTTTTATTAAGGTACGTGGTATGTGGATATACCACATTGTCAGTGGTAGGGTTACCACTTACCACGTTATTTAGGGCTATTTATTTATTTTTTTACTTTTTTATTTGGCTCACAAAACAAATTACAATCACAGTAAGGTTAACAGAGCAATAGGTATCATGTAAAACTAGATTGTAACTCTAAATATGTGTGCACAGAATGTTCCAAATAGAGTAATGGTTAGTTGTGTGTTAGTTGTAAAAATTTGACAAATTATAAAGTTTAAAAACCTAGTGTGTGAGTGAGTTAGTACTAAACTCTATTTATAAAAAATGGTAAACAAAAAGGCTTACTTAATCATTTTTCTAGAGCTAGAGCCATGGAAGCCTAAAATGCCGAATACGATTTAGGACTTAAAATTACTGAGACTACTTGTAAATACATCAACGGAGGGGTGATTGGATACCATAATATCATTGTACGATCGACACATTCTAGTAATAAAGTTATAAAAAGAAGTATTATTTTTGAAAATTTGAAGTGAAAATAGTTTTGGCTATTGCGTATTTCTTACTTGCTTGATGTGTGTCAGATTGTTTCATCATCTGATGATGATTCTGGGCGTACTGTGGAGACACGTGCCCAATAGTGAGACGTTTATGGGTTGTAATGACGGGTCTCCTCCGAATAATGTGGAGGGTATTTAGCATACTATACCACGCAAGCCAGACGGGTTGGTATAGGGTTTGTTTCGAATTTTCCTTTTATTACAGTGCTCTTGTCTGCATAAGGTTATATAATTCTGTTAGTTGAACTTTCCGACACCCACGGGTTGAGATAGGGTAGTGACATTATGTATTCTTAATCCTACTACACGGAAAATTACTTTAATTATAAAAAAATATTGATTGTTATTTCTTGCAATTAAGTGTTAATTATAATTAAAATGTCCCAACACTGACATCTACCTACACATTCATGAAAATATAGCGTGATGCTATGTCTAGTACTATCAGTAATTATTTTTTATTGCCTCATCCGGAAATTCCAGAACAAAAATTAATCAATTTTAAGTAACAAAATATTTTGGCCAGCCCTATAACATCCGCATACGAGATGCGGGTCAAGTGTAGAGCACTCGTTTCTAGTGGCCCCACAATACGCCCAGAGTTTATATCTTATTCCCCTATAATACACACACGCACACACAAACACTCTCACAGATAACTTTGTAAAAGTACTTCAAACATTAACAAAGAACTTTGTGATACATACACCTGAATATACAGGGTGTATACGCCGATACGACATTAAATGAAACCACGTGTAGCATGTGATGTTAGAAGGCTTTACCAAAAAAATTCAATAGAAATTTGTTATATTTCAATAGTTTAGACGCAAATGTACTTTCTTTATGTCACAGTTTTTCACAGTTTTAAACAACCTGTAGGTATTTACGTTGATCGTATGTTGTCATTACGTCATTCAATTCAATTAAATATCTCTGACTCTTTAATATTATCTTATCTCATACTCTGTTCCGCACTTTTGTCGTCGTCATCGAAAACGTCATGGTAGAAAAATAATGTGTAGTTTTATATTCTTAAATTTTTCGACTTTAAATAATGTGTAGCTTTTTTTTTTCTTATTTTTTAATAATTTTTATTAGAGTATGTTTATAAGGATTAACACTGGCTGCCTTATCATTTAATGTCGTATCGTCTTATACACTCTGTATAAGAATTGTTTTACGCTTTTATTACGACCAAACGATTTGGTAAAATATTTTAATTTGAGTTTTCTTTATCTTTCCCAGTTTTATAATGACTATTTTCCTCAAGTCTCCTAAAACTACTTATATTCCTAATACTACCTAATAGTGACAAAAAAAAATCATAATTATCAAATAAGAATTGTGCAAAAGAAACTGTTATTGTAATGAACTCAATAATTTAATTAAAATAAATCCTTGAATGTGAACTACTACGAGTACTGTAAATTTAATTACACCCAGACATAGTACAAAGAATCATGCTCATCACAAAAAGATTTATATTCTGGATGGGAATTAAATCCACCACCTCCGGCGTAGCAGTCAAGGTTACTAACCACTAGACCAACAAGCCAGTCATATACACTTTATTTGTGAAGACTATATCTTTCATTATTCCAACCCATAAACGTCCGACTGTTGGGCACGGGTCGCCTCTAGAGAATGTGGAGGGAGTTTAGCCTACTATACCACGCTGGCCAGACGGGTTGGTATAGGGTTTGTTTCAAAATTTCCTTTTCTAGCAGGGCTTTTATCTCCTTATGGTTCCCTTAGTCGCCTTTTACGACACCCACGAGTTGAGATGGGGTAGTGACGTTAAGTATTCTTAATCCGTCACTACACAAATAACTATATCTTTATCAATATTGCTATCCTGCTCCCACAATAGGCGAAGCATGCACGAGCGATAGAGATGCCAACATGTAAACCATTGCTTTCAATTTCATGATAAATCTATTAAAAGAAAGATACTGCCATGAATACTGTATAGACATAAACGTACCGATCAGGACTAAATGCGGTTTTATGTTGTTAAATATTTATGTGACTGGAAAACGATTCTACGATAAGGTTCAATTCGACTTCATATATTATGAAGTGCCTTTTTGTTTCAACGTTTGAATATTACGCGATAAAACTATTTAAGTGAGCAAAATCTATTTTATTTGCCATTAAAATAGGTAAAGTTCGACGTGAAAGAAAATGATAGCCAACATCGATCATATTACTAGACTAAAAGTTGTACTTGGCGTTGTGTTGGCTCATATTAGCCGTAGCGTGGTGTTATAATATAGCCTATGTTACTCAGTGATAATGTGGCTTTCTAACGGTAAAAGAATTTTTGAAATCGGTCCAGTAGTTTTTAAGTTTATTCGTTACATACAAAAACAAAAATATTTCCTCTTTATTTATTTTTTTATTAGATACACGTTCAACGCGTGAAAATAGGCATCATGGCGGAGGGCTTTATTTTCGATGTTTTTTTTTTGTACCAGTATTTTTTATTCATTGTTGAAGAATTATTGATAACCTTTTTTTACACTTGTTGTATGGATATGCCATAGAGAGGAAGAGTCGATGTCTGTATGAATAAAAAAAGTCTACAGTTGAGCTCCGATTAATCTCAATTGTCGTGGCGCGCGGAAGGTCTATGTCTCAATGTTATCGTTAATTTTGTTTAATACATTTATAATTAAATGGAAAGTTAAAACAATGCGTATTTTTTGATAGTGATTATATTCTCTTTGTTATTTATCTGTATTTCATAAAATGTCAAAATATATGTCAAATCTGAATCAATCAATCAAAATAAAAAAAAATACGCTCGATTTATCAAAAATATATTTTCACATAGTCAGAGTTTTCAAATCTTTAGTATTATTCTGGCTTAGATACAGACTCAAGGAATGACAAAAATAATTTAATTGTAGTTTTTGTCAACCAAATTAATAAAATGGAATTTATGGACCAAATGAAGCAATTTAAGTAAGTACATATACATGTCATACTTCCTCGAAGATCCTATTCACATGGACCACAATCACACCACATCACAACGCACCCACATCGCAACCATAATGTCGAACACTACCGCAAAAAGCCGTAGTCATAATAATAATAATAATATTGTACTACATTCACACAGCGCCATCTAGTCCCATATTAAGCAATTATATTTGCTTGAGTTATGGGTACTAAACAACTGATATACTACTCAAATATTTTTTTTTCTTTTAAATACATACTTCATCATCATCATCATATCAGCCTAATGACGTCCACTGTTGAACATAGGCCTTACCTAATTAACCACGTACAAATACATACTTTTTTTTTTTTTTTCAGCAACCCATTAAGTCCCACTGCTAGGCTCGGGTCTCCTCTCCTAGAGGAGAACCCTCTCAGCTCTCTAGTTAGAACTAGAGAGCTGAGAGGGTTAATATACATACATACATACTTAATATAGATAAATTACACCCATACACAGAACAAACCTTTATGCTCATCACACAAATATTTGTCCTGGGTGGGGATCGAACCCACGACCTCCAGCTTAGCAGTCAGGGTCACTAACCACTAGACCAACAGGCCAGTCTAAATCTGAGTATATTCAAATTGTATGTTTGTTAAGTTCCTAGCAATACAGAGCTTGTTTCCTAGTTGTTATCTTTTAAGACAACTACAGTACTAATGTTATAAAGCTATAGAAGCTGTTGGTTGGTTGAATGCGGTAATCTCAGCAACGAATGGGTCGAATTGAAAAAATATTTTAGTGCTAGATCGCCCATTTATCGAGAAAGGCTATAGGCTCACGCTGAGACCAATAGAAGCTGAGTAGTCGCCATACAAAGATCCACATGAGCCCCGGGCAAAAGCTAGGTAAAAATATAGAAAAAAGAAAGAAATCAAAAGAGATCCAAAGGGTTTTAGAAAGAGGTACATTCGCGCAGGACGTAATCTTCAACGAGTGCAACCACTAGTAACCCATTACTATCCCACAGATGGAATCAGGTCTCCTCTCCTCTATCTAGAAAGCTGAGAGGGTTTAGGCCATAATCCACAAACGCTGGCCTAGTGCGGGTTGGTAGGTCAGACATACTCTTAGAATTTCTTCTAGAGTATGTGGGTTTCCTCACGATGTTTTCCTTCGCCGTTAGGAGATGGTAAGTCACGTGACTAGGACATATAAATTCCACAAAGTGAAATCCACATTATCTTTTTATATATATATCACATAATATCTTCTTTTTTTTTAGGCTTAGTCTCTATAACTGCTGTGCTCCACAACCAGAACCTGAACCGCCAGAAATTGATGAGGAAGATGTCATTCGTACAAGAAATTCCCCCGCTGACTGGCTCGGGCATCATACAAATATTTTCTGTTTACATTTGAAAACCGCATGTTTTTTTATATGTATTCTTTCTTTTGTGAGTATAATATACCCATAGATCTAGTAGTACAAGATCCCATTACGGAATATATACCCTCATCTGTTATTTATTAGTGATATGAAATAAATGATAGATAATATTCACATTGACCTATTGCAAATAGGTTGCCTAGTTAAATCGCGCCCGGATAATATTAATACCGTGCGCAAAGTTTTTTGTTGGAGATATTTCCAGCATGGTGAAATGAGATTGGAGTCCATACCGTTTATTATTTTCATGAAGTGCTTTCATCAATTATTTAGTCGAAAAAAATATCAAATGAAAACTTATTTACAGGGGGGGTGGACATACATTTTAACACTTTGGAAGTGTCTCCTGCGCAAACTATTCAGTTTAAAAAAAATGAACTTAGAAACCCCAATATCATTTTTGAAGACCTATCTATAGATACCCCACAGGCATGGGTTTGATGAAAAAAAAATTTTGGGTATGTATGGGAACCCAGGGAAATTAAGAATAAAATATTATCCGGGCGCGATTTAACTAGGCAACCTATTTGCAATAAGACAATGTGAATATTATCTATCATTTATTTCATATCACTAATAAATAACAGATGAGGGTATATATTCCTTAATGGGATCTTAGACCATAGGATCCGCGATAACTTCATAAAATAATGGTATTGCATCGTAAGATAATGGTAAAATAAAAAATGTGAAATATTGGTATTGATCCGTGTAGGAACGGATTAAGAATACATAATGTCACTACTCCATCTCAACCCGTGTCATAAGAGATGACTATTCGAACCAAACCCTATTTCAACCCGTCTGGCTAGCGTGGTATAGTAGGCTAAATACCTGTGTCCAGCAGTGGGAAGTTTTGGGTTGAAATGATGATGAGGATTACATAGCATACTTTATGGTTATTTAGCACAAACCTTCTAGGTCGGCTTTTACGACACCCACGGGTTGAGATGGGGTGGTGATAGTATGTATTCTTAATCCGTGACAACACGGAGAAATTAAACACATACATACATTCAATAAATTCTACCAATTCTTTACCAGATCTGGGCATCTTTAGAAATAGAAACTTCGACTGAATTGATAAAAAAGTTAACAAGTGGAAATCCTGATATGGCTAGAAATTTTATGGCGGCATACATTGTGTGCATAATGATATTTATGTTTGCTACTGCAACTTTGGTACTAGGTCTTATAACTGTAAGTATTACACATTCATTTAATTTTTTCCCGACTGCCAAAAAGGAGGGTAATGGTTTTCGCGCGTATGTATGTATTTATGTATGTGGGCATGTCTGTTCCATTGTGACCTTCTGTAGCCTAAACGGCTTGGATGATTTTAAAGTGCGAGGTGTCACTAGATTTGTATTTTTCCCCGAGTGTCATAGGCTATGTGACGTCAACAAAAAAACCAATATGGCGGACGTAAACTGTCAAAACAGACGTTATTTTAGTGCCATCGCAATATGGGTATCAGATGAAAGCTAAACAATTATATATGCACTAAATATTGGCTGCAGCTAGACTTGTCTCTTGTAATCTAAATAGCTTGACCGATTTTGAAGTGCAATGTGTTGTTATATTCGTATTCATCACCGAATCTCTATTTCTAAGCCAATAGGCATTTTACCTGTGTATTCTTCGAATTCATTTCTTTAAATTGAGTCTCGAAGGTTACCTTTAGGCAGTCGGGTTTTTTTGTTTTTTTAAATTACCTGTTTTATTATTTCTCTACTCATACCATTAAGACGAAATGTATTTATAGGACAATCACCTCTGCAACCCCTGTAGGCCAGGGTTAACTATTTATTTTTTATTACTGCGAACACAATTTTGACTCTCGGGAGTCCAAATGAAAGTCTAACTTACTGTCTTGGAACCCGCAACGAAATTAATCAGAAGTAAATGGAGGAGTTGGGTAGGAATTATCAACTTCCCTCCATAGCGTAGCGTGAGACAAAAGTAATCTGTATAAGATCTAATTCAATTAGAGAGAAAGCACTGAGGTCAAAAATTTAAAAATTTAATAGGTTTGGCAAAAACTTTTAAACGCAGAAAAATTCACTCGGGTTGACACAAGATGACAGGACACTTGGGTCACCTGTCAGCTGGCAAAGCAATTTGGGCTCCTCTTTCAGCTTTCCATCAGACGAAAAGGAGGCACTATGCTTGGCTTCTAAAAAAAAAAAAAAAAAAAAAGATCTTACACTACTCCTCACGACGGAAAAAGTAGTAGTAAAGCTATGTAAAGGTAAAATTAATTCTACCCGACGCCGTGGATACTACATAAAGAGATTGATTAACATAGGAGAAGCGAAAGAGCTCTTTCGCTTATCTATATATATTATATATTGATCTACTGACTGGCCTGTTGGTCTAGTGGTTAGTGACCCTGACTGCTAAACCGGAGGTCGTGGGTTCGATCCCCACCCAGGACAAATCTTTGTGTGATGAGCATAAAGGTTTGTTCTGTGTCTGGGTGTAATTTATCTATAATATGTATGTATTTACAAAAAAAAATGTATTTAAGTAGTATATCAGTTGTTTAGTACCCATAACACAAGCAAATATAATTGCTTACTTTGGGACTAAATGGCGATGTGTAAATGTGGTAGAATATTTATTATTATTATAATATGGTTGATCCGCTGAAACAAGTGTGTAGAAACAAGAAGTAATAGAAATTTAAGCAGTAAATGACATTCTTCTTTCCAGGAGAACTACAAAGCGCTTAACTTTTACGTGTGGGTAGCGTTCCTCTTCAACTGTTTGGTCATGGGGATGTATTGTGTAAATATTACACACTACATTCTTGAACAGATGACTTCCCCAGAAATGTACACCGCTGCGTGGGCTTTGATGTTTATTGTAATGTTTCATATTGGTGAGTGACAATTTCAACTGCACAACACTACTAGGAATTCGACTTAACCGATTTTGATGACAATTTTTTTTTTTTTTTTTTTAAAGACAACGCCCGCACTAGGGAACAAACCCTGTGTCGCGGGGAGCTTTACAAACATGAAACTAACGGACACAAAGTACACCCAAACTAGAAACAAATATCTATGAATCACACAAATATTTGTCTCGTGTGGGACGTCACCCAGCACGGCGATGTAGTGGCGAGGCGACCACCTTAACCACTGCGCCACGGTAACAGTCAAATGTTTGAAAAGGACATGACACGAAATCTCGTTTAATCATCTAGGTTACAAAGTTCATCAGCAACCCTTTAAGTCCTACTGCTGGGCTCGGGTCTCCTCTCCTCTAACTAGAGAGCTAAGAGGGTTTAGGCCATAATACACTCACGCTGACCTAGTGCGGGTTGGTGGATCAGACATACTCATAGAATTTCTTTTAGGGTATGTATGTGGGCACGATGTTTTCCTTCACAATTACCAGATGGTAAGTCACTTGACTAGTACATATAAATTCCATATTTGTACTGCCGCTCGGGATCGAATTTGGTCCCTTATCCATTCAGCCACCATCGCTTATAATTAGGTTACATAGTAACACTTATGAAAGTCACAAGTTAAGAATGTAACAGGTTATCTAAAAGCAGTGTCAGCAAATTTGCCTACAGCCAGTTCGTTGACGGTGTGGAGCTATGAGAAGAAAGGCAAGAAACTCACGCCACTCTTTTAAAAAAATGGATAGTTACAATCTTTTGTAATTTACAATTTGGGTAGCGTGTAAAGTGAAACAGCAGCACCACACCGCTAGATTAGTGAGTTTTATTTAAAGTTTACAAACACATTGCTACACTTTCAAACATTTGACATCAAAATCGGTTAAGTCGAATTTCAAGTAGTTTTGTACTCGTTAAAATTGACAGGCAAGCCCTAACGTGTGGCGGCCATTGTTGGTAAACCTTACAATTGTTCACAGGGGTATTCTATTGCATAGCTGTTGTAAATACTTATGAAGTACGCCTGAGAATGTATTACATGAACAATTTTAGTAATGTGTAAATATAATTATTTATTCAAAACTCATTTGTTTTATTTCTTAGAGTAATTAGTATTTCTTACAGTAATGAAAAAAAATGATAATGAAAAAAATATGTATTTCGACGCTTGAAAGGCAAAAATGACTAAGCGACATTTTGGTAACTTTACACCAGAGCAGTTTAAAGTTTTTTTTTGAAGAAAAAAAATCATATAAAATCGCCTATTAATCATAACTACTTGATTCTAACGTATTTTTAATGCTATTTAAAGGCTTTATAAACTGGCATTTAAAAATTATGAATTTTCTCAATATTTTAGGAAATAGTGTCGGTTAGTTAAAATTTTAACAAAAACTCAAACAAGTAAAAATTACTTACCGACAGCAAAATTTTATGATCAAACAAGTAAATTTAGCTAAATCTAATTATTTTATAATTGAGTTTGAAGCAAAATAACGTATCCAGAAGAAATGCACGTTTGTCATTTAGGTAAAATTATTTAAATAGAAAACACAAACACTTTTCAACTAGGCAGTTTTAGTTATACTACAAATTAAATACGGGTCGTGTAGGATTTTATCGAACAAGTAACAACGAATGTAGATTTTAGTACACAAAATTAAATAGTTTCGAACAAAGGTTTTCGATGGATATCGTCATCATCAACAATCATCCTTCTTCGTGTGGTAACGGAGATAAAGAATTTATAACGCCACCACTCCCTGTCATTCTCGGGATGTCGCAAAAGGCGAGTAAGAGATAAATCTCGCTATAGCAACTGCGCTAGAGAAGGAAAACTCGAAACAAACCCTATATCAACTGTCTGGCCAGCGTAGTATAAGGCCAGACTGCCTCCCATGAACCATAAACCACAGAATAGGACCCCATGCCTCCCCGGAGGACATAGCCCAGCACACCCTCGAGGTGTGCGGGGCGTGGGCAGGTCAGCGCGCTGCACTGGCCTCGATCATAGGCGAAGATCTCTCGCTCCCGGCAGTGGTGAAGGCCATGCTGGAGAGCGAGACGAACTGAGGAGCAGTGCTCTCCTTCTGCGAAGAGGTGATGGGGCAGAAGGAGGAGGCGGAACGGCAGAGGGAAGACGAGGCCTTCAGTGACCCGATCCGCCATCGAAGGGTAGTCGGGAGAAGGCGGGCTTACGCCCTACGGCTTACGGCGGGTGGTCGCACCCGCCGTAAAAGCCCGAGAAAAGGACGCGCCCGTCTGTGCGCGCCCGCTATGCCAGGACCGGTCGACTTTGGGGAAAGTGGACCGCGAGCGTCTTCTGGTGGCGTGTGCGGGTTCCCGCACGTCACCGCCGGAGCTAAGCTCCGGCAGAGAGGAGGCCCATAGCGGGCCATCGTCGCTGTGGTCGCGGACGAATGTTCCTGCGCTCCCGTGACCACAGCAGAGCGCGACGAGAGGAACACCGTGGGGTTTTAGTGGGTGCGAGCCCCACATAACCCCTCGGTTCTTTCCCCAAGACCGAGGGGTATTCGTCTGGCATTTTCCCAAGTAAAAAAAAAAATGGTCGCATAAACTGGAACATATTGAGGTTATCTAAAGTCCCCAGACAGGGAGAGGCCACGATAACCCTTTAGCCAGGCTACCTGTTCTACTTTCGGCAAGGTGTTCGGGCCCTTCAGGGCGATGTCGGTTTTCTGGAGACCAAAATACTCGCTAAAAACAATGTAGAGGTCAGCAGTGTGACGATAAGAGTAGTGTACCCCATACTAAAAATCCCCGACAGGTACTCCCTGAAGTTGGTATAGGTATGACCGACTTCGACATACTGTGATGACGTATTCGAAGCCATGTATGAAGACATGCACTTAATGATACCAACAAGGCTCAAAACAACGTTGTTATGGGGGATTTCAATGCCCAAGTGGGAGTACAAGAACGTGGTGAAACGAAAATCGGATACAATAGTGTGGGGCGCCAAAATCATAGGGGACAGATGCTTGTCAACTTTCTGGAGTCACAGTGGCTCTTCTTAATGAATTCTTTCTTTAGAGAAGAAGCCTTATAGACAGTGGGCCTAGTGAATCCCCGATATCGTGACGGTGAACGCGAAATAGACTTTATCATGGCCGACAGAAGGCATATATTGAGAGACGTCTCGGTGATCAATAAGTTTAATACCGGTAGTTATCACCGACTTGTCTGAGGCGTTTTAAATATAGACTTTAGAGCCGTAAGGCCGCCTTTCGGCTCTAAAGTGTGGTTAAGACTACTCTCCGATCCACCGCGCCTCAAATTGCATTCGGATACGAACAGTTCCAACTGGAGCTTCAAAATCGTTTCAACCTGCTTGAAACTCATGGCAATGTTCCAACCAACACTGTGGTCAAAACGCTATAAGAGGTGTCTCGAAGGGTGTTTATAACCGGTAAAAGCGTAAAAACAGAGGCAGAGACGTGAAATGTCATCTACGGACGCGTCGTTGGATGGAAGAAACCTCAATCGGAAGCTGTTATGACATGACCTTCGCTGTTTCAAAACCCGCGCCATTGCGGCTGTGATTGAACGGATTGTCGAGGAAATAGAGGGTTTCTATAAACGCTTTTACGCATCACGGACGACCAACCCCATGGGACCCAGCGATGATGAACAAAGAGCCCCACTCACGCGCCATTACACGGAAGACATACGTGATGTCAAACAGGGCGAGGTCAAAGTTGCTCTCGAGCAACTTAAGAACAATAAGTCTCCAGGAGATGACGGAATCACGACAGAGCTCCTTAAAGCATTCGGGGCTCCCGGGAATCCTGAACTAGCGAGTGTGTTTAATTCCGTCTTCCGTCAGACGTGGAGAGGGAGTGCAGTAGTTTTGTTCTTCAAAAAAAGCGACAAAACCTTGCTGAAGAACTACAGACCCATCTCACTCCTGAGCCACATTTACAAGTTGTTCTCAAGAGTGTTCACAAATCGCCTCGCCAGAAAACTCGACGAGTTTCAGCCACCAGAAAAAGTCCGGTAACGAAAAGGCTACAGCACCGTAGACCATACTGTTCAGCAGATTGTACTGAAGCGTACTATCAGCCACTGTGTATGGCTTTCGTGGACTAGGAGAAAGCCTTCGATTCCATCGAAACTTGGCCGGTTCTGGACACTTTGCAGCGATATCATATCGATTGGCGCTATATCGAGGTGCAGAGGTGTCTCTATGAGAAAGCGCCACTATGACCGTCCAGAACCAGGAGCAAAATACCAACATCATCGAGTTGCGTCGAGGGGTGAGAGAGGGGGATGTAATAAGATCTTCATCTACGCGCTCAAAGACATCCTCAAGACGCTGGACTGGACTAGACGGGGCATTAGCATCAATGGCAAGTACAACTCACACGATATCGTCGTTAAACCGAAGGTTCCAGTGACGTTCCAGGGACTCTGCCACGATGGCAATATCGTTATCTTGGCAGAGTCACTGGAACGGTTCAGCGAAATGCTGGACAGCCTGAGACAGACAGAACAGATAGAGCCTCTCGACTTGACGTGTGTGATAAAATTCGGAACGAGGCAATCCGACAAAGAACTACAATCACCGACATAGCTCGTAGAATAAGCAAGCTGAAGTGGCAATGGGCTGGTCAATGGTCATATCTGCAGGAGGACCGATGCACGATGGAGTAAACACAAGCGTAGTGTAGGACGGCCCCCAGCTAGGTGGACTGATAACATAAAAAAGGTCGCTGGGTCTGACTGGATGAGGAAGGCGGAGGACAGAGTGTTATAGCGCGTATTGTGAGAGACCTATGTCCAGCAGTGGACTGCAATAGGCTGATATGATGATGAACAACTTCATACCAGCCCTTGCAGTAATATACACTCAACCACTTAACGATTATGGACCTTCATCTGATGAGAGACGAACCAGAGCATACTCCATCACGCTGCTCTAGAGCAAATTTTTCGCGACGAAGGGCACTTTGTGCAGTGCGCGGGAGCACGCGGGTTATCTATGCGACAGTTTGATGAACACAAATCAAAATTTTTCTTACCAACCGCCAATAAAAATCTTTTTACGGTGCGCATAAGCGACAAAACAAAATAAATGCAACAGGGATCAGCTCGTTTTTATACTAATTTCATATCAGAAATAGTTAACCAAGTCACGAAAACAATAAAAAAAACGGTAGGTAAAATATGACCAAACGACACAATTATATTCTTTTTGGGCAGGATAAATCTTACTATATATCCTTTTAAAGTACTTTCCATTCAGGAAAAAAATACTAAATGAAAATGAGTACATAGTTAAGGTGAGTCAAAAAATCTTAAATGGCGAAACAGTTATAATAATAACCGGGTAAAAATTCTTAAGCAATATTTATAATCTAGATACCGTAAGGCAAAAAATACTTTATTTATAAATGCATTTATTCATGTGAAGGCAAAAATTACTACATGTGAAAGTTCAAATCAAATACCCTACCAAGTGAAAGTTTTACATAAATCGGTAAATTTTCTGTCGCTTAGTCGCCGAAAACTGTGAAAATGTGATGTTTTTTAAATTACCAAGCGACAACAAAAGTCATCCTAGAGTTATGAGAGTATGATCATTCGACGCGGAAAAATTCGCTGATTTCAATGATATATATAACTCAATATCGCCCAAAATGTCGCTTGGTAACTTTTGCCTTTCAAGCGTCGATTTGTTCAATCATTATCTTTTCTTATTCTAGTGATTGGAGTCTCCTTTTAGACAAAAAAACCTGTGTTAGGAGGCTACGCTCTTCCACAACAGTAAAATGATTATAATCTAATAGACATAAAGCAGTGTGTGTGTGTGAGTGTGTGTGTGTACGTGTGTGTGTGTGTGTGTGTGTGTGTGTGATATCAACTAGTAACAAACTACTCCAACAGTGCTTCAGTTTCATCATAGCTAAGTGATTTTATCCAGTAATGCGTGCGAGCTACGAGGCCAGGGTTACTACCCAGGCACCTCTGTAGGCTCTGTACTTTTGAATGTTTGTAACGAATAAACTCAAAAACTACTGGACCGATTTAAAACATTATTTCACTATTATAAAGCTACATTATTACAGAGTAACATAGGCTATATTAATGGAATTCAAGCGGAACCGCGGCAACATTTAGTTTATAATGTTAGTAACAAATTCAATCGTAGTAACCACGATTATTTGTGAAATGTGTTAAATATTACTACAATTTGAGTTAAATTTCTTGATCAAATTGACGATACATGGAATATCTATAAAAGCTTGATGTGAAAACCAATTTCAAATCGTTCTGTGTGACTATTTTCTACAATACTCGTAAACTTACATGAAAACACTTTTACTTCAGATTGGTAATATATTTACTCGAAAATGTTCCTAAGTTCGTTAGAGCAATAGCGCACTAGCGACCTGGAAGCGCGGCCATGACGCGCGGTCCCGCCGCAGGCGTTGCGATTTCCAAAGCAGCCAGAACCGCGGCTACGATGGTCAGTTGCACATACAGCGCGCTTTAAAATGGACGTTGAGGAAATAGCAATGCTTTTGTATCTTATAAGTAAGAAGCAAATGAAAAAATATTGGGTTCATCCCTTCCTCCGTGAAAGGCAAACAAAGGGATTATTTCATACTTATTTCACCGACCTTCTTTCTTCTTGACCGAAAGACATCGAGATGATCACAAATCACGCTGTAGTTCCACAATACGTGAGGCAGCAGCGGCTAGTGCGCGCACACAGGTGATTTAACTACAATGCAATTGATCTCACTGACTGAACACGGGCCGCAAATACGTCGCTTCGATCTTGCTAGCCGCTGCGGCTTGGTGTGGCCGCTGGCCGCGTGCGGCCAGGTGCACGTGCTCTATGGCGATTTCAAACTAATGTATCTATCTCGATGGCCGCCGCGACCTGGCCGCTGCGGCCTAGCCGCTAGTGCGCTATTGCTCTTAGACGTCTATTCTCTGTAAATATAATACAAATGAATTGCGTTTGTTTCAACACAGAAACTCAAATATTAAAGAGATATAAAATAAAATTGTAAATAAATAAATTTCAACGAGTTGAAATCCTTTGCAAAAATTCAAATTCAATTCTTACAGAATAAATGTTAAAATAAGCTTCAGGTTTTACTTGTGTGTATGTTAAAAAGTTTTTACAGCAGCAGTACTTTGCTGCTGTGTAGTTTTGTAATCATCATCATCATGACAACCCATAAACGTCCCACTGCTGGGCACTGGTCTCCTCAAAAGAATGTGGAGGGAATTTAGCCTACTATACTACGCTGTGTGTCTGATGTCTGATCCACCAACCTGCACTAGGCCACCATGAGTGGATTATGGCCTAAACCCTCTCAGCTCTCTAGTTAGAGGAGAGGAGACTCGAGCCCAGCAATGGGACTTAATGGGTTGCTGATGACACCACGCTGGCCAGATTGGTTTTAATATGTAGTCGTTTAATTTAATTAATAAACTGTCATTTTTTATTTCAAGCTTTGTATTTGTGATACGTAATTCAATTAAATTATACAAAACAGTTCAAGTAAATACGAAAAAAGAAATCCAAACATAGCATAGCATCACGCCGTTTTCCCCGAAGGGATAGGCAGAGGTGTTTCACACCCATATTTCGCCAGCTATGTTTGGTCCCATGAAATAGGTGGCGAGCCAATTGTCATCAACCGAAAACATTTGTTTACCAAACTCCGGGAATATCTCAATACTGGAGTTTCATGATAGAGAAGTCCAATGCCATTTTCACCCGACCCGGGAATCGAACCCGGTACCTAAATAGTAGTAGACCTAAAGTAATAGATATAAAAAATGAATACTGTAAGACTGAAATTAATAAACTTCTTCTATTCTATTCTAGTAGACTTATAACTGTATAAAGATAGTACTACTACTCTAGTACATTCCGATACACTTCTGTATTAATTAAAGGCAGACTTTCACTAACAAGTAAGACACTAGATGAAAGGCTGTACGGTTCGAACCAATCAATATCAAGTGTGACTAGTCTCTATATAATGAAAGAGGCTAGATTTATCTATGTATGTCAGCTGATTTAAGTGCTGTTAGATTGACGAGAAAGCGTGAAAAAAGGGGCTCTATCTAGACTTTTAAACGAGGAATTTAATTTCTGTGTAAATGATTTTTTTAATAGATAAATAAAAATAAAATAAAAATAATTTATTGTCAAATTCAAATTCAAATGATTTAATGCTCACCATATGTTTTACATGTTGTTACATAATAATAAAGACCAAATATGGACCCTGTCGGGCACGACAAAAACGGAAAGTAGACAGGAGGAAGCCACTGATTTTAAATTTTATTAATCTAATATTACATAATTAACAACTAATACTCTATTTTATCTAAAATTGTCGAATTAAATAATAATTATATTTTATAAAATTATTGTTGTGATTTTGGGGTTTCTTTTATATATTCGGTTATACTGTAGTAGCATTTATCTATAGGCATTTGTCTCAGTTCCCGGATAAAATTATTTTGGTTTGTTTCGTTTTTTATGCAATATGGTAGTTTATTATATTCTTTTATGGACATATGTCAGACACAGGGCCCATAGTTTGTTAGTATATATTGCCTAAAGTGGCAGACGAACAGACGGCCCACCTGATGGTAAGTGGTTACCGCTGCTCATGGACGTTGGCAATGTCAAGGGCACAGCCAAGCCGCTGCCTACCTTGAGAGGATACCTCTCTTTAAACCTCGTTTGAAGAAGGACATGTCATAGCGCTCAGGAAATACCGCTGTAGGAAGTTCACTCCAGAGGTGGATATATTATAGATATATATACCTATATATTATATACTTCTGGGTGGACCGACGACCTGAAAAAGTTCGCCGGGTCTGAATGGATGCAGAAGGCGGAGGACCGAGTGTTATGGCGCGTGTTGGAAGAGGCCTATGTCCAGCAGTGGACTGCAATAGATGATGATATACTTCTTAGGTAAATGTACTTACACAGAAATTTCTACTCGGTATCTGTGGTATCAACAATCTAGATAAAAATGTATACTCATACAATTTCATAAAATTTATTTTTTCTTATTAATCTGTAGGTGTGTGTGTATTTCCAGGCACACGCGAACTTGCATAAAAAACCTATTAAAACTGGTAGTCGTCTATTGCCCTCTGAAAGCTACTTCTTCAAAGTGATATGGAATCATACATCATCATTTCAACTTTCAACCAAAACAAAACGTTCCACTGTTAGGCATGGGTCTTCTTCAAAGAACTGGCTGGAATTTAGCCTTCTAATACTACGCTGGCCAGTCGGGTTGGTGACTATAGGGTTTATTTCAAAATTGGAATTATTATAATGATTAAATCCATGTGGAATTGCTCAGTAGAAAGATATTAATCATCTGTCTTCGATATCACAAGCAGCAGTAACAGATTACGAAGTAGACAGTCTCTCGCTTGTTAACCAACTTTTTTTACACAAAAAACTTATTATATCATAATAATATCTCAAAGTATATTACGAGTTTCCCAACGTTATCTTGTTTAATAACAAGATATTATACTGAAAATAAACAGTTAAGGATTTTTCGTTTCCTCACCGGGGCTGTTTATTAAAGTTCGCTCGGAAAGTTTTCGATAACGACACGAAAGCGGAACGACGTCGAAGCGAAGTTGGTGGCTTCTGAGAATGGTTGGAGCCATGAGATTTGAGGGAAAGTAATGAGGTTATAAATTACATTTTAAGATTATTTATATAGTGCTGTTATTATAAGATATCCTTTTTAAAGTTCCATGCCCAAAATGGCAAAAACCTTTATAGTTTCATCATGACCTTCGACCTTCGACATGACGGACGGACCGTATGTCACAGACATTTTCCTCGAAAACTACTCAATGTAAATTGATGAAATTTGAATAATAGGTGTCTTGTATGGGTCGCTACTAGCTTTGGTAGATAAATAATAAAAATAAATATTTTAAGCGGCACTCCACTACATACGTGTACCACAGAAGCTGATTTTTTTTATAGCAAACAATTAAATACTTCAAAAGATCTTTTTTCAAATTCAATACTTTCATTATATATATAAATATATATAATCTATTTTATAATCATCAAAAGCGAGCCAAAATTCCTTATATTTCAAGCGGGCGGCTCACTTTGAGGTTACCTGCTGTGCCCTATATCTCAGAAATATCTCTTATAAAATGGATTCAATTTTACGACATTTTACTGTAAACCAAAAAAAACAAAGTCTTCCGCTGGCGTCGAACCCACACCTAGTAGATGTGTTTTACATTCTCGTAATTAACTAGAACTCAAAGTTCCTTAGAAGTGTGGCATTCTAACACCAGCCGTGTTTAAAACTATCTCGCTTTGATATTCTAGTGAGAAGGTAAGTCTTGAACTAGCTATAAATAGTTCAAAAGTTTCTATTCACTTAGAATCTGAAATGAAATGAAATCTTGTTTATTCATCTAAGTTACCAAGTAACTCTTATGAAAGTCACAAGTTAAGAATGTAACAGGTTATCCGAAAAGTAGTGTCAGCAATTTGCCTACGACCTTCGCTGACGGGGTAGAGCTATGAGAAGAACTGGCAAGAAACTCACGCCACTCTTTTTAAAAAAAATTATAATTACAATCTTTTATAATTTACAATTTTGGTAGCGTGTAAAGTGATGAGCACCACACAAATCTAGGCTTTATATAAATAGGTGAAGATTAAATTTAGCACTTTTTGTACTCTGTTTATAGATTTTCTTATTTTGTTATTGTTTGTTTAGCAGCTCTAGACGAATGAGTTTTGATGTTACAAAAGAAATAGAAACAGTTTTTTATTAATATTATTATAACAATTAAAATTCGTGACGGATTCACAATACATAATGTCACTACCCCATCTCAGCCCGTGGGTGTCGTAAAAGACGACTGTGGGGAAACCTTGCAGACAAGAGCACAAAAAAAAGAAAATTTCGAAACTAACCCTATACCAACCCGTCTGGCCAGCTTTGCAGCGTGTTGGCTGAATTCCTTTCACATTCTTTGGAGGAGACCCGTGTCCAGCAGTGGGACATTTATGGGTTATAATAACAATAATAATAAATTAAAAAAAAAATATATTTAAAAATATAATAAAAATAATAATATTGTACCACATTTACACAGTGCCATCTAGTCCCAAATTAAACAATTACATTTGCTTGTGTTATGGGTACTAAACAACTGATATACTACTTAAATACATTTTTTTTTGTAAATACATACATATTATAGATAAATTACACCCAGACACAGAAGAAACCTTTATGCTCATCACACAAAGATTTGTCCTGGGTGGGGATCGAACCCACGACCTCCGATTTAGCATACAGGGTCACTAACCACTAGAACAACAGGCCAGTCAAAAATAATGATGATGATTTATAGCTAACGTGAAATGTTGATATATTTTAGTTTCTTATAAATTTTATTATCCAGGGAAACTGTTTCCATTTTTTATTTTCAACTCTTAGGGCATTTGACGTGACGATGATACAGCACTTTACAATGACGATATATATCAGTAATTCAGTTAACTGGCTGATAGACAAACAACTTGATATTCATGAGGTGTGAATTTGATTCCCGCGAGCGAAAATTTAATGTTGATTACATTTTATTGAATTTATAACGGGGCTCGTTTTAACGTTCCTTTATATGTTGGGTGATACATTATGGTAAGGTGGATATAAACCCACCTTACCATAATGTATCACCTAACATGGATAGGAGAAAATCATTCTATATACCAAAAATTGGAACTGGTAAAACTTGATATGTGCTTGACACAATATCAGAAAAAAATAATTGATGATATGAAAATGATAAAGGTATAATAAGGTAAGGTATAATGATAAGGTTCTCGAGTGGCGGCCACGTATTGGAAGGCGCAGCGTGGGACGGCCCCCCACCAGATGGACCGACGACCTGGTCAGGGTTGCGGGCGGCCGTTGGTTGCAGTCGGCACAGGACCGTTCGCAGTGGTGTAAATTAGGTGAGGCCTATGTTCAGCAGTGGACGTCGTTGGGCTGATATGATGATGAAAATGATATTTCAGAATTACTTTATTAAGGTGCGTCTCGTAATAAGCGAAAAGCGAAAAAATTTAATGTTTAGAAATTCAGCTGGTTAGTGAATTAAATAAGTATAAGTCAATGACCAAGTGGCTCAGGACCACTCGCAGTGGCATAAATTAGGTGAGGCCAATGTTCAACAGTGGACTTGGTTGACATCATCATATCAGCCCAACAACGTCCACTGTTAATGATACGTATTTTTCATGGCAGTGTGTAGACAAATAAAAAACCTAAAATATGTACTCAGATAGCATACTGAAACTGCATATAACCTTACCATCGCTGCAGTCCGCCAAGCGAAGCTTAGATGCTCAGATTAATAGCTTGAATTTAAAACGTTACAATCTATCCTAGTTCAAACTGGATCTAGCCGGATTTTCCTAACTTTGTAGGAAATGTTTGGACTAGTTCGATTGCAACTTACCATAACTCAATTAGTAGAAATTCATTGAAAGTTGCATAAGCTTAGATTCTGAGGAAGAGTTTCAATACCTAAGTATTGAAACTCACAACCTCAGAATCTATTACAAGCAAACTATCGAGGTAAGGTACTAATAAGGTTTGTTTTACAACTGTTATAAATAGATTTAAATAAACCACAGCCGTAGCTTAATAGGGTAGCTTTTTAGGCTTTGTAGGGTAGTTTTATAGGGTTGATATCATGATGAAAGGAGGGTCAAGACACTAAACCCCGAAACGATATAAGTAGCTTTTTCAAGGATCATAATTATTATTATCATGTGAAGAAAAGAGGAATAAAATATGAGAAATTTTTATATTTTACTGTCTTGGTGGATCAGTGGCAATGTGAAGATTTTTGCGCCTGACCTGGTTTCGATTCTTTGTCGGGAATTAAATTATTGAGTTTTTTTTTTAATATCTCAGTGTCGGCCCAGCCCCCTGATTCTGAGCTGTCGGAAAATTTTCGGGAGGAAATGTCAGTTTAATTAAAGTTAAAAAACAATGTTAAAGAAATAGATGGTTGTAGGAAAACATCTTAAACTAATCAGTTATAAATTTTCTATACGGCAGATTATTTTCTAACATTAATAAGCCGTAAAAATACGTCGTACTAAGATTCGAAAAAGTTTACGATCCGTGAGTAATCCGACGAGTCAGAATCAGGGGGCAGGTCTGGTAGGCCTTTCCCAGTCGCCGGTCGCTTAGGTCACAAATATCTGAATGTTACCATTAGATTATAATTACAGTAGTAATTAAAGATTAACCTTCACACAAAAAAAAATTATTAAACAATTTGTAATTTTTATTAAAAGTCTACGCCTTATTGCTTCTACGCCGTAGAAGCTTCGTAGCGCTACGTAATTAACTCTGCACCATAGAATATTTATTTATAATTTATTACGAGAATATTCTAACTAGAAACATTATTAAATTCTATGAAATTTATCAATAAATAATATTAGACGGTGAATAAAAACCTAATAGGGGTTTATTTGCATTCCTAGAAGCGAGTTTTCTTCAACGATTACCTTGAAAAGTGTTCAAAGGGTCTCAACGCCCATTCGTTCTAAGTTATATATAAGCTACTTTTTCTCTGCTTCTTTGCGTGGGTTTGTCAAACAAATAATATGTTTTTCTTGTGAACAAGTAATCCTATTTACCTTGGGTTCTTCAATGTATAATCTTTTCAAAATACCTCGTTTATAATAAATAATAATTTATAATAATAATATTCTACCACATTTACACAGCGTCATATAGTCTCAAATTAAGCAATTATATTTGCTTGTGTTATGGGTACTAAACTACTGATATACTACTTAAATATATTTTCTTTTTGTAAATAATAATAATAATAATAATATTCTACCACATTTACACAGCGCCATCTAGTCCCAAATTAAGCAATTATATTTGCTTGTGTTACATACATATTATAGATAAATAACACCCAGACACAGAACAAACCTTTATGCAAACAAAGATTTGTCCTGGGTGGGGATCGAACCCACGACCTCCGGCTTAGCAGTCAGGGTCACTAACCACTAGACCAACAGGCCAGTCAGTCAGTCAATTTATGATTTTGTTTAGAATTTTTCGAATTGTAAAAAATTTCATTTCTAAATAACGAATGTGTTTTTACTTTTTACCCACGACGGAACGGAGACGGTATATGCGTTTGGGGTGAGAGGCTGTGTGTTTGTGTGTTTGTGTGTTTGTGTGTTTGTGTGTTTGTGTGTTTGTGTGTTCCAACATAATGCCTTATATCACGGAAACGGTTTGATCGATTTAGATGCGGTTTTCTGTAAAGTGTGTGCGGCTCTGGGGGACAGGTTATTAGATAGGTTTTATGTTAATAGCTCGCCAGGGGGCGCTACAATACACTGATTTCGTTGAATCCTTTGTGCCCTCCTATCTTTAAAACGATTAGACTGATTTCGATACGGTTTTCTGTAATGTATTTGTGATTTATCGAGGATTGTTTTTGGATTCAAGATTTTGTATTTTTTCGCCAGGGGGCGCTGCAATAGACTAGGCAAACCTATGTTGATTTCGTTGAAACCTTTGTGCCCTCCTATCTTTAAAACGATTAAACCGATTTCGATACGGTTTTCTGTAATGTATTTGTGATTTATCGAGGATAACTTTTGGATACACAATATTGTATTTTTTCGCCAGGGGGCGCTGCAATAGACTAAGCAAACTTATATTTACAGTTATCTGTAAAATAATTAGACCTGTTACTGTATAGAGGCACGTAGCATTGTAGTACTGAGATATTGATTACACTCATGAGGTTAAGCAACTTCGGATAAGGTCAGTTCATAGATGGGTGACCGTTTATGCAATTTTAGGGTTCTGTACCTCAAAAGAAAAAAACGGAACCCTTATAGGATCACTCCGTTGTATGTCTGTCTGTCTGTCTGTCTGTCCGTCTGTCTAGAATATTTTTCTCAAGAACGCATAGAGGTATAAAGCTGAAATTAATATCATTTGCTTGGGTCTGCAAACCCTCGGCGTAAAATAAAAATCAAAATTCTAAGTTAACGCAATCAAAAGATACAGCTGTTTATGCTCCATTTTCGACGATTTATCTTGACGATCATAATCTATAGGGAACTTACCGTTGACCTAGAATCATGAAATTTGGCCAGAAGCAATAACAAGTTGCACAAATAAAGGAAAAAATCCGAAAACCGATCTCGTGTTGTTATATCACTGAATATTTGTACGGAGGTATACAATGATAAGCCTAAAAAAAATTAGTAAGTGAGAGTTTATTGACTGACGTTAAATAAACACCTACCTACCTTATTTATTCTAACTTATAGGTATCCCGTGCTCGGGGTGTAACCAAATTTTCATCATTTTTGCGATAGCACTCACCGTTTTCGAGATACAAACTATTATAGGTGGAAATCTGCGCTAACGCCGAAGGCAGTCCGGCTACGGCAATCAATGTGCGATAGCTAAACTTAACACCCCCCGATTCAGAGCAATCCGAATCGGACTGGTTAGGTTAGGGTTATTTTTTTTTTTCAAACCACCCAGAAGTAGGAGCCCCGCAAAGCGGGGCTCCGGTGACCTTTGTGCGACGGATGAGCACACAAGTCAACAAAAAATAAAATATATATAATATAGTCGAAGCTCCATGCAAATTCCATTCATTCTAGAGCTTACATGGTAAGATAAGGCGCTCATTAAAAAGTTTAAAATAAGAAAATTCAAATGATAATTTCAAGTTATAAGACTTACTGCAACAGTAAATTAAAAAAAAATTTATTTGTGCTATAACTTAGTATAAAACTTTTATTTATCTGTCAAGGTTCTTAAAATTTTATACGAGTTACTTACAGTTAGTAAGATAGGGCGCTCTTTGAAAATATTTAAAATAAAAAACAAAATTAAAAATTTTGAAAAAACCCACGACGATAACATCTATACAAAATAAGAAACGTAACATATAAAAAGGTTTAAATAACTTTATTTTAAATCCCCGACGAAAAGATAATAAGTAGCGTAAAAACAATCCCAAGAAAATTCGTCGGGGGCTGCCAATATCATTACTGTTTCTAGTATTAAATATATATTGTAAACTAAATATTGTTAATAATTAGGTAGGTATCAAATACATAAAACTGCAATACTTTCGTTCATTTCAAGTCAGGGTATGGCAGCCCCCGACGGATTTTGTTGGGATTGTTTTTACGCTACTTATTATCTTTTCGTCGGGGATTTAAAATAAAGTTATTTAAAAGAGATCAAGATCTGGCAAAAAGGCTTATCGACGCTTCACGTGATCAGAGGGCTGGTGTGTTTCTCGCTCAGAGAATTAGCATTGCCATTCAACGTGGCAATGCCGCCAGCCTTTTGGGTACGTTTCCAGTTGACAGTGATGCTGACGAATATTACGATGCCTAAACAAGTTTTCTTTGGGTTATTTGTTTTTTTTTTTTTTTTTATTGTTTAAGTTTTCGTTTTAGTTTCCTTTTTTTTGTTTGTATTTAACTGTATATATAGTTTTATGTAAGTAGATGTTTAATTTAATTATTTTCATTATTATAATTATCATTCAATAAAGATACAATTTATGTTAGTCGAAAAAAAAAAAAAAAAAAAGTTATTTAAACCTTTTTATATGTTACGTTTCTTATTTTGTATAGATGTTATCGTCGTGGGTTTTTTCAAAATTTTTAATTTTGTTTTTTATAATTACCGAAATGGTATGGGGCAACTTGTACTCAGTCGGATGCACAGATATATATGGAATGCATTATCTGGATTAATAGACAATGTTAGGCCGCTCCACGCTGCGCTTTCCAATACGTGGCTGCCACTCGAGAACTTTTATGCCCCATCGGCCATCAGTTCTGCACGCTATGTGGCCTACCCACTGCCACTTCAGCGATGCGATTCGGTGAGCTATGTCGGCAAATTTAGTTCTCCTGCGGACAAAAGACAAAAGTCCACCAATGAGTGTTGCCAGTGATGACTTATGGTACTGAGATGTGGCCGCTAACTATGGGGTTCATTAGAAGTCTCTCATTTTCATTTCATTCAATTAAATTTGACTAGGTCCCATGTAGGTATGTGGCTCTTAGGATACAAATCTTTTACTCATTATAAGAGCAGTTTAAGTCGATATCACGACATCTGTGGCTTCGGCGTTCCAGACTTATTTAGTTTATATTCTCGTTAATGTTTTTTTTTAATTTTATTTTCTCAGGAAAAAACTTACAAAATAAAGGTAAAAGTCTGCCAAACTGCTTAGCAGTTTGTCGGCAGCAGTTCTCTAACACATCATTTATAATTATCACTGCGGACTTATTAAATAGGTTTAAACTTAAAACATCGTTAGTATTAAATCTATGTATATCTAAACTATAACAATTGGTAGCTTGATGTATGTATAGGTATATAAGCTTTTGTTGGAGAGGTGCCCCTATTCAATAGATGAATTTATGAGAATATAGAATTTATTAGTTTTAGATATACCATTAATAATTTCACCTACATTATACATTATTTTACTATTATTATTATTTTATGTGACATTTTCTATTTATTTATTATTATTTTTATTTTTCTAAATTAATTTATATATTCATTTCTATTTTATTTGGTCAACATTATATGATATACCTATGAATATAATAATATAATAACATGATTTTTTTTTCTTCTAAATTAACTTTATTTAAACTCACTGTTTTTTATTTGAATTGCATGATTTAATTTTAGAATTTGTGTAAGCATCTACCTAGTTTTAAAAAATATTCAAATACAATTGTAATTATTCACTGAATAAATAAATAAAATATACATCGGCTTTAGTTAGTTAGCTTATGTTAAACTTTCAACAATAAACATTCAATTTTAGCAACAAGCCCATCACATTCCACGTTAGGGACTAATGTATTTTTGTTTTACAGTTGTAATATTCATGTTTTTAAATTCAACTCCAACTTTTTTTTTATACAACGACAGTCGGGAGACAAGCTAATCTTTAGCGCCTGATGATAATATTACATTGAGTTGAGCCGCCATTGTGTCCTACTTCTTTTTCTATAACCTAACTTATAGTATGGCTTGAGGAGCCTAGAGCCAGACCCTAGTGTTGGAATTTATCAAGCCGCCCAGAAGTCTTCGAACTACAAAACTAGTAACCGGGACCAACAGCTTTACGCTTCCGAAGAACGGTGATGCTCGAGAATGAAAGTGCCACAAACGGTCACCCATCATGGACTGACCTTGCCCAGTGTTGCTTAACCTCGATGATCGTAACGAACATCTCAGTACCACAATGCTACAAGCGCCTTTTTCTATCTACTCTCTTTTTTATAATACTTAAGTAGCAAATATTAAGGTGTTGCGTTTACTTCTAACTTCGGGGGCGCAGTGATTCTGGAAGAGGATGGATTCGATTCCCGTCTGGTATATTATGAGCATTATCAGCCTAAAGTTTGGAACTGTACCCCGTTAATGGCAATAAGCTAACCTCAAATTACATGGATGTAACATAGTTGACAAATATGCGGGTACAGCTTTCAACCATCCTTTGGGGATAAAAGTCGTAAACCTGTTGGTAATTATTATACTTAGCATGTATTATGTATGCAACGCTAAAGCCGAAACATCCCAAACGTCTTTTTATTCGCAGAATCAGAATAAAAAATCTATATTTAAAAATAATTAAACCTCACGAAGTTATAAGCATTTTTCATGCATATTTTGACCGCGAAGGCCGAATATTACTGAATATCAGTAGTTTATGTACCTGTGACGTCCGCTACTATGTAGGTACTTAAGGTCACAATCAGGTAGGTACTCTAAGAGTTTAAGGTATTAAATAAAACAGTAGTTTGTTCAGAGAGACTACCGCCCACCGCGGCGGCCGGCTAGTAAGTAAAGCTAGTAAGTGCGCGGCGAGCTCTCACTCGCCACGCTCCCACCACCGTACGTCACGCGGTGTTAGTGTCTATCTATTCCTATACATTACAATACCTATTTAGTACTTATTTATTTATAGCTGCGAGTAGACGATTCGATTCAAACTACAAACAACGCTGCAACGGTGACAAGCTTTAAACAATTTAATACATTCATGATCATCATCATATCAGCCCAATGACGTCCACTGTTGAATATAGGCCTCACCTTGACAAAAAATATAACATGGTATAAAAACTATTGGAATCGATTCTGTAACTGATTCTGAAGTAACTACATTCAGGTTTCGCATTAAGTAGGAATAAGGCTGTATATAATATAATAATATATGATAATATTCTACCACATTTACAATTTAATAAACAACTGATATACTACTTAAATACATTTTTTTTTGTAAATACATACATATTATAGATAAATTACACCCAGACGCAGAACAAACCTTTATGCTCATCACACAAAGATTTTGTCCTGGGTGGGGATCGAACCCACGACCTCCGGTTTAGCAGTCAGGGTCACTAACCACTAGACCAACAGGCCAATCAATATATTTATATCATCAAATACTCAGTCAGTCAACATATAATATCAGTATATATAGCATCAAATACTCTAACCTTATCAAAAGTACACGAGGACAGGTTTCAAACAATCTGGCGTCGCCTCCTATGCAAATCATATTCACACACAACTTGAACTACTACCAACTGACTAAACAGACCACACTACAGAATTCAATATGCACTTGATTTAACCTTACCTACAGGTGCTCTTTAAAATAAGCTGATATTTATTTTATTCTCTTCAAAATTAATACTGAATTTGTAAGATGTAAGCAAAGAATTAATTAGAAAAGGGGTATGAAGTTTTATATTCTATACTAGTTCAGATTGATATCAGAACTAGTTAAGAAAGAAAAAAAACCTAATTATTTTAATTACATTTAACAATAGTAATAACGATGTAATATAACTTAATCTTCAATACATAATGTCACTACCCCATCTCAACCCGTGGGTCTCATAAAAGGCGACTAAGGGAGTAACATTTGCAGACAAGAGCACTGTAATAAAAGGAAAATTCGAAACTAACCCTATACAAACCTATCGGCCAGCGTGATATAGTAGACTAAATTCCCTCCACATTGTTTGGAGGAGACCTGTGACCCGCAGTGGGACTTTATGGGTTGAAATGATGATGATGATGATGAATATAACTAAATAGGTAAATAACAAGTCTCCCTAAATGTGGGTAATTTTTTTAATTCATGTCATGAAAAAAGTTTAAAAACTTTTTTCTTATAAGTCCAGGTGACTTAACACTCATATGCGTGTTGCTAACCTTATCTTCCCTAATGAGCTCTGGACAAATTGCTAAACTGAAGGCAGGAAGGCTTGTGTCTCAGTACTATGTATGAAATGAATAAAATATAATACCTACATTAGGTTTTTGTACCTACATAGATCAATGAACAGAAAGTAAAGGTAAACCTAACCTAAAAATTAAAACCAATAGTCATCCAGATTTAATAGAATATCAGGTTTTATTTTATAAATAGTCTAGCTGCATATATTTTGAGTTATTTTGTAATGTTTTATTGAATGTAATGAAATATTTTAAAACAGCGCGATATCCATTTCTTTAAAAAAAAAATTGTTTGCATCATAAAACTCAATAATTTTCATATTTCTGATTCAGTCCTACATTTCACGTTTTCTCGCGGGAATTGCTACTAATTCAATTTCCATATTTGTTCAATTGGAATGTCCTTCATCAGACCCATCCGGTAACAGATTACCGGACTATGTATGGTCCAATTTATATCTTTTTTAGAATATGTTTATTTTTAATTTATTTTTCCTTGCTACACGATTCGATATTGGATTTTGTGATAGGTTATTGCTTGTGTCGTCCAGTGTGATTTGTTTTTTGATTTGGCAATTTATGAAAATTCCGATTTTATAAAAGGCGAGGTTTGGTGAGCTTTTGCATTCAATAGTATTTTGTAATGGTATGGTTATATATATTATATGGTTTTTTGACGAATATAAATAAACTAGAGCCGCGCAGGGTTTCGCTCCCATCGTTCTTTATTTGCCACTGCTCATCTCCTATTTGGCTTAGCGTGATGTTATTTAGCCTATAACCTTCCTCGATAAATGGGCTATCCAATACTAAAAGAATTGTTAAATCTGTTCCGTAGATCCCGAGTTTACACCCTACAACGTCACAAACCCACAAACTGGCCTGTTGGTCTAGTGGTTAGAGACCCTGACTGCTTAGTCGAAGGTCGTGGGTTCGATCCCCACCCAGGACAAATCTTTGTGTGATGAGCATGAAAGTTTGTTCTGTGTCTGGGTGTAATTTATCATATAATATATATTTATAATATAATATATATGTAAAATAGTTTTGGCCATTTAAAAAAAACAGCGTCAGCACTAGAGAAACAGCCTGTATCGCGGGGAACAAACATACAATTAACGAATAAAAGTGCACCGAGACTCGAAACAAATATCTATGAATCACACTAATATTTATCTCGTATGGGAATCGAACCCACTGTATATATATAATCGACGCCCCTGAGCAACAACTCAGTAATCGAAAAATCTAAATTTTACAGGAAAAATTATTTACCTATTTTATCGAATATCTTTTCAACGAGTGGGTCTATTGCATTCATTGTTGTATCATAAGAAACCTATTTTATTGTGAAATATGATTAATTAATATGAAATTATATTCTAAAACTAAAATTCTATACATAAAACTTTACAGTACAACATATTTACTAACATAATAGTGTCCCTTTTTTTAGTTTTCTAAAGTCCTCGGTGATTCAGCTTAGAAACTCTATTACTCTATTTAAAAATATATAGCACTCAGCCGACGCAACTAAGGCACAACCACTTACAAACTAAGCCCTTCTTAAATCAAGTTTAAAACCTTCCAATAACTTAATGTACTATGTAAAGTGCTTCGTGCATTAGCTAACCCGATTTCATACCAACCTGTTTTCTTAACATCGTATTATGTATCGTTTACACAAAGGCAAGGATGTCCGGATTGGAACCGGACGGCTGCTCAAACTTTGCCTTACATAATATCCTTCATATATTTTAAAAGAACATAACAATGATATAGCGTAACGCATTATTTTGAAAGGAGTAGGCAGAGGTACAAACTGGTTGATTTAGATAGGGTCTTCAGTGTTTAATAGTAGGTTGTACCTACTATTAAACACTGAAGAATTCCCATCGATACATCCATCCATCTCATAACTATTTCATCAGATCAGTTCTAAATTATCTTCTTCGCTCCTGTTGATCTTTATACTGTTATCTGCTCAGATCCTATTGCCCGTAGCGTGATATTATTTAATTTTTAACCTTCCTCAAAAAATGGGCTATCCAACACTAAAAGAATTTTTGAAATCAGTTCAGTAGTTCTTGAGATTAGTTCAGAACTTTTATATAATATTAAGTATAGATTCGCTTAAAATCGTGAAAACTTCACATTTCAATGGTCATATTTGATATCATAATCAAAAGTATAAAATCAAGTGCAAGAGGTCCCGGGTTCGATTCCCAGGTCGGGTGAAAATGGTATTGGACTTTTCTATCATGAAATTCCAGTATTGAGATTTTCCCGGAGTTTGGTAAACAAATGTTCCCGGTTGATGACAATAGGCTCGCCCCCGATTTCATGGGACCAAACATAGCTGACGAAGTGCGGGTGGAAACACCGCTGCCTACCCCTTCGGGGAAAAAGGCGTGATGATGTATAAATTTTAAAACATTTCATAATAATATCAAAATCAACCAATTAAATGTCGATATTGCAAGGCCCTCTTATCACTTGGCTGTACTTAGTCAGTAACTCCACTCATAGAAAGTAAGCACTGCACCGGTATTCTACCGGACCGTAATCGTACAATATACAAGGTTCTTTATCCCTTAAACGGTGAATATAGAAGAATATAAGAATCAACTCGATTTCTCTTGGGTTCGCGAGATATTTCACAGATATTAGCACAATCTATTCTTGATATTATAATGTCTAAAAGAAAACAACAATTAATACTCATTGAAGTTACATTTTTATTATGCGATAGTCACCCAGGATGATTACAAAATGCACTAATATAATTATTCAAATCATTACGTTTAACTTTACTTTATACTAGTAAATTTATCCAATTGAAATTGGAATTTAGATTAAAGTTACGAATACCGGCATTACATTTTTAGAGAAAGATATTGAGTATAACTTTTTTTTTTTTTTTACTTGGGGAAATGCCTGACGCATACCCCTCGGTCTTGGGGAAAGAACGGTTATGTGGGGCTCGCACCCACTAAAACCCCAAGGTGTTCCTCTCGTCGCGCTCTGCTGTGGTCACGGGAGCGCAGGAACATTCGTCCGCGACCACAGCGACGATGGCCCGCTACGGGCCCCCTCTCTGCCGGAGCTTAGCTCCGGCGCGGCGGCGGTGACGTGCGGGAACACGCACACGCCACCAGAAAACGCTCGCGGTCGACTTTCCCCAAAGTCGACCAGTCCTAATGTGGCGGACGCGCTCAGCCGGGCGCGTCCTCTTCTCGGGCTATTACGATATTGAGTATAACTGTGGCAATTGCAAGAAAGGTAGGTGGTAAAGGTACTTCTAGGTATACTAAGACTAGATTTGGGGCGACTTATCGCGGCTATGGTCCGAATCCAAGTGGGAGAGGGCCGAGGCGTTGCCGCTGTCGTCGGTCGTCGCCGTCGCCATCTTGGGCTTCATTATATGACTGGCCTGTAGGTCTAGTGGTTAGTGAACCTCACTGCTAAACCGGAGGTCGTGGGTTCGATCCCCACCCAGGACAAATCTTTGTGTGATGAGCATAATTGTTTGTTCTGTGTCTGGGTGTAATTTATCTATAATATGTATGTGTTTACAAAAAAAAATGTATTTAAGTAGCATACCTATCAGTTGTTTAGTACCCATAACACAAGCAAATATAATTGCTTAATTTGGGACTAGATGGCGCTGTGTGAATATGGTAGAATATTATTATTATTATTATTACGTACCGTAGTGAAACCTTGTCAGCTGTCACTGTCATTCGTGCAGAAACGCAATGGCGACAACATGTCAAAGAGACTAAATACCGGCCATTATCGACGGAAAATAGTACTAAATAAAAATATTAATTTAACTGCATAATAATTTAGTTATCCGCTTGTTGCATTGTGATACTGAGATGTTCGCTACGATCATCGAGGTTAAGCAATGTTCCACAAGGTCAGTCCAAGATGGGTGACTGTTTGTGACAATTTAATTTTCGAGCGTCTCCGTGCTTCGGAAGGCACGTAAAGCCGTTGATCCCGAATTCAAATTCAAATTTCTTTATTTGCCAGAATGTAGTACATAGAACAGATATTAACAATTATAATTACAGAATCAGTACATCCTACCATAACAATGGTGTGCAAATTTGTCTTAAAAACCATATCGAGTATTCGTTAAGTCGAGTTGGAAGCCTTCTAGGCGACTTGATAAATTCCAACACTAGGGTCTGCTTGTAGTAGTAGTAACAGTTTATGAGATACCAGCTATCGCGCGGGACTTCGTTACCGTGGCTCTTTGTTTGGCCCCTACTCAGCTCCTATTGGTCGAAGCGTGATGTTATATAGCCTATAGCCTTCCTCGATAAATTAGCTATCCAATACAAAAATATGTTTTCAATTCGATTCGATTTACATACTAAAAAAATTGTTATATTTTTATACATATATTAGTTTATAAGGTATATACTCGTATCTATGAGCCTTTATTGCTTGATAATAAACGAATTTTAATTTAATTATAATCTATTCTAACAACTATTATAAAACCGAAAAGTTTGTTTGTTTGTTTGTTTCAATGCTAGGATCTAGGACTAATTCTTTTAGTATTGGATAGCCCATTTATCGAGGAAGATTATAAGTTATATAAGATCACACTACGGCTAATAGGAGCTGATCAGTGGCCAGAAAAAGAACGACGGGAGCGCGACTTCTAGTAAATTTTATAATAAATTCCCTGCCGCATACAAACAGCCCTCAGTGATAAAAGGCTGTATCACGCTCCAGCGGCGGCGGTTAGTGTTTCCTTTAGAAACCACTCTACTCACGCACTTAACTTAGATATAACTTTCATGTTCGCACTTTATACATTTATTATACAGACAAAGCATTTTAACATCCATTTACGAGAAGAACTTTAGTAAAGAGGTTTCATGTTTAAAGGAAATTTGAAGATAACTCTATAACTCAAATTTGTATTTAAATTAAGTCACAGGAATCCTGAAGAGACAGTCAGTCGTCATTTATCTATTCAACCACCATCGCGTTTATATATCATGTTACATAATGATACCTCTGGGTTTAATTGTCGTATAAACCATTTTGGTTAAATTGAGTTATATACATCATTTTGTTCAGAATTTTTTTCTCCATCGATCTGTATATTCGAAACGCCCGAATGCGCAAAAAGTGTTTATACGACCCAAAAATTTTGGGTCATCATGTCTCAAAAAAGATAATTTGTTAATTTAACGACCGAAAGTTTATTTTTTCAAAAATAAAAAAGATATAATCTTTTTTTTAAAACAAAATTGTTTTTTTGCTCTCATGAAAAGTCGGGTTTTGGTGTATACGACAAAATATGAACCCAAAGGTATCGATATGTTAGGTCCTATGTGTAAAGGGGTCCTATCACCATTACACATCTAAAAATTAAATTTAATCTATATCAAATCTCAAACCATCTTCAAATGATTTAATTCATTACAAAAGAGTCTATGTATACTATTTGAATTTAAATTATAAGACGTTCTTATACCAAGACGAGGGCAGATATAATTATTAATATTCTGGAGCGTTAGTTACGATCTATTTGGATGCAAATTGACGAGGAACGTGCCTTCGGGGGATGACCGCTGGTACATACTTACGACTATATATTTTAGTGATACAGTACCAAGATGTTAGTGTCTTTTCATGATAAAAATAAGGTAATTTTTCAGGTTAACTATATCAAAAATATAATTTTACCAAAAAAAATAATAATTAGAAATATATTTTGGGACAAACAAATTGGGCTTACAAAGTAGGTCGTTTGCAGGATTCATGAAGGGGACAAAAATCAGTTTCCAAAAAACTACATTGCATAAATACCTCACTTCAATCATGATGAATAACTAACAACTACCAGCAGCTAGGTTCCTGGGGCTCGAGTCTGCTAACACAATCGTAATACAATAGTAAGCCGATGGTCTCATTCGACAGCTGTGATTGGCATACTAAGTCAATCGCGCCATATTGCCGGCCTGTGAATGGTCGATATTAGTCCATTGGTCTGCTATCGACGCGTGCAACTGTGTAATTTAGCATAATCGGCCCCCTGATCTTCTTTTGTCAGTCCAATGCGTCCTTGAGGATGTCTCATACTTACGCTTAACAATACGTCATCTTCACTCTAACGTTTATCACAGTAATAATAAATATTTATCTACTAGCGACTTTTAGTCGTGACGACAAAAAAACTGCAAGTCTGCTTCAAAATCTTGAATAAAATAAGATAATTTGTTGAATCTCTTAGGCATTTGGACCTTTCCTTGTTGAGTGGCTTAACTCGCTTGTAGATAGTATGTAGCACCAATTTTATTTTAGAAAATCGTTAGCTGAACCCCGTATGCATTAAAGTATCTAGATGATTCCATACTGAGATAATTTAAACTGTGACTTAATAACATGGTACACATACAGTTACTTCAAAATTGTACAAGACGGTGACAAGCAATATATTATTGTGAAAATTCACAATTTCATCCTCTGATAAAATATTTACGATTGTGATACAGTTGATATGGCTGCCAACATTTTTTTAACGATATCAAAACTATTCAGTCGAATGTCACGATTGTAGTAGGAATTTAGAGCTTATTCCCACGGGCATTACCTTATAGCGACTTGGCATACAACACATTCATCTCTCTAAAGCCTGCCGGCGTGTAGTAGGCTTTATAATGTACATAAAAACACTAAACAGAACAACACATAACCGACCCATGTTCCTTCCTACAGTATTTAAAAATAATAAAGATCAGTATTACCCCAGGCACTTAAACACCTTTATTCCTACTTACTGCATAACCTGAACGTAGTTTGTTCAGAATCAATAGCAGAATCGATTCCAATGTCTTTTATACTATGTTATATTTTTTGTCAAAAATTTAGTATTAAATTTTTGAAAGCTGGATACCGTTGTTTGAAGTGTATCAATGGCCGCCTAATGTGCCGTCTACTCGCAGCGATAAATAAATAAGTACTGTGGGTGAAAACATTTCAAGAAGAGGATTTCACCCGCACTTCCTTATGACCTCTAATTAAATATTTCTCTTGACATTGACCACAGAGTACATTTTTATATACATAAATTGACCAAATTATGTGTCATAATAAATTTTGTAAAACTTTTATGTAAATATACAAGTTTTCTTATTATTAGGTTGCAATAATCCCAAACCGACGTCTAATATGCTAACCTGACTGAAGATTTAACAATGATAATGTGTGAATTCATCTGGAAAAGTTAAAATTGTAATAATACAAAAACAATTAATATTTATGTTTATAAAATGTGTATAAATTATTTACCATTCACGCGTAAATGTTTATTTTGCATAGAATTGAGATGGGCTATGATTATAGTCACTATATTAAGTCTGGTAAGTGTTTCATTCAAAACCTAAACTATGAGAGCATCGAAAAATCACTACATACCATACAGCTCCTTACTTCTACCATATTAATTCATATCGTCTACAGCTACCGATCAATACGCCCATTTCCTTACAGCCAGTTCTACACAACTATCCATACCTAATCCAACACTCCTCTCTCACACATACACTCACAACCATACACCCACACATTCACACTGTCTTATACATACTTCTCATAACTGTTAAAAATATAATTGTAAGATGCTACTTGTACTTATCTATCTTTCAACAAGGGAGGCCTGGTGACCTGTGGCACAGGTTTTCGAAACCTATTTCAGGCACCAGTCCTTCACAAATGAAAATAGTATTTACAGTTACAGCCTAGCCTTAAGTCTAATTTGCGGAAGGAAAAATAAACGCATTTATTATTATTATTATTTCATCATCATTATCATATCAGCCCAACGACGTCGGGTGTATTCCACTATTTTTATTGATAGAAATACTGGGACAGAGTCTCCAACCGGGCGGTGATAAAAAACGCTGCATCGCCTCTTATGACGGCGTGCACATTGAAACTGTTTATTTATTTATTGTTCGATTTTTTTTTTTTGATTGACGTGAAGTTGTGTTTTTATTTTATTCGATTAATCTCTTAAGAATTTCATTTATCAGCCGTCTGTCATATACACCATGTAATTATAGTGGTTTCGGAAACTTTTTCTGGGTATTAATAATCATTTATACCTACATCATATCTAGACATATCTAACAAAAATTAATATAATACTTATTTTTTTTAGTTCGTCAAATAGTGCTATGCTAAATTAAAGGCTTCTGATACTAGTCTGATACTACTACTACTACTACTTCAATACGTTTTTTTGGTACATCATCATCATCATCATCAGCAACTCATTAAGTCCCACTGGGCTGGGCTCGGGTCTCCTCTCCTCTAACTAGAGAGCTGAAAGGGTTTGGTTCATATTTATATGTAGATAAATTACATCCAGACACCGAACAAACAATCATGGTCATCACACAAAGATTTGACCTGAGTGGGAATTGAAACCACCACCTTCGGCTTAGAAGCCAGGGTCACTACCCACTAGACCAACAGGCCAGCCTATATCTATACTAATATTATAAAGCTGTTGAGTTTGTTTGTTTGTTTGAGCGCTAGGATCTCAGAAACTGCTGGTCCGATTTGAAAAAAATATCTCTTGTTGGATAGTTCAATCGTGGAAGGTTATAGGGTATATAACATCACGCTACGGACAATAGGAGCTGAGCAGTGGCAAAATAAAAACGACGGGAACAAAGCCTGACTTCTACTTTATTATATAATAGCTTTAAAAACCTTAAAATTATTTTAACCAGGCCTTAAATGAGTCTTTTTGCCGCATTTCCAGTTAGCAGGAACAGCATTGTTCACATACTCATCATACTTAGTACAACATACAATACCAGGTGTGGACTATTGCAGCTGGTTTATGGCAACAGTGTCACTGTGGATTGTATCAACTGTTATCTTAGTTGGTGGCTGGTCAGGAATACTCAAGGTACGCAATTACACTCACTCGTGTCCTGGAAATTACGGCGCCGATACCACAAAGTCTGAAAATGACGTCCATTGTTGGATATAGGCCTCACCGAACTTCTGACACAGCTGCAACGGTTGCACTCGTTGCAGGCTTAGAGCTCATACACACGAGCGGCAAGCCGCCGACGCGTCGACGGCTGCAGTTACCCCTGCCGTTGGCAACATGCCGCTCGTGTGTATGAGCTCTAAGTCCTGCATGACTGCACCTCTTTTTCCCACCTTTTGGATCTCTTTTGATTTCTTTTTCAATTTTACTTTTAATCATTTAAAATCCTTAATTAATATCAGTTCCTAAATTCCAACCAACCCTTCGTTTGAGCATCCACCTTGGTGGATCCGGCTTGATGCTTATTACAATTTTATTTTCTAGTGCTGTGCACGTTATTCTGGCCAATTATACCTAAATTTAATAATAATAAATAAATATTATAATAATAATAATACCACCAGGTCCACACGTTTAAGTTAGCTCAGGAAAACCACACGAATTTTACACTCATTTTGACTCGTTGAAAACGCTGATGATGATGCAACCACATTATGCCTGCTAGACCGTTACTGCCTTAATTGGATGATTACCATCATCATCATTTCAATGCACACTGTTAGGCGTGGGTCTATTCAAAAGAATGCGAAGGGAATTCTAGGGGGTTACTATACTACGCTGGCCAGGCGGGTTGGTATAGGGTCTCGCAGTGTTCTTTCTTAGTCGTCTGTTACGACAGCCATTGGTTGGGTTGAGATGGGAAAGTGACACTACACGGACTAAATAATTGGATTATATTATAATATTAATAAAGTAACTCCCGCTCAAACTGAGCCACCCACCTGAAGAAGTATCTCCGCTCTATAGAAGACCGTAGCTATAAGACACTAGCGTTGGGTACCTGCTGAGGAGTAGTGGTGTTCAGAGCTCATTGAAGAGGAAAGGAATTTGAAGGATCAGCAACGTGTTCGCGATGCCTCTGGTGTTGCAAATGTCCATAGGCTACGGTAACCGCTTACCATCAGGAAGTCGTAAAACTGTTTGTCACCATCGTGGTATAAAATAAAAATATAACTTTTAGCTGTATGAGGACTGCCTCGGTGGCGCAGCGGGAAGTGTATACGACTGCTGTGCAAGAGGTCCCGGGTTCGATTCCCGGGTCGGGTGAAAATTGTATTGGGTTTTTCTATAGTGAAATTCCGGTATTAAGATTTTCCCGGAGTTTGGTTAATAAATGTTTCCGGTTGATGACAATAGGCTCGCTCCCTATTTCATGGGACCAAACATAGCTGGCGAAATATGGGTGTGAAATACCTCTGACTACCCCTTCAGGGAAAAAGGCGTGATGCTATGCTATTTCTGTATGAGGAACAACTGATGATTAAATTGTTTCATTTCAGATAGAAGGCTGCAATATAATATTTAAATTTTATATATGTTTATTAATAGGGATCATGATGAACCATATTGTCTTCTGTTTCTCTTATCTTATGTACTGTAAGGAATTGCCTTGCCTCATAGACTCACTTTTACATTTGTTGGGGTGTGGAGTTATGTCAGCAGGTAAAGTGATTGAAAACTACCATAGCTTAAGTACTCTATATCTCTCATAGTCTTTTTTTTTGCACGTAAAGCCGTTGGTCCCGTTTATCACAATGTGGTAGTCGTTAAGTCGAGTTGGAAGCCTTCTAGGCGACTTGATAAATTCCAACATTGGGGTCTGCCTCAAGCCCATACGATAAGAAGAAGAAGATAGTATTTTTTCATCTATAAAAAATGATAACAGCATCCATTTGTAAGGTTTTACCATCAGCAACCCATTATTGTCTCACTGCTGGGCTCGGGTGTTCTCTCCTCTATTCTGAGCTTGAGCTTCTAGCTGAGAGGGTTTTTAGACTGTATTCCACACACGCGGGCCTAATGCGGGTTGGTGGATCAGACACGCGCTTAGAATTTCTCCTAGGGTATGTGGGTTTCCTCACAATGTTTTCCTTCACCGTTAGATGGAGACTTGACTAGTACATATAAATTCCACAAAGTGAAATCTATATTGGTACTGCTGGTCGGAATCGAACTCGGACCGTATGTTTAGCACGCCGGTCTCTTATCCATTCAGCCACCATCGCTTAGCGCTTTTGTAAGGAGGACACGTAAGTGTCTGGCCGTATAATATACGAATGGATAATAATATGAATACTCTCTATAATAACCTAAGCGCTTTACACTACAAGGAAAATGGCAGAGTCTACAATATGCTCGAGAAGGAAATGCCAAAATGACACCGTCTATAATTTGCTTTTGCTGAAAAGAGAACGGGCATTTTGGTATCGCTTTCGCGACCACCTCCAAAAAAACCATTTTAAATAATTTATTCCTGAGATACTTTATTCCTCGCTAGTTATCGGTATTTTAGTAAGTATTTCCCTATAAAAAGAGAATCATTAAAAACTTTTTTATTTAGAAATAGACCAAATTTAAACCAGTATAACGGAAAACAGACAACGATTTCGAGAAAGTAACAGTTGTTACTATATGGCGACATTCTCGAAAGGTTGTTCATTTTCTGTGACATAAAAAATACCTATTCAATGATATATTAGTGATATATCATTGAGTAAGTTTTTTATGTATAACATTGCACGTAACATGTAAAAATACACGCGCGTATTGACTTTTTTCGGTAAGAACTTGTAATAAAATATAAATTAATAAGTAATTATTGAGAAAATAAGGGGGGAAAATTTTAAAACTGATAAAGTGTATTGTTACATGTAAAAACATGTCTCTATGTTCAGAGACAATAGATCCAGCAGAATGGAGGAGGCGTATCGGTACATCCACCTTATTGTCAATAATTCTAGCGAGCGTCTCAGTTTCATACCACAGACACATCAATAATAATTTTCTTTTTTTTCAGTAATATTTTACGTAATCGTATTAGTAAACAGTTATAGATTATACACTATTGGAAAGATACCATGAATCAAGCTTTATGTTAAAATGAAATCGTTTCAAGTAAGCCGACTTTTTTTTCGCAAACAATTTTTTTGTTTACCGCAATAAGTTCTGTCTACTAATTAATGTTACCCAAAAAAAAAGACGTATACCAAAATACGAAACGTGTACATTCCAAAAACCGTATACGTATTTCTAAATTAGTAATTTCGCATATCAAATAAATAAGTATATTATGTATGTCTGTGGTTGCAGGCAGCACAGGATCGCTCACAGTGCCGTAAATTAGGTGAGGCCTTGTCGTTGGGCTGATGGTGATGATGTGTATCTGATGGTGATGAGTTAACTTTAAAACGTAAGCCAATTTAGTAAATGTGCACCAAATTAAGTCAATGATTACGCGACGGTGCACAGAGGGGTTTTAGTGGGTATTCCGGTCCCTTTCGGACAGGCGAGTCCCACATAACCGTCCCGTGACCCCGCATGGGGCGGTATGCGTAATGCATTTCCCCTCTTAAAAAAAAAAGGTTAGATTAGAATAGAATGCGTTTTTTTTAGATGTTTTCACCACACATTTTTAATTTACAATGTTTTGGTTGCAAATATATTTAAGTACTTAATTTGACTAACAAAACTTATAACCTACAGATTTTGGTGAACATTTAACTTTTTTGGGTCAATTATAAAATCGAAATTACATCTCCTAGACTAAGAAAGACAATATCCGGCGCATTTCACACGAGGTGAGGTACATTTCTAACTGATCATTTCATGTATACGTGACTTTAGAAAGTTCACGACAAACTGACGACGGTTGGAAATTCACTCGTATTACGTATTGTATTAAACTTTTATGTCTATTGTTTCAGTGTGGGTTCAGTTCATACTCGTTAAAACAAATGTAGTTATGAGTTACGAGGCTAATGGATGAGTTCCTACAAGTGTGGCATTAAATACCTGAGAAAGAAGGAGAAAGATACAAACTATACAAGTTGTACTAGGTTAATCATGGAATTGGAACTTGTATTATAAGTGATTTTTATCGATTATACAATTTTATTTTGATTATTCAATTTGTATTCCTTATCTATGAAGTTTTCTTTGGTCATGTTAAGCGATAGTAGCCAAACGGGTAAGTGACCGGCGTGCAAGTCATACGGTCCGAGTTCTATTCCTAGCGGCAGTCATCATTCATTTCAACCCATAAATGTCCCACTGCTGGGCATGGCTCTCCTCCAAAGAATGTGGAGGGAATTTAGCCTACTATACCACGCTGGCCAGACGGGTTGGTATAGGGTTTGTTTCGAATTTTCCTTTTCTCGCAGTGGTTTTATCTGCATAAGGTTACTCACCTTAGTCGCCTTTTACGACACCCACGGGTTGAGATGGGGTAGTGATATTATGTATTCTTAATCCGTCACTACACGGATCAACCCGACCGGCAGTACCAATGTGGATTTGTGTGTTGTAGAATTTATATGAGTACATATAAATTTATTGAAATGACTAGTAAGTCACGTGACTTACCAGCTGCTGACGGTGAAGGAAAACATCGTAAGGAAAGCGCATACATTAGAAATAATTGTAAAAGTGAAAGGGCACTACTTTAGATCACTAACTGGTCAACAAAGCAAGCTTCTCATGGCATTCAAACCAAAAATAATTAACCTTTTGACCGCCACGTCAAATCGGTATAGCCGTGCCTTTTAAAATACAGTACATTTTTGACGTGCCATGCCGTCATTGGCGTGGTGAGCACATTTTCATTTTACGTGTATTTATAGACGTCTCTGGCGTTCAACCGGTTAATAATTAAATAATTGGCCAAGTTTATAATCGAAATAACGACTCAACTAATAAACACTAATAATGCTTGGTTTCTGAACCATCAAATCAAAGTTATTCATCGATTAAAGTATAACCTGAATGAAAATTTAAAACAAAACATACATACATACATATACTTAGATCACGCCTCTTTCCCAACAGAGGGGTAGGCAAAGAACATTTCCTTGCACTGGCTACGATTCTGACACACATCTTTGGCTTCTTCAACATTCATCAGTCTTTTCATGCATTCTCGCCGGTTGAGGGTACTCCTAATCTGTCCCTTCTTTAGAACGTCACCTATTTGGTCATGGTACGTTCTTCTAGGTCTTCCCATAAGTAAAACATAGAACTAGTTTATTTATACAACTGTCATTTTTAATTTGTTTAAGATAAGGGATGTGGAGTCCTTCAAAAAAAAGAATGAATAGGTTTCTTAAGGGTCTGCAACGCGCTCGTGATGCCCCTGGTGCCAACATCCCACTGCTGGGCACGGGTCTGCTCCAAAGAATGTGTAGGGAATTTAGCCTGCTATACCACGCTGGACAGACGGGTTGGTATAGGGTTATAGACTATAGAGTTTTGTTTCGAATTTTCTATTTCTCTCAGTGCTCTTGTTTGCTTAAGGTACCTTAGTCGGCTTTCACGATACCGACGGGTTGAGATGGGGTAGTGGCGTTATGTATTCATAAATCGTCACTACACGGAGATATTCGATTTAAATCGTCTATTATACCTACATATCTGTTCAAGCAACCTACTCTCGTGCTCATCCCATTTTCGTATCTTAACCGTAAAGGAAGTCAAATAACATACATGTTAATAAATCTTCGCAGCCCATTCATTTAACTGGAAATGGGCGAGTATAGTGCTGAAAGGAGTTTTACACTGGACGACAGGATACCGATCCAATATTTATTACAACAGGGGGCTTACTCTAAATTTCGACATTCGATTAGTCGGTTTTGATCAGTTTTGATGCCGCTGTCAAATGTTTGAAAGTGACAGCGACCATATATATATATTTGACTGACTGGCCTGTTGATCTAGTGGTTAGTGACCCTGACTGCTACGCCGGAGGTCGTAGGTTCGATCCCCACCCAGGACAAATCTTTGTGTGATGAGCATAAAGGTTTGTTCTGTGTAATTTATCTATAATATGTATGTATTTACCAAAAAAAAAATATAATCTAAGTAGTATATCAGTTGTTTAGTACCCATAACACAAGCAGATATAATTGCTTAATTTGGAACTAGATGGCGCTGTGTGAATGTAGAAGATTATTATTTTCTTTCATTTGACAGAAACATCAAAACTGTTTAATCGATTGTCGAAATTTAGAGTAAACTGAGAGCACTGGGGCCTCAATTTATACATTTAATTGGTCGAAGTTAATCTATACTAATATTATAAAGTTGAAGAGTTTGTTTGTTCTGTTGAACGCGCTAATAGTCCGGGATCCTTAGTCCAAATTTTTTTTATTACTATCAAGCTAATTTTGCGTGAGTAAGCTACTCATTTCGATGAGACGCCCAACAATTTCGTATTCCAAAAGTTTGATTGTGGTAGCTAACAGACGTAGCAAGGGTATACCGGACCAGGAAGGAAATACCGGGATAACATACCATGCAATTTGTAGGACAATATGACTGTTCAATTACATAAATATTAAGTAAGTACACAGAGCATCACGCTTTTTTCCCCAAAGAGGAAGGCAGAGATACTTCACACCAATATTTCACACGCTGTTTGGGGTCTAGCTAATTGCCAACAACAAAGCAAATTTCGATATTCCGAGCTGATACTGAGAATTTGAAAATAAAAAACCTAAAACCGTTTTTGCCTTCATTTGATCGAACCCTGGTACTCTTTAATAATGGCATATCGTAAACGTATCGCATATTATAAACAATTGGGTGTAAAGACTGGAAATCCGTCACTATTTAGTGAACAGAGATAGCTCTATCTTTGCACACAATCTACCAAAATGTTCACTACTCCTGAAACTACTTGAACAATATCTTCAAGTTTAACTTCACAAATGGATATTTAAACCATTAAATATCCATTTGTAGGTTTGCTAGCACTTCACTTAAACTATAATGAAGATGAACATTTTTAGTGCATACACTGTCTCTGCCACGAGCATTTATAATCTTACTAGCAAGAAAAAAGCGGATTAAAACAAAAAAGGCTAGTGAAAAAAGTTAGCAAAAAAGATTTCTTCTCAATAACTGCATTCGATTTATTTTTAATCTTCGCAAGTATGACCACGTGTCTTCTTATCGCTCACAATTGAACTGGCTACCCATTCGCCAACGCCGTAGCTGGCGGGCCCTTTCTAACCTTTATTCTATCCTCACGTCCCCCCATGCCTCCACTTATCTAACCCCATACTTTAAGTAAGTTTTAAGTCCGCCTTAATGCATAAGTTTTGTGTATTTTAAGTTAATACATAAATAAATTTATAAAAAAATACTAAAAAAAGCAAATAAAAGACGTTAGTAAAATAGGCTAGTAAAAATGCTAGCAAAAAATGAGTAAATCCAGGTGGAGTATGCAGTTCTATGAAAAAAATTGAGAATGTTTTTTTCTTTTTTTTGTCCCAGTGACATCACTTCCATAGAACAAAAGGGTACTACCCTTATTAGAATGTAAACATATTAATCGACAATTACACAAAACGTGGTATTACCGTCTATTCTGGCAAGCCGTACGTTTTATTGCCAACCTGGTGGTATAGAATCTTTATTAGTATTACTTCCGCGTATCATTTCCGGGCAATAACGGATATTGGATTCATATATGTATCGTAAATAAACAAATTATGTTAATTTAATTCCTTATATTGCGTATTCGTATGTTTTATGGTGTACTTGTAATCGCCCACGGATTGGTTTGCGAATTATGTTGATTAAAATAAAAATATAATTCTTCAAATTTCATCAACATACATCAAGTAGTTGACGGACATGAAGAAACTATAAGGGTTCCGTTTTCTATTTGAGGTACGGAACCCTAAAAAAAGAGAGGAAAAAGGAAAAATGGAGGAAAAGAGAAACGATGTTGATCGGGAGATTGGAGGGGGGATTGGGCCGCCGGCGATTAGTAAAAAACTAAGTCATAAATCCCGGGATTATACGTCATCAAGATTCATTATATCGAGTTTTCAGAGACGGTTTTATCCGCTTTCCTTGACAAACAAACATTCTTCTACATCTATATCAGTGGATATTTTATTCTATTCTTAATGTTAGCTATAAGTTTTTATGTTGTTGCAGTTTAAGATTCCATTTAAGTAAGTGAAAGACGAAATGTAGGTACTTAAAGTGCACGTACCAATACGCTTCCTCCATATATTTTACTGGCGCTTTTGTTTCTGAACATACTCCTTTTTTACATAGAAAAATTCATTAAACTGCCTCGGTGGCGCAGCGGGCAGTGTATACGACTGCTGTGCAAGAGGTCCCGGGTTCGATTCCCAGGTCGGGTGGAAAAGGTATTGGGTTTTCCTATCATGAAATTCCAGTATTAAGATTTTCTCGGAGTTTGGTAAACAAATGTTCCCGGTTGATGACAATAGGCTCGTCCCCTATTTCATGGGACCAAACATAGCTGGCGAAATGTGGGTGTGAAACACCTCTGCCTACCCCTTCGGGGAAAAATGCGTGAAGCTATGTTATGTTATATTAAAAAAATCGTTTTATGACTTTATAATACTCAATGTCAATTCAGAAGCGATAAAATTGTCAATTTAATTCAGACATCATGGCCTATTATTACAGGCCATCTAAGAAGGAGCATTCACGTCTAAAAAACAGGATTATTTTTTGGTTTAGACGACAAACGTTTTCACTTTACGAAGCTTGTATCAGCCTAACCTATATTAATTTCTCTCTCTCTCTCTGTTGCCACTGCTCAGCTCCTATTGGCCGCTCAGTGGTAATGAAGAAGTTTACTTGTTACATAGAAAAATACAAATCTTTCCTTTTTTTATTGCCTGAAGTGGCAGACCAGCAGGCGGCCCACGGCCACAGCCAAGCCTACCTGGAGAAGATAGCTCTTTTTAAACCTTGTTTATAATATTAGTATAGATGACTGGCCTGTTGGTCTAGTGGTTAGTGACCCTGACTGCTAAGCCGGAGGTCGTGGGTTCGATCCTCACCCAGGACAAATCTTTGTGTGATGAGCATAAAGATTTGTTCTGTGTCTGGGTGTAATTTATCTATAATATGTATGTATTTACAAAAAAAAAAATATTTAAGTAGTATATCAGTTGTTTAGTACCCATAACACAAGCAAATATAATTGCTTACTTTGGGACTAGATGGCGCTGTGTGAATTTGGTAGAATATTATTATTATAGATATAGATAACATTCTCAAACTATAGACTCTAGTGACACAGAAATAGCAACAAGTAAAGCCTCGTCATATTAACATGTGAAATTCGAATAAACAACACTCAAAACTGAACAGTTCGCTGCTATTTGAATCGAACATAATTAGAGACAATTACGCTACGCGTGATACGTCTGTCGACTGAATGGCATTGTTCATTCACTCGTTCATTTGTGGCATGCCATAGTAGGGAATGACGTCAGCAACGAATAGTAAAGTGAGAGTATTTTACAGAGGCGTAATTATACCATCTGGGGCCCTTGACAATTCTTTTGATGGGGCCCTATCTGCAAGAATCGTCACGATGTACCTACTTAGTTTAGTTTTAATAATCCACTTAAGATATGTTAATTAACTTGAATTTGTATTATGGGTTCTAGTTGTCTCACTTTAACAGATTTTATACTTACTACGTAGATACTTAAAAAAAAGTAAAAAATATATTTTTCAAGTAAAGTATTTTTTATATAACTCAGGTTGTTAAAAATTTACTTCTGAGCTCGGGGCTTCTTAGGCCGGGGCCCTCTTGGGTCGGGGGCCCGTGGCATTTTGCCAGCCCTGCCACCCTATAGTTACGCCACTGGTGTTTTAGCTTACTCACAATAATAGAATTTTAAAAAGCTGTGATATTAGAAATTTAGTTATTAGAATTTTTCGTTACAAAGACAAAGTCTGTTAAAAACGCAGAATGAAACTGAAATTCTTTCATATCAGAACAACGTAAAACCATTTTTCTACTTCGAAAATTGAATCGAAACTTTGCCAAGATTATACTTTTAATGGCGAGAAGTTTTCGCTTGTCGCAAACATTATTGCAACAGCGAGGCTTCGTAGTAACCTTGTTAAGTTCTTATTAAGTACAAAAACCTAAGTAACTTCCATGAACTTAAATACTTGTTGCTTGTTATAGCAAAAGGAAAATATAAACTAAGGCAAAATGGCATATTCCACATCAATCTTATAACACGCCTTTTGCCTTAGGCAAATTTGGTGACACCTTTTTTGGCTTTGTGTGACGTTGATGATTGTAGTCGAATAGATAAGTGACCGACATGTGGTCCGAATTCGATTCCGAGCGGCAGTACCAATGTTGATTTAACTTTGTGGAATTTATATATTATGTACTCGTCAAGCGACTTACCATCTGCTAACAATGAAGGCAAACATCACACGTTGATAAATATTAAATATATGATTTATTAAAAATAAAGAATTTTACTGTTGACTATTGGCTACTTATCAATGGATTTGATTAGAAGGCTTCCAACTTGACTTAACGAGTCACATTAAATGAGTTGACTTTCCCTTTATTTGTACTCTAATTCATTATAAAATTCATACCGGCAGTGGTTTGTCTATGTCCCTGAGATTACCCGAATATATAAGTAGAATAACTTAACCCTCACGTGTGTTAATGGACAAAAAATACGGTGTATCAAGAATAAATGGTTACTTTTCATACCCACTATGGTAACCACCAGTAGTTTCTTGTAATAGCTGAATCAGCCAACAAAATTTGGACAGACAATAGGTAAAGATAAATCTATAACTTCAACTATAAATATAACAATAAATTCGATTTAAATGTGTTTGAAAACTTTGCAATTCTTCACTTTTAGAAGAACACTTTTAAAATGCTTAAATTCATCGTAAATAATTCGAAATAAAATCCAATTTACATAAAAAACCTCTTTAACTGCACTTGAGACATTCCATTAACATAACGACAAGGTCTATGCTGATTTACAACTCAAAGAACGAGTGAATGAATGAACGAACGATGGAACGAATGAAAACATTCAAATCAGGCATCAGTGTGCAGTCCCTTATTTGCATTATACTTCAAAATACCTAGTCATGTCATGTAGTAAACTTTCCTTTAGAATTGTATTTTATTTATACCAACTGTCGCCTGTGGCTCTACTCGCATTTTAATTAGATACTCATACCTGTTACCCTTGAAGATGCCGTATTTTGGAGAGGCATGTCTAACCTAACTACTTGAGCCCAAGAACGACAGTCCTCCGTGTGTTCGATGATTAGGTCCAGTGCCTACTTTTCCGATCATCACCAGGCTTTTTTCATACTGTTCGACCAGTTAAAATTCTTCTCGACCATGCCCGAGCATGTTGCAGTTCGGTGGGCGTCGAAGCTAAGTCGATGTCGAAATTCATAGCATCGTGTTTGAAGTCCTAACAATATAAATTACCTTGAAACTACATATATTCTTACGAAAGGGCTGACATGACTTTAAAGCTAGATTACAAGGAGGTCGACAATCGATAAATGGTTAATAAATAGTAACAGTTAATAGTTCAAGGTTCATATTGATTGAGACTAAGCCATCTGTTATTCTGTTTCCGCACGTAACTTAGTTAATTATTTCGTTCCATATTTTACATAATAAGTGGATTAGAGAAGTCCGTAAGACGGCACTGCCTCAGTGGCGCAGCGGGAATTGTATACTACTGCTGTGCAAGCGGTCTCGAGTTCGATACCCGGGTCGGGTGAAAATGGTATTGGGCTATTCTATAATTAAATTCCAGTATTGATATTTTCCCGAAGTTTGGTAAACAACCTGTTCCCGGTAGATGAAAATAGGCTCGCCCCCTATTTCATGAGACCAAACATAGCTGGCGAATGTGGGTATGAAATACCTCTGCCTACCCTTTCAAGGAAAAAGGCTTGATGCTATGTATATATACATATATGACGACAAGGATTAATAATTTACATAAAAAATATTTGATTGTTATGTACTCATCGCTAAACCTCTGACTGCCTCGAAGTAAACGTAGGTATTTAGTTAAAACTGTTTTTAACTAAATACCTACGTTTACTTCGAGGTTACTTTTACTCTTACTGTTTTTCACTACATTATACTTTTTACTGTTAAAAGTATACAAGATACTGTTTTCAGCATCAAAATGCTTAATTGGCATATTGCAGTAAGACTTAGACGCTCACAAAATTTTGTTTTATTTATTTATTTTGTTTTGTTTTAGACAAAGAGTGCTCAGTGCAGCGCGGCATTACAGCCACAAACAAATAAATATATCAGTTGTGCGAGAAGCTCTAAAAAATATGTATTTAAAACATTAATAATAAAATAGATACTATTTATTTTTCTTCTCAGACTAGATACTTTATATCTTGTAAATAAAAAAAAAATTGGTAACCCTACTTATAGCACTCTTGCTGTCAACGCCCACGTGGTATATTGGTATTACTACTCGTAGTAATTATTATTAAGACCTCTAGTTTACCACAACATTTCTAGTAACATCTCTAATACTAAAAATAACCTAATACTATACTATATTATTGATCGGGCTAGATCAATAAACACTGATAAAAATAGAAAAAATAAAGTTCTCGGTAAATCTAAGTAAAAAGAATCGTAAAAATAGAATACTCAATAAAAGTGGGAATTCCGCTGAACGGGAGCTAATCCGGGTTTATTACACGTTTCGAGTGAAAACCGTTTCTCAAGTATAGCTCGTGAGTACGTGTACTTAACGCAAAAACAAAGATAAGTCAAACATAATCCTGAGTTAGAGAAGAAAGGACATTAATACCTCACTTAGGATATGGGCACCATGATTGTTGAAAAGGTTGGACTGAAAAAAAGAATTTTGTTTTTTAGGGTTCCGCGTTCGGGTGTACCGTGGATGCTGTATCTGTACCGTGGGAGAGTAATAGTCCGGGATCCCTGGTCCAAATTTTTTTTTATTACTGTCTAGCTAATTTTTCGTGAGTAGCTTCATTTCGATGAGACGCTCAACAGTGTGCGAGGCCCGGACGGGGCGTGGATTTGAAACGTTAAACACGGGGAATGTGTTTAACGTTTCAGATCCACGCCCAATCCGGCAAATATCCTTATTCCAAAATACGGACTAAGCATTAAATCAGGTTTAAATTGACAACTTTGACACTAAAACAATGGCTTATGTCAATTTAAACCTGGTTTAATACTTAGTCCATATTTTGTAATAAGGGGGATTTTGTATGAAGCAGTTTATATGACACAGTGCATGATCCGTGTCCCGTTCGGGCCCATTTACTAACGTACGACTCTCGTATATACCATGGTTGTGCATGCCCGGTCTAATATAAATCTTCTGTTAGGAAACTGTCGGCTAGCCTATTGCTTAATAGCAGTTTTGTAGAAGATTGATTTCCATTCTTAACTGATATTGATCTGATTTTTTCAATCTGGCACTATTTTTCGACTGGCCTGTTGGTCTAGTGGTTAGTGACCCTGACTGCTAAGCCGGAGGTCGTGGGTTCGATCTACACCCAGGACAAATCTTTGTGTGATGAGCATGAAGGTTTGTTCTGTCTGGGTGTAATTTATCAAATGAAAATAAAAAAAATTATAAAATGTATTCAAGTAGTAGGTATATCAGTTGTTTAGTACCCATAACACTATATAATTGCTTAATATGGGACTAGATGGCGCTGTGTGAATGTGGTAGAATATTATATTATTATTATTTTCGTCACAATTGACACATAGGTAGCTCTGGATAGATTATGTTGAGATGACTGAATCAAGAAGGAAATAAAAATCTTAAAGCTAGAGCAGTTTGGTTACGTGTATTCTTTTAAAAGGTAATTTTATGACATTATAAATAAAATAAGAATAAAAATAACAATGAGTATTAAATATAATAAATGGTAATGTTACTAATAATGTAGGCGTTATGGTTGGTTTAAAGCTGTACAATATAAAACGTGGAAAATCACAGACACAATACTAGCACTCGATATCAAACATACTACCCCTGTCAATGGCTTTGCCAACATTGATCACCTGGCTTACCTACCACCACTGCCTTTACTAAAAATTAAGCTAAAATACACTCTATTTTGACTATATTAAGGTTGGAGGTAACAGCGAAGGTAAAGTGGTTTTTTCACATTGTTTACTAGAGTTGATAGTTCGAAAAATTGTTCACAGAAATAAAAGTTGAGCTTCGCGATTCGATTGTGCTTTTGGATAGTTTTAAATACAGTGCTGAGGAGAGCTTGGAGATCATTATTATTGTGGCTTTGTTAAGTTACTTATTACGTGTTTTCGAGACCAAAAAAAAAAAATTACACATTTTATTGTTAATTTTATTAATTGAACAGATTAATAGAAACTCACCACAAATAAAAAAATATATAATAACAAAGAAATTAAAAATTGATTGGGCAATTTTTTCTCTAAAAACAATTTTTAGACATCTTTTTTCAATGAAATATATAATATTATGTATACGCAATGGAGTATTTTTCAATAAAGCTAAAAAATATTCAAAAATCTTTATCTTTTATTCTCGTTCATGGCTCACATAACAAAAACAGGATTCGTAAAGATTGGGGTAACATTTGAAATGCTAGGGGCTATGTCACGGATATGGTGCTAATAATAAATCAACCGTAGGCGTAAGGTATTTCGAAAATAAATAGCAATGCTTTTAACAATGTGTAGGCGTATCAAATTAACTCAGTCATAGTAGGAATACAGTGTTTCTCAAACATAAACCCAATACACCCCAATGGAGTCACCGGCCTACTGTGTGTAGGCATAAATTTGTACGTGGGTGGAATAAAGCGACGTAAGCCAAACTTACAACAAATGACTGGGTGGGGCACGCCGGGGCGGGCCGGTCATTGATAGAACAAAGCGAATCCTATACTGCTAAAACACATGGTGGATAAAAAGACCGGCCCGCCCTGGACTGCCACCTGCCACCACCCGCCCGGTACGCGTTGTTCTATCGCTCGCGGTGAAAATAACCGGCTTGCCCCGGCCCGCACCGGCCTGTCCCGGCCCCCCCCACTATGTCTCATGTGCTATCGACGTATAGTGACCGCTCCATAGCTAGTCAGGTATTATAACTAACTTATTATAATACTTTATAATCGTTTTGTAGCAGAATGGATAAGTGACTGGGCGAGGTGCAAAGCACCTAGTATCAGTGATTTATATGTACTAGTCATGTGACTTACCATCTGCTACGATGAAACCCACACCCTAGAATAAATTCTAAAGATATGCCTGATCCCTGATCTAACCCGCACTAGGCCAGCGTGTATGGATTATAGCCTAAACTCTCTCAGCTCTCTAAACTTCAAATTAGAAAGAAATTAGAATTTTATGATTAAAATAGCTTTTTATAAGTTCTTCAATATTTTTGATAATAGATAAATCATGAACTTACTTTTAATCTATGTCGATATATACAAGAATGAAACAGCGGCCTGATGCTAATTAATTACAACTTGACAGCAGAGCAGCTTAGCCACTAGACCGCAAACACATGTTATTCCAGCCTTCAAACTTTGAGAAACTCTCGCATCACATCCAAGTAAACATATACCTACTTATTTTGTAGAAGATACTTCGTACTTCTAATTAAACTTTACAGTTGATCTCAAAGTTCTCACGACTGTTTGTCAACAAAATAAGTGGGCGGATCCAGTTTCATTTTCTTTTGATTTCACTTTTGTTTTTCATTGCGGTTAGAAAAAAACTTCTAATTTTCTTTTTTAAAAAGACGCCCACACTATGGAACAGGCCTTGTGGCGCGGGGGACTAAAATGTATAATTAATGGACACAAAGTTCACCTAGACTGGAAACAAATATCTATGAATCACTTAAATCATCATCATCATCATTTCAAAAACCAAAAACGACCCACCGCTGGGCACGGGTGTTCTCCAATATGTGGAGGGAATTCAGCCTACTAGACCACGCTGGCCAGACTTTGGTTGGTTTGGGTTTGTTTCGAATTTTCCTTTTCTTGCAGTGCTTTTGTCTATTTCCCTTAGTCGACACTCACGGGTTGCGATTAGAGGGTAGTGACTGTCTTAATCCTTCACTACACGAAAAGTCTAAGAATAATAAATATATAATATTCTACCACATTCACACAGCGCCATCTAGTAAATTAAGCAATTATATTTGCTTGTGTTATAGGTTCTAAACAACTAATATACTACTTAAATACATATTTTTTTGTAAATACATACATATTAGGTACATATTATAGATAAATTACACCCAGACATAGAACAAACCTTTATGCTCATTACACAAATATTTCTCCTGGGTGGGGATCGAACCGACGACCTCCAGTTTAGCAGTCAGGGTCACTAACCACTAGACCAACAGGCCAGTCAATAAGGCCAGGCCAATAAATAAAGAAACACATAAATATTCGAATCAAATCTATGTCATTCAGCAGATGATATTGGTGGCGAGGACAGTGAATTTTGCAGTCAGCATATAGAATTAGGTATGGAGATTTGGTTAGTTAAAACTTTGTCATGTATCCGCAATACGATATTTGTGTTCCCTAGAAGTCACATTGTCTTTTAAAACAAAACAATTCGAATTTAATGAAGAACTTTAGAAAAAGAAATTACTTCATTATTTTCAGACATTTTAAAGCTTCAATCAATTTAGCTTTTGAATTCTTATTATTCATATTATTTATTCAAATCCGTCTCCTTTAAAATAACTATCTAAGTTGAATTGATATACCGCCCAACAATTTAATCTAGACAAAAATAACCCAGTCTAGACTTTCTAAATTAAAAATAAAACAGGGAGTGTATATCTATAAATTCTCGTCAATGTATTGTCAGTTTGTTCTACTGCGATATTTTTAATGTAGCAAAGTTTATAAGGGTAAAGCTGGGATAAATACAAATTATGTAAATGAACTTTGAAAATGGCTTAATCAAGGAAATGTGAATAAATTTTGGGGAAATTTCGTTCTTGAAGGTCGAGGATTGTCTGAGCTTTGTCTCTGCATGTATTATTTTGTTTTCGACGAAACATAAAGTATATTTAGAAAGACAAACATTGGCAGTGATGAGATATAAAAAAGCTTTTTTTTTCCCACATTATAAAGAAAAAAGTAATAAATTATTGTTGATGATGTGTGTGTGAATTCATGGAGGATCAGGCAGATAGGATTCATCAATGAATGAATAAATTTAAACTTATATTTGATTTTAAATAAGTACAATTTGTATAGCGTGGTATCGTTGTTAAAAATGCGAGTGGAATGACGAAGTGTCGGTTCGTTGCGTCCGCTTTCCCTCCGCGCCAACCTCCCGTGCCTCTCCTCTTGCAGGCCCCGCCAATGCCTGGTCGTTGTAAGGTAGATATAATTATAATAATTGTTGTGCGTGAACAATTATATTATTACGACTCCAAAGAAGGGAAACTCTGGAAAATAATTCGTCATACCTAGAATGTATTGTGTATTATTTGATACCGAGATTGACTGAAATATCTGACCTGGGGTGACTTTAGGAAAAAATGGGGCTACTTTGATAATACAATTTCTGTAACAAAAGTAGCGGTGTGCTTACTATATTAATTTTATTTACATAATCAGTTACAAACTACAAAACTATGTGAACTGACAAAAGTACTGCAAAAAGTAACGGTTATCTAGCGTAAAGAGTGCATGACTAAAGTCACCCCAGCAGATCAAATTCACCCCAGATCACGTTTACCCCGTAGCTTTCCAGTAAGTTGTTCCTCTCCGTAGCCAAATTCTACCAGTCCCATTTATAAAACGCAAATAAAAAATAATTCCATGACATTCAAGACAACACGTTATACCCTGTTCTACCCAGTTATATGTGACACTAATTTCATTTTCATTATAGAGTTAAATACGACGCGAATAGACAAGATTTAAACTTATTCGGGGAAAGGGAGTATGACTACACTGGCATGGTAATAGTGAAACGGCAAATGATGTAGATAGCCTATTCTAATACACTAACTACGAATACTATTCTACTGACTGGCCTGTTGGTCTAGTGGTTAGTGACATTGACTGCTAAGCCGGAGGTCGTGGGTTCGATCCCCACCCAGGACAAATCTTTGTGTGATGAGCATGAAGGTTTGTTCTGTGTCTGGGTGTAATTTATCTATAATATATATGTATTTACAAAATAAATGTATTTAAGTAGTATATCAGTTGTTTAGTACACATAACACAAGCAAATATAATTTCTTACTTTGGGACTAGATGGCGCTGTGTGAATGTGGAAGAATATTATTATTTATTATTTATTAGTTGTTTTTATTGGTGATAACTTCGCCCACAGTTTTATCATTTCAATCCATAAACCTTCCACTGCTGGGCACGGGTTTCCTCCAAAGAATGTGGAGGGAATTTAGCCTACTATACCACGCTGGTCAGACGGGTTGGTATAGCATTTGTTTTGAATTTTCCTTTTCTCGCAGTGTTCTTTTAGCGTAAGCTCCCTTAGTCACCTTTTACGACACCCACGGGTTGAGATGGGGTAGTGACATTATGTATTCTCAATCCTTTATTAGACGGTTAACACACGGTTCGCCCACAGTAGATACTAAAAAAAAAAAAATCTAACTATTAATCTCTTTCTCTGTTTTGTGACTTTGCCCCTATGGAAAGGATGACCTTTCCATAGGGCAAAGTTCCAAAGGGCAAAGGCAAGGATGCTAATCTATAATGACAAGATGAAATTGTTTGGTAATCAAAATTGTGTTTATATAAAAATCAATTGACAAATGTATGAAAACGAATCTCTTCAGAACGGCTGCACCAATTTGGTTAATTATTTTTATTGTGTTCAATAAATGTCAAATTAAGTTACATTTATTATAATGATTTTTTTTTTTTAGTTTGTTGAATGAATGAATGAATGATTTATTTCACATAAAATAGAGTTAATACATTTACGAGACTTTCTATGTAACATGTATGGTGAGAAATAAACTTTATTATTATTATTATTATTATTTGGTGTTAGGTTTTATACAATGCCCTTCTATTTTGTCGTTAAGTGACATGTGAAAATTACAATTAAGTATAATTAATAATCAAAAATATAAATGCATGTCATCATAATTATTATACTATTAAGCTATGTCAAAAAATTTGTTTAAATAATAAAATGTTTTGTCAACTAGCCATTTTTTGAGTTGCTTTTTAAAAGCAAAACGTAGGAGTTTTTTAATATATTCAGGTATTTTATTATACACTCTAATGCTCATAGCGTTACAGTTCTTAGTGAACATAGCTGTTTTCGGTCTATTGTTAAGGCGTAACTAGTCGCCAATGACCTTGAGAGTATGGGTGGAGCTTAGCTTATTTCACTGCATATCCCCGCTCCTTTGCCAACTCGCGCACACTATAATACAATGGTCACAGAATAAGCGTAAACGCAGACATGCGCTTCTAGCTCGGCATTTTTACCTACGATTCCGGAATAACAGTTTTAAAATTGGTATTTTATTTTGTATAGAGAGTTTAAAGGACTCGTGTACACAATTATTTGTTTGCCAATATTTTTATGTATTGAGATTTTTTTAATTTCAATGTTTTGCTTTCGGTATTTATGTAAGTACTTACATAGTTTTATTGGTACTTATTTATTATTAGTATCGAAGATAATAATTTTATCTTGTAAATTATAATTAAATAAATAACTATTTTAACTTACTTTTGTATTAAAAAAAATATCTACCTATTTTCATTGATGAATTTAATGTTTTGTTTACAACACTTACTTTGTAATTACGTTATAAACTACTATTATAAATTGTAAACCATTTTATTGGATCATTTGAAATATTTTGTTTGAGAATATATAGCTCGCAGAACTGATGGCCGATGGGGCAAAAAGATTACTCCTTCTAAACGGTTAGGAGGAGTAGTCGTCAGAAAATTCAAAAAAAAATATTAAAGTTCATAAATATTTGCACAAAAGGTTTCGGCACACAGCGAGAAAGACGTGACGGCTCTGCGTGACACCTTAGATTTATTTACTCGTCCCGCCGCGCTCGCTGTTTGTGTGTATATTATACCTGTAAGCACTATATTCAGTCGATAGTAAAAATGGAGCAACGAGCGACACAGCCTTCCCGTCTGAAGGCTAACGCCTGTCTGCCGCCCGCGCCCGCGCAGAGCACCTTTGAATTTCTAACGTACAGAAATCGTATTATGGCCTATTTTCTTAAGAAAATATTGATCGATTTACATATGCTATGTTCAGATTAAAGTAAATTTTGCCACCAATTTATCAGTGTAAAAATAATTTCAAACTATAAAGCCGTTTTAAAGTTTTAGGGATTTTAAGATAAAATATATCTCAACTTAAAATATTTTTTGAGGCAAAAGTATTAGTCGTACGAAAATTTCATATGTTGAAAATGTAGTAGATAGATCAATTATCAAAATATTTTTTTTTTCAAATTTTTCGAACAAGTCGTTTAGGAGGAGTAGGCTTCAGAAAAAAGCCGTTTTTGGTGCAAAACCGAGGGTAGGCCCTTAAGCACTAACCTATCTTGATTCCTCGTATTACGAGAATATTTATAAATAAATCGGGGTTACATTTAACAAATACTCCAATCTCATAGACATACATGCATGGTAGGGTTAGTATACCCATTTTAAAAGGCTTACATGATACATCAGGTGGAATACCAACTATAGCTCTGATGCAACGCTTTTGTGTAATGAATACTCTGTTTATCTCTGTGGAGTTGCCCCATAGTATAAGGCCGTATCTTAAATTAGAGCTTATAATCTTATATATACGTATCCATGGTAAGCCAGTAGTATTGTCTCTAAAGAAGAAGTTTTTCTTAGCTTGCTTAAAACATACACAAATTTACTTATTTTACTACATGTCATATCAACGTGTTTCTTCCAATCAACATTTTTGTCTAAATATATGCCTAGAATTTTACATAATCTGCTTCATTTATTTATTATTGTGTTGTTATTGTAAAGTAGAAAACGAGGTCGGCTTTGTTCCCGTCATTCTTTATTTGGCCGTAGGATAATGTTATATAGCATATAACGTTCCTCGATAAATGGGCTATTCAACACTAAATTGGAAGAATTTTTCAAATTGGACTATTCAATTCAACCAAACAAACTCTACAACTTTATATAGATATAGAAATAAACATATTTTTTCTTTCTTTCTAATTATCGAAATTTTTAACTCGTGCGAAGCCAGACGCTAACATAAAATGAAATCGCCTATCATTCAAAACACACGCACAATTAAACATAAGCGTCACATCTACTACATTGTCACATCTATGGCATAATTTGTCGAACCATTGACTCTCGGCGTCCGTAACTTGGATCGTAAACGTACCAAAATGTACCCTCTGCTTATACCTACATAGCTTCGTAAGCGTTTCTCGTGTAAACGTGACTTAAGCTTCAAGGTTTTAGTTAAAAATGTATGTGATATAGTTATCCAATTAACATACAATATCATTGTAGTTATCACATAAATTTCACACATTTTTAAATATCACATATACGGAATTTATGTGATATAGTTATCACATAAATTGCACACATTTTTTAATATCACATAAACGGAATTTATGTGATATATTTTTTTACATATGCAGAAGGTAGTCCTCCTGTACGCGGTTTCGTCTACAGTGCATGTCTTATCAAAAGTAGGCTATTTTATTCTCCAGATCTTAGCTATATCTCTATAGCAAATTTCAGATAAATCCGTTCAATGGTTTAGCCATGATGGCGTAACAAGCTCACTTTTGCATTTATCCGAGTAGGCTTCGGATTGATACTAAAAATTTCAATACAGATACTCTAATAAAACTTTAAAAAAATATTAATCCGACGAAAAAAGAAACGAACTGAAAAGGAAATAATCAATCATCCCCTATTTTTCTACCCGTACGGGTAAATTATTGTTTCAAATTTCAATGAGACCAACTTCAAAGTATAACTTATCTAATAAAAAAATAATTATTAAATTCGAACAATTTTGTAAAAAGTTGTGCGTGGTCATATATAACTTATTATCTTGACTTGAGAACTTCCTCGTTTTGATTTTCATCAGTTAAAAATGTATTTATCCCTTTATTTTTTATACAAAGCCAGGTTGCAATTAAAACGATGTCTTGCTATCTTCCAAGCCATACTTTATTATTCTCAATAAACAATTTTAATGTACTTGATTGTGGTAACTTGTGGCTTCGCAAGCGAGTAAGTTAATCTAAGTACTAAGAAGCACTGACTCAGCTCTTTAGTGAACAAGTGTACTTTGAAACATTTTCGTATAATTTTCTTATTTAAGATACGTCAGCAAAATGTATGGTATGCCGTTGCATATATAGACGGTACCTGCTGTCTGTTTTCGTAATACTTACTAATATACTTTAGGTACTTAGAAAGTCAAAAATCAAACATGGGCACATAAAAAATAAAACATGTCATACCAGAAAAACTGGCCGCTCCGAGGTTTTTATGACTATGCATTTTTTGTGATTAACGGGATAATGGGTAACGGGATAGCTATAAGTTAAAATATATTCACGGAAAGTTGATGCGCTGTCTCAATGTAACATCAGTTCGGAATAAACTCTCACTTTTGCGGATTTTTTTTTTCGCATATCATTTTATACCCTTTCTTATATAGTACGAATATAATATATATAATATAACTACACAAGTATGGTTTTCAGATTTTTCCTTTAGGTACTTGTGCAACTTGATATTTTTTCATGATTCTAGGTCAATAGGAAGTACCTAACTACGGATTTGACTTTTTTGATCGGGGGGCAACCCGGGGGGTTTAATTCAACAATTAAACCAAGTTTTTTAACCAAAAGTTTTGTAACCAAGTTCAATTATAGGTAAAATTCAATTAAAGGTAATTATAGGTGTTAATTTTTTTTTGTCTGGATTATTTTGCTGTTTTCTGAACAATACGCGTCTACAAATAAAATGTCCATGAATATCATGTAATTATAACTTTATCTGAATGAAGAAGAAAGTTTATTTAATTTGTTTTGTTTATCAATCGAAAAGGCTTTCACAGAGGTTGTATTGACAAGAATAATTTATATTTAGGAATCAGATTCAGAAGAAATAATATGATGATTGTATAAAAGATTTTACGGGATAGACATGTTTTATAAAGATTTAACAGTACAAGTCATTATTATTACCTATATGTCCCACTGCTGGGCACGGGTCTCCTCCAAATACTTTGGAGGGAATTAAGCTTACTATACCACGCTGGCCAGACGGGTTTTATTTCGAATTTTCCTTTTCTTGCAGTGCTTTTTTCTTCCCTTAGTCGCCTTTTGGGTGTCGTACCCACGACATAACAGTACAAGTATTCCTCAAAAATTCAATTAATTTATTTAGATTCGTTTTTAACATAACATGCTTTCATGCGTTTGACCCGAAGTGGTAGGCAGAAGTGCATATAACTTGGGACTTCACAAACATACAATGAACGGACACAAAACATTACACCCTGACTCAAAACAAATATCTATAAATCACACAATAATTTGTCTCGTAAGGTAATCGAATCCACGTCACTCGGCACTGTGCGGATAATGTGGTCCATCACCACATTAACCGCAATGCCACGAAGTCAAAATTATAAGTAAGGATACAATACAATCCATACATATTATATAAGGCTTTGTCCTGAATGACTGACAGACAACGCACAGCCTAAACCGCTGGTCGTAGCGACTTGAAATTTGGAGGGTGTGTTTGTCCTAATGTCTAGAAGTTAGAAGAAAGGGTTTTTTTAAATTCAACCCCTAAGGGGGTGAAAAAGGGATAAAAACGATTGTATGAAACCTCTTTGTTTTTTAACTAGATTTGAAAATTTGTTTTGGGGTACTACTATCAAAATAAAAAATACCCTCATCAATATTTTTGACAAGGGTGAAATTGGGGATGAAACGTTGTATGAAAAGCTCTTTGTTTTGAAGTTAACGTTTTGCAAATTAGTATTGGGATAGAAACTTAAAATGTTTTTTTAGCTCTGCCCTACCAATAGCGTCTAACTTTTTTTTTATACCACGACGGTGGCAATCAGACGTACGGTTCGCCTGATGTAAAATAACTATAAAACTATATCCACGCGAGTGAAGCCGCGGGCAAAAGCTAGTACAAGATATTTATTTAATATTCCTTTGACACAAAATTAATCAGCTGTAGATGTCTGTGTTAAAACTAAAAGTGTACAGCGACTCCACTGCACCTTATTGTCTAAAACGTCTTACGAGTACCTTTTAATTAAGTGCACTTGTATTGTTCTAACAACTTAGTGAGAAATATTCAGTTTTAACTTGCTAAATGGAAATCTACAAAGCACTTTAAATGCGAAAGACTGTGAGAATGGATGTTTCAAATTCAAATTCTTTATTTGCGATAAAAAGGGTGGGTACATAATGTGATGTTACAAAGATATGCAGAAAGTTCAATCCCATTCAGCCATTAGCATGCAAATTTAATATAAGTTAATAAATGATAACAACAATGTCCTTAACAATCACAATAATTACCTAACCCAAATTTATAATTATTATACAATGTCAAAAATATTACTTAAATGTCATTACGTTAAAATAATAATAACAATGTTTGTTATTGTTTCTTACTAGATGTATTCTAGAGACAATCGTGACACAAGTACCTACTAGAAATTTCTTTGTTCAATTATAATGAAGGTTCAATTCACGGCGCAGAGTGGCGTTGCGGTGCACACTTTGGGAACCCCTGAACTAGACTTAGACACTAGGACAGATAGTAAATTTCTGTCACAATATCGAATGGGCTTTAGACTGTAACGGTTGCACCCGTTGCAGGCTACGTCCTTCACGAAAGCACCTCCTTTTACCACCTTTTGGATCTCTTTTGATTTCTTTTTAATAATAATAATTCCTAAATTCCAACCGAGTCTTCGTCGGAGCATCCGCCGAAGGCTCGGGGCTCATTACTATTTTAATTTCTAATGCAGTGCACGCTATTCTTGTCATTTAAATTAATACTATAAGTTTATAAGATCAGTTCTGTGTTTTGTTTTGAGGGCCCCACGCCCTTCCCCATATAACCGGATCTACTACCATACTCTTGCCTAGCGCCCACTGGAGGAGACAGTGGAGACGCTAGACTGGCGCGTATATGTACAAATGACGTCATGAAGTCGACGTGAAACATTAAAAAAGTCCAAGAGATCCAAAAGACCTATTTACATTGCAAGTTTTGCCAGGCAATTCTGAAACCTCTGTTTTTCTCTACGAGGAAGACAAAGCCAGTACGATGTGTGGCATGGAAAATTTGCATTATTTTAATCAGTAAACAGAACTATATTTGTCATCTTTCTGGTTAGATTGAATCAACAAGCCATATCTAATTTATCTTTACTTATATGGTAAGGTTTGTGAATTTGTGACGTTGTACGGGATAATGTCGGGATCTACGGAACCGATTTTGAAAATTCTTTTGGTGTTGGATAGCCCATTTATTGAGGAAGGTTATAGGCTATATAACATCACGTTACTGTTAATAGGAGTTGAGCAGTGCCCAAATAAAGAACGACGGGAGCGAGGACGCGCTACTTCTAGTCTTGAATAACTTAATTGAAATAAAACAAACTTGATAACTCTTCAAGACAAATATGAGTCAACGTTAAGTTTTCCTAACAAATCATCGAGAAGCAGTCTCTAGGCAATAATTTCTACGAATAGTAAAGCTAACTGAATCTCTTCGCAATCACAAGCTATAAGTAGAACAGTCGATATAAACAATCACATCATTCTTCGAAACGGTCCGTAGTGATGTGCTAAGGGTATCGATAGCGCAAGTTATTCGAATATTAACTTACTTGTGAGAAAATTTTAAGACAGTTCTCCAAATAAAACAGACAAACAAGATACTTCGAAACTAAAAAAATAATGTTAATAGCAAAAATAATGGAAATATTCGGCTGGCGCCGCTGCGGCAGCAATAAGCATGAAAAATGTTTATAACTTCGTCAGGGTTTATTCTTTTTAAATTTCTATTTTTTATTCTGCAATTAAAATGACGTTTGAGATGTTTCAGCTTTAGTATAAACAAAGAATAACGTTGTATACTTACTGCCGTACTCAGAGACCTTAAGTTTATTTAGTAAAAACGTGTAATACTTAAGTCTATATGCATAGAGACGATTATTCAATGAAAAAATTGTGTTAATGATACTGCTAATTAATTGACGTCTCTGAGTGCGGCATTTAGTACAAAATCAAGTCGCTTCCCCCGTATGTACGCTTAAATCTTCTACAGACTTCGATGGGGTGTTCACCTATAGATAGATAGGCGCTCGTAGCATTGTGGTACTGGGATATTCGTTACGATCATCGAGGTTAAGTAACATTCGGCAAGGTCAGTCCATGATGGGTGACCGTTTGTGGCAATTTCATTCTCGAGCGTCTCCGTGCTTCGGAAGGCACGTAAAGCCGTTGGTCCTAGTTATCACTTAATGTGGTAGTTGTTAAGTCAAGTAGGAAGCCTTCTAGGCGACTTGATAAATTCCAACACTAGGGTCTGACACAAGCCCATACGATAGTAATAATAATAATAATTGACTGGCCTGTTGGTCTAGTGGTTAGTGACCCTGACTGCTAAGCCGGAGGTCGTAGGTTCGATCCCCACCCAGGACAAATCTTTGTGTGATGAGCATAGAGGTTTGTTCTGTGTCTGGGTGTAATTTATCTGTAATATGTATGTATTTACAAAAAAAAAATTAAGTAGTATGTCAGTTGTTTAGTACCCATAACACAAGCAAATATAATTGCTTACTTTGGGACTACATGGCGCTGTGTGAATGTGGTAGAATATTATATTATATATATTATATTATATTTAATAAAAAGATAATTTTATAACCTGTATACCACGGAGAGAAGCTAGAATAAAATAAAAGGTTTAGCAACAACACTAGGTCCCTGGACGACACGAGATTTTCGTGAGAACAAACAAGTAAACAGAACAAAACACAGCCTCTGATCACATTATCAACCAGAGACACTCGCCTACCACTATACGAGAATACTCGTATTTTTAGCTAACAAAATACGTCCCGTGCTTTATTACGGTTCTATAAGTATTTTATACGTAGATATGAATTTGTATCTACAAGTTGAGTACAATACATAGGATGAAATGGGAAAAGCTCACGCTTTCGAATATTTATGGCTGAAAGATGAGTGAATGTTTTTTTTAGACCACGACAGTGGCAAACTGGTGTAGATCTACGAAACGAAACGGCGAAAACAGCAGTTAATTGGAAAAATGTGTGCTGCTCTATACTTATATGTTGATCTCATGTTTTGCAAGTAGGGGCTTACTCTGAATTTCGACATTCGATTAGTCGGTTTTGATTTCGCTGTGAAATGTAAGGAAAGTTGGGTTATGGTACGGTATGGTCATTGTTACTTTAAACATTTGACAGCGACATCAAAACCGAGTAATACTTAAATACATTTTTTTTTGTAAATTCATACATATTATAGATAATTACTGGGTGTAATTATCTATAATATGTATGAATTTAAACACAGAACAAACCTTCATGCTCATCACACAAAGATTTGTCCTGGGTGGGGATCGAACCCACGACCTCCAGCTCAGGGTCACTAACCACTAGACCAACAGGCCAGTCAATCAACAAATAAATTAATAAAGTGTCATTTACACGAGCTGAGGTTCTTGCCTCTTACGTACAATTTATCGTATGCGAGAATAAAATATGTCATCATGTAAACCAAACATACGAAAATATACAAATATATACTTAATATATATATATATATATATATATATATATATATATATATATATATATATGAGGTTTAAAGAGAGCTATCCTCTCAAGGTAGGCAGCGGCTTGGCTGTGCCCCTAGCATTGCCAACGTCCATGAGCGGCGGTAACCACTTACCATCAGGTGGGCCGTCTGCTCGTCTGCCACTTTAGGCAATAAATATATATATATATATATATATAAATGTATAATAATATATACTCGCCTTGTTATTGAATACTCGATGTAGAATATGACATACTCTTAGGCGAGTTTTTGATTACATATAAACGTGTGAAGGCGAAATCAAATACGATAATCGTATTCGTGTTTCTCGCCCTAAACGTGCGAGAAACACTCCCCATTTAAATGATCCTTTCGTATATGATACTGGTCAATACCCCAACATTACTCAAAGCGCTATACTCTTGCATTGTTACCTTAAAGTTAGAGTTCTTAATAAAGCGCTATACTCTTGCATTGTTACTTTATCTCTTCTGCCTCTTTGGAACCTCGTGAACTCGACACGAGTCGACATCGGATCTCTTTGACATCTTTTTACATTTTTCCCTACAAAAAACATTACACTACCTCATCCCTAGTCTACACATGCTTAACTTATTACTAGAACAACACCCTTGAGTAAACAAACCTCATAAACCATCTCGTATATTAAAACTCCAACAAATGCAGGCCGCAGGAGACTTTAATACAGGTAAAGTTTTGTTTGCAGACAATTACAGAAGTTATCAACCCGTGGGATGTCTAGCGAACTAACGTTATTGATCGTAAAAGTATAACTCAATTGTTATTGGATCAACGCCAACTGTTTGTAATCAATCTATGCTCTTTTAGTTAATAATAATAATATTCTACCACATTCTCACAGTGCCATCTAGTCCCAAATTAAGCAATTATATTTGCTTGTATTATGGGTACTAAACAACTGATATATTACTTAAATACATTTTTTTTTTGTAAATACATACATATTATAGATAAATTACACCCAGACACAGAACAAACCTTTATGCTCATCACACAAAGATTTGTCCTGGGTGGGAATCGAACCGCTCAGGGTCACTAACCACTAGACCAACAGGCCAGCCAAAGCCAGTTATTATTGGGTTGTGGAATGAACTCTAAAAACTATTATATACATAATACATTTATTGATTTCAAAATGGTTTACCAACAGAATACATGCATAACATTGACTTAGATATAGAATTATAACAAATTTACCTCGCATGCACCTAAATTAAAGGAAAGCACAACAGTTCCTAAAAACCACGGAGTTAAAAAATACACAATATTCTGAGATGGAAAGCTATACAGAAATAAGGACAAACTATTTCACATGTTATTATAAATAGCTTTCTTGAATGACTCCAAATTACCTGCAAAAATATCAAGGTCACATTTTGTTACACTTTCTGAGGATACAGGAGAGTGTTGTGTACGTACCTGTTACTGGTAGATCTGATTGAGAAGGGTACATAATTGTGACTTCTAGCTGATGGTCTAGGTAAGAAAAGATAGAAAGAAAGAAAAGAAACATTTATTGGTACAGCACAGAGACAGAGTAATAATAATAATAATATTCTACCACATTCACACAGCGCCATCTAGTTCCAAAGTAAGCAATTATATTTGCTTGTGTTATGGTACTAAATAAAACAACTGATATACTAATTATTTTTTATTTTTTTTGTAAATACATATTATAGATAAATTACACCCAGACACAGAACAAACCTTTATGTTCATCACACAAAAATTTGTCCTGGGTGGGGATCGAACCCACGACCTCCGGCTTAGCAGTCAGGGTCACTTACCACTAGACCAACAGGCCAGTCCAAGAGTAAAGATACAAGGAAATGATGTAAAAGATACACACAAAAAGTAATAGGTACAAACAATATATACATATAAATAAAACAAAATACCATAAAATACAAAATCAAATCATAACAACAACTTATTGACTGTCACCGTGGCGCAGTGGTTAAGGTGGTCACCTCCCCACTACATCGCCGTGCTGGGTGACGTGGGTTCGATTCCCACACGAGACAAATATTTGTGTGATTCATAGATATTTATTTCTAGTCTGGGTGTACTTTGTGTCCGTTTGTTTCATGTTTGTAAAGCTCCCCGCGACACAGGGCTTGTTCCCTAGTGCGGGCGTTGCCTAAAAAAAAAAAAAAAAAAAAAAATACAAAAAAAAACTGTACTTTGATGGCTAATCTGTTGGCTTGTTTGATCATCTCTTGAATTGTTCTCAATGGCTTTACCACCCCTTTCGGGTTAGTAAAGGTTAGTCTCGCGGCTGCAACCAAAAGGCGTCCAGTTCAGCATTGAAGCCAGGTCACTAGTTATAGGTACCTGGCGCTGGTTTTCAACTGGAACCTTTACTAGGTACATTCACGTTATTATATAATATACATATAAGCTATCGGTTTGAGATAACCAAACTTCTGACAAACCACACAAGCGAATCCCTGCGGAGAAGTTAGTACGCCTTTTTATCAAATTACCCACTAAATAGTAGTCTAACAAATAGACACATTGTTCTGCGTTCAGCGCAAAAATATATCAAATATTTCACGCAAATGAATACTGAGGCGAACCTTAGTATACATTACATATCATTATAAAGACATACCTACCCACTAAATACACAGAACTGATGTTCAAAGGAGCCCCTTAGAGCACTCAATATAAATCAATTCCTTTCACTTTCTTAGGGCCATTACATCTCTGTGTAAAAAGAAATTGTTTTAACTTAATGAATATTTTTCCAAGAATTTCTTTATTTCCAATGACAATCGGTTTAAGCTAAAGATTCGGAGAAATACGATTTTCATGTAAAATGAATTGTGAAGTGAAGCTTGAGGAGCTCTTCGTTATTTCATTCGAATAAGACTTTTATAGTACACGGGAGCGATACGACTGTATAACGGATTATTTATAGTACGTACAAAATGGTGTTATCTGTACTGTAATATTATGAAGAGCTAAAGGAGACGGGGATTCCTAGGAAAAAAATAAATGTAATACAATGTGATATGGTTTAAAAAATTGGTTATTTTTTTCTAATTAACATATAAAAAATTAGCTTAATTGGCAATCTGGAAGCTGAGATATCCTATATATGATGATAATAGTCCTTTTTTTATCGATTGCATAGACAACATATTTTTCGATTCTCAAGTTACGCTAAATTCCATTATTATCATTAAAAACTATCTAGCATAAAAGACGCAGGTGAAACTAAGGTAATTAAAATTTTGTTTTGATATTTATTTAAACTTCATACACATTATTTACTTTTAAACTTTCGCGTTGCATGATAATATTTATTGATTTCAGTCAGCTTGTGACCACGGCCGGTGTAACCTGGTCGAAACGTCAAGCACCATAAGGTATGTAAATACCTAAATCATAATCGCGTGAATTCCCGTTTAAAATCAATAAATTTTATGACATTGGTAGTACTTGCCTGGCCTAATGGCCTTGATATACTGTACTGTAATATACAATACAGTATATTACCCATATACAGGGTGTATACGACGGTACGACATTAAATGAAACCACGTGTAGTATGTGATGTTAGAAGGCTATACCAAAAAAATTAAACAGAAATTTGCAATAGTTTAGACGCAAATGTACTTTCTTTATGTCACAGTTGTTCACAGTTTTAAACAACCTGTAGGTATTTACGTTGATCGTATGTTGTCATTACGTCATTCAATTCATTTAAATATCTCTGACTCTTTCATATTATCTTATCTCTTACTCTGTTCCGCACTGTTGTCGTCGTCATGTCGAAAACGTCATGATAGAAAAATAATGTGTAGTTTTATATTCTTAAATTTTTCGACTTTAAATAATGTGTAGTTTGTTTTTTTTTTTTTTTTCTTTTTTTTTTAAATAATTTATATTAGAATATGTTTATAAGGGTTAACACTGGCTGCCTTGTCATTTAATGTCGTATCGTCGTATACACCCTGTATAGTATATTACTTTAGGAAATCTTTTTATCTTTTATATCGTCGTTAATTATAAATAACCCTGAAGTTCACGGGTGATTAGTGAAGGTGGTCATGGTTAGGCAACCCACCGCACCGCACCGCACCGTTTTACATCCACATCTTTCAGAAGGATGCTTCGGTACAATCTCTGAGTTATTATATCAGAAAATGTTCATCATTAGGCACGGTACTCGAAATGACAGCGTAGAACAGTGTTTGTTGCGTGACTGCCTCGGTGGCGCAGCGGGAAGTGTATAAGACTGCTGTGCAAGAGGTCCCGGGTTCGATTCCCGGGTCGGGTAAAAATGGTATTGGGTTTTTCTATCATGAAATTCCAGTATTAAGATTTTGTAGTATTTCCAAATATAGCTGGCGAAATGTGGGTGTGATACACCTCTGCCTACCCCTTCGGGGAAAAAGGCGTGATGCTATGTATGTATGTATTTATGAAGAACAGTGTTTCTCAAACTTATTTATTCACCGCCCCATATTCCAAAAATTAACTGCCACCGCCCCCAATTTTTTTAAACGATCTCTTTCCCCAATAAACGTGTTATGATGAAAAAATGAATCTGCTAACGCCCCCCTGAACTTCACCACCACCCGCAAGGGGGCGTTATCGCTCACTTTGAGAAACATTGGTGTATAAAATTATTTTGCAATATTTTAAAAGAGGCAGGACTTTTATAAACATAATTTAACGGCCACAAAGTACATTAAACTCGGAACGAGTGTCTTTGAATGACTTAAGTATATTTTTGGTCCTGTATGTGAATTAAACCTACGATACTCGGTATGGCGGTATTAATGACCTATTAAATCTTGTGTCATATAAGTGCTAGACCAACCACCAACCCGTCTGGCCAGCGTAATATATAATAATAATATTCTACCACATTCACACAGCGCCATCTAGTCTCAAATTAAGCAATTATATTTGCTTGTGTTATGGGTACTAAACAACTGATATACTACTTATGTACTTTTTTTTTTGTAAATACATACATATTATAGATAAATTACACCCAGACACAGAACAAACCTTCATGCTCATCACACAAAAAAAATTGTCCTGGGTGGGGATCGAACCCACGACCTCCTTCTTAGCAGTCAGGGTCACTAACCACTAGACCAACAAGCCAGTCCATATATAGTATATACCAACCCGTCTGGCGTGGTATAGTAGGCTAAATTGTCTCCACAATATTTGGAGAAGACTCATGGCCAGCAGTGGGATATCTACGGGTTATAATGATGATACATGCCAGACTATACCACCACTAGACCAGACCACCTGACTGACCAGACTGTACTACCTTTAGAGAGATCTTGACATTGCTTTATCAAATTATTAATATCTCTTCACAATATTAACTGATTTCAAAGCTTCTCATGAAATAATAGCATTGTTTTTCTAACGTGGTGTAATGAGCATTTGCCCTTCTAGTTATATACCTCAATGTCTAACAATGGATTTGTTCGAGAGCACACGTAGCTGATATTTTACATGCTACGGCTGTAGCACTTGTAGCTAACGAAGTGCTACGCCGTAGACGTAGTAGCATTGGAAATCGTTTATTTTTAAAACAATGTTGTAATTATGATGAACTAGCTTCCACCCGCTGCTTCGCCCGCAAAAACCGCATCAAAATCCGTTGCGTAGTTTTAAAGATTAAAGCATACATAGGGATATAGGGACAGAGAAAGAGACTTTGTCTTATACTACGTAGTGATACTGCTGTAAAGCCATATAAATATGTATCGTATCAAAATTTAATAGAGTCGAAAACTGCACGAAGTCTTTAAATTACTATTTAAAAATGATAAAAGTCACAGACAATCCACATCGAGCTAATTATTTCGGAGATATAAAGCAAAACATATATAAAACAAGGTCACGCTCAAAGCTCCCCTCCCCCCCTTTTTAAAGTTAATTTTACATAATTTTTCAAAAGTATTAATAGGCTGAAATGATGATGATGATGATTCAGAAAATTTCGGTCGGTCACATGCCGATGGGCGAATGAATACGTCTACATTTTACTAACTTTCACAAAATTGAGGTCAAAATAATGTCACGAACATAACTCAAATAATAACTTCTTGTTACAGGTAGATGGCGCCAACTTCCCTTTGTTCTAAATTCAAGCGGGTGTCTTCCGGTGCGCCGGTGTGCTACCCAATATCCGGTGTGGGAGCGAGACAGCTTATGTGAACGTGTTATGTTTTTTGTTCTTTCTTGATGTTGTTTATATGGAGTTTGTTTACTTGTTGTATTGTAAATCATTTTATGCCGAATTTTGTTTTTGTAACTTTACTGAAATTGTTTAATGTTATTTGGTAATTAAATTGGCGTTCAAATCACGCGGTCCGAGTTCGATCCCGACCGGCAGTACCAATGTGGATTCCACTTTGTGGAATTTATATGTACTAGTCAAGTGACTTATCATCTGCTAACGGTGAAGGAAAACATCGTGAGGAAACCCACATACCCTAGATAAAATTCTATGAGTATGTCTGATCCACCAACCCGCACTAGGCCAACGTGAGTGGATTATGGCCTAAACCCTCTCAGCTCTCTACTGAGAGGAGAGGAGACCCGAGCCCAGAAGTGGGACTAAATGGGTTGCTGATGAATTAAATTGACAGTAGCTGTTGCCAAAATATGCACCCACATTTCCCGAGCTAAGTTTGGTCCTATATTGAGGGGCGAGCTTACGCACCTTTTTTTTTTTTTTTTTTTTATTTTTTTTTTTTTAAGAGGGGAAATGCATTACGCATACCGCCCCGTGCGGGGACACGGGACGGTTATGTGGGACTCGCCGGTCTTAAAAGGACCGGAATACCCACTAAAACCCCTCTGTGCACCGTCGCTTCGCCGTAATGGGTGGGCCCTGGAACTTGTTATAACATCAGCAGCCCACCCAGCGACAGCCCCTTACGGGGCACCGACACCGGGCCCTTTCGGGCCCTAACACCGAACGACAGCGTCCGGGTGCACCGGGGACGCTGTCGACCTTCGCGGAAAGGAGCGGGTGAGGAAGTGAACCCCGATCCCCCACCCGCAGCCTTTACTATGGCGGCATCAGGCGCATATGCGCTCGCTGACGCCGCCCAGTTCGTCGGCGGCGGATCGGCTCCGCAAGGGCAGATTCCTCCCGGAGCCGCTCCGCCGCCTCCTTCTGCGAGATGACTTCCTCGCAGAAGGATGCGACCGCTTCCCAACTCCTGTCGCTGCCGGCCATCGAGCTCATGACGGCCGGCAGCGAGAGGTCCTCTCCAACGACTGCGACGAGGCCACGGCGCAGCCCTTCCCACGCCGGACAAGACTCCAGCGTGTGCTGCGCCGTGTCGTCGTCGCAGTCGCAGTGGTGGCAGACGGGACTCGATTCCCTCCTAGCGACCCTGTACAGGTAATGCCCGAAGCACCCATGCCCGGACAAAACCTGCACCAGTCGGAAGGAAAGGGTCCCGTGCTGCCGCCCCATCCACTCCAGCAGGATCGGCCGGAGCGCCTCCACGGTCCAGAAACCGGCCCGTGGAGCCCCCAGCCGACCCTGCCACTTCACGACGGTGGCTCTGCGGGCGACCTCGCGCCACTCGCGCACCTGTTCGGGCAGAGGGGACTGCCCGTCCGCCCGAACTGCCGCCACCCGCCGATACACTTCGGCGAGCACTTCCGCCTCCAAGTCCCACGGGGGAGTCCCGGCCAACGCGCACGCCGCGTCTGCCGACACGGTGCGGTAACCGCGTATGGCTCTGACCGCCATCATTCGTTGAGGTCTCCTCAAACGATCTCTATTTTGGGCGGTCAGAGCCGCCGCCCACACCGGTGCGCCGTACAGCGCCATGGACCTGACTACCCCCGTGTAAAGCCGGCGACAAGACAAGCTGGGTCCGCCCAAGTTCGGCAGTAAACGCCCTAGGGCGGACGCAGCACCCTCCAATTTTGCCGCCAGCTGTCGGAAGTGCTCGTCGAAGAGCCACCGCCCGTCTAGAATCAGGCCCAGATACCTCATCTGGGCCTGCACCGGTACGAGGACCGAGCCAACATTGATTGAGGCGCCGGCAGGTGGACCGCGACGGGGCCCGTGAAACATCAGGGCCTCCGTTTTATTAAGGGCCACCCTAAGCCCCAGCGCCTCAATGCGCCCGACCACCTGGGAGACCCCCGTGGTGGCCAGGCGCGCCGCCTCCTCGAAGTTCCGTCCCCGGGCTGCTACCAGCGTGTCATCAGCGTAGCAGAGTACGCTCAGCCCGGGGGGAAGTTCGGCGCGCAGGACCCAGTCGTAACCGATGTTCCACAAGAGGGGGCCAAGAACGGACCCCTGCGGAACACCGGCCGACGTCGCCCTGCGCCCAACGTTGGCGTCTCGGTCCTCGTACAGGACGCTCCTCTCCTTCAGATAGTCTGCCACCAGCAGCTGGATATATGCGGGCACTCCATGATACCGGAGCGCCTCCGCGATGCTGCTGAATGGCAGACTATTGAAGGCGTTGGCGATGTCCAACGACACCGCCAACATCACGCCGCCTCCCATGACGGCCTCCTCGGCCGCGGCCCTCAGGGCCAGAATGGCGCCAACCGTCGAACGCCCGGTCCGGAAACCAAACTGGGCGTCCGACAGGTCGGGGCCGACCTCGCGAAGGTGCCGGACGATGCGGGCAGCGAGAACTTTCTCCAGCAACTTCCCCGCCTCGTCCAGCAACACGATACCACCTACGCACCTAGACCAGCGTATGTGGATTATGGCCTTATTCTCTAGATAGACGAGAGGAGACTCGCACTAAAATAATTTCTAACTTTCGGTACAGAGGTCTCCCCCTTTTCACCCAGTACTATTTCTATAATTAGCTATTGTGAATTACAATAAAAAAACAGAATTAGGTACTTTTGGTGAAAACTTTTCTTTACCACCTGTAAGCAGTGGCGTAACTATAGGGTGGCAGGGCTGGCAAAATGCCACGGGCCCCCGACCCAAGAGGGCCCCGACCTAAAAAGCCCCGAGCTCAAAAGTAAATTTTTAACTATGTACCTGCTATATACCTGAGTTATATAAAAAATATTTTTCTTCAAAAATACTATTTTTTACTGTTTTTTTAAGTATCTGCTTAGAATCTAAGTAAGACAACTAGAGACCAAAATACAAATTAAAATTAAACTAAGTACAACGTGACGATTCTCACTGATGGGGCCCCATCATAAGAATTTGCCACGGGCCCCTGATAGTATAGTTACGCCTCTGCCTGTAAGTTTCCTTTATATATCTTCTTTATTGTATACCATGTGAAATGGAAATACAGGGATATAGAAAGGGTACAAAATGTAGGCACAATGGGCGGTGTTATCGCTTATAGCGATCTCTTCCAGACAACCTTAGGATGGATTTTTTGGAAGAGTAAATGGTAGTTTGGTGTACGTTTTTATTATTATATATACTTACTAAAATATGAATAGTAGTATAATAATAATAATAGTATTTCACCACATTCACACAGCGCCATCCAGTCCCAAATTAAGCAATTATATTTGCTTGTGTTATGGGTACTAAACAAGTAATATACTACTTAAATACATTTTTTTTTTGTAAATACATATATATTATAGATAAATTAAACCCAGACACAGAACAAACAATCATGATTATCACACAAAGATTTGTCCTGGCTGGGAATCGAACCCACAATATATATATACCCACAGTATAAACAATACTTTAATGAATCTGTCGTAATATTCAGAAAGATTTTCTGAGTATTACGCCAGAAAATTTCCCACAACAACCCCTATTTACCCAGCCCTGCAGTTGCATAATTACCCACTTGTAGCGCACAACCCCGAGGAACAATGATACGGAAGAGTTTATGTTCCAACGTCTTTTGTTCCGTTGTTCTGAACAATGTTTGAATTGTGGTTGCTTCAGGTGATTCGTTACGAACAATGTTTGGTCAAAACATGGTCATGATTTTGACTGACTTTATATACCGACTTTGATTGTATTCGCATCAAATAAAACCTTTATCCAAGAAAGATAACGACAGGGTCTAAATGTAGTAAACTTTAGACAGGCGATGCGGAAGTTTTTTATGATGCCATTTTTTAATTATTTCACCCCTTTTTCATTTTTTTTTTTTTGTTAGGTTGTAAAAATTGTTTTTTTTTTATTTTAATTTAAGTTAGTTAAAAATAATAATAAATCTTCTCGACATATTTAATCGATTTGTGTATTTTATTTTTTTAAAGTAATTAATGTTCGCCTAAGGGTCGAAATCAAACCATAAAACGAAGGCGACATATAGAAACGAAAATACATTTACCTCAAAACGAACATAATCATCTGCCTTTTTGTCAAAAATAAAGAAAATTGAACTAAAGGAAACCCAATAGTTATCCGCAAAACAAAGTTTTAACGATATTCAATCGCTTGAAAAACTCTTTTCACGCTATCGAGTTAAGGTAAACACTCGAATAAATTTTATTTCATTCTCATTCAATAGACGCGACATAAAAAATACATTTATTCTATTTACTCAATCGGAAAATAAAATATAAGAAACTGTATAAAATGAATAAACTTTACAAGAAGTAAAAGTGGCGGCACTCACTCAAATTAAACAGCGATAATGGAGATTTATCATGGGAGGGGTGGTTTATGGAGGGCATTCTTATTTTGAAAGGCTTCTTTGCTTCGTCAACCAGTTACTGAGCTATTTTGCACCATTGCATTAGGTTAAGTACCTGTAATGATGGCTGTATGTTTGGAAATAAATAAATAAAAAATAAAACATTTTAGCGCCCACACATAAACTTAGGACTGGCCTGTTGGTCTAGTGGTTAGTGACCCTGACTGCTAAGCCGGAGGTCGTGGGTTCGATCCCCACCCAGGACAAATCATTGTGTGATGAGCATAAAGGTTTGTTCTGTGTCTGGGTGTAATTTATCTATAATATATATGTATTTACAAAAAAAAAAGTATTTAAGTAGTATATCAGTTGTTTAGTACCCATAACACAAGCAAATATAATTGCTTACTTTGGGACTAGATGGCGCTGTGTGAATGTGGTAGAATATTATTATTATTATTATTTCTTCTAGGGTACCTATGTGGATTACCTCATAATGTTTTTTCACCGGCAGCAGATGATAAGTCACTTGACTAGTACATATAAATTCCACAAGGTGTTATGTTATCAATAGAAAATAGTTCTAATATCATTGATTTTCGGTAAAAGGCGTTTTTAAATAAAGAAGATAAGATTATAATGAAAAATTTTCAACGTATCATTCATAGGCCGGCGATGGATGTCTCGAAAGTTAGTTCCCACAGTCATTATAATAACTAATTAATACTGCTTACGTCCATTTCTCACTGTGTTATAAACGCATTTTGCCATAATCTCAGAATGTCTAAAAAACTGAATGTATAGTCGACAGTAATAGTACATTATGATACAAGTGCGGTAAGTTGATAATTACAGCCGAGGCGATACTGCTACAAGAAAACAGAGGCTGTAATTATCAAACCGCACGTGTGTCATACGACGTTTTATAACATATTTGCGAGGAAATAAATAAAATTCGGACTTTCTTAGAAAAAAAGAAATACATTGAAAATAAATAGCGCGCGGAATTATTTTTACTTGTCACAAATTATCGATGCGCGCGCATCAGCGCTTTTTTTTAAGGCAAAAACACAAAACAGCCAGTATTACTAATAAAGTAAATTAATATTTTTGTGTTTTATTACAGATAAATGGTTGTAATTTATGGTCTAAATTAATTAAGTTAAAGAATTAAATGTTTATTTTATTTAAATCATAATTATTTTATCTCCCAAAGTTAATTTTATTTATAAAATGTTTACCACTTTTCTGACATAAAAACTCTTTGCTAAGATTAAAAAAAAATAGGTACCGTTCGTTACGTACGGAGCCCCTTGATTATTGATTATTAGTATGTGAGCATGAGAAGCCGTGCAATTTACTTTACATTACCGCACTAGTGCGTAATGAGATACATTACAATACTGAAATTGGTGAAATAAGAGACCCTTTACGAGCAAATATGTTATAAAATTGCTTTACCACCCTTAGAGTAAATGTCGGTTGCATATCACAAAACAATAATGTCTATATTTGCTTGCAAGTGACATTAGTACAGTGACTGTTGTCATCAATGCGAGTCTTATTGAATTTTAATTTGACGGGAATTTCTGTTAATAGTGGTAACATTATGTGATCGATTGACTATATACAGAGATTATGGTACAATCGATTGAAATGGAGTTATATGTTTTTATGGTAAAGTGTGGCGAGACGATCACCTTAATCACCATGCCACGGTGACAGGCAAGAAATACTTAGATTACCTCGTTTGAATTTTCTATATATTCGACTGGCCTGTTGGTCTAGTGGTTAGTGACCCTGTCTGCTAAGCCGGAGGTCGTGGGTTCAATCCCCACCCAGGACAAATCTTTGTGTGATGAGCATAATTGTTTGTTCTGTGTCTGGGTGTAATTTATCTATAGTATGTATTTAAGTAGTATATCAGTTGTTTAGTACCCATAACAAGCAAATATAATTGCTAAATTTGGGACTAGATGGCGCTGTGTTAATGTGGTAGAATATTATTATTATTATACATTATTATTTAAGCCAGGAAATTATGATCAAAAAGGTACTTGAATAGCATTTGTAGGTATTCAAGTTTCTACTTCCAAACATACTCAAACTCATAATAATTTCTCAATTAAATAAGAAGTGAAGTACGGACAGGGGTCGTACTTAAGTCGAAGGTTCTCCAGGTTCTCTCAGTAACGTAAAAGTAAAATATTATGATTCGTATCTCCTTGGACAACTACTTCAGTTCAAGCAAAATTTATATGTGTGCTTAAAGATATAGATATTTTTTTTTTTATACCACGACGGTGGCAAACAGACGTACGGTCCGCCTGATGGTAAGCGGTTACCGTAGCCTATGGGCGCCTGCAACACCAGGGGCATCACGAGCGCGTTGCCGACCCTTAAGAAATCTATTCACTCCTTTTTTGAAGAACCCCATACTGTGGTCCCTTGGGAAAACCTCGTAGCCGTATTTAAGCTGAGACTACGGCAGCATCTAATAGCACCTGAAGAGAACTTATATTAATATTAATATGTATCATCATCATCATCAGCAACCCATTAAGTCCCACTGCTGGGCTCGGGTCTCCTCTCTTCTATCTAGAGAGCTGAGAGGGTTTAGGCCATAATCCACTCACGCTGGCCTAATGCGGGTTGGTGGATCAGACATACACATAGAATTTCTTCTAGTGTATGTGGGTTTCCTCACGATGTTTTCCTTCACCGTTAGCAGATGGTAAGTCACTTGACTAGTACATATAAATTCCACAAAGTGGAATCCACATTGGTACTGCCGGTCGGGATCGAACTTGGACCCCGTGATTTGCACGCAAGTCCCTTATCCAATCAGCCACCATCGCATTTAATCTTAATATGTATATGAGCACATTATTATTAGTATTATTAGTGGCAGTAGGCAGGGCACATTGCTTATAGAACTGATGGCCGATGGGGGAAAAAGGTTCTCCAGTGGCGGCCACGTATTGGAAGGCGCAGCGTGGGACGGCTCCCCACTAGATGGACGACCGACGACCTGCTCAGGGTGGCGAGCGGCCGTTGGTTGCAGGCGGCACAGGACCGTTCGCAGTGGCGTAAATTAGGTGAGGCCTATGTTCAGCAGTGGATATCGTTGGGCTGATATGATTATTATACTGAGCACCGTATCACTATTATATAGTGACTATGTGAAGACATTGTATTTATACTATAATATTAAAAAGCTAAGCTAGTTTGTTTGTTTGTTTGAACGCTAGGATCTCAGGAGGTCCAATTTGAAAAATTCTTTTAGAATTGGATAGATCATATATCGAGGAAGATTATAAGCTACATAACATCGCACCACGGTCAATAGGAACTGAGCAGTGGTCAAACAAAGAACGACGGGAGCGAAATCCCGCATACTTCTTCTATTTTTAAATAATAGGCTATTGCTAATCGTTGAACGCTAGGGTCCGATTTGAAAGATTATTTTAATGTTGGATAGCCGATTTATCCAGGAAGGAATACACAAACACACACTCACGCACCTACAGACACACATGCATAAGCAATAAATGTCTAAACATGCTAGAATTGATAATTTTTTTACGTGCAAGTATTCAAGTCAATATCCAGTGCCTCTAGACAATGTTACACGCATTTTTCGTTAACGCCGAAGGAAACATGAAAATTGTATGGGATTGACGTCTATGAGAGAAAAGACAAAACAGTGCAGTGTAAGGAAACGAAATGTGGTAGACAATGTTAAAAAAAACGCAACGCTTCGTTTTCTGTTGCCTCAAACTAAAAATTGTATGAAATGTAGACTTTTGACATATTATGTGCTAACGCTTTGATATCGCCCATCTGCCCACTGTCAATATGTTGTTGTGCCTTGATTTTCACCATTTGCCGCTTTAAAGTATAAGTGGCGGTGTCTCATTGAACTTTGAATCTTTGAATCTTTCTAAACTTAACGCTTATCGATAGATTTCATTTAAATATTCGATATAAAAATGGTTTTAAAAACGGAAGGTAACCTTTTGATATAATTAATAACATTTTTAAGATCTGTGATGACAGATCGATCCCAGTACATCGTGGTAATGCCATGTTTGAGAACTAGGTTGGGCACATGCCTGTAAGCAGTGGCAGCAAACGACGCCGACGGTGCGGTAATAAAGAGAGTCTGACCATGGCTGCCCGCGCCGCACCGCCCCGCCGCCGTCTGCATTGTTCTAGTCTAGGAGCATAGCGTTTTTAAGGTTCCGTAGCCAGAATGGCAAAAACGGAACCCTTATAGTTTCGTCCTGTCCGTCCGTCCGTCCGTCCGTCTCTCATCTGTTTTGATTATATGTATAATAATATAAGGCTCCCAAAGTAGCATAAATTGTATCCCTCTATTTTCTAAACCGTTAAAACCTAGAAATCTGCATAAAAATAACACTTAATAAATACTTACTTAATAATACGAGTACAACTAAAATTATTTTGAACATAATCGAATGCACAGTTTTTGAGTAATTGCTCTTCTCAACAAAAGGACTTAAGCGCTATGAAGATACGCTTACGGATATTTTTATAAAAGTTGTCCCAGTAAAAAGAACTATCATAGACAATAGACTTTGCTGTTAGACCATTGACGGTCTATCCCATATTATTATTATTATTACATATTTAGTATTTAGGCGACAAGCGTTAACGACTTGGCGTTAACGCTTGCCGCTTGGTAGACAATGTTACAAAAACGAGGCAGACGTCAATTTTATTCTGCCTCGCTGCTTTGAAATGTAAATTCTCTATGCTTTTCCTGGAAGTCCGATGTCAAATGAGTTGTCAAACTCAGCACATACGTGCCTTATTTTATGTAATAGTTATATACTAATCTAAAACAATATAACTATAAGATAATTCACAACGGGCAGTGCGCTGTAACAATGTAAACACTCGTCGAGGTGCTTGCTGTCTCGACACGTTGGTTCCTACGCCAGCTGTGTCGCCGAAAAACTTTATGGATTTGTGATGGTAGAAAGAAAGAAACGCTTGCGGCTAACCAACAAGGTCTGCTGCGGTAGGTACAGCTTCTCCAGTTGCTGGCTTTACTTTGAATGCAGCAGCTTCAAGTACTCCGGTGTACATTTCGAGCCTGCACGACACCACAATGCCAGAGGACACCGAGAAGTATGTGTACCTTAAAGCCAAGTACAATTATTTGGGTGCAGCTTCTGGAGACACGTCGCAGTGTTTGTACCGTACGTCGGTACAGGCACCACAAACAGTTCAATTCTTGCATCTTATAATGGATGAGAACTTTTGACCCGAGCATTTTGTGTTCTATCGCTTCCGGAAATAAATACCACCTGACGGCACATTGAAGTGCAATGTGAAGAAGTTTTATAAATTATTATTTTATGTATGTACGTTATTTTAATAATTATTTATTTATGAGAAATTGTAATCCTGAGAATAAAGAAAAGATTTATTGAAACCAAAATAATTATGTCCTTCCTTCCCTAATCTCATATGTACTAGTTCATTACCTATTTTTACATTTTAGTTAGGTACATAAAAATAAATAATCAATAAGTTACCAGAACACTTACCTAAAAGAAGTAATAGTTGGCAGATGATTATAATTACAATTATATATACTAAAACATTTTATCAAATCGGACCGATCTGTTTGTTTTGGTTGATCACGATAAGCGTATTATTTGTTATTAACTTTACTGTTAGCTAAATTAAACACAATATTAAAACATACTGTATCACACCAAGTAATCGTTTTATTATCTAACATAAAAGTATTAATTTATTTTCGTCAGAAATACAAAATATTCTTCTCTCTTTGGCTGAACATATCTCTCTTTACAAGTTATAATGTTGAGTTGTTAGGTTCTTGATTTCTTAATTTTCACTGCTGAAACCATTGTTTGCTACGAAACATTTGTTTCTAATAGTATTATAGTTCTGAATACTTTATTTAATTTTGGCATTTTTCCTAGCATTCCTGCCTTCAATATTGACTTTTATTTCTCCTTCATTTCGCATCCTCATGCATTGTAAAATAAATCTTGGTTCATGTAATTCTCGCACGTCAGTTTGCGTTGTGACTTGAAACTATAGATGTAAATATAATTATATTATTATATTATACGAGTAGGCGATCATACAAATAGTGAAACTTGACATTCTATTTTTTGTATCTATTACATAATATACTCTCGAATTCTATATAATAAAATTGAGTATTTTTATTTGCGTTTATATTTATTTTGATTGAAACGTAATCTCTTTGTATTTGTTTGTTGTCATGACAATTATTATTGTCACACTCTGACCACAGAATGTAAAATGTATACTCTGTGTACAGAATATATTAAACGACACTGTAAATCCCAAAAGGTTGTATGTTCCTAATTTTTTCCGTTTAAAATCTAATGTATGTTATAAGTATGGTCTGCAATAGTTCATGTAGTTGTCGCGATAAACCTCATGTTGATGTGTGACTACACAAGTCTGCACAAATGTTATCGCAATGTATCGAGCCAAAGAGCTTAAAGAGATTTTTCAACGCAGCTCATTGCATCATTCACCGAAAATGTTTGCTTAAATCATGCTTAAATAGAGTCAAAATATTGTAATATCATAAAACATGCAATATTTATCAAAATTAAAATAGTCACTACTTCTCTTTCTGCAGAGTCTCGACAACCGCTTTGATTTCCTTAGATAAAACCAAAGCGTTAACGCATGTCAAAGGTGTATTTTGGCATAAGGCAAAAGAAAACACAACGTTTCATTTTACGATACTGTTGTTTAACATTGTTTGCAAATTTTTATTTTGTTACAATAAAAATTTACGAAAAGTGATTTCTTAATTTTCACTGCTGAAACCATTGTTTGCTACGAAACATTTGTTTCTAATAGTATTATAGTTCTGAATACTTTATTTAATTTTGGCATTTTTCCTAGCATTCCTGCCTTCAATATTGACTTTTATTTCTCCTTCATTTCGCATCCTCATGCATTGTAAAATAAATCTTGGTTCATGTAATTCTCGCACGTCAGTTTGCGTTGTGACTTGAAACTATAGATGTAAATATAATTATATTATTATATTATACGAGTAGGCGATCATACAAATAGTGAAACTTGACATTCTATTTTTTGTATCTATTACATAATATACTCTCGAATTCTATATAATAAAATTGAGTATTTTTATTTGCGTTTATATTTATTTTGATTGAAACGTAATCTCTTTGTATTTGTTTGTTGTCATGACAATTATTATTGTCACACTCTGACCACAGAATGTAAAATGTATACTCTGTGTACAGAATATATTAAACGACACTGTAAATCCCAAAAGGTTGTATGTTCCTAATTTTTTCCGTTTAAAATCTAATGTATGTTATAAGTATGGTCTGCAATAGTTCATGTAGTTGTCGCGATAAACCTCATGTTGATGTGTGACTACACAAGTCTGCACAAATGTTATCGCAATGTATCGAGCCAAAGAGCTTAAAGAGATTTTTCAACGCAGCTCATTGCATCATTCACCGAAAATGTTTGCTTAAATCATGCTTAAATAGAGTCAAAATATTGTAATATCATAAAACATGCAATATTTATCAAAATTAAAATAGTCACTACTTCTCTTTCTGCAGAGTCTCGACAACCGCTTTGATTTCCTTAGATAAAACCAAAGCGTTAACGCATGTCAAAGGTGTATTTTGGCATAAGGCAAAAGAAAACACAACGTTTCATTTTACGATACTGTTGTTTAACATTGTTTGCAAATTTTTATTTTGTTACAATAAAAATTTAGGAAAAGTGAATGTATCTTTTTCTACCCGCAGACCGTAACTTAAAATTTTATTCATATCATCCTCTCAACCCATAAACGTATTTAATATTACAGTAATCACTTACAAAAGATTTTAATTAAACATAACGGAAAAATATAGGTACATACAACCTTTTTGGATGTTTCAGTGTATATTCTGTGCACAGAGTAGGTACATTATAGATTCTGTGGTTAGAGTCTGACAATAATATTGTCATGACAAGTTTAGATAAATAAACGCTAGTGTTCTACTATTAGGTCTGTGGATAAATAGAAATAAATACTTATAAACCAGATGACAAGCATTATATTTTCTTTGATAACAACAAACAAACAAGACATACAAGAATATTAATGGGAATCAAAATACTCAATTTAATTATAAAGAATTCGGAAGTGTTAAAGATTCAGAAATGTCAGGTTTCACTACTTCTGGGGGCACCCTTGGATACCTATTTACATCAATAGTTGCAAGTCGCAGCGGCGAGAATTGAATGACCCAAGATTTATTTTATGGGATGATGATATACGAAACGAAGAAGAAATAAAGTCAGTTGAAGGCAGGAATGTCAGAAAAAAAGCCATGGTTAAAAACAACGATTTCATAGCATGAATAGTAAAAATATAAGGGTTCTGTTTTTACCTTTTGCGGTACGGAACCCTAAAAATAATAACATTATATCGTGAACAGAAAGGTGCCGAGCCAAAGAAAAAGAATCTTGTATTTCTGACGAAACTAAATATGTAATGATTTTTTGTCAATAAAACGATTACTTGTGTCATACAGTTTGTTTGGATGTGTTTATAATAATTATTACGCCCTCTTGTTAATACTATTACTTATTATGTGCCTTATGCGTAGGTCGCGGGCACAGCTGATTATTAAAAAATATGATTACCTTACTAATAATAATATCTACAGATAATATTACTTCTTTTAAGTTTTGTGTTTCGGTAACTGCTTGAATATTTTTAAGATATAAGGAAAGGCATATTTTGGTATCAATAAAGACATATTTTCTTTATTATCAAAGATTATAATTTCCCATAGATAAATGTCTTATAAACGACCGTACATAATTATAAAAATAACTACTTCACATTGCACATAATAATTATACCTACGGTCAGGTGGTATTTGTTCTCGGAATCGACAATACAACACAATACGCTTTGGTCAAAAGTTCTCGTTCATAATAAGATGCAATAAGCACGTTGGTACTTCTGTACTACTGAATACAGTCACCACAAACACCTTTAAGAGTGACTCTGCGACGCGACTCCAGCAGCAGTATTCTCATAATGTACTTGGCTTTATGGTACACATACTTCTCAAAGTCCTTTGCCGTTACAGTGTAGTGCAGGCGAGAATTAATGTACACCGGAGTACCACAGCAGTTCTTCTTGATTCGCTGCCGGCATTACCTTTTTTGCACCTACACCAAACAGTGCACAGCGCGTCGTGAATTTTCTTATTATTGAAAACAAAATATAAATTTATTTGGGCGCGTTGCATTTAATTTAATTATTATTTTATAAATCAGGTGCGTTTGTAATAAGTTTGGCAATTCATTTGACGTTCAGAAAAGCCATAGAGTAGAGAATTTACGTTTTAAAGGGGCGAGGCTGAATTTTGCCTCGTTTTTGTGACTTTTCGTTTTCCTGAGACGCTAACGCCAAGGCGTTAGCGTCTCAGGAAAACGAAAAATGCGTTGCGTGATAACTTTGTCTAGAGGCCCAGGTCACCATAATTCCGCTATAATAAAACGACTAAGCCTCAGGCACTTACTTACAGGTTACAAATCTCTATGCAATATCATACCAAGCAAACTTATTATATAACTATTTGCTATGATTTATGAAAAAACGCATCTAAAGTTATGAGCATAAGACAGAATCGGGATTAATGCAGTTGTGTTGTTCTTGATTTAGGATAGCAGTGATTTTCTTTGTCCCCTACGTTCGACATAAATGTTATATTTTACGATTACTATTTTAATATAAGAAGGTGGACAATAAAGTTCGATACATACAATTTAATATAAAATATTTAACACTTTACCTGAGGCAACACATTAGCCTTGCTATCCAACGCAGTAATGTGGCTAGCCTTTTGGGTACGTTTCCTCAGGAATCTGATCTTAATCAGATATTCCATTTATAAGAATTTCCTGTAAATAGAATATCTGGTTCTTTTTTTTTAACAGGTTAGCTGTGTATATTTTTAAGTTATGTGTAAATATTTTATTGAATAAAAAATGCCATGCCAATGCCACAGATATATTGTTTTCTTTCTCCTTGAGACTTGATTGTTACGATCACCAATAATACAATGGTGATCACGGTCCATGTAGTGACAGAACTCCGTGTAGTGACGGATTAAGAATACATAAAGCTACTGCCCCATCTCAACCCGTGGGTGTCGTAAAAGGAACAAAGGGAAGTAACCTTATGCAGACATTTAACATGAGAACTGCGGGAAATGAAAAATTCTTAACAAACCCTATACTAACCCGTCTGGCCAGCGTGATATAGTAGGCTAAATTTCCTCCACATTTTTTGGAGGAGATCTATGTCCAGCAGTAGGTTGTTTATGGGTTGAAATGATGATGATGGTGATGACATAAAACAACTACGCTTTCCCGTTTCTTCTAAAATGTAATCCGATCTCTTAATGTTGCAATCTCTCATCAGAATAAAAGTGTTCAAACTCTTTGAAACTAAGTCAGAGTTAATATTCTGTTATCCAAAGAGTCAATACAGTTTACAAAATTCAACAGTAGCCTTTCAGATCAACTCCACTGAACACAATAGAACGGCCGTTAAAAATGAATCAGGCTCAGCATCCGAATTTGTTTGCCAAAGCTTTAGGGGCTTGCCTCACTTAGCTGATATTTTGTGGTAATATATTCGCGACGGCTGTTATGCTTAAAAAAAGGAAGTAAACTGTAATATGACCCTACAGCAACAGAAACAAATAAAAGCTATAAACAAAAACAGAAAAGAAAGAATAAAAAAATGCAAATGGGCACCTTTGCCGTAGGGAGAGAGACTGCGTTCAGTTATGAAACTCAGAAAATCAATTACTATCAAAAAATGGACCGCTATCACCTCTATAAACTTTTGGCACAACACAATGTAAAAATATTATGATGCTGATGCTGCTTCTTGCCAGTTCTTCTCATAGCTCCTCCGCTCCACCCTGTCAGCGAACTCCTTGTAGGCAAATTATCCGAAAATAGTATCAACAACTATTTTCAGATAATTAATGTAAAGTTATTGCGACAAGTCGAGTCAAAACAAAAACAAACGAAAGTTTTTTTTTTTATACGACGACGGTGGAAAACAGACGTACGGTCCGCCTGATGGTAAGCGGTTACCGTAGCCTATGGGCGCCTGCAACACCAGGGAAAGTGAATTCAGTGTTTTATTTTGAGGGCCCCACACCCTTCCCCATATAGCCGGATCTCTCCTACTCTTGGATTCCTATACTCTTGCCTAGCGCCCACTGGAGTGGACAGTGGAGAGAGCGCTAGAACCTGCCCCCCTGAAAAGTGGCAAATCGTTGATTCTATTCGAAATATAAATGTCACTTCAATACATTTGAATACATCCCTGACGTAAGCTATCGACATGTCACGTGATCAATGTACTAATTTGACATGTCGTGTCGATTGAATAGATAGATCGAATCGATTGCCATTTGTCTAGAGGGGCTGTTACATTCAGGATTGGTACTTTGTAACTTAGATGAATAAACGAGATTTTATTTCATTTCGATGGCATGGTACTTTAGATTAAACAATAAACACAGCAAATGGAAAAGTAATTTAATTACAAAGATTTGTTGCCATTTAATATGTTCTAATTATTTTTCCTTTTATTTTATACGAGCTAATAAAACCAATAAGAGAGCCAATTACAAAATGTCGAGTCAAACAATCGGTATTACAAAATGTCGACTAATGTGTACGTGTCTTTACTTTTGTTTTGTGAAAATCTGTATTGATTCTTTCTCGTCATACTAATACTTTATTTGTTGTTTTATTCGCGTTCAATGATAGCTCGTCGTAAATATGTAGAAATGGATTTTGTTTTAGTGTTAGACAAAATCTTAGTTTTTATTATATTTTATTGACTGGCCTGTTGGTCTAGTGGTTAGTGACCCTGACTGCTAAGCCGGAGGTCGTGGGTTCGATCCCCACCCAGGACAAATCTTTGTGTGATGAGCATAAAGGTTTGTTCTGTGTCTGGGTGTAATTTATCTATAATATGTATGTATTTACAAAAAAAAATGTATTTAAGTAGCATATCAGTTGTTTAGTACCCATAACACAAGCAAATATAATTGCTTAATTTGGGACTAGGTGGCGCTGTGTGAATGTGGTAGAATATTATTATTATTATTACTTAATCTGCTGTTCACAGAGTGAATACAAAAGAATAATTTTGTTTATGGTTTGTTACACTAAGATATAATATTATTAGCTAGCTTAGGTACTTAGTAGATTTTATAAGGGTAGGTATACCCTGTAAAAATAGTTTTTTGTTAAATATAATAGTTTTTGTTAAATAATTAATAATATTAAATAAATAAAAATAGTTATAACGTCAAGTTTTTATTCCCCTTCCATGAATCCACCTTAAAAAAGAAAAGCTTTCCTTTCCAAAAAAAGCTAAAGCCTTCCTTTCAAAAAGAATCGAATACAAAAGTTCAATATAATAAACGTTTTTTAAGATTACATCATTAGCCATCGGTTTTGCTACACAATGCACACATTACAATAACCCGGGTTGTTATCACGAACTAATGGAAAAGGGTGCGTAACAAATATGAAACGTGCCATTCCTCTATGTTACGGCTGGGGTCTGACGGTCTATAGGGTCTCTAAGCGATGTGTAGAGAGAACTAAACTCACGTCTTTGCTACGTAGTTTAGTTTTATAGTATTTTAGGATTGTGATGCACAGTGGCGTAACTATAGGATGGCAGAGCTGGCAAAATGCCACGGGCCCCCGACCCAAGAGGGCCCCGGCCTAAGAAGCCCCGAGCTCAGAAGTAAATTTTTAACAACCTGAGTTATATAAAAAATACTTTACTTGAAAGATATATTTTTTACTTTTTTTTTTAAGTATCTACTTAAAATCTGTTAAAGTGAGACAACTAGAAACCATACCTAATACAAATTCAAGTTAATTATTAACATATCTTAAGTGGATTATTAAAACTAAACTATGTACATCGTGACGATTCTTACAGATAGGGCCCCATCAAAAGAATTGCCAAGGGCCCCAGATGGTATAGTTACGCCTCTGGTGATGCAGTGAAAGATATGGGAAGATATTTAGCCTTCTTGGGTTGATAATGATCCTACATGGCCAACTAACGCATTCAAATGATTATGTCGAGATTTCCTTAATAAACTTTAGAATTATAATAAATTACGACATTACGCTTAGTCGATTTTGTTATCAAATGTTTGAATATTTCATTCAACATAGTGGCAGTCATTTTCAAGTATTTGACAACAATTTAATTGTCTAAGATGAATTTTGAGATTCTAATTAGGCTTATCTTTAAACACTAGTCGCTGGATGACACATACAATTATTTGTTGTACAGCTGCTGTATTACTAAAAAGCTTCTATATTATAGCTTTTACTGTGTTACTAGCCTAAGATAAACGAGTTTTTCTTAATCTTTGCGCTTTAGACCTTATTGGTACCAAACATGATTAGAATAGGGTTTAGTAAAGTGAAAAAGGGACTATGTTATTGTTAGAAAAAGGTCCCTAGCGTTAAGGTTTATTTTAGGCACGTGTTAGGTGGATAGGTACCTAATGTGGAAAATGTATATTGGGTAGAAAACGGAGTACCTTTACCTATGTTAGTGGTAAATAATTACTTTCGTTCGTTTACGGTCAGAAAAGACTCTGTTGTTAGTGGAATATCCAGGTAAGGTAGGTCAATGTCCCGGGTTCCTATTTCCATAATTTCCTAAAAAGATAACGCCTGCACAAGGGAGTAAGCCCCACATTGAGGGAGAACTTTATAAACATACGAAATACCTACATCCAGAATCGAAACAAATATCTTTGGATCACACAAATATTTATCTCGTGTGGGAATCGAACTCACGTCACTCGGACGTCGATATTAGTGGCGAGGTGTAACAGTCTAAAGTTCTATATTCACCCTTAATTTTAAAGAGAGGCAATACTTTTTTTTAGATCAGAACATTCCCAAATCACAATAATACATCATTCAAATTTACACCACACACACCTAAATAACTAGGTGCCTATTTAAACATCTAAATCATAATAAAACAAAGCCAAAAATATGTTTATTTCCTTTATAAAACAGCGGCCCCTTGTTAGTGCATGTAGTGGAGTAAATAAAAATATTTGCGAGACGGCGCGCTGCCTGCTATCACCGTATAAACATAGTAAGGCCAATCGTAGCACTCTCGGAAAAAGCTCTATAGGTAAACAAGGTGAAGGTATAGTCATGAGAGATAGCGGACATAAAATAGTGCAAGCATTAATATTTAGATGTTGTCTTGATCTATTAAAAAAATATTATTTTAAATATTATTATTTAAAAAAATGTATTTAAGTAGTATTGTATTTGCTTGTGTTTAGTACCCATAACACAAGCAAATATAATTACTTACTATGGGACTAGATGGCGCTGTGTGAATAGAAAGAAAGAAAGAAAGAAAAGATATTTATTTTGTTCTCACAGTAGGTGCCAAAAAATATAATAAAAATATAATATCTATTGTATCTTAACAACTTAATTACTAAAACTACTACAAGCTACTTACATAATAAATACAATAAAATTAAAGTTGTGTGTGAGACAAAAATGGTCTTAGCTCAGCTTTATAGCTGTCTTGAAACAAATCAAGACAGCGCTGGTATTCTGCTAAGACCATACGAGTGAGACGGACGGACGCACACTGTCGACTACAGGTGTGAGAAAAATTTTGAATAAATTATATATATATATATATATTTACAAAAAACACAATATGTATAAATAAAAAAATATAAAAACAATAAATAAAGTTATAATAGTTGGAACGTGGAACAGGAACCTCACATTAAAGTATGACAATCATGACATTTATTTGACAGTTGACATTGACAGATCTAGTCAACTGCAAAATATGTAATGCAACGTTTTAATAAAACTATACCTAATGAAAAACTTAATCTAAACAAAATTTAAATTCTTTTCGCAACAAACAAGCGAAGTGTTCTGTGTAATTTATTAATTTTATGCTACCTTATAACAAACTTAGTTTATATTGTTTATATAAAGAGTGAAGGTAATTGGCACATCAACGCCTACCGCCATTTTCAATCCTACCGTTTCTGACGATTGAGTAAATGTAGTTTGAATTTTTTCCTACAAGTTTGGACAGATGTTAACTTGCGGAAAGGAGGCGGTAGGTCATTCCAGCAGCGAGTGGCGGCCAGCCTAAAACTCCCTCGGAAGGCAGCAGTGTTATGCCTGGGTGCAATCAGCAGGTACGCGACAGCACGAGTGTTGTAATTGTTGACGTCACTCGACCAAGCAAGTTTTTTATACAAATACTCAGGCTTTCCAGTTCGTATGATACCGAAGAGTAATGTAGCCATGTGAAGCTTCCTTCGTGATGACATCTTCAGCATGTTCGAGTCGTTAAGATAAGGGGTAACATGGGAACGCGGCGGTACATAGAAACAAAACCGCGCGCATGCATTTTGCACTCTCTGAATGAGTCTTTCTGTTCTACCGAGCAAGCAGTTACCGTAGACTGTATCTGCATAGTTTAGCTTTGACAGTATTAGGGACTCACAAAGTGCAATACGCATTTCTATACTAATATATGGACGGATTTGATATAATAGCTTTAGACGATAGAAGCAATTGCGAATGCATTCAAGGATGTGCGTTTCAAATTGTAGTAAACTGTCAAACATTACCCCTAGATTGCGTGCCTCTGTTACTTGTTCTACTTGACAACCAGCAACTGTGATGACAGGATTGAAGTTCTGAATTTTTGCTATTATGTTTTTAGAGCCCATAATTAAAAACTTGGACTTATTGGGATTAAGAACAAGTGAGTTTCTAGAGGCCCAATCTGAGATACAGTCCAAGTCTGAATTAATTTTGTTAACAGCTTCCAAAGTAGGCAGGTGCTCTGGTCGAAAGGAGATATAGAGCTGAAGGTCATCAGCATAGAGGTGGTAGTTGCAGTGTCTCAGGGAATTGGTTATATCTGCTGTGTAAATGATAAATAATAATGGACCGAGGATAGATCCCTGAGGAACACCTCTGGACACTGGAGACAGTGATGATGTAATATCACCATCTTGTCCATTACTGGAGAGCTGGACAAATTGCTGCCGATTGCTTAAGTAGCTATCAAACCAACGAACTGATTTCTGGTCACAACCATAGTAAGAGAGTTTTGACAGCAGTAAGGAAATATTGATACATTCAAAAGCACGCGAAAAATCTAAGAGTGTAAGAAGAGTCCCCATTCCCTGATCGCGGGCCGCAAGTATATTATCTGTTATATCGATCAAGGCTGTTGCGGTACTGTGACCACTGCGAAAACCGGATTGCTTCTCGGGTAATTTCTTTGATTTCTCTACATAGACCTTTAGCTGATTACAAACTATTTTTTCCAAAATCTTAGACAAACATGGCAGTAAACTAATTGGTCTTAGATCTATAGCAGACTCCGGATTAGTTATTTTTGGAATAGGTCTAACTCTAGCTATTTTCCACAGATTGGGGAATGTGGAGGAAAACATCGACCAATTTATAATGTGAGTGATGACAGATAAAGTGTGTGGCAAAGTCAAGATCAGCATATCTAGAGAGATTTCATCAACTCCTACCGCGTTGGACTTTATACTCTGAATAACTTTTAAAACTTCCGTATCACTTGTTGGCTGAAAATGAAAGTTCCCTGTGCCATATCTATGGTACTCAAAGTATGTGAGGTCAGACAAAGCAACATTTCCATTACCAGGTACATTTAAGAAGTGACTATTTAAAACCTCAGGGTCATTACAAGCAGTTGGCAGATCAGAACTTTTATGCTTATATGAAACAACTGATTTAATGTTGCTCCAAAGCTTTTTGGGATTGTTAATGTTTTTATTTATATAAGATTCAAAATAAGCATGTTTCTCACTATCAATTCCTGTCTTAACAATATTTTTAAGCTGTTTATATGTGTTATGGTGAGATGCAGACTTAGTTGACCTAAATTGTTGGTGATACTTGTTTCGCAGCGCAATCATATCCTTAATAGTGTCCGTAATCCAAGGGTATGATTTTTCTTTTATCAAAACTCTTCTCTGAGGGGCATGGAGGTCAAATAGAGTAAGCATATAGGAGTTAAAAGTGTTGATCATAATATCAATATCCTGCAGTCTTGTAATATAGTTCCAATCCATGTTGCAAAGATCTTTATAAAATATATCTAAAAGTATGTCTTTCATAGGCCTGTAACTCACCCATTTAGGTTTAGGCTTCACTGTCCTAAAATTTAACTCTACTGTTACCATAGCGTGTTGTCCCAACTCTGGAATGTGTGTGACTGTGGTCCCACAAACCCTAGCGTCTGTACACACTATATCAATAAGAGTTTCACTGTGGTCAGTGAAATGGGTAGGCTCAGTGATTATGTTGCCAAGATTAGTGCTCTGAAGGAAATTATTCAGTTGTTTAGTTTTATTATCATTAACGTCTAGAACATTGATGTTGAAGTCACCAAGTAGGAGTATTTTATCAACACGTACAAAGGAGGATAAGCTAGCTGTGATTGCATCGAAAAAAATGTTGACATCAAGCCATGGTGGTCTGTAGGCCGTACCAACTATGATACTTTGAGAGTTGACTGTTAGCCTAACCCACATTTGTTCAACCATTGAGCTAGGTGGGTGGGTTACAGTCCGGACGTTGAGACCTCGCCGCACATAGAACCCGACCCCGCCGCCACGACCTCCACGCACATGTCGTGGGCGCGGCGTATGTCTCAGTCGATAGTCAGGCACTGCGGGCGCACGACCATCCTGCCCCTCCCTAAGCCACGTCTCATTGATTGCCATGATGTCAACAGAAACATTATTCATAGCTATGATAAACTCTTCTTGTCGAGAGCCCAGAGAGCCAGCATTAAATACTGAATGTGAATGTGGTAGAATATTATTATTATACTATAATTATCTTCCATCCAAGTAGTGATTAAGAATACATAATTGTCACTACTCTGTCTCAATCCGTGGGTACCGTAAAAGGCGACTAAGGGAGTAACGACAAGAGCACTGCGAGAAAAGGAAAATTCGCAAAAACCCTATACCAACCTGTCTGGCAGCGTATAGTAAGCTAAATTCACACTACATTCTTTGGAGGAGACCCGTGCCCAGCAGTGGGATGTTTGATTGATTGATTAATTTGATCTTGATGTTATTTTCAAATCAAATCAAAAATGTTTATTTTCAAGTTACATAATATGGCAAATATAATATCTTATTATTAGTATTTACTTATAAGGTTAGGATGGATGGATGGTTAGATGGATAATTGTTACTCAGTCACGCCAGATCGGCTGAAAGGATGAAATTTGACACACAGATCCTTTCAGCCGAAGATAACGAACGACATACGATGCGGTCGGAAGCTAGTCATAAAATATACAGCAACCCTATAAGAGAAATGAACCCTGTTTTCGGACGGAAACTTTCTGACAGTTGAACGGACATATTTATTTTGTTCAGAAACTCAGCTTTTCCTCCATTTTTCAGTGTCCAAGTCATACGCCTTACCTAGTAACAAGATTCCGTGCAGAGCCCAGACTATGCATTCTATTCTAAGTATATATCATTGCACCCGTATAGTTAGCGTTAGTAGTACAGTCGGCAACAAAAGCAACGCATGTATACCATCATCATCATATCAGTCGTAGGACTTCCACTGCTAGACACAGGCCTCCTCAAGAGGTTTCCAATAGGACCGGTTGTTTTAACAAGACTAATGGAAGGATTGAACTTACGATGATAAATCAATTCTGGCAAGGAAGTGTTATAACGTCATTCAATAATGACTGTCACCGTGGCGCAGTGGTTAAGGTGGTCGCCTCGCCACTACATCGCCGTGCTGGGTGACGTGGGTTCGATTCCCACACGAGACAAATATTTGTGTGATTCATAGATATTTGTTTCTAGTCTGGGTGTACTTTGTGTCCGTTAGTTTCATGTTTGTAAAAGCTCCCCGCGACACAGGGCTCGTTCCCTAGTGCGGGCTTAAAAAAAAAGCCAAAAAAAAAAATAACTTGATCGAGACGCCAACGACGTCTTATAGCGTCCATCTCACTTCAACTTTTAGTGTCGGATAAAAGTTGGCTAATGTTTATTTTCAGAATCATGAACATTTATAACTATTCATATTATTTATTGCTTGGTGTAAGGAACACAGTCTTTCGTTATCAGCGTGGCGGTCAAAGGGTTAAGGATATGTTCAGCTTCTTTTGTTACTGACCGTACCTACTCTCGGATGAAAACCTTTTTTTAAACTTACAATTTACTGTTGTTATTTGAGAATAGCCTTTTCGTGAAATTTGTACATATTCACGGAGAATTCGTATTACTAGTATACATAGTATACTATGTAGTTGGTATGAGTTGCAACACTATTTTGCCGGCCATACACGGAGAGTGTTTATCGGAGATGAAAAAAGAGATCGTTTGTAGATAGAACTAAGCAGGTTTTAGCGCAGGTCTGTACTGGATGCAGGTACTCGTATCACTAGAAAAAAAATAAACTTGATTTTTATTCCTGTCGTTGTCAGACGGTGGCAAACCGGATCGTCCCATTCTCGCTAAGTAAGAACCTATATAAAAACCTTTTTTGTGTAAGCTGAGGGTAGAGGGGGCCTACTTAAAATCCCTTCTGAGAAAAATGAGCAACACGCAAAATGAACAAAAGCAAAATGAGCACCACACGCAAAATGTATAAAACGCAAAATGTATACCTTCGCCCCAATAACTCACGATATTTGATTGAAATATATTTCAATATCGCTTTCAAATGTATAAAATGACAGTGACATTAATTAACTCCACTCCTAAACTCAGGCCAAAATAAACGTAGAATGCTTGTAAAAAATCACTGTCAAATTGTATCATCATTTCAACCCATAAATATTCCACTACCAGGCACGGATCTCCTCCAAAGAATGTGGAGGGAATGATAAGATTTAATTCTTAATATATTTCCTTAGGCCGATATCAGTAACATTATGATGAAACTTCATGTTAGACATTTCAAAAAAATAAAATCCTTATGTTGTTTTTATTAATTTATTACCTTTAACAAAAAAAGATATCAAATGATAGTCATATGTTGTTGTTTGAGGAGTGACTTTCCAAATGGGCTTATTTCGGGTTTCAAGAGATTTCGTTTTTTTTAATGCAAATCGATTTTTTGTATATAAACACATCGTATTATCGAAGTTTCCGGTGATAAAACGTCCTATTTCCCTAAGAAAAATGAACCCAAAAAACACGTTTTGGAGCAAAAACTACTTATTTCTGGTTTATGGGTTCTTTTTTTTCCAAAAACAGAAACTATTAGCTACACAATAGCCAGAATAGGTACATAAATGTTACACAGTTAAAATATTAATATATGATAAGATATCAGTTTTTACCAGTTTCTGAAAAAACTTTATACTGAATTAAGCCCTTTTGGAAAGTCACTTCTCATTAATTTATTCTACATGCATTTCGGCACGAGTATATTTAAAAATAGGGTTAAATACAAATAAAAAACAACACAAAAAATCAATCGCCGTTTAATAAAAATAAAAAAATAATACATTTCCATAGAAATAAATCAAAATCATAGTGATAGTTTATAACATAAGTGTTATTAAGCTAATGGCACAACTAATATACAATACATGTGCTGATTTAATTAACTTTGGACGGATAAGAAAAGAATTCAACCCATAGCAGTTACAAAATACTGTTAAAATTAAGTACATAATTATTGTCTTTATGAGGTAATCAATTCGATATTTTCAAAAATTCAATGCAGTCATAACCTGGTAGACACGTCAAAAAAATATGGTATGTAAATACCATAAAGCGCTCGCCACACAGTTGTAATCTTACGTTCCAACAGAGGTGACCTTGGTAGGAGGTTAGCATTCGCGTAGTTTGTATAAAATTTGTATTACATCTACCGACAAATCATGAAATGCCATCCATCTAGGATGGCATTTCATGATTTCATACAAGGTCACCTCTGTTGGACCGCAAGATTACAACCGTGTGGCAGTCGCTTAAACATAATCGCGTGAATTCCCGTTTTAGAAACACAATTAATATCATTTATAAAATATGTACTTCAAATTCAGTTAGAATGTTAATTTAGTACTTTAAGGCCCTCCATTAATACAAAACATGGTTTACTTGCAAAATCAGATTTAAACCATCTTAAACAATAGTTTTTTTAAGATTTAAACTCCGGTTTTGTGTTTTGTCTCTGTTTTGTAATATGAGGGTAGTTGTCTGATAAATTATCTGAAACTTAGGCCTATGTTCAACTCCAGACTATATTCTATCTGTGTGCTTAATTTCGTCCAGATCATTACAACCGTTCCGGCATAATTCAGTGACAAACATCCATCCATAACTACGTTGTTCCAACCTAATTTTCGTATTTATAATATCCTTGAACTTGTCTGACTCGCTGTCGCTTGCGTTGATTAGTAGAATGAAAAAGTATCAAAACTCTGCCACTCTAAGTTAAGCTTCCGATAAATTATCAGACAATTATAAGCCACTGGAGAAACAGGACAAATATTAACTCACCACCGGTAAATGAAAATGCATCCTAATAACAAAGTGTTAAGAGCATATTTTCAATTAATTCAAAGTGTAATAGCTAAGGTTCACAACAGATAAACACACAAAAATGTACAATAATACTTACTTAAATATATTAAAATGGACGGAATTACTCACTAATACAATTACCAAAACTTATTTCTAACATTCAGCCTTCTTACTTCTTATATTTATTTTGGAATTCATTTAAAACTTATTCGAGAAATAATTAGAATTCTTTATAGGGCACTCATTATGCCTATAATTCACACATAAACAAAGTAAATTAAAGTATGTATAGAGATTCTTTTAAATACAATACTTTACGTTTTTAAATGAGCAAAATTTGTATTTTTTTTTATACCGTTGCGTTGGCAAACAGACGCACGGCCCTCCTGGGGCCCGATTCTGCTAAATTACCCACCTCGATAGCAGACCAATGGACTAATATCGACCAATCACAGGCCGGCAATATGGCGCGATTGACTTAGTAAGCCAATCGGAGCTGTCGAATGAGACTATCGGCTTACCATTGTGTTGGAGGATGGTAAGCAGTTACCATAGTCTATTAACGCCTCATCAGGCGCATCACGAGCGCGTTACCGATCATTAAAAAACATATTTAATTCTTTTTTGAAGAACCCCATACATGATCCACTAGACAGCCAATGGCCATGCAAAAGGTGGCCATTTTTTCATTATTCAAATAGATGTTGCCAACTTTAAATTTAAAAATCCCAAAAATGCATCCATACTGTCTCATACTATTCTTAAATTTACAGTGGTATAAAAAAATCTTTACCCTTACCGTGTAGTGACGGATTAAGAATACATAATATCATTACCCCATTTAAACCCGTGGGTGTCGTACAAGGCGACTAAGAACTTTATGCAGACAAGAGCACTTCCAGAAAAGGAAAATTCGTAACATTCACTAAAGAAAACGAGTGGGGAAAGAGATTGTCCACATCATCACGTCACGACGCGACGTTGCCAATATTTAATAATAATAATATATTGTAGGCTCTGAATCCCAAACTAGCGTGAGCTGTATATTGGGAGTCAGTTCCTTCCCAAGAAATAGTGTAGTTTAATAGTTCATTTAGTAAGCAGGTAGAATAATAAAATTTTATAATAACAATAACTTTTGAGAATTGTGTCTGTGTATGTATGTCTGTGTGTCTGTGTTTCTATTTCACCAGTATCAGTAGGTTTTCTGTGTCGTCGTAGTCTAAAAACCCAAGCCACATTTTGATTTTAGATTTGATTTGGGAGTTTGAAAGTTTTCTAGTTTTGTAAATTAGGTTAAGTTTATTGATTAATAATAATTTAATATTCGGCAACATTTGTAGCGGCGATGTCGGCGACGAATTAACAAAATGTTGGATACGCGACCATGTGTACGAGCTTCTATGAGTTTGTATTGCAGCAGTCACGAAAAGACTGAAATCGTCGGATATCAGAGATGCGAATGGTATTAGGGGTAGCTATCCTTGTGTACAAAGGGCCGTCAATCAAATTACAAATTCTAAAATTATAATTTTGTAAATTCATTGTCTTAAATCCCCCCCAAAAACTAAAGAAATGATAGAATCTATCAAATATATGTTTAATGTTAGTATAACATGATAGCTCCGTTGACTTTTTCTTCTAACGCAGGCGCGATAGTGTCGATGTCTCTGCCATCGGCCATTGCGATCAGGATACAGACGTTATTGACGAATGCGCCGATGCTTGCTGCTACCACAAGCCTGGAAAAAAATAAAATTTCCTTTTTAAAAATACCACAATACCAAAAATCTTGGTTTCGGTCTAAAAATCAACCCGGTTAAGGACTATAAGCAGATAATATGTGTCTTATGGCCCATGTGCATTCACCCCCCTCCCTCCCTACCAGGGAAAAGGCATATTACTATGATAAGTTTTAGTAAAAATCCATTTATCCCAATTTCATTTGAAATTTCATGAACTTTAGCATAAGTATCGAATGGTGGTTAAGTTTATTACAGCATACTCCTATTGAAAAATAGTAGTTACTTTAATAGCATTAAGGTTGATAATGATAAAATCTAATTGATAAAATTGAGGGTGCTTTATATAGTTGAATTGCATATTTACCAAAAAGACAGTCCAAGATCTGCAGTCCCATCAGAAGACCACGTGTTGCCGAGGTCTTCGTCTGACATCACGTTGTGCTGCAATCTTAGGAAGTACTCCGTCAGCCATACCGCTATGGCACCCAGGCTGAATAGTACTGTAACATGTACAAAATAAAGATTAAATTCGAGTAACAGAAGGTAGATTACAGGTACATTTGGCCGCTTTTTTGTAACCATTTTACTCTTAGAACTCATTTTAATTTGCATCATTAAAGTGAAAAGGGTATTGATATTTCTCAGTCAGTTCTGATATTTTACAGAAGTAGGGTAGTAGGTTTCTCCCTTAGAATAAGTAGTCTGCCCCCCTAGACAAGTGGGAATCGCTTCTATCTATCTATTCTAAACAACATGTCACTTCAATACATACACATGAACATATCTCTGACATAAGCTATCGACATGTCACGTGACCAATGTACTAATTTGACATGTCGATAAAATCGAATCGATTGCCACTTGTCTAGGGGGCTGGACTTTCATTATCGATGTCAAATGTTCTATTCACAAAAATTACATTTTCAAACATTTGACTTTGGATATCGATATTCCGAATAGACTCTCCGAAGTTCTTTATTTCAAAACTAGAAACACAATTGGGTACATAGCTGGTAGTGTGTCGGTAATAACTACATTAGTTACAAAACTGTCTCGCAGCCAAGAAGTAGATTGATTAATCGTTACCTGCTAAAGAATTGCTAACGAGTAAAGGCCGCGGCGAACAGCGCGCCCTAGCGGCGGATCCCAACGCTGCAAGTACGCAGGCACCTCCCGCAGACACCAGCGACGCTCCTAGCAGAGCGGCCGTGCCGCACCACGCCCATCGACGGGCTGGGTGAGTGCCGGCTTTTACTGGAAAACACATTATACTATATTAGATTTTTTAGATCGTTGGCGATTTCCCGTTCTGGTATATATGGATACCTTGTATCTATTTAAGGCTTTACAAAGGATGGTAAGAATAAGTTCATCACTATCTATTTTGGAACAGGTTTTCGGCAAATATACATTACATACTTTAACTTGTTATATGTCCAACCCAAGTAGATCCCGACATGAGGTCATGAAAATAAGTTTGAGAATCTCAATAAAATTATTATTACAAAACCACAGTAGCTTAATTGTATCACAATACCAAGCAATGACTGGTTTAAACGTTTTATTTTTTAAGAGCTAGTTATTGTACAGAGCTTATGAAGAATAGGTTACGTCATAAGCGTTTGTTTATCTGATTGAAGACTTTAATCTTGTTTCATTAGTAAGTTGTACTCGATTAGTTATGATTTCCAAATATGGACATTTAATTAGAAGTCTTTGCAACACTCGTATGATTTGTCCCATTGCATCTCTTATATCTAACTATCTTTATATAAGTGTGGCTTCTCACTCGTTGAACTGACAACCGCTGGTGACAACGGGTTTTCGAGTGGAGACCTGGTTTCAGCAAGCGTAGTGTAGAACGTACCCAGACTAGGTAGAGTGAGGATCTTTACAGGGTGGCTGGCCTGCGATGGATGAGAGTAACCACTAAAAAATCGTGCCTGCGGCCTGCCATTGGAGAGGCCTATGACTGCCCGCCCCTGTATGGGTCTACCATAATATTGCTAGCTAGTTATTTTTTTGCCTGGTGGGCTGCAGGTCAGCGCTAAATGGTGTACCTAATAAATATTGAACTAAATTATTAAGTAATTTGGCGATTACAAAAATTATTGTCTGAACACGTATATCTTTAGAAAATGAAGACTAGTAAGTATTTCAAGGTTTAACGGTCAATGTCAGAGTCTTATGTCATAATCTTATGACTGAAAAAAATAAGCAAATAATTATTTATAAGTAAGTAGTTATAATACTAACAAACAAGGGATCTAACATTAAGCAGACAAGAGCACTGCGAGAAAAGGAAAATTGGAAACAAAACCTTATACCAACCCATCTGGCCGCGGTACAGTAGGTCAAATTCCCTCCAAAATCTTTGGAGGAGACCCGACCCGATTAGGACGTTTATGGATTTAAACGAACAATGATAAACCATATTTAACTCGGCAATGTCATAGGCAATGACCTAATATTGTTTTCCTTTCCTTCCGAACCCTAGAGACCAATGCTGCCGTGCTAAATAAGAACGTCGTAATTGCATTTCACAAGTCTTTGGAAAATGGTTCTAAGATTGATGTATTTAGACACATTTTTCTCTAAACTTAAGCACGCAGTTGAACTGTTTTTAATTGGTAAGGCAGAATGCTACTCCCATAAAAGCAAGCAACACGACATACAATAAAACAATCTTCTTGGCAACAAAGAGCATGTTTAAATTGAATAAGACCGTCTATTGTACGATCAAGCAACAAATTAAGATAAGTTTATAAATATGATACAAGAAAGATAAAATACATAACAGGAAGTTATGACAGCTAACTGCAATCAAGTATTTACTTATAGGTTTTTTATTTAACATATAATGACTAATATGTTACAACTGAATACAGTGTCCGGGTTACAAAGCTTGAGCAATTAAGTAATTAATAACAGATGGCGATACATATATTTTTACATTATGAGATAGCATCATCATAAGCAACCCACTGCTGGGCTCAGGTCTCCTCTCCTCTAACTAGAGAGCTGAGAGGGTTTAGGCCATAATCCATTCACGCTGGCCTAGTGCGGGTTGGTGGATCAGACATACTCATAGAATTACTTCTAGGGTACGTGGGTTTCCTCACGATGTTTTCTTTCATCGTTAGCAGATGGTAAGTCAGTCGACTATACATATAAATTCCACAAAGTGGAATCAAAATGCCGGTCGGGATCGAACTCACATCGCGTGATTTGCACGCCGCGCCGGTCCCTTATCCATTCAGCCACCATCGCTTAAGATAGCACTGTAAGTAAACTACGTTTTTCCAGAAAGGTCAAATAAAAATAAACTTAAAAGTAAAGCTTTCAAAACACATTTTTTGTTGCTATTAATACTGTTAGAGGAACAAACATATTCCTCGGATACCGGATTGCTAATAAGTACAGACTTCACTTAGTTTTGTCCACCCACGGAAACAATAAAATACTTACTACTAAAGTTATGATTCCTCCATCCATATCCAAAATTCAAATCTTTGTGTCCCTCGAACAATCCAAAACTGATCCTACCCTCCGATTCGAAAGGGTTCGAAGTCCGCTTCGCACGCGCATCAATCCAATGCGTCGTACCCAAAGACGCCACGATCAATGCAATGCACAAACACGAACCAAAAAACGTCGCAAAAATCATAGACCGCTTAAATAAATTCAACTTCATTTTTGATATTTTTTCGTGCACAGACTCAAACCACTTTCACTCACTACGTAGTTCACTGTTCAACCGCTAGATGGCATTATGTCACATTATTTTAATCTTGTTTTAATTAGTGTTTTTATGATGTTTTCTAGCTATTCAAGTTGTGGGAGATAAACCACGATACGTTCATTGTTAGAAACATAACACCGTTGTGTTATGGTATTATGTTTTCCTTTGCAGCTTCACACGGTCAGAGGAAAATCTGTAACAATCAAGAAAATTGGTTATGCAAAAGTCAAGATCATTAGCGTTATTCGTTTAAAATTTTAAATGCATTTGAATTACTAATTACTGAGTGAGGTTGTGTAACAAGTGATATAATTTCGGATAGACAGTCGTTTAATTGTTTCTTTTGGTTGCTATAGAGATTGAAGATAGGATTGAGATAAGACATTATCTCAAAAGTAAAAGTTATAGCAATGAACGTATTTTGTTTATTTGTTTACCGGTACAACGGACTGAACTGAAAGTTGAACAAGAGCTTATAAAGTTAAAAAACTAATTTCAGATAGGTAATCGTTAGCGGCTAATGAATTGGTACTGATTCTCTTTAGACGTTAAAACGAATTGATTTTATTCAAATAAATAAAATATCAGTAAACAGACCGCATAATACTCCATAATAATGATTATAAGACTGAACTTTCGTCGCAAATTATTTTTGCCGCTTGTTATGACTAAATTAACCTCGACACGCCATTTTAGATAGGCCACTAAAGTTTGTTTGAAAGATATTTTATTTCTGACATTTTACTGCATTGTTCACATTCAGTATAATCTAAAACATACCCAGCTCAAACGGTACAACAATAGTCTGGTACAAATCCATTGATTAGCATAACGGTACATTGGTGTCAGTGTCTGTTGTCTGACTATAATGTAGCTATTGACACCAGGCAGCAGGCTACTCGGCTAAAATTAATATCCTCATCGAAATCAAAGATCTTACGAATATCCAAATAAGAATTACATTCTTCTATTATTTTATATTCAACAGGGAGAACTGGAGAAATATTGCAAAGGCGGCCACTAAGGAGAAAGACAATCATGACCAATTTGCCAAGAGAAGATTAAGAATAAGATGAATTATATTAAATTTTTGTTAGTGCAAGCGTGCCGAATGCATTGATGAATTATGCTGTGTGAAGGAAGAGTAAGTGCGCAGAATAAAGATTAAAATATGATCCTGTTGTGTTAGTCAGAGATTGAAACAAAATTAAATTCGTGTTCTTAAAGAATTCCGAAAATCAAGTAGATACCTATAGAGAGATAGTCCCGAAATTTTAATAAACCAAAACGTAAAAATTACTCACAAAAACACGCGGAATTGTCAAACCAGTCTTTACAAATGCAGATACAATACGAATGAGGAAATTCCTTAAGGACAAGCCGAAAACCAGATTGAAAGATTAAATACAATATTGACAAATGAAGTAGCCTTCATAAATATTCAAGCCTCAAGTTCAATCTTTTGGAAACTAACAAAGCTATCTAGATATAAGTGTCTATTTGTATTCAAGGCGAAGAAGACAGTTGACGTAACACGCTAAATAAAATGTATAAATCTAACCCAAGAAGATACCGGTTCGCATTAGTACCGAATTTTGTGTCTACTGACATAGTAATACAATTTCTTATGATAGCAAGAATGCCAAGATTTCTAACGAAATCAAATTGAATTTTACAGCTGATTAAATGCCGTGTTGCTAAAACATTTCACGAGAGCAAATTTCGTGACAACTATTGCATTATTGTAGCTTCACTACTTAAGGGATTAATATTTTAAAATAACAAAAGCCTGACAAGACCAACCGGATTCAATACTAACATGAAGACATTTATAACTGAAGCAATTAATGTGATCTAACAAAAATATGCTCTAATAATAGATACACCGTCAATAACTTATTGCCGTAACAGTAAATTTTGTTTACGTAGGGCAGTTAAAAACCTGATTTTTTTTGTGAGATTTCTGAAAGAAATGCTTGAATGCCAACAGTTAAGGCTTTCATTATAAAATTCTAGAAATGTTACTAATTAGATTGCAATTTTAATGCCTTATCTAATTAGAAGTATTCTAATATGCAAAGTGTACCGAATTAAAATCATCTTGTTTTCCATAGCATTACTAGATAAAAGAAACATAGAACAAATCATTGTTTTCTGACTTTGCTAAAGATAACTGAATGGAACGAATTGATTTATTATGATGTAACAGGTGGTTCGGGCAGAGTTAAGTTTTGTTCTATAGTAATGCTTGGAAGCGATGCTAATATGTGCGAATTTGAAATTCAAATCAATTTCAAACGACTAACAAGTCTTGTTAGTTTTATCAAGGTGTTTAAGCAGGTGGTTTGTGCGGAATGTTAAGTAAGTCGTGGATTTCTTTAAGAATTTTTGTTTCAATTTGAACGACGTTTGGTCTAAAAAAATGCATATCTAAATTCCGACGACGAATGATAATCGACATAAGATTGCAACAACTTGCTATTAATTCCTGGATATAGAGGTCTTCAAAATTAGGCCACAAAATTTCACTGTCTAAGTATATGAATCTATTACCTCAAAGAGAGTATCAATATAATTTTGGCCAAAAAGGGCAGGGTAACGTATAAGGAAAAGAAACGGTAAATTGATATTCTTAGAAAACGAAGTTCGTCATGGACATCGTGGTTCTATATATTTATCAATTCAAAAGTGATATCATTTACATTATATATTCCAAACGAAACACCGAATCAGAATTCACACGGTATACATCTATAGTCTATACCAATCCATGATTTCACGGCCTTGAAAAGCAATACAAAAATTGGGCTACTTTCAAACGGTTGCTGATTTCACCCCATGCACGATAATTGTAATGTTTAATTCATTGCAACACTTGCAATGGAGGGAAAGTCAGAAGAAAGATACGTAGATTGCATTTAATTGGAAAAGTCGGTTGGAATGCGTGTAAGAAGGTGTGATGCTAGATCACATGGCTGAGAATACTAATAGAATTATACAGTGTTTAATTTAATGATACTTATGTATAAGAGGAGACCCGTGCCCAGCAGTGGGACGTTATGGGTTGAATATGATGATGTACATAAGTTAATTCCATGATGTCACATAATACACTTAGCGCGAAAGTATCTATGTATATCTAGCTCTAACCACAGCCACGATTAGACCACGAAAAAGAAGAAATATCGAATTAAATTTACCAGGGGCTCAGAATAGATACAGAGGCTACCTCTGACTGACCCAAGGAACGGTACATTCTGTAAGCAAAATATTTTTTCTTATTTATTAATTAAATGTCGGCGATGTGAAAATTGCTCGCTGTGGCGGAAATTAGGTAAGGCCTATGTTCAACAGTGAACGTCGTTAGGCTGATATGATGATGATCATTCATTCATTCATCAGCAACCCATTAAGTCCCACTGCTGGGCTCGGGTCTCCTCTCCTCTAACTGGAGATTTGAGAAGGTTTGGGCCATAATCCACTCACGCTGGGCTAGTGCGGGTTAGTGGATCAGACATACTAATAGAATTTCTTCTAGGGTATGTGGGTTTTCTCACGATGTTTTCCTTCACCGTTAGCAGATGGTCACTTGACTAGTACATATAAATTCCACAAAGTGGAATCCACATTGGTATTGCCGGTCGGGATCGAACTCGGTCCGCGTGATTTGCAAGCCGGTCCCTTATCCATTCAGCCATCATCGCTTATGATGCTGATGATGATGTGAAATCGAGTACTCGATTACGAACGACAATGAACCAACGATGGACGATGAGGTTAGACTATTTATTTTAAGAACTGCTGATAACATTGTCAAGTTAGCAAGCGTATAAAATAACTTTTATTCAGGAAGAAATGAAGATAACGAATGATATGATTGCTGCCCTATATTTGACGTCTTGATTCTTGGTGCGTGATTGACGTGTATAGAAATGAGGTTAATTGAATGCCGAGTTTGCGTGTACTTAATTAGCAACAACAATGCAAGCCTTGTTCATGGCTCAAGTTTTAAGGAAAGTTCAATTTTAACATACTGCTGCTAAATTGTTGATTTGAAGTACACATTAACTGCTGTACAGTATGTGGGTGCAAATTTTGGTTTGAAAGGGAAAGTGTGAGATTATTTCGTAATGGATTTAAACCTTTAAGTTGTTCTTCTCTTTTGTGCTTATTTGTAATCATCATCATTTCAGCCTATTGCAGTCCACTGCTGGACGTTGGCCTCTCCTAACACAATTAATTTTTTTTTTTTTAGTTCTTATTTGTAATGGCGGTTATTAATTCCGTCACTGGACAAGACACTTTGTTGAATCCTTTCCACATGTTTCTCCTAATTGGACAATCAAGGCTAACAAGCTGCTTAACTACTTATATACTGACTATAATTTTCATATAGCTGCATATAAATAACTAGAAGTCACGCGGGGCTTCGTCGTGTTTTATTTGGTCACTACTCAGCTCCTATAGGCCGTAGCGTGATGTTATAATAGCCTATAACACTAAAATAATTTTTCAAAACGGACCAGTATTTCCTGAGATTCTAGCTTTCAACCAACAAACTCTTCAGCTTTATAATATTAGTAGGTATATAGCACTATAAGAAACCTTTTCGTTAATGAATTTAAATATATCCTTACAATTTTAAGTAAAACTCCACACAGAGTACTAGAAACTTCTAGTAGCATTCCAATATTATTAACGTGCTCTAATTCTTAATACTTCTGCTAATTCATCACATACTCAACATAACTGTCCGTAATTACGTAAATCAGAACGCGTAAATGGCGCAAATTAATGAATCCTTTCAACCTTGACAGTGGTACGTACGTAACGGACAAACCATGCGTCGTCAAGCTTCGCTGATTCTAACATAAGGTCACTGTTGGCCGAAAATATTGTGACGGTAGCTCAATGTTTGGTCCAACATCTGTCGAAAACATGCAAAGAGAATTGCGTAAATGTTTGACCAATGTTTTAATCGTAAATTGGCTTGTTACGTGTTTTGTTTAAGGTAATTGATTTCCTACTGTGTAATGGATTTGTATTGATGTAATTTGGCAGTTGAAAGATATACGAATGGTACAGTCAGTGTCAAATAGTTAGTGACACTCAAGGTATTCAAATTTATAGACGCAACCATAAAGTCAATAATATCGGTACAAGCAAAGTTCGGTACAAGTTTCTAATGTGATCCACATTTTTGAACACTTGGATGCTTGGATACCATTGGCGGTATGACTGTAACCATATTTATGGTAGTTTGATTGAACCTATCTATATGACATTTTGAGCTTCTCGACTTATAAGCGCGTAAATTGTTGACAACAATATGGAAACTTTGCTTGTACCGATATTATTGACTTTTTGGTTGCATCTATAAATTTGAATACCTTGAGTGTCACTATTTGACGCTGACTGTACGACTGAAATTTAGTTTAAAATAAATTTAGACCAAAACCTAATAACATCAAAAATTAGTGGCTTTCCTTTGTTAAAGGACTTAAAAAAAAGGAGGTTCTATGTTTGACTGTATGTATTTTATTTTCTACAGATAGACTAGAGGGAACGATATCCAAATCAATTTATTTTCAGAATCTTGTGGTTTCAATAATGGCGACAATTTAATTTTGTAGGCAAACTTAAAGATCAAAATCAAATTAAATATAAAGTATGAGTACATATTATAAACTGCCGTCTTCGAATAGATTATCATTGCGTGTTCGTTCTTGAGAAAAATATTTGTACAACTGATTATGTTCACAACAAATCCCACACAAATGTAGAAGTATGTAAACTTAGTCATAATAATATTTAAATGAATAATAATATTACAAGAACGAGTGACTAATGTTCAAAAATAGTATAAAAATAACAACCGATCGTCGATTTTTTTAATGTAATATCTTGTTTAAATTATGTTTGTACCTTAAAAGGAAAAAACGGAACCCTTATAGAATCACTCCGTTGTCCGTCTGTCTGTTTGTCTGTCGGTCTGTCAAAAATATTTACTAACTCGACTGGGAGCTCAGTGTTGAAGAAAGAATTCAGAAAACACACCACAAAATGTTGAACAATGCCTGTTACTATGCAATAAATGAAGGCATCTTGTCTTTTCGACACAAAACCCTCAATTGAATTGTTACATCGTCTCTTAAGTTGCAAAACTTTACAAATTACGAAAACTTTTGTATTGTCCATAAAACAATCACATTACAAGCTTGTGTCTTGTTATTTTTACGACAAATACTTGCGTGACCAATTAGTAAAGGAATCTTTAAGGATTTACTGTAGACGTATTGGACCGAAGCAGTCGTCAATCGTCATAACGAATCTTTAGCTAACTAGTTCTTATTTTATTGCAAAAGCTTGCTGTGGATCTTTTTCAATTTCACTTGATTGGTTGATTTGACATAACATAACATAACATTACGCGCTTTTCCCCGAAAGGGTAGGCAGAGGTTTTTCACACCCACATTTCGCCAGCTATGTTTGGTCCCATGAAATAGGGGGCGAGCCTATTGTCATTAACCGGGAACATTAAATTTGTTTACTTTTTTCTTCTCTCAACTAATCCTTTAAATTTGAATGTTTAAATGATTTGTTGTTATCAACTCGTGTGTAAGCTCAAACAACCTCCATTCGATGACTAACATTAGTTATTATGATTGTCTAAGCTACGACACGGTCGTATTTTTCCTTTCGTATAGTTATTATTAAAATAGTCTCTATAATTATATTATAATTTACTGACTTGAACAAGAATATAATGACAGACACGAGTATTAAAATACAAACATAATGGAATGCTCATATAGGGCTCATAGAGGCAGGCATAGGATTCACACTCCCATATCGTCAACTATATTATAGGAGGCGAGGCTATTGTAATTATATTATCTGCGCAGGTTTCCAGCCGGCTCCAGGATGAAACTGAGAATTTAAGGACAGAAATACCCAATACCGTTTATGTCCTAATCGGAGATCAAACCCAGGACTTCCTGCGTAGCAGTCATACTCCAGGAGTCAATTCAAATGTCAATACAAAATTCTATTGTTAATCCAAATACGATCAGAATTTAATTTGACAGATCTCATAACAGCTAAATTCAATTAAGCTTAAATAATAACTGGTCTCTAAATTGCAAATTATTTGAATATTGTCATTGCCAATTAAGAAACAATTCAATTTATATCGAGGTCTTTTGATATCAGTTGTACACATGAGTTCGACAGACAAACGACTAGAGTTCTGTTATTAATAGCGTTCATCTTATTATTTACATTAAGGAACTGCCACTAATAATATAATAAGGCAGCAAAAAAATAAATAGGACCTCGATACCTTTACATACAACACAATTTGTATTACAATCATTGAATGGACATATTTAATTTCATTGGTACCTATATCTTTACAAGACATAACCCTTATTATTTAAGATATACAGTTGATATTTCAAATGCATACTAGAAAGAGATTCTTCATGATGCAGATTTGAGAAGCGCAGTACAGTCGCAGTAGCCAGTTTCTCACGAATATCTATCATCAGTTCATCTTGAAAGTCTTGTTGGTGTAAGATTTTACGGCTTTATGAAAAGATTGGATAAGTAAGTAATCTTGTTTTAATTACTCCATTTTAGCTTTTAAGAATGCATAAAAAGATAGCGGTCCTCAAATTACAGCTTAACTGTGGATACATCCAAAATGAATGACATCACTCAATACAAGAAGACGTAACGAAAACAGGGACCAAAATTAACGAAGCGAAAAAAGCCGCAGCGTTTAAACCGAGAACAATTGTTTAGTACGTGTACCCGTCTGCCTATTGTAATCACCCTCAATTTCATAACTGGTGACCTTCCACATTCAGTCTATCAAACAATACACGACTATATTACCGCAATAGCTGTAACAACCATTGTAGCCATAAAAGCTTTTTATACGAATGTTTTAATCGTTTAATTTTAAGTTTTTTGTAATTCACGAATGCGTGAAGTTTTTGTTTGTGGTAAATCTCATCCGTATTCGATGTTTCTTACTTGCAATACTACTTTAAATTATGATCTCTGAAGTTGTCTTGTTAGCTACACTTCCCTCAACTGTTCTTCTTGTGCTTCTCGTAGTTTTTTTGGTAAACTTTACGTCTTTTTTACGACTACTTCAAGTTTTGCGCACAACGCAATGACTAATCGAAGAAGATTTTCTTCAAATATATCTTCTGAAACACTTGCTTCGGAGAGACATATTTTAATAATCTAATATCATCCAAAAGCCCTGACAGCATGCTGACATAAGTAATAATGCGAATAGCAAAATCGTGGCTATACAGTCATTGTAGATTGGAATTCTTAGCTAATAGTTTATTACGTCCATGTTGAATCTAATGCAGTTAATGAACTTGGAAACGTTCATAATACGTATAAAACTAACGATGCGTCATTAACATTTGTTACGTCAGAATAGCAACGTGGTATTGCAAATATGCGGCAAAAATATTAAGTCAGCAATCGTAGATACATTTATTTGCTTTGCTATGCAGGCATGTTTTAGGAAAATAACGTCTAGTCGAGATGTAGCACATGCAACCCGCTCATGTGTCATTACCGAAGCTATGCTGTGTAATCAAGTAAATTATTTTAGAGGTCATCACCATCATATCTGAAATGATTATTTGTTATTTTTGCCACACGTATAGTTTCCGTATATGATCCGAGAGAGTAGGCGATGTGTCGTCACATCGAAATGTCAAAGTCCATATTGAGAATATCTACCGGAGTATTACACAATCCAGGATACATTAATATCAAGAGCCTACGATTGAACCAGTTGCCTATATGCCTCGCTTTTTATGGCACAGCTTACATCATTTCCTTCACAACTAAATGTTTACATAACCTATTATTACATCTCTTCCTACCATCGTGCATCGATTACTTAACAATTTCCTTACTTTCCTCGAATCCGTGCTTCCTTTTCATTCAATACTTTTTGAAAGTCAGTCATGCTTTTACCTTTTATTGTATAACTGGTTATAAGCAGTTATATCTGGTTAATTATGCACAGTGAGTTAACAGTTCTATTATATAGCAGTAGTTAAACACTGGGTTACGGTTGAAGTCGAACCACTTGTTTGTTGGTACTTTTGTCTTGCAACAGTTCAATTAGATTCAGTAAATAACACTCGTTAGTTGATTTTGAAACATCTTTATTGATCGTTTGAGAACCTTTGTACCGATCGTGTGGAATTTTTAATTGAATGAGAATTGTGCAATCTTTCACGGGTACTTTTTAATCGTCGAGTCTGATTTTATAATCGAAGCCGAACGCTGTCGCTAAGTACCAATAATGGGTGGAGTATTGATAGTTTAACCCTTTAAACGCCTACGTCGGATAAATCCGACACGGTAGCCTGTATGAATGTCCTATATAATAAACAGCTTTAAACAAGTTCCTGGCGTTACTATGCAGGGGACACGGTCTGAAGAGCAGTTAAAATGTTTCACTGGATGGAGAATCTATACTTAATATTATAAAGTTGTAAAGTTTGTTTGATAGAACTTTTAGTGTTGGATAGCCCATTTATCAAGGAAGGTTATAGGTACGCTACGACCAAAAGGAGCTGAGCAGTGCCTAAATAAAAACGACGAGAGAGAAGCCCCGCGCGTCTTCTAGTAATTCTATAAAAACCACAAATATACTATTGCAAAATGTACACACTGATAAATGAGCAGGAGGAGTGAATAGGTTTCTTAAGGGTCGGCAACGCGCTCGTGATGCCCCTGGTGTTGCAGGCGCCCATAGGCTACGGTAACCGCTTACCATCAGGCGGACCGTACGTCTGTTTGCCACCGTCGTGGTATAAAAAAAAATAAAAAAAAAACTATTCTTCCTCAAAATTCTAAATAATTCACGGGTCAATAGCATGGTAACCATATTAGGCAACAGCTAGTTACATTATTTACGTAACTTCACCCGCATTCAATGGCCACATTATTAAACATAACTAAAAATGTAAATGATAATAATGAATGTATACGTCGCCTCCTACAGGCACCAAGATGTCACTAGGTAACTCACAAATCGATCCATACACACAGCATACTGCTGCCACTGCCTCGGTGGCGGATGAACAAGAATAATATATAAAATAAATACAAGAAAGATACTGTAGGTACTTAGTATTATGTCATTGAATATTTGAACTGAATCTCAGCACGCATACAATTTTATGAGGGCGACTGTACTTACTATTAATTCGAAAGCGGCCGCAAGAATTTCTAAATCATTGCACAGAAGCATTATAATTTCTTTTATGTTTAACATCGTCCGAATGAAAGCGACAGTTCGCCAGAGTGCAAATGGTCGGTTTTACGGTTATAAAGTTTGAGCACGTTTTTAGTAGAAATATTTACTGTGTGACTGTTTCATAATCGCTGCAACAATCCAGTTATTAGAGTTAGTTTAGACTTATTAATCTACACTAATCTACATCTACTAGTTAGAGGAGAGGAGACCCGAGCCCAGCAGTGGGACTAATGAGTTGCTGATGATGATGATGAATCTACACTATTATAAAGAAGAAAGATTTGTATTTTTGTATGTAACGAATAAACTTAAAAACTACTGGACCTATTTCAAAAATTCTTTTGCCGTTAGAAAGCTACATTATCACTGAGTAACATAGGCTAATAACACCACGCTACGGCTAATAGAAGCTGAGCAGTGGCTAAATAAAGAACGACGGGAGCGAAGCACCACGCGACTTCTAGTTTTAAATATTTTTAATTCATTCGTTGCTTGCTTAGAAAGAAACAAATCTTGATTTTCAAAGGTAATTTGTTTTGATCACTGAGAATTATGTTGGACTTCTGGGCTTGTATTTCTTAAAGAGCTTAATACTACGCAAAGGAAAACCCATGTAAGCTATTCATTACCAAGTACACATTATATTGACGGGATGAAACCAGCTTTCTTAATTTACGGGACATTGAGAATATTGAGATGCACAAAGCTTTCTAAAACATTGATGATGGTATTAAGTTGGAAAAGTGGGTTTGTAGAGTTATAAATAATCTAATTTAATACCTAAACTATTTATTTATTACTAATGTGAGCACATTTTTGTAAATTTCCTTATAATTACTGCCGTATTCAGAAAAGTTTATTTAGTAAAAACGTGTAATACGCCTAAAGACGATTATTCAATGAAAAAAATGTTTGTAATGACAGATTACTGACGAATTGACGTCTCTGAGTACGGTAGTTAGAGGTACCTACAATTTTTCTGAAGAGCAATATAACTTTTGTCTCTGTGAGCTTCTGCACTGTATCACAGGCTATGCAATCAATTGTAGTTTTGTTGTTAATAATCTTGGTACAATTTATTATAACGTGTGATTTTTCACACGATAGTTTCATTGACTATTGAAGCTGGGAGTGTCGCATTTGCTAATATGAATTAGACAACTCTGTTCTCATCTCACAAGATGATATGAATAGAATAACAAATTATGACTGGATATAGTTTAATGAACCAATTTTAAACATGGCGACAACATCTTTTAAATATCAGCGTTATATCTAGTAGGTTTAGAGGCAATTTGAACTACATATTGCACTAGAGGAATATGACGATAAGCCACAGAAGGTGAACTTTGAAAAATATACCAATAAATGTTCAAAATAAATTATAACAATTTTGAGTAATTCAACGTTCACAATCAGAACAATGCCATCTACGTAATTCACTCTTTTAGCTAACGTTTAAGTTACAACATAGGAAGGCCAGAAAAAAAAGAAATTAGCCTCCTTTGTTGACTAAACTGGAGCACAAAGTGTGACGGATTCTTGCAAGTAAACAATGGCAGGTGCATGTTTTATTGTTTTGAACTTTATTGCTAAAGTTATTGCGTTTATATTTCTTAAATTTTTGCTATAAAGATGCTTGGAAATATGCAGATCCCTTTGCTGTATGGGACATAGGTGACAATAGTAATAAGTCGATAAGTCACCTTTAATCGATTGGCTTTGACTTTGTATGGTATTATTGCCACAGGTGACCTGGGCCCCGAGTCTGCTAACACAATGGTAAGCCGATGGTCTCATTCGACATCTGTGATTGGCTTACTAAGTCAATCGCGCCATATTGGCGGCCTGTGATTGGTCGATATTGGTCCATTGGTCTGCTATCGACGTGTGTAATTTAGCAGAATCGGCCCCCTGATAGAAACTAGTAACCAGCGCCCATGAACCATCATCATCAGCAACCCATTTATTTAACCCTCTCCTCTAATTGGAGATTTAAGAGGGTTTGGGTCATAATCCTCACGCTGAGCTAATGCGGGTTCGTGGATCAGACATACTCATAGAATTTCTTCTAGGGTATATGGGTTTCCTCACGATGTTTTCCTTCACCGTTAGCACATTGTAAGTCACTTGACTATTACATATAAATTCCACAAAGTGAAATCCACATTGGTACTGCCGGTCGGAATCGAACTCGGACCGCGTGATTTGCACGCCGGTCCATTCAGCCGCCATTGCTTTGGCTATACCAGGGGCCTAAATTAGACAAGTGCTTTCTTTCGATCTCGTTTGAAGCGATGCATGGCGCACCGCTTTAGAAACACCGCAGCCGACAGTTCGTTCCAAAGTTTACACAGTCATGTGTGGGAGAAACAAGCGCAATGAGAAATTATGTAGACAAATTTATATCATGAACTCTCATTACTCTCAATAGAAAAAAACCGGTTAAGATTACCGGTAGAAGACGTCCATGCTCAATTTTGGGTTACGCAGCAAAAGAGCGTGGAGGCTTTAGAGTCTAAAGCCACAATGCTCGACAAATTAATAAACGATATATTCTTAAAATTGCATGTGTTTTCTAAGATGTATAAGTGTATTCTTTGTTAGTTGTCCATAAATAAATCTATACTAAGTAATATTATACAGCTGAAGAGTTTATTTGAACGCGCTAATCTCAGAAACTACTGATCCGATTTGTAAAATTCTTTTAGTGTTGCATAGCCCATTTATCGAGGAAGGTTATATAACATCAAGCTACAGCCAATAGGAGCTGAGCAGTGGCCAAACAAAAGCGACTGGAGCGAAGTCCCGCGTGAATTCTAGTAAATAATAAGAAGACGTTATCATTCAACGGTTATTAGCATTCAAAAGGTTAATGTCATGGATATATGCACCTTAATGAAACAGTCACAGTAATATGAAAACAGTTTTTGTATTAAACTATGTGTTAAGGAACAGATATTGCTAGAGGCGTCGTTACTCTGATCGAAATATTGATTAGAAACTATAATATACAGTGTGTGTCTACGACCCGGGCTTTTATAAAGACTGATGATAATATGCTTCGTTAACAATTGTTTGCACGTATTAGTAAATCATAATTATGTTAATTAACGCCACAATTAAATTTTCTAAATCCGCAACTTAAATGTAGTAGACGTACTGTGTAATTGTCGTAATTCATGTCGTTTATTCACTTGGTATAAGGCATGTCGTGGTACGGGGGTGAAAAACTGTGATAGCTAGCGTAGAATGTATTGTCGTCCTTGTCAATGCACACACACCTAGGTATTGGCCAAATTACTGTGCTTATATTGGACATGGTTGTAGACACACACTGTATAGAACTACCAAAACAATTGCCTTGATCTATCCTACTTACGGCCCCCCGCCAGGACCGACGACCTGGTAAAGGTTGCGGGTGGCCGTTGGACGCGGCACAAAATCGCTCGTTGTGGCGGAAATTAGGTGAGGCCTATGTTCAACAGTGGATGTCATTGGGCTGATATGATGATGATGATGGTCCTACTTACTAATTTTTCGTTTGGAGGAGACCCGTGCCCAGCGGTGGGGCTTTTATGTTTATGATGACACTAATATAAAGCTGAAGTTTGTTTGTGTGGTTGAAATCGCTAATCTTAAGAACTAAGGGTCCGGATTGAAAAAATATAGTGTTGGATAGCCCATAGGTTTAATGAGAAACGCTATAGGCTACATAACATCACGCTACCACCTATAGGAGCTGAGTAGTTGTGACACAAAGATCCACGGTAGCGAAGCCCCGCACAACAGCTAGTTAACAAACAAAATGCTACCTAATGCGACCCGATGTAAATTGGCTTTAGAAAATTGGCCCTTCTGCCGAAATATTTGATCACCCCTGGCCCCATTTATTTCGGAACTTCGTAATATTTATTATATTACAGCCCTTGCCTACAACGCAACGCCATAAATATTAACTCTCGCAATTGCTAGAAAGTGGAAAGTGAAACGCCCATATTAAACATGGTACGTAAAAAATTAAACAATTGACTATACCTACTATGGTTGTGTTCAGTTGTAATGGGAAACAGTACCAATATTGTAAAAGAAAGCTATCTGTGATTGGCAAAGTTTAAATCGATTTTATTCCGAGACAGGCCGCGTATAAGATTTCCTGATTCGGAATTCAATTCGGAATTCAGTTCTTGCATTACAGACATAATATTCCTGAAAGCACACATGTTGTTTTCCGAATGGAAAAATCTATAATGATGGTTTCCGAATCTGGATTCCAAATTAGGAAACCGTAGGTATTCACTCCTCAGTTCAATGTTAAGTCAGTTAAACTAAAAAAACTGATTTAGTCAATGAACTTTATGGAATATAAGTGATTAAATAGTTAATGAACTTGGACAATTAGTAGTCAGCCGAGTAGCACTAATAGCACTAAAAATTATTAGTTAAATAATAATTGGAATGTAGCTTAACTGTAAACATGTAGGTATTTAACTTTCTGATGGGTATCAAAGTAAGATTAGACATACTCTTGGGCATGGATCTCCTCTTCTCTATCTAAAGAGCTAAGAGGGTTTAGGCCATATCCTGCCAGCTCTACAGTTAGTAATAGCTATATATATTTGTGATTAATGTCCCACTGCGGGGCACGGGTCTCCTTCAAAGAATATAGAGGGAATTTAGCCTACTATACCATGCTGACCAACCCGGTTATAGAATGTGACGTGATTGATTATGTGAATAGTTTAAATAATAAGTAGTAACAGCTTATTGCCACTGATATGGGCACAAGAAAATATATTATAAATTAAATATTAAAATACGATTTGACACATTTTGATTTGTGTCATCAGCAACCCATTAATGTCCCACTGCTGGGCTTGGGTCTCTTCTCCTCTATCTAGAGAGCTGGGGGTAGGGTATGTGGATTTTTCTTCAAGATTAGCAGATGGTAAGTTTAGCATGTCACTCAGCCACCATCTCATTGATTTGTTTACCAACATTCTAATATGTAATTCAGCCTGATGATAGCTGATAAATGGAGCTAAATACTGGTCACAATATATTTCGTAAGGAATAAGCAATAAATGCTTTGTATGGGTTCTTAGTATATCATAAAAATATCCACTTGTTAACATCTCAATGCTGGAAAAGCTCTCATCTCCCCTAATTGAGCTTCCAAGGTTTACACAATCCTTTCATTTTGGCCCAATGTATGGGGTTTGGGTCTGGTGGTACTGGCCAGTTGAAAGCAAATTTCTCATGCTTTTGTCACTATCCCATTCAGCCACCGCTTTTTCTTTCAAAAAAGGAACAAATAAAAAAGTTAGGTAAGTAGTTACTTTACTATAATGCATAACAATTGTAGTTTGAATTCTGACTTTCAACTTCACTGTTCTTTAATTCATTTCTCAGTAGTACAGTTAAGTGTTAATAATGAGAATTCACATGTTATAGGTAAGTTAATCAAGGTCACTTAACACATACATAGAGAATGGTGAAATGAATCAATGAAGCAAGCCTGGCAGCTTACTTTGAAATGTGATTCATTCTAATTTTAAATGTTTTTAAATTTTTTTTTTACTTACATTATTGGCAACTTGTAACAACTAGGCCAGCGTGTGTGGATTATGGCCTAAACCCTCTCAGCTCTCTAGTTAGAGGAGAGGAGACCCGAGCCCAGCAGTGGGACTAAATGGGTTGCTGATGATGATGATGATGATGATTGGCAACTTTAGATTTATATTTCATATTTATTGTTATTATTTCATATCATATATAATATTTATATGATTCATATTTATATATTGCCAGTGTTGAAGCTGTGCAAGATTTGCATGCTACTCTTTTTTTTTGAGAAAACCAGAGAAGGCATCAGAATTATATATACTCGGGCCGAAAATAATGTAGAACAAACAGTAACAACATTTGACTATCTTTTAATTTCTGTTTTTGTAAAACCAATTAAATTATTAAGAACTATATTTTGAACTGTTCATAACAACCAATTATGTGTGATTGTGATTTACAAGAATTCTACATTGATTTTTGATTGGTCAGTTGGCAGTGTAGGTAATATAATAAAAAAGCGAGATTATATCGTAAAAACATCTCTTATTTTGAATTTTCCAGCTTTATTAATAGATTATAATTTTATGTAATAATCAATTAAAATAAAACACTTCATTTACTTAATCCCAGGTAAGGCACTAATTATCACTGCATCAGAGTCTACGATCCCTATTTGATAACTAAAATAAAAGGTAATAAGTAGGGTCGTCTGACTGGTCCTATATTAAATGAGTAACTATTTGCACTTTCTCGCAACACTTATAACATACGTGTTTCAGAGTCATTTATACATCAAATTATATACAAAGTGAATAAATAATTGTTTTTAGGAACTAAATTTGTATCATTACATGTTAAAAGTTGCTATCCTTACCTTATCCGACCTTGTTATAAACTTTCAAGAGAGGATATAAACTTGTTGACACAAAAATTAACAACGCACACTTCACCGTAACATTAATGCGTGTAATCGTAACTCACAATACTTAAACAAGTTTACTAATAACTTGAGAAGTCCTTCAGTGACTTAAAATGATAAATTAATTCATGAAAATGTTTATTTTTGCTTAGAACGAATATATCGCAAACTTTCTACGACCGAAATCGCATGCGTACGTCGTCAACGGTTCCGTTCGGAAACTTGTACTGTCAAAATGTGCTGCCAACATAAAAGAGAAGCAGACCACAGAATGCATAATAAAAACACAAAAAATAAAATACCACTGGCAATATTTTATAAATGGCAATATAGCTAGAACTGGGAAATACTGGGCTCTATTATTTGTGTGTCCGTAAATAACAATAAGAATTTATTTACATTCGTTTAGCTTGATACACCATTTTTTTTTGTCCATAGGAAACTTGATTAAAGCTCTTAGAACTTTTTCTGCGGCTTCCTCAGTTATTTCCAATAGCCAAAATAGCTTTATCAAATGCTTGAGCTATATCAAGGAATACGGGTTGAACACACCTTTTCTTCTAATGACTTTTTAATGATATTTGTTATCTTGTGTACTTGGTCAATTGTTGAATGTTTGTCTCTAAAGCCAAATTGATGATTCAGGGCTAGATTATCATATTAAAAATAATTAAAATTTATGTAAACATTCTGCAACAAAGAAAAAGCAGTAATTTCATTCATCAACATTATTTGTTTAAACATCTAATTATTATAACTACTATTTGATTTTAAAATATTATAGGAGATAAAATTAATGCTTCTATTTAATAATTTCAATTGTTACATAGTAAGTATATTATTTTGTTGGTAATAAAAAAACCTCAGAAACATTTTAAACTATTGGAAGCCCATTTATTAGGTACTCTTTCAGAATAAGTACACACCCAAATTACACATAGAGTACATGTAACAACAATAACATTAACAACATCTTTTACTTTACTTATCGCAATGTGGATAGGTTCATTTATTTATATATCACTACTGAACCTTGTTTAATAATATCATAAAATCTTTAGTAATAATTAAATCATTTGTTTTTCAATCGGAGTCGGGGAGATCTTCTACTTTTCTTGGTCGAGGACCAAAGATGGTTGTGCCAACACGAACAGTGGTTGCTCCCACTTCAATCTAAAAAAGAAATTATCATTAACCTATCTGCGACTTTTATTTCACAATTTAAAAAAAAATATTTATGTATGTAGCACAGAATCATCAAAAAAAAAATCATTTTCATGGAACTAATCTATGTACAGTTATGATTTAATATTATATACGAATATTGCTATTTGCTATTCCTCTCAGAAGAAGCGCGAAATAAGAATGAGGAAAACGTATGCCAACATGATGTGACCTCGAAAAAACAGGCTACAATCAGAGGCAATATCGGGGCCAGTATTGCCACATGAAAAATTGGAAAATCTGGTTTATGAAGTAAAAAAAATCTGTATAAATTTTTATTTAATCAACTAAAATAATACTGGAAATTCACTCATCTTTATATTATAATATAGCATAGTATGTATGTATTCATATACTCTTTATATTTATTGTTATAGTTAGTTTATAGTATTTATGTATCTTTATTCTATATATAATTTTATCTATGTATATAAATATTCATCTATATTTACTTTAGGAATCGTGAACATCATGGAATGTATCATTAAATTTGCCTAATTCTCTCGTTACGTTTATTTATGCACCTACTTCATTCATTTCTCTGCATCACCCTATGGTTAACTGGTAGAAAATGCCTTAAGACATTAAGTCCGCCTGTACAAATTTTATTGTATGAAGTTATAAATAAATAAATAAAATAAGATGAATATCTTTCACTTGCTACAAATGAAAAATATTCTCTTCTCTATTTGTATAAATTTTAATCAACTAGGGTGCAAAGTTTGAGTCATTTTAAAATAAAAAACCAATTCAATTCGTTTTCAACTTACTATCAGTGCAAATAATTGTAACACTCACCGCATGTTCGTAATCAGTGGACATCCCCATAGACAATTCAACATCATTTATATTAAGTTGCAGTTTCTCACATACTTCCTCTCTAATCTTAGACAAACAGGTAAAATCAGGATTTGGACCCCTGGACATATCATAATCATATTCACCAATGGTCATTAAACCCTTGAAGTCAAGATTAGGGCACTTATTCAAAACATGTTCAACCAGTTTAGATGCTTCTGCTGGACGTATTCCACTCTTGGCTGTAATTAAATAAAAGTTATTATTATTCTATTTTTTTTATTATTGATATGATTATGATGATATGATGATGAGTATACCACACATACCTTCTTCCCCACTAGTATTAATTTGCACCATAACAGCCAGTTTAACCTCCTCGTTCCTATACTTCACCCACTGCTTATTCAAGGTATCAGCCAATTTCTGAGAATGTACAGTCTGTATCATATATAACTTAGGTACACTCAGCAACTTATTTATTTTATTTGTTTGCAAGTGGCCAATGAAATGCCACTTAAGGTCTGGACAGTTTTCCAATATAAGAGGGTCATGTCCTTTCTTAGAAAGTTCATTGACATAATTTTCGCCAAAATCTCTTTGGCCTAGCTCATAAGCCTCAACTATGTCAGAAGCAGGTCTTATTTTAGATACAGCCACAAGTCTTGGAGTTATCTGTGGCAGGTCCTGAAAGAAAAAAAAAATACACTTTGAAAAAGTTATTTTTTTACCACATCATATAATAAGGCTAATAATAAAACAATTTTGTTCTTAGGAAAATATATCCTCCAACCACCAATAGTTTAGCAGCAAACCACAGTTAAACTTTTCTAGATTGTTTGCTAAAGCGTTTTTTGGATCAAACTTAGTTCATCCAGACTTGGATAGGTTAGGTTAGAAGGCTAAGGCTAATCTGAGCGTAAATAATATTTAATATTAATAGGGCTCGCAAGGGCATTATTCTCGGCCAAATATTTCCTCAACTAAGTACATAAGATACAATTTTTAATTTTTATGTCATGAAAATATTTAATAATTGCATCATTTCTATTATGGTATTGTAGAATATTCTCAACTTTATAGTTATCTAAATTATTTATTTTAATAGAATATGGTAATACCAGTAATTCTCAATTCATGAAAGAGCATTAAAACCATCACTAAAATTGATCTTTCAATGTATTCTTGTGTATTCAGGTTTTATTTTATAAAGGCTTGGAATTAATTTAACTTTTACTAACTAATAGTAATTAAAAAACTCACTTTGCTGCGATTTGCGATGGCAATTTCAATTTTAGACAACACGGACTGGAGCCGCTGCATTACGTCGGCTTTAGAGGCGCCGTCTGATGACATAACTTGGTTCACAGGCAGTAATTTCTGTTATCTGGGAATAATAATGAACAGGCGAGAAGAAAAAAACACTGCTTAGCCGTGGAGTGGAAGCTGAGCTTATCAAACCTCAAATCAATAATACAATAGGTACTCCTTACTTCATTTCATTCGTTTGACAGACTGTTATCAAATCCATAACAAACGTCTTATCAAGGTGATGGTCCACAGACCTAAATTTCATTTTTGATGACTGATCGTGGTTTGGGACCCAGGATTTTTTTGCCTTTTTAACAAATACTTTGTTTACCAAAATAAGTAGAATACTACATCCATAAAAATAAATCTTGGTCTACCAATTAATGTTACCCAAAAAAAATTACAAAACACACCTTATGTATGTCTAAATAGTTATGTGTTTGTTATGTCTTCTGCTCCTTTTTGGGCTGATTCAACTTGGATAGTTTAAGTTAGAAAGAGCTAGCAGAGTCTTCGCAGTTATATATTTTACATATTTTCACCATTTTCTTATCTACTAATTAATTTTGATACATACACACTTACTAAATCAATATATTAGCATGGCATAGTTTAGTAAAATAGTTTCATATTATTATGAACTTGTTCAGGCAAGTTCATATTAATGATATACCTAATGATACATTTATCGTAAGCTTTTCTTACAATATTTTTTTGATAAATGAGATAATTTTAGTATGTAAATTATTTTTATAAAATAATTTTTTATTCTCTGAACCGTTCTCATTAGGGTTATCCGTTCTGTAACTCTTGAGCCATACAATACACAGTGCGAACCATGCAAACCTTTCCTTACAAACTATAATGAAGAATTTAAGGCATCAATTCATAAAAAAGAAGAATGCTCATTTTCTTGTTTTGCACACAGACGTATCATTTTTTTTTTATATGTCTGTCTGTGGTTTTGCATTTATTGTAAATTTGTTATCCTTACGTTTTTGTAATACAGCTGATTTTAATAAACTCAGTGCTCACCTATCTATCTGTGACATTTCTGAACGAGAATATAATGTCATGTCAACTCGATTGATTTTCTTCACGTTTGTTTGCGTTTTTCACGACGGAAATCAGATTAACTAATAATATAAACCATTAAATATGTCCGGAACATTGAACACGAAAACCGGATGATAAAAAACAGCTATGAACGTGTTGGAAAAAGCCGAGAAGGCTTTAGAATTCCTAAAAGCAAATGAGAATTCTGCGAAGTTAGTTTGTGAATAATTTTGCCGTTTTTTGATTTAAGGTTTGGGAAGTGTTATTATGAGTGTATTGTTTTTAGGAGTCATGAGTTGCAGGCAGCGGCTGCAACGTTGGGAAGGTGCTTGGGAGCCCTTGGTAACCGTTCGAACTGCGCTCGACATTATGCGAATTTACTTCATTCATCTGTACCTACGTTACTTTTGTTAGCAAGTAACGATAGCGTAAGTTACCTTGAGTTGTTTTTGTGACTAAGCCCGTGAAGGATTAGATTGTAATGTTACTCAATCTAATTGGGCATTGTTTAATTTGTAGATGAATCAGTAATATTTGAGTATTAATTACTTACATACTACATCTCCATTATCTTTCTGTTTATTATTTTTATTATTGTTGATAATCAATTTGAAATAGGCTGTCTCAAATACAACATCTATATTTTAACTTAATTTAGAAACTCATTTCTGGTTTCTAATAGTTTATTTTGTAATACTTTTTTTTAATTTATTGGAATGTTAACATGACATTACATAAATTTACGTAGAAAATTAATGAGGAAAAAATAAAATATTGTATTTGAAGTTAAAATGCTTTTACTCATCCGCATCTGCTGTTGACTACCAGAAGCGTACCCAGCAGGCTGGCAGTTCTAAATGAGTAAAAGAAACCCAACATAACAGCATTAAGTTTCCTAGTTTCTACAGGACTAAGTAAAGAAGGAAAGAAAGAAAAAATGTTTACTTGAACACGCAAGACCCAAAATACAGTACACAAATTCAAACACATAAAATTAGAAAAACATTACATAAAAACACATACAAATAACAATAAAATTACATGTTAAGGTAATACAAATATGCGTTGCACGGTTCAAAAAGGTGTCCAGATCAGCATTTGTCAAACACATAATATATAATGTGCTTGACGCTGATTTTCATTTGGAACCGTCTTTCCGTGCCGATTAGATGAAGTACAAAGAAAACAATAATAATAAACTATACAATAGGTAGATACAAATTAGATTACACAAAACAAACTTGATAACGACATAATAATAAAGAAAAATAGAAATAGTTGAAGTTGAACTGGTGTGTAGAGTTTATAACATTGTGTAAGTAAGTAATAATATTAATAGATAAAATAATAATATAAGTACATAATTATATGTTCACTAAATTTCTAGGTAGATAATATTATATCAATGCAACAGCTAAATGAATGACAGATTCGCAATTGTGTTACCTAATTGACGTTGAGTTTCTATTAAGTAGTTTACGGAAAAATAATAAAGCCGGCCCTAAAATAGTAAAAAATTAAAAATATATCTTTCCCTGAAGATGATAGATAAATTCCTTAACCTTTAACTGGTGACCTACCCGTCTTACAGACACCGCAATTCTATACTTCGCTATTTCTCCCCTCTCTTTCGACACTTCACCCGCCGCACCTCAGTACCCTCCGCGTTTACGTTGATCTTTCGCTCAGTGACAGGCACGCCCGCGCAACGACCACCCGTACTGCTGTTGTGGAGATTCACCGTTTCACAGACGTCAGGTCAGTGCTAATGTGTATTTTACTTATATGTCCGTTATTCGTCACCTCACTGTTAGTGGTCACGTCTTCATAGTGTCTGACAAGCGTCACAGCGATAGTAATGAATTATATTTTTATTATAGAATGTCTCACAATGATCAGCCGAGTTCTGCCAAAAGAAGACGGGTTCTAAATCATCGAGAGATACTGCACGAGTTGGGAACAGAGAGTGATGGTGAGTTTAGTAGTTTTGACGACGATATGGGCGACCCTGACTTTGTCTTAGAAAGTGACCACGATACTGAATCTGAGCAGTCTGGATGCGAAGACAACATCACTACTGTCGACAGGAGTGTCCTGAACTAATAGAGACAACCTCTAACATAATCCTTGAGGTACAAGCCCTAGGGAGTACCAGTAATAGTGATGAGGAGTTCATTGAAAATGCTACAGAAACAAGCAATATCAGAATTATTTGAGTCTTTCGTGAAAAATTGTCAAGCGAATTACACACTTGGTACTCACATATGTGTCGATGAAATGCTTGTTGGATTTCGGGGTCGATGTGGTTTTATTATATACATATAAGAGGTTGCCGCGAGAGTTGCGCTTGACCGTAGAAAGAGTCATTGGTGTTGATGATTTACCACAACGACCAACCAATGCCATGGCTCAAAATCTTTCTGGAGTTAAAAGAACTTGTGCCATATGTCCTAGCCGTCTAAAAAGGCGTACTAGATACTCATGTACTTACTGTGATAAGCCTATGTGCCTGAACTGTTGTAAACAAATATGTGATGTCTGCGTACAGAGTCATTCCTAAGCAACTAATGTTTGATGTTTGCTGTTTTTTTATTTTTGTATTTTAGGATTAATTTTTCTACTGTGATTTGTTGATTAGTATCTAAATAACATAATTATAATGTAAAAGAAGTTTCCAAAGTTTATTTTAGGGTACTAAAGGGCCCATTTTAAGTTTGTTCCTAATTGTTCGTAAAAATGTTCCTACTCAAATAAAGACTGATTATTTTAAAAACCCTGTGCTTTTTTTAAACCCTTTCTTGATAATTATATGTCTTTATGTATAATTTATCAAACAGTTGAATTAAACTGTTCATTTTGCTAATGACATTTCGTGTACTCATATTTTTCCGTATACGTTTCTCAAACGTCACGTCACTAACTATGCACTACTAATACCAGGTCACCAGTTAAAGGTTAACAAGACTAATGGTAGAATTGAATTTAAGATGTTAATATAATAATTCTGGCACTAGTGTTGTTAAGCAATCTATGTAATCCTGTATACGTGCAATTTAAAAATTGGACATGGTCACCTACTTTTGAGGCTGACATATCTTTTGTGCAGCTCTCATAAATATAATAGTGTAATTCTGATTGTAAAACATACAACAATGTTATTTCAGGCTGAAATTCGTCTGGTGGGTGATGAAGCATTGAACAGAGCTGTTGTCGGTGGCTTCGCCTTTCATTCACATAAAACAAATATAATTCTACAGAACCAAATAGAACATACAAAAAATGCCAGGTATTGTACAAATTAAAAAAAAAACTTGTATTAGATTGCTGCAGCAATTGGATTAAGTCCTTTGATTAATTTAAAATTTAATATTTAAATTACACACAAATATTTTTCTCAGTCTGGCCATCAAATTTGCAATATTAAGATAATTTATAATATTATTCAGTAAGTTCTTTACTAAATCGACAGCCGCTATACTACACGATGGAACCGGCACCTGCATGGTGAATACACGGATTGCTAAGATATCCATCTCAATACTGTATTGTAATTGATTACTAATTGTTTTTTCAGATGGATTCGAGCTGCACTATCCCGCATTTGTCTCGGTGAATGTTGGCTCCGTCCTGGAGTGGGCAAAATCCGGACACAAGCACAAATACTGTTTCCCAAACTCACTCAGATTTTACGTAATACAAATGAAATACCGTTAATCGTTGAAGCATTAGAGAATAACTTACCCAGGATACTAAACGCTTTGGCAGAGTATACTACAGATGAAGAGATTGTTGGTAAGTCTTTTTGGTAACACTAATTTAAGTAACAGATGTGGGCTACAAATCCGTCAAACTTTAGAAGAAGGCGGGACGACTTGTTTGTCCATAGATTGCAATGCAGCAACTGCCTAAGAAGAAATGTTGCCATAAAAAAAGAGCTAAATCTAGGCTTGAGCTGAAATTTGTGATATGCGTTACCACAAATTTCAATTCCCTCACTAGATGGAAGTCCTTGAGTAGGCTGAAGTGCATACAATAATGGTCATCTACAGGCTAATGAATATAAATATACGAAGATTGCTGAACACTTATTTGATTGGTCTATACTCAAAAAACCTCAAAATAAATTTTTGATGATTTTTTCAAGACACCACCTTGAAAGCAAGCCCAATGTCGGGATGTTACAAATAAGTGTAAAATTAATGAACACAGAGTACACCCAGACTCAAAACAATTATTTATGAATCACACAAATGTTTATCACTAGTGGGAATCAAACCCACGTCACTCGGCATGGTGGATCTAAGTGAGGACTATATTAGAGACGGTAATATGGTCCTCCTATGGTATAACCTTAACCTCTACACCACTGTGACAGTCATTTTATTGCAGATCTATCAAGAGCCCTTCTATCTCATGTGGATTCAACAGAGCCAGCCGTGAGACGTGGCCTATCTACTTGTATCGCACATTTGTGTTCACACAGAGAATTATTACTGACCAACATTCTTTCTATATGTTTCGGTAAGTTCATATACTATGTACTTATAATAGTAGATCCCTCTCGGTACTGAAAACTGGTTCTTTACACTAAAAAAATTTGGGATTTACTATATTTGTTTTGCTTTTACTGTCAAATCGTGTGAATAAAAGGAAAATACCTAATTGCAGAAACAGTTTTATTTTTTTAATTTATGTCTGCTATGAAAAATCTGAAAAAATTCAGCTGGATTGAGAGTTGAAGGTCATGACCTGAACTTTCCGCATTTATAATATCAGTAAGATTAGTAATTCTTTTATTTTATTTTTTTGAAGGTATTTTACTATTATTATAAGTATATTAAATATTACATAACTCACAGAGTTATTCACATCTTTTAGTACCTAATTCTCTGTTTAAATTACATAACTGTTCAATAAAAGTTCTTGTTTATTTTGTATTGAGTTAAATTAAATTAAGCCCACTAACAATTGAAATTTATTGAATATGATTTTTACTTTTTTGTATTTTGCTTTTAGACCAGCTATGGCCTGTAGTAGCCGACAGTTCGCTGGTGATTGGATGGTTTAGCGTAATAAAAGCCATATTCCAAATTAATGACATCACAAAGTTTTCAGAAAACGACCTGTTTACTGTACAGGATTATTTAGAGGTATGATGTTACTGTGTATTTAAGTAAATCTTGTACCTACAATCAATATTATTTTTAGAAATAATTATATTTTAGGTTTGCAGAATAAGCAAATTGTTGTAAGTCCAGAATGGATTAAAATTTTTATTACTGTCTTCGCGCTTACACATAATATACCTACTGTATATTATGTCACAGTAATTAGAGTGCTAAACCTATACAATAAATATAACAGGTCAAAAATATCATCTTAATTATTAATGAAATTTTACGAGCGAACACCGCTTTCGTATACGTGTACGTATACGTATCCATGCGTATACCAATATAAAAAAAAGCAGTATATTTTTGTGGTTTTTTTTTACAGATTTACTCCCTATGCATGCTTTACATTGCACAGTCGCAAGATCATAACGTACAAAATGCCGTGATGGAATGTTTTGCTGTCCTCCTGTCTCTAGCGAAGGGGGAATATAAGAGAGTGCTACTGGAAAGGCATCCTAAAGTCATCAATTTAAATGTAAGACAGAATGAGAAAGGACATAGGAGGAATATCAGTAAGTGTTTATAGATAAATTATTTTATTTAAGTTTATGGTTTCATTTTTCTTTTGTTGAATATGATTGCAGTCGGAAGACATCTGTAATGTAATAATGGAAGAAAGAAAGAAAGAAATTTTGGCGAAAATAAAAATTGGCGATATAATTTAATCACCAAAATAGGCTTCAGTTCAGCTTAATAGCATATCACAGAAGTGCCATGCACTGGTTTTTAATTAGAGACTTTTTTGACGCTGGTGTCAAAAACAGCAGACTGCTGAAAATATTTTACTTATTTATTATTTATAAACATACAACTATCCTTACAGGTGTTACCTAATTCAATAGTGTATGGACATCCTTAACAAAACTAAATCTAACTATATCTATATCCATATTAAAATAAAATACGTATTAGTTCTAGGTTTTGACACACTCCAACGCTATAAAATAATAAGCGGCCCTTGTGAATTCATTCTATTATATGGATTTAAATTTTTTTTTTCTTTTCATCATCAGCATCGTATCAGCTGTAGGACGTCCACTGTTGGACATCACTTTAAGAGATATTATTATTATATTATATCTTATATTATATATTGATTGTTCCTTACTTACTGTATAATATAATAGACTGTCACCGTGGCGCAGTGGTTAAGGTGGTCGCCTCGCCACTACATCGCCGTGCTGGGTGACGTGGGTTCGATTCCCACACGAGACAAATATTTGTGTGATTCATAGATATTTGTTTCTAGTCTGGGTGTACTTTGTGTCCGTTAGTTTCATGTTTGTAAAGCTCCCCGCGACACAGGGCTTGTTCCCTAGTGCGGGCGTTGTCTTTTTAACACAAAAAAAAAAAAAAACAAAAAAAAAAAAAAAAGAAAATAAAAAATATATGATTAATTTTCAAAATTGAAATTTCGCATCTATTTGTATAAAGTCATAAAGTGAAAATGAGACTACAGAATTTCTATCTTATACTAAAAGCTTTAAGATTGAATTTCTTCTGAAGATGTGATGTGGGAGTTACTTAAAACTTTGTACTAACTATGTCCTCAGGCGTGTCAAGCGTAATATCAACAAGATCAGTGCCAAGTCCTCAGTCGGAGTACCGTGACCCGTTGGAGCTGTCGTTCTCAGGAGCATTGCAACTGGGCAGTTTGTTACAGTTCAACACGCCTAGTTTGAGCGTTGAAGATCTTACTATACAGGTATTGTTCTTATACTCTTTCAAAGTATTGTTTTGGAATAATGAGAAGTAGCAAAAGAATGTCTTGGTTTCTTAGTCTTACTTAGTCCATTTATTAAGAGCACATAGTGGCAATCGATTCGATTTGTCTATTCCATCGACTTGTCAAATTAGTACATTGATCACGTAACATGTCGATAGCTTATGTCAGAGATGTGTTCAAATGTAGAAGTGACATGACATTTAAAATAGATAGATATATTTTATTTGACTTGCCTGTTGGTCTAGTGGTTAGTGACCCTGACTGCTAAGCCGGACGTCGTGGGTTCGATCTCCACCCAGGACAAATCTTTGTGTGATGAGCATGATTGTTTGTTCTGTGTCTGGCTGTAATTTATCTAAGTATGTATTTACAAAAAATAAAAATATTTAAGTAGTTTATACAAACAAATATAATAGCTTAATTTGGGACTAGATGGCGCTGTTCAGATAAGAGCACTGCGAGAAAAGGAAAATTCGAAACAAAACCCTATACCAACCCGTCTGGCCAGCGTGGTATAGTAGGCTTAATTCCCTTCACGTTCTTTGGAGTAGACCCGTGCCCAGCAGTGGGACGTTTATGGGTTATAATGATGATTCGGTACTTTATCGTCGTACGCCGAATCACCAACACCACCGCTTTTTGATCAAGTGGGTCTTCGAATCTAAATAAAAATACCACTATAAAATAACAAAACAAATATTCCAGACCCCAGATTCGCCAGCGAGCGACAATGAAATAGACATCCCGGACTCGGAACAGCTAACTAAAGATTTGTCGGAGAAGTTACAAGAGTTTGAAGAGGAAAAAGAAGATATTGTCGACCATATACCGCAGGCTACTGTTTTGGAGGGTAGTATGAAGGTAAATAACATATACATAACATAGCGTCGTCTTCATAACATATGGTCTGCGGACCACTGGTGGTCTTAAGGGGTAACAAAAGTGGGATTATACTGGGCAAATTTTGCAAACATTTCGTTTGCCACTTCAGGCCAAACATGCTGGTCCAAGCTAACATTAAGAACACAATTATGTGCCATGTTTATACGAACTATATTATTTAATTACATATTTCATTTCATTATTATTTCATTTCAAAGTTCTTAAACATTTATACTTATTTTTCTTATGTTTCGTAGAGATATATAAAAGATAAAAATATTTCAGGTGAACATCGGTGCACCAGAAGATGATGATGTTCCACTTATATACACATCAAGGTTATTGACTTCGAAGTTTCTTTTAACTGGAAACAAAGGAGGAGTTATTGCTGATAGGTTAGTACTAAGCTCTTCTGAATAAACACTCATTTCTATTAGCGTTCCTCTCTACAATGGGCTATGATGGCCGCCATCACGAGGGCGTTGCCGAGCCTTAAAAACCTATTCACTATTCTTCTATTTAAAAGTTCAACTTTGTCGATGAAGCAATATCCTGTTTTGCAGTCGCCGTATCTTCTTTTTGACCTCTTGGCACTACTCGACTCCGCTTTTGCCTTTGACTTGTATTCTTCTATTTTTAAGTCAAATTCTCTCTTCTTCTCTTCTATTTTCTTCAAAGTTTTCCTTCTAAAATGGTCTCATTCATCGTCCATAAAGGCCTATTGTGAAGAGGTCATTCAATCAATGTAGTCACACTTTCTAGAAGAGAAGAATTCAATTATATATACATTTTGTGTTACACTCCAGTAGCAATATGTAAAAGTTATAACGTATTGAATAATAGTCTTTATTTTTAGGTCAATACGAGTGTCGTTAAAATCATCGGCACTAAATTGTTTATCAGAAATACTAAGAATATATCCGCAAGCGATGACGTTATACTTAGATAAAGATGCTGACGCAAAGAGTCATAATATTTCTGGTAAGTTACTTTTATATAATTTCGACTCTAAAGAATAAAATTGTGTTAAATATAAGTAAATTTTTAATGACGACCAAAAAAGTAGTTTAAATTTGCTTCATAAGTTCCACACAATAAAAATAGAGTGTTATATATTAGGTTTTATAGATAAATAAGTTATCAATGTAGAAATCTGTAGTAGTTTTTTCCTATTTTTCCATAACGAAGTTTTACTAACACTTTTTTGGACGTTACTTTATACTCTTAATTTGCCTAAATTAATTCCTTATTTTAATTCCTTATTATAGTCCTTTGGCAGTGAATTAAATTTTATTGTTAGAAACGACGTGTCGGCCATGATTTAAAATGTTATATTCTTAATTTTACAATATTTTATTTTCAGGCTCTTCAGAATGCACAGAATCCAACCAAGATCGCATAAACGACTTCATCCTAGAACGAAACGTTTGCTTCCAGGACTCCTTAACAGAATCCCTTAGTCAAGACCTTCTGAACCAAAGTATTGATAGCCAAGAGACCTCCCAACAAATATCCAAAAAAGATAGCAAATCAGAAAGCACTGAACAAAAAAGCTCCAAGGATGTCCAAAGTAACATTCTAGACAGTAAAATAGGCAAAGACATGGCTGCAAGTATGAATACGGATAGTACCAACCCTAATATGACCAACAGCAATTTTACTACGAATTCGAATATGACAGGAAGCAATGATCCCCTCTCAACGGGCTACCCTATGACCAGTAGTGGGGACATTCTCTCTTCAAGCATTGACTTAGATATGAAATTCGACCATTTTGGAGAATCTACAACTAATTTGGACCATTTAGATGCGTTAAAAGACTTAGAGAAGAAAGAGGAAAGACCAAAAAGAACTTTGAAGAGAACTGGGGAGGTACAGAGTAAAGAAGCAATTGAAACTATGGGTCAGAATTTGGGTGAAGAAGTGAAGAATTTGGAGGTGTCAGAGAATTTCGAGTTTCAGCATATGAGCGATGTTTTTTTGTTGTTGGAAGGTCATAATGACCCCCAGATCAGGGGTCTTGTGAGGGTCTGTATAGCGAACTATTTGGCTGCTGCATTGCACGCTTCTCATGGACATTACCATAAGTGGAAGAGTTTTGCTTCATTACCTAAAGATTTGTCGGAGTTCATCACGATTGATAAGCTGGTTAATATTGTTTTGAAGGTATGTGTTTTATTATTTTGACTTTTATGTCTTCCATTAAGCTTTTTATTTATATTAAATACTAAGCAATCTCCTTTGGTTTAACATTTTTGTATATAAATGCTAAACAAGTAATAGAAAAATGGCAGAGCGCTGCACACGGAATGGCAGAGTCGTGGGTTCAAGTCCCATTGAGCACAAAAAAAACTTTTTATTTGTCGTAAAATAGGAATTTCGTCTTTCGTCATTACAATTACTATATTCTTACAAAATTTACAATCTAATACCCAACTCAACATTCTTTTTTTTTCACATTTTTAGACCAGTTATAAAAATGAAAAGTATGTCGTTTTTCAAGACTGTGTACGAAATAAGACACAAATAGGTATAATTTGACTCTCTTTGTAAATAATGTTTCTCAGTGTATGGAAAAACAATACTGGCTTAAGATGCATTGTAAATGTAATAATTGAATAAGCTGTTGGTATTGATATTTTATTTATTCTTGTTGTTTAGCCTGTGTCATCCCACTGCTGGTCAAAGGCCTTTCACTGCTGTCTATCTCCAGCCCTTTGTATTGATATTAAATTTAAAAAAAAATATGCGAGAATAATTTAATTAAATTGGGTGTAATTTATCTATAATATGTATACGTATTTACAAAAATAAGAAAAAGAAAAGTTATTTAAGTATTATATCAGTTGTCTAGTATTCATATTACAAGCATTAGCTGAGTTTGGAACTAGATGGCGCTGTGTGTGAATGTCCAAACATTATTATTATAATATAACAGTGTGAGGTGAATCACAAATTATGTGAAAAAATCAGCATCGTATCGTGTAATATAGGACGTCCACTTTCATTTCATTTATTCATTCAAAAAAACAATTTTTACATTGTGTGTGAATTCAGAATTAATTACTTAATAAAAGGTGACACAGTTATTAGATATAGTAACACAAGCAAGATAATTAAAATATAATTCAACAATTTAGTAAGTCAGTATTGTAAGTTCCAATATCATAAATAAAACTAATCAAAACTATCAATAATTAATGTCAAAAAAGTTAACATGTAAAAATGTCAAAAAATTATGTAATCACTGTTAAACATATGCCTCCCCAAGAGGTTTACAATAAAATCGGTTGTATACAGCTGAACGAATAACCGCTATTATCACCTTTTTACATTTAGACTGGCCTGTGGTCTAGTGGTTAGTGACCCTGACTGCTAAGCCGGAGGTCGTTCGATCCCTACCCAGGACAAATCTTTGTGTGATGAGCATGAAGGTTTGTTTTGTGTCTGGGTGTAATTTATCTATGATATGTATGTATTTACGAAAAAAATATGTATTTAAGTAGTATATCAGTGGTTTAGTACCCATAACACAAGCAAATATAATTGCTTACTTTGGGGCTAGATGGCGCTGTGTGAACGTGGTAGAATATTATATTATTATATCATCATCATCATATCGGCTAATACAGGACGTCCACTGTTAAACATATGGCTCTCCAAGAGGTTTACTAAAACCGTTTGTATACGGCTAAACAAATAAACGTTATTATCACCTTTTTTACATTTAAGTTTTTTTTTTTTTTTTAAGTTATGTTTTTACAAAATTAAAATCATATTTATTCACAGACTGTCCCTAATGGCTGCATAGCAATGTGTAAAGTGATGCAACCACAGAGCTTTACTTTTTACTTTCTGTTTAATATTTAGTTTGTAAACATTCATTATAATTCGTTAATCTAACGGTGTGGTGCTCTGCTGCATCACTTTACACGCTACCCAAGCTGTAATTAACAATTGTAAATTACAAAAGATTGTAACTATCCATTTTTTTAAAAAGAGTGGCGTGAGTTTCTTGCCAGTTCTTCTCATAGCTCCACCCCGTCAGCGAACTGGTCGTAGGCAAATTTGCTGACACTGCTTTTCGGATAACCTGTTACATTCTTGTGACTTTCATAAGTGTTACCTTGTAACCTAGATGAATAAACGAGATTTTATTTCATTTCATTTCAGGGTCTATCAGACGACATCCACTCCACAGTGAACCACACCCTATCGGCTCTAACAACACTATCAACGTGTATATGTAGCAGCACTCACTGGTCTCTATTAGTCGACATACTCAACTCTCTAGTCAATGTTGAGCTGAACAATTACTGGCTGTGTAAACTTAACCTGTGCAAAATGTATGAGAAGCTGCCTTATCACAAGTAAGTGGATGAATGGAGGATGAATGGGATTAAGAGGGTTCATTAAAGGCAACGTTGCAATTTATTGTTATACTAGCTGCCCGCGACTTCCTTCGCGTGGACAACTTATCTCGGTTTCATGGAGTTTTAATTATTTTTTACGGAACCCTGATATTTTTCAAAACCAAAGTTGCCTAAGTTACTCCTTGTGATATTAGCTATCCGCCAGTGAAGTCCCGTCGAAATCGGTCCAGCCGTTCCAAAGATTAGCTGGAACAAACAGACAGAAAGACAGACAGACAAAAACTGAAAAAAATGTTATTTTGGTATATGTACCGTATACACATTCAAATGCATGTAATAAAAAGCGGTTATTTTATTATTACAAACAGACACACCAATTTTATTTATTTGTATAGATTTCTTGGTTTTACAAAATGTGGTTCAAAAGGTACGAAATCATTGCGCAAAAATCACATTGGAAGTTGCAGGGCTGACTGTTGGCAGATTACGGATACTTACTTTTTAATACACGTTCACGTAATTCTAAAAAGTGGAAAACATTTAAAAAAAAATAGCTCCGATTCATTATCATCATCATATCAGCCCAATGACGTCCACGGTTGAACATAAGCCTCACCTAATTTAGCTTAATTTTAGCTCCAATTAAATAATAAAAATCAAAAACAGCTAAATATGACACTGCCTTGGCTTAAATAAATAAAACAAGTACAAGTAGATAGAGATTAGGTGGGAATCCCATCCACAAGAGAGTAAAAGAGATGACGAATGAAAGAAAGATACAGTATGAGAAATACAAAGTGTGAGAGGCATACTAGCGGGAACTGGTATGAATGAGAAGTAGTAGAAAAGGCACCGACTCCCTGAATTTCTGAACCGGTCGGGAGACTGAGATGCATGCCACCTTCTGTATTCAACACTCGGTGACTACCAATTTTGCAACGAGAATATATAAGAGAAGCCGATGTAGCTGTTGAAGTGTGCAATCAGGATTTTTAGAAAATGAAATGACATCTGGTTTACTCTTTTAGATTACAAAGTAACTTTTGAAAATTATTATTATTAGGATTATTATTAGGAGACTGAGAGAGACTATAAATTTAAAAAAAAAATACGTGTGGCACTCGGGGACTGCCGCGGTAAAGCTATTGCATAGCATTTTTTATCAACTTATGCAATTATAATATTTTTATATTATACTTGCATAATATTTTTATTTACTTTCTCACAAACAGCTGCTTACATATTCGTCCGATTTCGGAGCAGCTCGTCTCGTTCCGTGCTCACTTCGTACAGTCTACACGCATACGTCTAGTCGCACGCACACAAACACCGTGCCGAAGTCTGCCGAACTGTAACGACAACAGACGATGCACGGCTCTCAACGCCGCACTGCAGTGCCGGTTGGAGTGGGGGTGTTAGGTTTTTTTCGTTACGGATTTTCTTGATTTGGTCGCCCCGCTCAAAGCCCGCGATAAAAGATATGCAATAGCTTAAATAAATTACACTAAATTGCGACGTTGCCATTCGTCTGTATGAACCTTCTTAACTGTCATATTAATTCCACTGATTTTATCAAATTTGATTTTCATTGAAAAGAGTATCAATAATTGGTTTATTTTGCAGGTTATTTATGTTATATCCGTACTACTACGTGAGAAGTAAATTAATCATGGACACACTGGTCCGTTTACTCGCCGATCAAGATCAAAAAGTTCGACACGCGGCCGCTCAAGCTATAGCCAAGTTAGTATTTAATAACCTATTAACCGCTATTCTTACCATTGCTTGAGAATGAAAATCTGTCCTATTATCAAAGAAACAAGATCGTATTTTCATATCTCGCTGTCGGATATTTACGACGATTACGACGTTGGAGGCGCAGTGCAAGGTATGTCTTGAGAAGCGCGCGCGGTGTTAGGTGTCTCTAAACAGGGCTAATTTTAAGCCAACTATCCAAGAAAATCGAACGACATTGAAAAAGCGATGGTGGGTGAATGGCAAAGTGACCGGCGTGGCGTGCTAAACACGCGGTTCCAGATTCGATTCCGACCAGCAGTACCAATATGGATTTCATTTTGAGGAATTTATATGTACTAGTCATGTGACTTACCATTTGCAAACAGTGAAGGAAAACATCGTGAGGAAACCCACTAGAAGAAATTCTAAGTGTATATGTTTGATCTGCATTAGGTCAGTGTGTGTGGATTATGCCTAAATCCTCTCAGTTCTCTAAATAGAGGAGAGGAGACCCGAGCCCAGCAGTGGGATATTAATAGGTTGCTGATGTTTATATGTACTAGTCACACCATCTGCTGACGGTGAAAAAAATCACTCTCTTAAAGTACCTTTATCCGTCCACAGCCTTATACCAATAATACACGCATCAAAACACCAATCGCCAACAACCGTAGTAGCAGACATAGCTAAACAGCACAGTAAACAATTCTGTTTCAATGCTGACACCCTGTCTCTTGACCTAGTCAGAAACATATACTTCTACGGCGATCTACCTCAGCAATTGAGGGTCGGAGAGATATTGGACAGTAGTGAGGGATTGAGAATGACGATCGGCAATCTCGTTGGTAGATTGATGGCTTCGAATTGTAAATTTTATTCGGTAAGTACCTCGAAAAAAATAAAAGATAAAAAAAGTGATTTTATGCTAATGGACCCCATGGTCCAACTTCATGCCGACCTTCAGTATTTAAGAGCGTATTTCCAAACAGAATAGCGACGTCGTAATTTAGTGTCATATTTCGTGGTTTTCAATTAGTATTATTTAATCGACATCCAAGTCTTCACACCAGCGTTTTTTAGGCCTGCCTCGGCGACGATACCCATCTTCAGGCACCCACTGTGTGACGAGATGACTTGGATACCTTCGACATCATCATCTCAGCCTGTTGCAGTCAACTGCTGGACATAGGCCTCTCCCAACACGCGCCATAACACCCGATCCTCCGCCTTCCGCATCCAGTCAGACCCGGCGACCTTTTTCAGGTCATCGGTCCAGCTGGCTAGCTGGAGGGTGTCCTACTCTACGTTTGCCGAGTCGCGGTCTCCACTCTAGGACACGTTTGCTCCATCGTCCATTGGTCCTTCTGCAGATGTGACCAGTCCACTGCCACTTCAGCTTGCTTATTCGACCTTCGACAGGGAATGTTGGAATAAGGCTGGAAATAGACAGCAGTGGAAGGTTCTGGGGGAGGCCTTTGCCCAGCAGTGGGATGACACAGGCTAAATAAAAAAATAAATAAAAAATCGACACCAGCCTAAAAATAAGTAAGTTGAAGTGGCAGTGGGCTGGTCATATCTGCAAACAGACCGATGCACGGTAGAGTAAGCGTGTCCAAGTGTATAGTAGGACGCCCTCCAGCTAGATTGACCGACGACCTAAAAAAGGTCGCTGGGTCTGACGGAATGCGGAAGGCGAAAGACCGAGTGTTATGGCGCGTTTAAGAAGACGCCTATGTATAGCAGTGGACTGATGATGATAATTTTTTTTGCCGAAGTGGCAGACGAGCAAGCGGCCCAACTGAGGGTAAGTGGTTACCGCCGCTCATGGACGTTGGCAATGTTAGGGGCACAGCCAAGCCGCTGCCTATCTTCAGAGGATAGCTCTCTTTAAACCTCGTTTGAAGAAGGACATGTCATAGCACTCAGGAAATTCACCCCAGAGCCTGCACGTACGTGGGGGGAATGATCGCTGCAACCTTACTTTGTGTCCGTAAATTTTACGTTTGCAAAGTTTACACGGGGCGTTTCGCTAGTTCGGGCGATGTCTTAAAAATTTTTTTTCGCGATTTTTCCGGCTGTCGTTTGATTTAGAACATTACCTATAATATCCTTTCAGCAAGGTCTACTCGATGCCTTACAAGCAGTTTGCATGAAATGGTCTCCGTGGAAACATATTGAAGCCTACTCTGACCAAGGACTGTTGAGTTATTGTCTTGATAACTTAGACTATTGTAACGGTACCGTTATGGCGAGGACTATCTTGTTGGATCTGTGTGCTTTGGTATATCCTGGTAAGTTAACAATGTTACTGTAGCCTACCTAGATAAATGAGCTATCTAACTGTAAAATAATTTTAAAATTCGAGCCAGTAGTTCCTGAGATACGCGCATTCAACTAAACAAACTCTTCAAGTTTATAATATTAGATAATTTTATATTAGTGAAAGAATGGTATATAATTTTTAATTATTTTTTCAGTTGAAATACATAACATAATGCGGCACAAAACGACAAACCGAGACATATTCGAACGTGACACACAAAATTCAAAAGAACGCTGGCAACACTTAGATAATGAGAGGGTTGCCAACCTCGCTGAAAAATTCTTACAAGTAACGTTGAAAATGTTGAACGTGTTGGTGCATTTGATAGAGGAAGTTAATCCTAATGTGCATTTGAATAAAGGTGGAATTGCCTTACCAGGCAGTCCGGTTAGGAGGAAGACCACAGGTATAAGTATAAGTGTGTAATATGCCAGTTTTTTTTTATTTATGTAATGTTTTTAATATTCTGTCTCAATGTTCGTTGTATGTATAGTTACTTACATTCGAGATCAAACTTTTTAAATGATAACCAGTGATCGGCGTAGAGAGTGCTATTTGGGGTCAATGTGCTTGAATGATGATGTTAATATGGATTTATCCCTGATAAATTTATTAATACGGGCTTCTAATTTCGGTTCAAATATTTAATGTGTGGTTTTGGTCCTTAAAATCCGATCGACATCCAATTGGGCCTGAGAATATTCAAATCCATGGTCGGGCTAAAATGGATATTGGGTTTTTGGTTCGCCCAGCGTTTTTAATAAATAAGCATTTTTTATTTCCCCCAGATTCCTTACCACGACGCGGCAGTAACCCTCCAGAGTTAGACGACAAAGGTTCACTTAGAAAGAAACCGCCCGCTCCCGCTTCGAGTCTTAAGGCCAACTTCGCTGGACATTTCTTTAACGAGCCCTTTTATATGAAGTTCTATGATACTTTAAGGGCTACATATTCTAATCATAAGGTATAATTTTGTTTTAAGTAAAATAAAAATAAGGTTTTTAAATTTGTGAAACGTAATTTATGGATGGACCCTTTGTAGAAATTAGGACAATTCTAATAATAAAGCTGGTTTAACCGAAAGATAAGTACCAATATACTTACTTATCTTTCGGATAAAATATAATGAGCTTAGCCTATATGAAAATTTCTTGACAGATTTTTGACGTAAATTTCATATAAAATCTGTCAAAAAAGTCTCAGGTAGTTTATAGACACTTATTTGAAGGTGGTGAAACAGGTCCTAAATATATATAATAATATATATTATTTCCAGATAAACCTTGATCCAAAATCAAGCATATTCCACACATTCTTATCCACCGTACTCAACTGCTTAGCAATACAACTAGAATTAGCAACGGAAAAAGACATCGGAAACGTAACAGAAGAAATCCTATACTATCTCAAAGTTATCATGCCTTTATGCGCAGACAAAACAGTGTACTGTATTACACAACTTCTAAAATGCCTTTTTGGTACCAATATGGTGAACCAATACTCAGATTTTATGAGTATTTTCGATAAACATGAGCCTATTCAAAAGACAAGCTTTTTCAACGATGTTATGATGGTTAATGCTCTAAATGTTCCCATAGAACAATCTAGAAGAAGCAGTATTTGTTCGAATGCTAGTCAGAAGCTGTCTTTAGACAGTAAGAATCCACGGATGGTTTTTGAGAGGCAGTTCTTGATAACTATGGAGAATTTCGCTAAGAATAAATCTGACAGAAAATGGAGTACTAATAAGAAGGAATTGGAAAGATATATTAGATTGTTTGAACCGGTGGTTATACAGGCTTTGAAGGTGAGTGATTTTTTTTTTATAATATCGTAGTTTTTTTTTAATGAAAATTTAAATATTTATCGTAAGCGATGGTGGCCGAATGGATAAGTAACCAACGTGGTTCCTTCGTGGTTCGATTCTGTCCAGCAGTACTAATGTGGAATTGATATGTACTAGTCAGCTGACTTACCATCTGCTAACAGTGAAGGAAAACATCGTGAGAAAAACCACATACCATAGAAGAATTCTAAGTGTATGTCTGATCCACCAACTCACATTAGGCCAGCGTGTGTGGATTATGGCTTACACCCTTTCAGCTCTCTAGATAGAGGAGAGGAAATCCGACCCCAGCTGTGGGACATTGATGGGTTGTTATTATTTATTTAGTAGTCGATCTTATCGTTCTTTGTTTGGCCACCACTGCTTAGCTCCTATTGGCCGAAGCGTAATGTTATATAGCCTTCTTCGATAAATTGTCTATCCAAAACTAAGAGATTTTTTTTAAATCGGACCAGTAGTTTTTTTGTTTTCTTTTTAATAATATTCTACCACATTCACACAGCGCCATCTAGTCCCAAAGTAAGCAATTATATTTGCCTGTGTTATGGGTATTAAACAACTGATATACTACTTAAATACTTTTTTTTTAGTAAATACACACATATTATAGATAAATTACACCCAGACACAGAACAAACCTTTATGCTCATCACACAAAGATTTGTCCTGGGTGGGGATCGAACCCACGACCTCCGGCTTAGCAGTCAGGGTCACTAACCACTAGACCAACAGACAGTTCCTGAGAATATCTCGTGTAACCAAACAAACAAACTCTTTATTAGTATAGATTACTGATTTAACCCTAACATATTCTCCTCCCATTCTTCTTTTGAAGGCAAAAATTTAACTGTAATGATATTTCCAGAGTTACACGATGCAAAATGACATTCCTCTACAATGTGAAGTGTTAAGCCTACTGAATCAGCTGTTAACCCTAAGAGTGAACTATTGCATGCTGGATAGCGACCAGATATTCATCGGATTTCTGATGAAGCAGCTCGATTTGGTTGAACAGCATGAGATACCGTAAGTTTTTTGTCTTATAATTCTGTTCATCATAGATTCGTTGGTAGACTTTACTAAGCGATGGTGGCTGAATGGATAAGGAACCGGCAGTACCAATGTGGATTCCACTTTGTGGAATTTATATGTACTAGTCAAGTGACTTACCATCTGCTAACGGTAAAGGAAAACATTTGGAAATTAGGTGAGGCCTATGTTCAACAGTAGACGTCACTGGGCTAATATGATGATGATGATGATTGATCTACGACATAAAACATAAACGAAGCCGCGGGTGGAAGATAGTTTTATATAAGACAAACGCAAATACTTTACCAATATGTATTAATGATACTTGTTTCAGAGACTGTTGTGATTTAGTAAACAGCATACTAATGTTTTTGGTGCAATTATCTTCGTCGAAACATCACACAAAACAAATCATCGAGATTCCAAAGGTATGTTTTCCACACATAATAGCTGTTACCTATAAGGTGCGTCGAGAATATATACTAACGTCTAGTATATAAGGAGCGCCTAGAATATAACGAGCGTATACTATAAAAGTAGCGTTGAGTATATAAGGGGCGTCTAGTATATAAGGAGGGGTCTAGTAAATAATGGTTGTCTAGTATATAAATTCAAATTCAAAATATTTATTTGCAAATATGGGTAAATACATAGGTGTTAGCTTACATAAGTTTGTCCAGTCCATATTTTACCATTTCGGTGTGCAACTATTACATTAAAATTATTAGGTAGGTATAAGTATTAAATTAGAATGTGAAAAGATTTTACTCACAAAAACTTAAAGAGCGTCTAGTTTATAAAGAGCGTCTAGTTCATAAAGAGCGTCTAGATAAATGGAGGGTCTAGTATATCAGAATCTAGTATATAAGGGGCGTCTAGTATATATAGAGCTTCTACTATATATAGAGCGTCTAGTATGTAAAGAGCGTCTAGAATATATAGAGCTCCTAGTATATAAGAGCTTCTAGTATGTATAAGGGGCGTCTAGTATGTAAAGAGCGTCTAGGGTATAAGGCGCGTCTAGTAGTAGCAATATTAATTTATTTGTCAAAAAGGTGTCACAGATCAATACTTTTTTATTTCCAGTTGATACAGTTATGTGACGGATTAATGGCTTCAGGTGCTCATGTGGAATGTATCGCTGGTTTAGAACCCGTTGCTGTTAAAGTTTTCAGTAATATGGGAGGTATGTAATAATGCTATACATATTATAATTAGCTTTTTTATTTTAATATTCGTCATCATCATCATATTAGCCCAATAACGTCTACCGTTGGATGTAGGACTCACCTAATTTCCGCCACAGCGAGCGTCTTTAGCGGGATCTCAAACGCATGCGCATGCAGTAGCCTTGGCATTGTTGGCGGCTTTTTATTTTTAATTTCATTTGTAAATTGTTCCTACATACCAGCCGGACGAAGCCGCAGGCAAAAGCTAGTATAAAAAAAAACTGAATAATTGCAAGAATACGTACTGTTAAGAATATTAATTCAACTTATTAAAATTAGAGTCAGCAAAAACCCCCATCGCTTCCACATTTGTCTCCGATTCTATAAAAGCCGTAATACACCTGATTTTAGTTTTAGACAGTCATATATATTATTTAGTTACTCATATTAGCTCCGCCAAAAAAAACCCTCAAAAAACCCTCTCAGCTCTCTAGTTAGAGGAGAGGAGACCCGCGCCCAGCAGTGGGACTTAAGTACATATCACCATCATGGATATTATCGGTAGTCAGCGACTAATTAGTAGACTCAACACGGCTAGCTTGGCACCGGTCAATTTTGATGGAACGGTCATTCCGTTCAGCCAAACTGTAAAAGATCTAAGGCTTATTATAGACACGAACTTTAACTGGCAAGCTCAGGCAACCAGCGTCAGCCAAAGAGTCACTGGTACCCTTCGTGCCTTGTATCGCTTGAAGAACTTCCTGCCAGTGAAGACCAAGGTAATGATTGTGCAGTCCCTAATCTTTCCTTTATCATCCACCATATATACCATTAATGGTATCCTGATGATGATATTAGCTCCGCCAGTACCTAATAAAGTTCAGTGTAAATATAAGTGATTCATTTTAGCCGCAAAAAAGAGTTTTTTTTAAAAGACCCCAGGGGGCGCCATTCTAACAGTACGCTGATCTCAGAACCTTGCTGTTCACAGTTAAAAACATATTGTTTTATTCTTCAGGTACTAGTGTACTAGGCAGAGCTCAACAGCAAGAAGCCCAAGCGACTAGAGAGGTGCTCTTCTATATGCTACAGAAAACTATGCACCAACATAAGGTATGTAGTGATTGATTAGAGTTGATGATGACGTAGGCCACATACAATCATCGGTCCTATTGGAAATCTCTTGAGCAGGCCTATGTCCAGCAGTGGACGTACTACGGCTGATATGATATGATGACGATGATGATGAATTGGAGTAGTATTGTTCACACACAGCATCGGAGTTAGTCTACTATTAAATATATATACAAGTGACACTGTATAGCGTGCACACGTCAGGGTCATCCTTGATTGGCGAAATTATAAGAAATACTAGAAATCCCACGATGGCACGCGCTCCAGTCGTTCTTTATTTGGCTACTGCTCAGTTCCTTTTGGCCGTAGCGTAATGTTATATAGCCTGTAACCTTCCTCAATAAATAGGCCATCCAACTCAAAAATAATTTTTCAAATCGGACCAAAGTAGTTCCTGTGATGAGCAATGTCCTGCATTCTTAACTCTTTTGTCGACAGTATGTTTTTATATTATCTTTATTAAAAGGGCATCCAGAAAGCTTCTATCGCTGGTCTGAAATAACCAGCAAAACGCTTGTAAAATGTTTCAACCAAACATCTGTTGAAAGCAAACAGTTTTTACATCTATTATTTGAATTATAAAACAAAAACTCACGTTACATGCATTAAGTATTTACATACTTATTTTACTTGACATTTCTACCAGGTTAAAATGGTCGTGGTCACAAGATGACTAAGGCAGCTACGTAATGCATGAAATGAATGGCCAAACGGATAAGTGACCAAGTCATGCATATCAAGTTCAATTCCGATTTGTGTTTATATGTACTAGTCACACCATCTGCTGACGGTGAAGGAAAACATCGTGAGGAAACTCACATACTAGTAGAAGTAATTCTATATGTATGTGTGCGCGCTACAATAGATCACTAGTAACTGGTCGACGTAGCAAAGAAGCCTTTATGGCTCTAAACTAAAAATATTAATATATGTAGTCGTGTTGTATAACTTATTTATTATATTATAAACACAAACAATGATCTTATTCTAGTACGGAAACACTACATTTTACAAAATGATAAAATATGGGGCACGCACACGCCCTGACGCGACGCCCCGAGAAAAGTTGAGTGGCGTCCATCGACAGTAGCGCCAGCGTTAGCGTTCGGGGTTCTCACCGTGATTGGTTGGCGCGCTACATTATAATAATGCATGATACCCGTTTGATAATTTAAAAAAATATCATGCATCGTGAAATTACTTATTTTTATTGTAATCCCCAAGTTCCCCAACTCACAAGCAACAACTAATCCATCTTTTTCCCACAGGTGCTAGACTTAGTATCATGCGTGCTATCGGTATCACAAGAGCATCCAGAGAGCTACTACCGCTGGTCTGAGTTAGCCAGCGATACGCTTCTGAACTTGCTCTCTCAAACATCAGTGGAGTGTGATACACATCAAGCTATAAGCTCGCTGGAAAGGCTGCTGGATACAGTGTATAAGGATGTATTATTAGAACAGACTAGGATTGAGAGTTTATTGAAGATATTGTTTAAGGCGCCGCCTGATCAGGTCAGTTGATTTGGTTTTTTTTATTGTATTTATTTTGTTATGACGTTAACATTTAAAATTACAAAAAATATAGAAATAAATTGTGTTTGGTATCTATTTTACCTTAATTTAACCTTAACAAAATTATATACAAGAATCAGCTCACAAGCTAGCAGATAAACAATTATTATACTATTTTATTATTATCAGTTGTTAAGTAATGGATACTAGACATGACTAGCATTAGCTTAGTTTGGGACTAGATGGCGCTGTGTGTGAGTGTGTAATTATTATTTAGGTAAATTATGGCCTATGTGTTTTTATGATCAAAACCAATGCAGAAGCTTTTGCGTCACAGATTCGGTGTTTTAAATAACTCAGATTTCAAATTACGGATGCGCATTGTGTGAAAGGTGTAAAGGAAGACTTATGAAACAAATTTAATCTATTTTTTTTACAGACAACAACACCATTCAAACTAAAACTACGCTACCTATCAATAATAATGGTGCTTCTCCGAAAAATACTAATATTAATACCCGAAACAGAGATCTTACTATCGATAAACGATTTAAAATCGACTAGTGTATCACCACAATCGATTTTTTTCAACGTCAAAACAGACATAGACCCGCTAAACGTACAAAATGTTAATGAAAACTGTGCGAACCTATCGCCTGACGTTGTACTGGTCCGGTTTTTGTTCAAAACCTTGACATATGCAATAGTGGAAATGGGTAATGTCTATGAAAATGTTGATAATGATCAGAATAAGTTGCTGTATTCGGTGTGCGTCAATATTATTGTTCAGGTGAAGCATATGCTGCATTTGACTGGTGAGTTTTATTGTATAGTTTTTTACTTTATAAGAAGATGATACGCTGACACAAAAGTAAGATGTAGGCGGTATGCAAAAATTGCATTGCATACATTTGTCCTGAAGATGAGTTCCTTACGGAACTGAAACCCGGTCGACAGTCCCGATTTCCTTACGTGAATGACCCGTAATTTAATATAAAAAAAAAACACATACATACAATCGAACATATGACCTCCTCCTTTTTTGAAGTCGTTTAAAAATATGTCGAAATTCCACGTTAGTTTTTATCATATATATGCATGTTATGAGTAAAATATGTTGGTGAAAAATGTAAGCGGGTTGGCGGTTTTGGTTTTGCTAATTTTAGTGACAGACGAACTAACTAATAAATTTATTATAATTTATAAGTATTAACCACTGCCTATGGATTTTGGCAGTTTTAGCAACAAAGCCAAGTCGGTAAACATAACATGGAACAAATACGTGCGTGTGTTAAAATATTATTTTTCACAAGTTATTTATTCAATAAGATATTTACACCATATCTTAAAAATTATACACAACTAATCTATTTAAAAAAAAAAGAACCAGATACTTTATTCACAGGAAATTCTGATTGAATATCTGATTGAGGTCAGATTCCTGAGAAAACGTACCCAAAAGGTTAGCCATATTACCGCGTTCAATGGCAAGGCTACGTTGTTTGTTTATTTTAATTTTGTAATTGGTCCATGTTGACTTTGAAATAAATAAATTAAATTCTTTGTTTATAAATTAACATAATATACCGTCTTATTTTCAGACGGCTGCCTATTCCCGCTAACGGCTAAAACAGCTCAAAATCTACTGCACAACGAACAAAGCGGATTAAACACGGGCTTGTACAGTCCCGAAGAGAACATACCTCTGGATTCTCTCAACGTGATATGTCTCAAGTCTGCGTATAGGATACCGCTGCTTACTGTGCATTGGTCGCATTTGTTGATAAGGTAAGGTAACTAATCAAGCTCTTTAAGAGGGTTCATACAGAAGTATGGCAACGTCGCTATATAGTGTCATATTTCGTGGTTTTCGAAAGTGTTTAAAAGGTACGAAATCATCGCGTTTACAGTTCTATTTATATGCAAATAACATTTAGGATCATATGTTAGGTCGTTGACCCTAAGGATTAGCTTGGAAGGGAAATACTCAGCCGGACAGCTGAGTATTAGGGAGAGGATAGTTCACTGTACCAACCGGCCAGGCTGGGTAGCCCTTGAACCGTAGAAGAGTACAGATGAACTAGGTAGGGAAGAAGAGAGAAAGGAAACGCACAAGACGATTGAACTTGTTTATATTAAAAATTGCTTATTTATATATACATTTTTGGTCACACAACTATATGGTCATACACAAGCTAATATTTATTACTTTTTAATACACATTCACGTAATTCTAAAAAGTGTATTGAAAACATTAAAAAAAAAATAGCTCCGATTAAATAATTAATTGGAGCTTTTTTTTAATATAATTTTGTATAATTTCTTACATACATGCTTTGCCTCGACAATAGCAAATACAACTAAAAGAAGAATTAGTCAAACCGATCGAGCCGCTCTCACGTGAATCCATCACATAGTTTTGGCGATCCGATTATTTATATAGATTTTATAATTAATGTGTTTGTTAAATTACTATAAAACTGGTCTACGACACGTATTTTATTATAAGGAATAGTAAATACCTTATTTATTTGCCCGACGTTTCGATCGAAATACACCGATCGTGGTCACGGGCTGACTGAGGTGGCTGCCGAGCGTTGTCCTCGATGCACGCGACGAAATAAGGTATTTACTATTCCTTATAATATAATACGTGACGTAGACCCGTTTTATAGCAATTTAATTTAATATGTGTACAAGTCGCGAAAGTTTAAAAGTTTTTAATGTGTTTGTTATTTGTGAACTAATTGTTATTTTGCATTTGAATATTTACGTACCATTATGTTATGGTAGAATGTGTCGGAACTATTATTATTTAACACTAGAGTAACCACATTTTGTTGTCTTTTAAAATTAAAAAAAAAAAAAAAAAAAAAAAAAACGACTTTTTAACTTAATATATTCGATATGCTTTACAGGCTAAATTTCCTGTCCCACAAATATTGGCAGAAACTAATAGGCTTCGCTCGCAACCTTCCCCTGAGTGCTGACTGCAGTGACACGCAGCTGTTAAGAGTTGATGTTCTACAGATTGCCTGCGTCATGGCTTACTGCGAATATTTTGTGAGTTTGTATATTTTTAATTCATCTATATAGTGACGGATTAAGAATACCTTATGTCACTCAACCCGTGGGTGTCGTACAAGGTGACTAAGGGAGTAACCTTGTGCAGACAAGAGCACTGCGAGAAAAGGAAAATTCGAAACAAACCCAATACCAACCCGTCTGGTCAGCGTGGTATAGTAGGCTAAATTCCCTCCACATTCTTTGGAGGAGACCTGTGTCCAGCCGTGGGACTTTTATGGGTTGAAATGATGATGATGATTTACGAAAAAAAAATATTTAAGTATTATGTCAGTTGTCTAGTCTAAGTATCCATATTACAAGCATTAGTTTAGTTTGGGACTAGATGGCGCTGTGTGTTAATGTCCAAACATTATTATTATTATCTCAGAAAGTTGATGAATTGCCTTGTTGATTCATCTTAGATTTTTTTTTATCTCTGGTTTGTAAATTGTGTATAATTTAGTTGGCTGTGTATTAATTTTAAAAATTATATTAAACTAAATAGTTTAACATAATTTTTGTAATATATAAACAACAACCATTTTTGTCCCAAATGAACTAAAATATGTATATATTTATATATTATATGTGTATATATTTCCAGGTAGAAAATGGTCTATCAGAAGCGGTACACCTAACCTGGCTACTAGTCAACCGGGTCCATATCCTCGTTAGTCAGTACCGTGAGGATATCGTCCAAATTCTCATAGCCAAAGTGCAGCAGACAGCTGGTGCTTCAGGGTTGTTGCTGCAAGCGATTGCTGCTAGGTGCCAAAGCTGCTTGAAGGTATACAATTTTAAGCTGTATTTCTGTACTTAAAGTTTATATTCAAAAAGTTCACTGCTGGACGTAGGAAATGCCACTAGGCAGTTTTGAATCATTTAGAACCGGACAGCAAATCTCTAAAGTGTGATATTTTAAATGCCACCCTAAAATGAACTCTAATACCTAAATTCTTGTGTGTATTTTTGAGGAAATCGTTTAATATTTGTCAAATTAATTTTGTTTCTAGGACGAATTCGCATTAAATACGTACAAAATATTATCACTTTGCCACGAGAGTCAGTCGGGTGCTTTGGTATTCCTTATTTGCCGTATCATCAGCAAACTGGAACCTGCCATCGCTGTGAGGTAAGCAGTCGTTTTAAGTAACAAAATATTTAAGCAATATCATAATTTGGTTTGGACATGTCGAGAGAATGAATGAAGGAAGAATGGAAAAACAAATATATGAGGCGAATGTGAAAGGAAACGTTGAAATGGGCAGACCTAGAAGAACGTACCATGACCAAATAAGAGACGTTCTAAAGAAGGGACAAATCAGGAGTACCCTCAACCGGCGAGAATGCGTGAAAAGACTGATGAATGTTGAAGAAGACAAAGATGTATGTCAGAATCGTAGCAAGTGGAAGGAAATATTCTCTGCCTTCCCCTCTGTTGGGAAAGAGGCGTGATCTAGATGTATGTATGTATGTATGTATGATTTTGTTAAATTATCTGTATTTAAAAAAAAAATGTGAATAATATGTATGCATGGCAATTTGAGAAAAGTCTCAAGTGACTGTTTTGTTACTATAGTTAAGAATAACTCTAAATTAAGAACTTAAAAATAATGGGTAATGGTGTTGCTAGTCGCAAAATTCGAGAACGTCTGGACCATATTTTTTTTTGCTTTCAGGTTCGCCAAATTAGCAATAGAAAGATGTAAAATGCTGAAAGAGTTACCAGTTGACAAAATAAACGTGCAATTATCTAAAGAAGACATTCAGGTTGCTCTAGAGTTGCTGCAGAGGAATAAGATTCATACTCGGTGAGAATACGTCTCATATTTATTTACTGGACTTTTAGAATCGGTTCTTTGATTTGCCTCCTATTATATGTCGGCACAAAATCGCTCGCAGTGGCGGAAATTAGGTGCGGCCTATTTTCAACAGTGGACGTCATTGGGCTGATATGATGATGATAGGTATGTTGGTACTGTGGACCTGGTCAAGGTTGCAGGCGGCACAGGATCGCTCGCGGTGGCGGAAATATAGTTGAGGACTATGTCCAGCTGTGGACGTCGTTGAGCTGATATGATGATGATGATATGTAGGGTTTTAATAGGTATCCTGAACTATTGCCACCTCTGCCATCTGCCACAAAAAAAGAAGTGAACAACTTAATTTATTTGAATAAAAATGAATGAATAATGTGTTGTTTGAATTCTTAAAAGTCCGACATTAAAAAAAAATAATAAAAAAAAATCTCGACAAAAGTTTCTCTGGTAACTGGCAGAATACCACAAGTACACTAAAAAATTTAAATAAATATTTTTTCCTCAGATATTCAGCACTAGTGGTGGAATTAAACTCACTAGCATCGAGCGTGTTCGACTTATCGCCGCTGGATCTATCACAAGACAGAGCTATCAATCCACAGTACATCACCACGACTAATATTGACGCTAACTGGCTAATGAACCAGGTTAAAAACAGGTAAATAGATATAAAATATAATATTGTCACAGTATTCACACACCATTCATATTATGTTGATGAAACATAGCCTACGTGCTTCCCCAGGTTCTAGATTATCTGTAGGTCAAATTTCATGAAATTAATGAGTTTCAAATTATATATCTACTTATGAAATGTTACGTAACTGCTCATTCGAGCCTGGCACGTATTGAATGCACAAATATTTTATTTTATTTATTTATTAGGGATTAACAAACAGTTACACACTGGCATAATTACAATGAATGCCTTAATTAATAAATGTGTACTCACAACTTTATCCACAGAATATAATTAAGTATACAAAATATGAAAATTTTTGCATGTTAACATTTAATTGATTGAAGAGTGAAGAAAAAAAAAACACTATAATACAAATACACATACAAATATAATGATATAAGTCACTGTAGGAAGCAAATAATGCTATTATTTTAACTGTTTGTAAATAATACTTGACTTACGAAATTTTTACTGAAATTTATTGGAAATTACTGCGGGTTAAATGATAGACAATAACAGACCAAACACACTGGATGCGTAAGCGTAGACGTGTACGTACGACTGAATTGTAATGTATGGAACTGTATGAGACATGACACACCGCTTGCGTAACGTAGACGTAATGCGTAGTCCCAGTTCTCTCAGTGGTACGTGCGTGTTAACGCTTACGTAACCAGAGTGTGCCTTAAGTCTTATCTAAAAAAATGAGCTACCAATTCTATACAAGTCGTACCTACAGTGTTTAGCGAGCCTAATGTATTTTCCACTGATACCTACAAGTTTTCATTTAATTACTTTTAAGAAAACATTTCACGATAAACCACAAAATTCAATCTCTCATTTCACAGATGCTGCCAAAGCGACTGTAAAATACCAAGAATATCAAGACAAAATGAATTAGCACACTTCCTATCGAATCTTACAAAAGACGACCTTACTACCGTCATAACATGTCCGGAATTCGATCGCAAACTACTCAGCAATTGCTTCATAATCACCTGCGACAACTATATAAGAGAATTCCTCAACATCATCTCCGTTCAAGAAATAAAAGAGTATGAGAAAGAGTGCGCAAGAGAACATAGAGAGATGAAAATAAGAGAAGAGATGACGTCATCGGTCGACAGCAATAAATTGAACGTTGTGAATACGTTGCACGTGTTCAAAAAAAGCGACAATAAAGAGTCAAAATCTCAATTTTTCATACCCATTACTGATGGCGAAAATATGAAAGAAAACTTCGGAAATTTGCAGATTTCTGACGAAGATTTCGAATTGGAGCCGCCAGAGTTGTCAGACTTGTACAAAATTGGTATTGGTGTTCTAGAAAAATGTTTGTCAGACATAATACGGCTGTTTCCCAAACAGATTAGGCCTTTGAGTCAGTCAGAAAACTTTAGTCTGAACGCTGAACAGACAATCGATAGGTACACAAAGCGATGTCATCAAGTATTCCAAGACAAATTATTTTACCAAGAATTTATAACGCTACAAACTATTCTAACTGGATTTCTATCATCCTTACATAGACTTATACTCTTTATAGATGAGACAGACTGCGATTTACTCGACAAATGTATAGAAAACATTCTACCTACAACCTTAGCTAAGAACATAGCCATATTTGCAGTCATATCTTTGCAATACCTATCTTTTTTAATAAAAAATAAAAAGATAGTAGAAACGCCTGTTCATGCAGAGGTTTCGTTTCGAGTGACGGCCACTGTGACGGATAACGTGGTGGTCGATCACGTGGTTGGAGTGACGATAGATAACGTGGCGAAAGCTTTGAGTTTCGACGAAATTTGGACGGAGTTGAATATTGATTCAAATTTGAATAGAACGCAGTCGGCTGTTAGTTGTTTGTATGCGGTTGTTAAGTATTTAGTTAAGGTAAGTTTCATTTTGTTTATAGCAACACTTTTTTTTTTTTATACGACGACGGTGGCAAACAGACGTACGGTCCGCCTGATGGTAAGCGGTTACCGTAGCCTATGGGCGCCTGCAACACCAGGGGCATCACGAGCGCGTTGCCGACCCTTAAGAAACCTATTCACTCCTTTTTTGAAGAACCCCATACTGTAGTCCCTTGGGAAAACCTCGTTAGGGAGTTCATTCCACAACCTGATAGTTCTTGGGAGGAAATTCCTCTGGAACCGCGCGGCAAGGTCAGTCCATCATGGGTGACCGTTTGTGGCCATTTCATTCTCGAGCGTCTCCGTGCTTCGGAAGGCACGTAAAGCCGTTAGTCCGGTTATCACTTAATGTGGTAGTCGTTAAGTTGGAAGTCTTCTGGGCGACTTAATAAATTCCAACCCAGGATCTGCCTCAAGCCCACACGATAAGAAGAAGAAGAAGACTTGTAAAACACCCTAAAATAATATAAAAATGTTTCAGGATACCAAACCAATAACACCGAAGTACTACATGCAATACAACGACCAAGGCCCTAAACCAGACATGATAATTACTGGGGACAAGCTGATCACATTACTAGAGTACTGGGAACAGAACTTCTACACTAACAGTAGCTCTGAGTATCTCGAGAAGTGCTATAGAGAGCCTGTTGAGAGCTTGCTTGTTAGTATATCTAGGTAAGACTTTTATTATATAGCACAACTAACTTTGATAAAATACATACATACATATAGATCACGCCTCTTTTCCAACAGAGGGGTAGGCAGAGACCATTTCCTTCCACTTGCTACGATTCTGACACATATCTTTGGCTTCTTCAACATTATAAATTCCACAAAGTGAAATTCACATTAGTACTGCTGGTCGGAATCGAACTCGGACCGCGTGTTTCGCACACCGGTCACTTATCCATTCAGCCACCATTGCTTCAAGAATATAAACATATTTAATGTACAATATTTCAGGTTAGACATAGTAAGCCATATAGCACTGATCCCTCCAATTGCGTGGTCGTCGGTAGACGTCGTGTCCAAGAAGGATCATCTACAAAAGATCGACTTGCCTCTGCAAGCGTTGCAAGATATGGACGTTTTGGAAGCTTTCTTGTTTAGGTAAGAATTTCCTTCCTTATATAGGGTCTATCTGCAGAGACGGCAATTAGCAGTAATCTATCATTAACACAATTTTTTCATTGAATAATCGTCTTTAGGCGTATAGACTTAAGTATTACACGTTTTTACTAAATAAACTTTAAAATTAAGTGACGTCTCTGAGTACGGCAGTATCTTCTATACTTAAAATAAAATTGTAATTTGTCGATATCTGTACAGAAAGAAAGAAAGATACATTTATTCTGTGCAAGGTGGCCACACTAACAACATTAAATAAACAATACAGAAATAATAATAAAAAGATCACAAAAAACAATAAATAACACGAGTGTCCTTTTAGAGCCACAGATCCTAAAACAATTTTTTTTATTTTTTTTATCTTTGTAGATTTATACGCGCATCACACAAAATCTACTTCGTGGTATTGAATGAAGTTATCACCAATTTATTGCTAGATTTCTGACATAAAAAGGCCCCCCTTAATCGCAGAAAAATATTCTTATTCCCACTGGTTTACGCGAACCGAATTACGCGTGGGTGAAGTCGCGAGCGATAGCAAGTTAGTAATATCTAAAAACGCCATCGCTTCGTATTTTTCTAAACGGTTTTTTATTAATAATGGTGTTCGAGTGTGTTCGATAATGGCTGGCCTAATAGATAAAACGATATCTGATAGAATTTTACTTCCGCCAGCGGCTTAATAATTTTAATCTACCTCATAAATCACTCTATATATTGGTGAACACAGCATTTAAGTCCGTTCGGTAATATAATTTTTGAGTTGACCGCGTAAATACGCGGCGCAGAATTTGTTTTATACTAACGAGTACATTTCAAAAAACGTTTCAGGGTAAACTTGATAGGCTGGTCATCAAAGAAACAATTCGAGGAGATGTGGGTGGGACTGCTGGGCGCGCTGCAAGGTAACGGCACACACTGGGCGGTGCGCGGGATCACGCAACTGTTGCTGAGCGCCGCGCCACAAGTGCGCAGGAAAGGGATGCTGCATGTACCCAGGCATTCTTGTAGAGTAAATGAGGGGTACGTTCCGAAATTTAATTCCTTAACTCTTTATTGTACACAAAAAAATACAAAACAACACAACACAGAGAGAAAAGACATGTACATAGGCGAGCTTAACTCAAATTTGAGTTTTCTTCCAGCCAACCCCAAAGTGTAGAGGAAAGAAATATATAGCGAGAGAGCAAAAGAAGTGTACAACGAAGTAAAGGTGAAAGAAAAACAAGAATAGCATAGATTTGGAATACCATAATGTATACCGTCGAAATAGATATTGAATAAATATCCATCAATAAATAAATAGATTTAGATATTTTTAAATATTTTTTTTTCTTTTTAAAAAGACAACGACCACTCTTGGGAACAAGCCGTGTGTCGCGGGGGACTTTACAAACATACATTAATGGACACAAAGTACACCGAGACTCGAAACAAATAATTATGAACGACACAAATAATTGCCCCGTGTCACGTCACTTCACACCAGTAACATCGCCTTGCTGGGTGACGTGGGTTCGATTCCCACACGAGACAAATATTTGTGTGATGTATAATAGTCGTCAATATATACATATATATAATAATATATTTATCGGAAATTAGGTGAGGCCTATGTTCAACAGTGGACGTCATTGGGCTGATATGATGATGATGATGATGATAGTCGTCAATAAAATTGCTTTACCACCCTTAGAGTAAATGTCGTTTGCATTTCACAAAACAATAATGTCCAATTTTGCTTGCATGTGACTTCAGTACAGTAATAGTTGTCATCAATAAAGTTTTGTTAAAAGTGGTATAGCAATCATGTGGTCGACTATACTTATATATATTTGTTTGAAGTCTGGGTATATTTTGAAACTAAACTTATAATTTACAATCGCTACTATTTATTCCAGAATCCAACGTCTCCGCGGAATATTAGTGGGCACATCGGCGTACAGTATATTTGAAAACGTGAACTTAGAACGGGTGCCTTTAATGAACGACGGCTTCGATGGATATCATAACGCGCAGTTCAACACTGAGTACTTGAAGTTAGCTTCTGGTGAGTTGAATGATAATATTAAAAAAAAAACCGGTTAAAAGCATGGAAAACCATGCTCAATGTAGGGTACCGCAGCAAAAGGGCGTATCTTCATAGCGCTTACGCCCTTAAGGGTACTGGAAACTATAAGGGTTCCCTTTTGCCATTTTGGCTACGGAACTCTGCAAATAACAATCTCATGCCCTCAGCCCTACAACTACCTTAAAATACATTTTTTTTTAACATTGGAACTGAATCATTGTTTAAATTTACAGCATAGTTTATTTGTCTAAAAAACCCGTTCTTATGAATTAAGTTCTACCCAAAACGGTTTTTAAGTGTTTTTGTATTTAAAAAGTATTACTTTTACGAATGTTCCAGATATAACGGATGACGGCAGCTACAGAGTGAAGCGAGAAGTGAAACGTGTACGCAGAAACAAGGACATTGACCTCAACAGCTGCCTGCAAATACTCATGGATGTTACGTCACAAATGTTGGAACCTAAGGTATATAATTATTACATATTTTTTATAATTTTAGCTTTAAAACTATAGGTATATTTTCGGGCCGGGCAAAAACGGTATTTTACGTTTTTCAGTCAGAAAATTCACATGCGATGCCCCTCTGCCTACCCCTTCGGGGAAAAATGCGTTCTGCTATATTTTATGTTCATGATCAGTTCTTAAATTAAAAAGAAAAAATATCTGAATTCATTCAAAGTAAATGATGAAATACTACATTTATTTAGGTACTATTTCATCACTACAACCCATAAACGTCCCATTGCTGGGCAAGAGTCTCCTCCAAGCATTGTAAAGGGAATTTAGCATATTACGCTGGCCAGACGGTTTGGTGGTTTTGTTTCAAATTTTCCTTTTGTCATTGTGCTCTTATCTTGTTGTTAGTCCCTTAGTCGCCTTTTACTACACCCACGGGTTGAAATGGGGTAGTGATATTATGTATTCTTAATCCGTCACTACTATGTACTATTTATTAATTATGTTTCGAATTATAAACATTTTATTGGAATCAATTTTCTCAGAATTTTTTTGGCCTCTTAAAACTATAACAGTTTTGTAACTCTGTCTACGACATCCCATGTAATAATGTCATATAAAGTGCGAACAGATAAACATGCTATTTATCACAGTTATATTTAAAAAAATAGTGGAAATAAAATAATTTCTGTATAAAAACGTTTTCAGCCTGAAAACGTTTCACACTCATTTTATTCGTAAGACAAAAGTTTATCTGCCACCTCGATAGATGGCGTTGTGCCGGTTTCCTGAATCGCGATATGGTTTCGTTCACACCTCCGTATATAAGGCTTGCGGCGACTTGACGAACTACCTCTTACGACACTTCACAGAAGTGTATTGTGATTTTTTTTTGTAAATCGAGTGGTGTTAAAGCCATAGATTTTATCTTACATTTAAATTAAATTAAATTTTTATTAAAAAATTGGACTGGTTGCGGCGCGCGGCTCCGCTTGCATATTTTGTTCAATATTGTTTGTTACTCAATGTTAATTTATTGTAATGGAACATTTAATCATTTTATAAATGAAGTTTTTTTTAAGATTATTGTAATTTATGGGATATTTTCATGCAAACAAAATTAACAAATTCTCTGCAATATTAGTGTTGATTAATAACCAATCAAAATCTTTATTTGCTTAGAATATAGGTACAGTCGAGTTCATTAATATATTGGCAGTTGGCACCATCAAGGATTCAAAATTTTGTGAGCGTTGAAAAGCTCAATAAATACTATAGAACCTATGGATCAAACATATGTCCTCATGTGAATGGTTCAATAATTAATATGCTGTACATTATGCAATAAGTTGTAGTCACCCTTTGCAACAAAAATATCTAATGATGGTGCCAATATATTAATGAACTCGACTGTACAAAGATTTATTGTTTTAAAGTTCCTGTATATTCTACCAAGATAAGCCATGCAAATTATTTCTCATTTATACAGGGTGGAATTTTGTGATGCCACCTGGAGGGAAAGTACTTAAAATACTGGAGATAACATGTATGTATGTGTGTGTCAGGCGGGCACGGGGCTGGCGGCGCGCGTGGCGCTGGTGTGGTGCGTGTGCTCGGCGAGCGGCGTGTTCGGCGCGGCGCGGCACTGGTGGTGGGCGGGCGCGCTGCACGTGGCGCTGGCCGCCGCGCCGCAGCGCGCGCTCACGCAGTACAGCGCCGCCGCGCGCGCGCTGCTGCTCGCGCTCTCCGACTCCATGTGCGTGCTCGAGGGACTCGACGGACTGCAGGTCACTTGCTTATTATACTTACATTTCAACCCATAAACGTCCCACTGCTGGACACGGATCTCCTCCAAACATTTTGGCCTACTATACCAGACGGGTTGGTGTAGGGTTTTGTTTCGAATTTTCATTTTCTCGCAGTGCTATTGTCTGCTTAATTTAGGTCCCTTAGTCGCCTTTTACGTCACCCATGGGTTGGGTTGAGATGGTGTAGTGACATTATGTACATTTAATCCGTCACTGCATAGACTAAAAGTGACCGTGATTTCGTAATTCACTGACTGGCCTGTTGGTCTAGTGGTTAGTGACCCTGACTGCTAAACCGGAGGTCGTGGGTTCGATCCCCACCCAGGACAAATCTTTGTGTGATGAGCATAAAGGTTTGTTCTGTGTCTGGTTGTAATTCTATCTGTATATCTATAATATGTATGTATTTACAAAAAAAAAATGTATTTAAGTAGTATATCAGTTGTTTAGTACCCATAACACAAGCAAATATAATTGCTTACTTTGGGACTAGATGGCGCTGTGTAAATGTGGTAGAATATATTATTATTATATTAAATTGACCCGCGAGCGAGCGTACAGAGTAGACGTGTGCACAAATTTTATTTTATTTCACAAAAACAATACACAGCAATCTAAGTTTACGACGCTTATCAACAAAGTTGATATTTCCTTGCTACTGAAAATCGTCGCAACACGCCTGCCACAGCCGTGACAGCTCTTCACCCCCTCGGGGAAACGAGACGGACTGCGAAACAGCGACATCTCATCTCACTCATACAGCGGTGTGGTGGTGTGCGCGCGCGCACAAACAAGTAAGCATATAATAATATCTATAACTCCCTACAATGGATAAACAGACCTTCCAACAGGCCTCTAATACGGATCCGGATGGCAATAAAGACTCGATAGCAACTGCTTCCTATACGGAGACACTAGGTAAAATTGGTGGGGCACAATCACAACCTGATCTAAGATATGCTCACAGTGAAGTGAACGCTGAATCTCCTCAGCATAAAGTGACATTTCGCCAAAAGAGGAAGCAACCGGACGATGATCTGGCGGGACAGTTTGCAAATTTTCAGTCTGATATAAAGTCACTATTAAAAGATATGGCTAAAACCCAAGCCGATAGCTTAAATAGAATAACACATGATGTATCGCTGATAAAGGATCAGGTAAACCAAATTAAGACAACAACGGACCACCTATCAACGGAACAGGAGAGTATCAAATTGCAGCTGCTGAATATTTCAGGATTTAAATCAGACATAGAACAAAAAGTCAAAGCTATTGAAAACGACATAGCAACTCTGAAATTATCCTCGAATACCGCTCCACAAATTTCTTCCCTATCTGTTAAGTACGAGGATTTTATCTCTGAAACTAATGAACGATCTCGCAGGGAAAAGAATATCATAATAAATGGGATAAATGAAGTGCACTCATCGATTATTGAAGAGAGACAAAACCATGATGCATCTGAGGTGAATAAACTCATCAAAATGGCCGTTCCAAACTGCGCAGAACCTATCAAATTAATTCGACTTGGAAAATATAATTCTAATCGATCAAGACCAGTAAAAGCTATCTTCAAGTCTGCTGACGTAGCCAAATCGATCCTGCGCAATAAATCGAACATAAAATCCGAGACATGCAAAATTCACACTGACGAGACACCTGCCCAGCAAAAGTACCGTGTAAATTTACGGAGCGAACTTAAGCGCCGCCAGGATGAAGGAGAGGAGAACATTACTATAAAATACATACATGGGATACCTAAAATCATTACTACAAAGACAAAAAACGAATAACGCATGGTGATAACACAGTTATCATACCTACTAATAAAATTACACACGAAATTAGCGATACATACCAACACCTAGTAAACAACCCAAAGTCACTGAAGTTTCTGTATGCCAATGCACGCAGCATTGTTAAACCAGGCAAACTCGACGAGCTAAAGTGCGTTATACAATGTATATCCAGCCCTGTACATATTATAGTATTAACAGAGACCTGGATTAAATCGGAATCTGAAGCTGAGAGACTAAAAATACCCAGCTATACTCACTATTTCAACTTCAGAGACAATACCAGAGGCGGCGGAGTATCCATCTTTATAAATGATTGTCTAAAACACAATCTAATAGAAAAATCGTCCAAAGACAACAACCACTTCTTATGGATACATATCAATAAATATTCATTGGATATTGGAGCGATCTATAGGTCTCCAAAGTCAAAAGATAGCGATTTCCTCGAAGATTACTCAATGCAACTGATGAACAAAAAGCGGGCTGTGATCTTTGGTGACTTTAACTATGATTTACTAGCGCCTAACAGGTCCATTAATACTTATAAAAAAATGCTATATGAGAATGGATTCATAGTGCTGAATAATGTGGATCCCCAGTATAGTACCCGTGACGCACAATCCCGAAAATCTATACTAGACCATATAACTACCAACATAAAAAATCATCCTTTCCACATGACCGTTATCGACTCGGCTATGTCAGACCATAAACAACTATACTTAGAAATCGGCAAATTTACGCCTACGACTAAGCAGAAAATACAATATTATGCCTTAGACTATGATTCACTTTACAAAAATGTCAATGATATGGTCAGGAATAATTATGACAGTAATTACGACACCCTGGAAGGTATATTGGTAAAAGCCGTACAGAACAACAAAATTTCTAAAACTAAAATTCAAAACTCTGTTAAAACTGACTGGATCAACAGAGATATAATAACAGCTATTCATACAAGAAATCAACTATGGCGTATCCACAAGAACAACCCTAATGATGAGGCTACTAAACAAGAGTTTATAACTGTAAGAAACAAAGTGACGGAACTAATACAACATACTAAGAGTAACTACTACCATAAAGCTTTTAATGACTGTGTTAAAAAGCCTCTAAAGATGTGGAAACTAATAGGTAGCATAACTAATAATAAGATAAAAACACATCCTGCACCACCAAAACTAGATACCCCGACGGGTCCAATCACAGATAATAAAGATATATGTGATTATTTCAACAGGTTCTTTGCCACTATAGGATCTGTCTTAGCTAATAATATTAAAACAATACCTCAAACGCTCACTATACACACACAGCCATGCACCCAAACGAAAAATAAAGTATTACTTAATTTTACGCCAGCTACGATTGATGAAATAGGTAAGATCATTGATAATCTCAACCCAAATACAAGCACGGGCCTAGATGGTATTAGCTGTAAAACACTAAAATGCGTCAAAAATTTAATAATTAATAAACTAACCGATTGCATAAACTATAGCTTAGAAAATGGCATTTTCCCAGACACACTTAAAATAGCAAAAGTCACTCCTGTATTTAAATCAGGGACTAAATGTGACCCTAACAACTACCGACCCATTTCTGTGTTGCCCACTATCTCTAAAATTTATGAAAAAGTAATTTATGCTCGTCTTAGTAGCTTCCTTGACTCAATTAAGTTTCTCTATAATAGGCAATATGGTTTCCGTGCCAAGTCTAACACATTATCTGCAACCATTGATTTGATTACAGATCTCAAAACTAATATAGATGACAAATGCCTTGCTCTTGGTATATTCATCGATTTGCGAAAAGCATTTGATACCATTAGTCATGATTTACTCCTACAAAAACTGTATAATATAGGAATAAGGGAAACCGCCCACGATATATTTCGATCATATTTCTCTAATAGACAACAGATTGTTCGCATTGGCGAAACTCAGAGCAAGCATGAGATCCTTACCTTTGGTGTGCCCCAAGGATCAATCCTCGGGCCTCTAATGTTCCTCATTTATATCAACGACATACAAGACTTAGGTTTAACGGGAGACAAAACGCTTTATGCAGATGATACTAGTTTATTCTACTATGGAAATGACACTAAGCTTATTATTAAACAAGCCCAACAAGATCTGCACGCTCTCTATGAATGGTTCCAATACAATTTATTAACTATAAATGCATCTAAAACAAATTACATAATATTCAGTGCCAAAAATAAAAAAATAGAACCTCACCAACCACTATACATTAATAATGAACAAATTGTCAGAGTAAATTCAGAAAAATATCTAGGTCTAAATTTAGACAAACATCTCACATGGCAGTCACACATAAATAAAATAGAATCTAAACTATCAACAATTATGAATACGCTTAAGGGCACCGTTCGATGTTTTCCAAAATCCGTAAAATACCTTATATACAATTCCATGGTGAAACCCCATCTTGAGTACCTAATAGAAGTGTGGGGTAGTGCCGCGAAAAGTAATTTAAAGTCACTGCAAATATCTCAAAACAAAATCGTTAAAATGCTATTCCACTACAACTATCTAACGCCGACAGAAAAAATATACAAAGAAACAAAAATAATGACCTTATCTCAGATATATAAATATAACACGTGTTTACTAGTTAGGAAAATTCTAGATAAAAATATACAAACTAAATTAGTATTTACAAAAAAGGGACAAACACAAAACAGAATAACTAGACGAATAAATAACCTATGTTTAATACACCCGCGAACTAATTACGGAAAGAAAAATATTTTATACGAAGGAGCCCAATTATACAATAAATTGCCAAATAACATGAAGGAAATACAATCGTTTAATTTATACAAAAAAACACTAAAGTTCCACATCTTGAAAGACTTTCATAGATTTTAATACTTACTGCTATTGTCATTGTATAACTTCTCACTTGCTATCAGACACAGATACGTAATACAAACTTTAACAAATCTTTAGCCTACCTACATTTAATTTTGTAAAAATATTTTAGATGCACCGTCAAATGAAATTACGCTCGTAGTTATAGATTTACTTTTAAGTTTATCATGTATTTCTCAATATAAGTGAATTGTATTCTTTTTTGAGAAAATAAATGTCTTAAACCAGAAATTCAGTTTCCGTTTCTATAGCTGTATTTTTATAAATGTTTTGGGTTGGTTGGAATTTTTTTTATTTTTTTATATTTATTATATCTCCCTAAACGTCGTGAAAATAGAAACACCACACAAATTGTCTTGAAAATTTTGAGTTTATTGGTTTTGTGTATAAATTGTATGCCTTGTATTGTATATGCATATTTAATAGTTTCAGGTCTAAAAACACTAGCTATTTTTATTACAGGAATTATCAACAGTCCACCAGAAGTTATTGAAGTCATTATCATCAAGTTATGCGCCTCTGCGTCAAGCAGCTTTGCAAGGTAAAGTTTATTTATGTGATTAAACTGCTTGCGCTGATTAAAATTTTATAAGGGTTTATATAAAAGTTGTCATACATACGTCGTATATCTTAAGATAAAGAAAGAAAAAAATATTTATTCTCTACAGTCAATGTGACATTTGTAGGAACAAAAGTACTATGATATAGAATATATTTGATAGTTTTTGTTTTGTATTGTTTATGTTGTGTTCTAGTATATTAAGAAAATATTCTGTATATTATCTACCTACTTTATAATCTCTTATGTTCGCTCCGATTCGTAGCACATTGACAAACCTTAGTGGTTTCTTCTTTCTTGTGCTATTGTTTAACTTTAATGTAATGTTCGGTATTTTAATAAATAAATAAATAAAAAAAAAATAAAAAACAAATAATAAAAAGAAAAATATATAAATAACTATTGTACCTACTGGATGTTACAACTGCGGGAATCTGAACTCTGCTCAGCATAATGCTGTAGCCAGCAAGTAACAGCTGCTGGACACTCAACAGCACTAATTTTCAGCAGAGCCCCAGGGTCAAGATGACGAGTCAACAACCCGTGTGTCTGTGTGTATGTGTTTGTTTGTGTGTATGTGTGTGAAGACATACATACATAGCATCACGCCTTTTTCCCCGAAGGGGTAGGCAGAGGTGTTTTACACCCACATTTCGCCAGCTATGTATGGTCCCATGAATATTGCCTATTGTCATCAACCGGCAACATTTGTTTACCAAACTCCGGGAAAATCTTAATACTGGAATTTCATGATAGAAAAACCCAATACCATTTTCACCCGACCCGGGAATCGAACCCGGGACCTCTTGCACAGCAGTCGTATACACTTCCCGCTGCGCCACCGAGGCAGTGACGTGACGACTGTGTGAAGATAAATAATTATATTTATTATTTTAGGTTGTCTTCTTCAATTGACGTGTAGGATGCGGCATCTAACTTCTCTACATACTGCAAACCCTTATCAGGAACTTGTTGCGCAGCTAAATGTCGCCGTCAAACAATATTTGGGTTTCAATAACAAGTAAGTTTTATTTAGAATTTCTTTCATTCCTATTGAATGGGTTGGATACATACTCTAGTGTATTTAATTTTGTATGTTCGTAATTCGTGTAGTGACGGATTAATAATACATAGTGTCACTACCCCATTACAACCCGTAGGTGTAGTAAAAGGCGACTAAGGGAGTAAGTAACCTTATGCAGACAAGAGCATTGCAAGAAAAGGAAATTTCAAAACAAACTCTATACCAACCCGTCTGTATGGTAGATTAAATTCCATCCACATTCTTTGAAGGCGACCCGTGTCCAGCAGTGGGACGTTTATGGGTTGAAATGGTGATGATGATGAATACCCTAGTGTTGGAATTTGCAACTCAAATATCAAGTCTCCCAGAAGGCTTCCGACTTGACTTAATGACTACCACATTAAGTTGTAACTGAGACCAACAGCTTTACGTGCCTACCAAAGCACGGAGATGCTCGGCAATGAAATTGCCACAAACGGTCACCCATCATGGACTGACCTTGCCGAAAGTTGCTTAACCTCGATGATCGTAACATTTAATTACCACAATGCTACAAGCGCCTCATCTGATCAACTCTGATGATGGGATCCTAGAAAATGGAAGGGAAATCCTCAAATTTTATAGGCACTTCGAATGTTTTTCAACTACTTTCATAACGTCCATTAAAATCCACATTATACTTTAAATTTAAGGGATAGTGGCTGAATAGATAAGACACCGACGTGCAAATCGCGCGGTCCGAGTTCGATCCTTCCACTTTGTGGAATTTATATGTACTAGTCAACTGACTTACTATCTGCTAACGGTGAAGGAAAACATCGTGAGGAAACCCACATACACTAGAAGAAATTCTATAAGTATGTCTGATCCACCAACCCGCACTAGGCCAGCGTGAGTGGATTATGGCCTAAACCCTCTCAGCTCTCTAGTTAGAGGAGAGGAGACCCGCGCCTAGCAGTGTGACTTAATGGGTTGCTGATGATGACTTTAAATTTATTTCAGAATATCTCTATACGAGCAGAGTCTATACTGGACAGTGTTGTTCACCCTGGTCGAACTTGGTCATCCGGAGCTGATCAATATGGCTGTGGAGTTTGTACTCAATCATCCTAGGCATTATTGTATTGATTTGGTTGTTAAGGTAAATATTATTTTTATACAGGGTGTATACGACGATACGACATTAAATGACAAGGCAGCCAGTGTTAACCCTTATAAACATATTCTAATATAAATTATAAAAAAAAAAAGAAAAAAAAAAAAAAAAAAAAAAGAAAAGGTACGGACACATTATTTAAAGTCGAAAAATTTAAGAATATACAACCACACATTATTTTTCTATCATGACGTTTTCGACATGACGATGACAACAGTGCGGAACAGAGTAAGAGATAAGATAATATGAAAGAGTCAGAGATATTTAAATAAATTGAATGACGTAATGACAACATACGATCAACGTAAATACCTACAGGTTGTTTAAAACTGTGAACAACTGTGACATAAAGAAAGTACATTTGCGTCTAAACTATTGCAAATTTCTGTTAAATTTTTTTGGTATAGTCTTCTAACATCACATGCTACACGTGGTTTCATTTAATGTCGTATCGTCGTATACACCCTGTATATGAAAGAAAAAAAGAAAGAAAAACTTTTTATTTGCTTACATACATACCTTTTTTTTTTTTTTTTACTTGGGGAAATGCCTGACGCATACCCCTCGGTCTTGGGGAAAGAACCGAGGGGTTATGTGGGGCTCGCACCCACTAAAACCCCAAGGTGTTCCTCTCGTCGCGCTCTGCTGTGGTCACGGGAGCGCAGGAACATTCGTCCGCGACCACAGCGACGATGGCCCGCTACGGGCCCCCTCTCTGCCGTAGCTCAGCTCCGGCCTTACATACATACCTAACTTAACGCTAATACATTTACTAAAACTTAAAGCGAATAAAGGTACCTGCATCAGCTCTAATGTTGTGGTCTAGACCACAACGATGGTATTCTTGCAGGTCCTTAATAAATAAATACCTAAATAAATACCTACTTGAGTGACGGCATATAGAGTACCTATATAGATTAAAAATTTTTTTGTTTTTTTTTTTATATCACCACGTAGACAAAGAGGCGTACGGTGGTTACCGTAGGCTGAGGACGCTTGAAACACCAGGAGCGAGTGGAACTTATTTGACGAATTTTATTAGAATTTTATGAAACTAGAAGCCGAGCAGGGCTTCGCTTCCGTCGTTCTTTATTTGGCCACTGCTCAGCTCCTATTGGCCGTAGCGTGATGTTATATAACCTATAACCTTCCTCGATAAATAGGCTATCCAACACTAAAAGAAATTATAAATCGGACCAGTAGTTCCTGAGATCCTAGCGTTCAACCAAACAAACGAACTATAAAGCTTTATGATATTCGTATAGTTAAAAAAAAATTGAGTTATTTTCAAAATCCGGGTATGGGTAAAAAAATCATATAAGCACACTTAGATAAATGCTTCAAATTAAAATAATTAATAATATTATGACTGGCCTGTTGGCCTAGTGGTTAGTGACCCTGATAGCTAAGCCGGAGATCGTGGGTTCGATCCCAGGACAAATCTTTGTGTGATAAGCATAAATGTTTGTTCTGTGTCTGGGTGTAATTTACCTATAATATTTATTTACAAAAAAAATGTATTTAAGTAGTTTATCAGGTGTTTAGTACCCATAACACAAGCAAATATAATTGCTTAATTGACTAAATGGCGCTGTGTGAATGTGGTAGAATATTTATTTATTTATGTAAATAAACTTATATATCATCATCATCATCATCTCAGCCTATTGCAGTCCACTGCTGGACATAGGCCTCTCCCAACACGCGCCATAACACTTAACTTAACTTATATATACTTCTCTTTATATTTTTAGGGCATTACATCGACAATAAGGCAACAAGTTCTACCTAAAGACTTGAAGAATATGATAATAGAGAAGTTGTTGGACAATATGAAGAATTACTCTGAACACCACGCGGTACAAATATTGATGGTGCATCTGTTTTCAGGTAAAGAGCTTATTAAATTAATAAATACGTATTATATTATAAGCTTCCGCCCGCTGCTTCGCCCGCGTGGTATGTATTTTATACCTATAAACCTTCCTCTTGAATCAGTCTATCTATTAAAAAAAACCGCATCAAAATCCGTTGCGTAGTTTTAAAGATTTAAGCATACATAGGGACGGACAGACAGCGACAGCGACTTTGTTTTTTACTATGTAGTGATAGTCTATATTTCTTAACAAGCATTTGTTACTCCTTCACACTCAAACGGCTGATCCAATTTTGATAAAATTTGGTATGGCGGTAGGTGACACCCTCAATTTACGCATAAATTGTTATTTTTTTTATTTTTTGAAATTGATACATAATGTCACTACCCCAACAATAGGCTGGGCTCGAAGTCGTAGGTTCTATCCTCTGGTCGAGCAAAAACGGAATAATGTCAGGTGAAGCCGCGGGCAATACCTAGTAATAATCTAATTAATAATATAATTTCAGCTGACAACAAACTGTTAAGCCCGAAACTAACATCGGACGTCTCAAACATGGACCCAGACATCCTAATGAACTCCATGGAGAGAATCACTCTTCTTTACAAAGTTCTACGTCACTCGAAACGTAGAGAAAGCAAGAGAATCATCACTACGACTATAAAGTACTTCTTGAGAGAGACTCTACCGCCCGCAGCGACTCTGAGTAGAGTCGTGATAGAGTTTTTAGAGTGTTGTAAGGAAACAGAGAAGATAAAAATGGAGATAGCGTCCGATAGAGAAAGGTGGATTGAGTGTTCTGTTATGAATGCTGATATTGTTTTTGAGGTAAAATTTTTAAATGATCATTGTAGGTATTTACTTGGCTTGGATAAAAAAGTATATTATAGTTTTGTGAAACCCACACACAATATTATATTATGCTACTATAGAAGTCTGTCGAAGTATGTGAAACTCGAAAATGTTTGATGAAAAAATAAAAAATAAAAAAAACATAATATGTAAAAGAATTTTAGATATTCATATATTATATTAAATTATTATATAACGGTAAAATAGCAGGATCGCGCTGGATGCAGGCCGCATACAACCGGCCCTATTGGAAATCTCTTGAGGAGGCCTATGTCCTGCAGTGGACTCTCTGCGGCTGATATGATGATGATGATGATGATGATAACGGGTCTACGTCACGTCTTATATTTAAGGAATATGAAATACCTTATTTGTTTGCCCGACGTTTCGGTCGAATTACACCGACCGTGGTCACGGGCTGACTGATAAGGTATTTTCATATTCCTTAAATATAATAAGTGACGTAGACCCGTTATATAAATTTTTTTATTTAATTTTTTTTTTTTCTTTTTTAATTTTGTTTTTTTTTTATATTATTTTATTAAGTCGCGAAAGTTTAAAAGATTTTATATTCATATATATGCCATATTTCGTGGTTTTCGATTTTTGTTATTTAATCGGAGGTTTTTTTATGTGTTTTCAATACACTTTTTAGAATAAGGTGAAAAGTGCGTAAAATGTACGAAATCATTGCGTTTACAGTTCTATTTATATACAAATAACACTTTGGAACTTTCAAGGCGTTATTTTCATAGTAAAATAACTGTAAGTATTACGGATAATTACTTTTTAATACACGTTCGCGTAATTCGATAAATTGTATTGAAAACATTTCAAATAAATAGCTCCGATTAAATAATAAAAATCGAAAACCACCAAATATGACACTATATTGCACCATTGCTATTCCTCTGTGTGAACCCTCTTAATATACATCGAGTAAAATGCCTGTGACTTACGGACGTACGGACGGGACGGACTTGACAGAAATATAACTGCCTCGGTGGCGCAGCGGGAAGTGTTTACGACTGCTGTGCAAGAGGTCCCGGGTTCGATTCCCGGGTCGGGTGAAAATGGTATTGGTCTTTTCTATCATGAAATTCCAGTATTGAGATTTTCCCGGAGTTTGGTAAACAAATGTTCCCGGTTGATGACAATAGGCTCGCCCCCTATTTCATTTCATGGGACCAAACCTAGCTGGCGAAATGTTGGTGTGAAACACCTCTGCCTACCCCTTCGGGGAAAAAGGCGTGATTCTATGTTATGTTATAAGGGTTCCGTTTTTGCCATTTGCTACGGAACCCTAAAAAGGAAGTACTTTAAAAATCGTTTAGGTATTGTAGTATTCCTCATCGTCATTCTAAAATCTGATTAAATTTAAATTCTGTCACGATGTTTTGTCTGGAAATATTTGTACCTAAATTATTTTTAGTTTTGCCTAGATGAAATTTAATTCCAATCATTGGTTTTGTCTAAACTAAATGGATTTTACTATTCACCAACCTCAAATTGCCTTAAATAATTAGATTTTCCTAATTACCATTCCTTTTTTTCCAGGTATTCCAAATATCAATAACTCAAGATCAACTTCCAGTCTTATCTGGATGGATATTTGAAGCTCTATGTCACCTCCTCAACGGCAAAGTTACTCCACAACTTCTCCCATACTGTCTACTTACCCTCCTTGTATCAGCCAGTTCAAACGACCACATAAGAAAAATCTCCCCACTCGCATCCCACATACTTAGGTTAGGTTTCCACAAAAGTGGGGAGATGGGTAAAAATTGGGGAGTTTTCGAACAATTTCTTAGTAGTAAGGTAGGCATGTCGTTCTCTGATAGGAGGTTGCTGTGTGTTGTCAGCTCTAAGTCTAATTTTACCGGATCTCAATTGGAAAGGTTGAAAGAGCTATGCGATAGTGATGAGTGTTTGGCTGAAGTTGCGCAGTGTCTAGAGTTGTAGGTTAAAGAAAATGTGGTACCCATATCTATACAAATAACTTAAAGCTGAAGAGTTTGTTTGTGTGAATGCTAGGACCTCATGAACTGCTGGTCCGATTTAAAAAATTCTTTTATTGTTGGATAGCCCATTTTTGAGGAAGTCTCTAGGCTATATAACATCACGCTAATAGGAGCTGAGCAGTGACCAAATAAAGAACGACTTCTATTTTAAAATATATGTACAAATTTATTAAACAAATATTCTGCAGGGGTTGTTGAAAGTATTTAATAAATGGATACAAATTAACCTTTTGACCGCCACGTCAAATCGGTATCGCCGTGCCTTGAGCGCCAAGCTTTTAAAATACAGTACATTTTTGACGTGCCATGCCGTCATTGGCGTGGTGAGCACATTTAAATTTTACGTGTATACGTCTCTGGCGTTCAAAGGGTTAAAACCACTCAGAATTTTAAAATATGAGTATGATTGTAAGTCGTCAAATTAAAACAATGTTTGTATGTATTTGTAGGCAATTTGCTTTCTTAACTATTTATAATTATTGAAAGTCATTTTTTTCTAATCAATCATTCCAAATCAAATTTATGAAAATATTATTCCAAATTTTACACAATAATGAGTGATTCCTACACATACATCGAAGTTTAACAATAACTTTTCCTGGTAAGTTTGTAGACTCACTTCTACGATGACGCAATAATGTTTGTAGAAAAGATACTATTAGAGATTTATCATACAGGTGATTTACAAGCCAATTTAAGCGAGGCGAAAGCGGTGGGTACTCGTTTCAAGGTCTTAGTAACACAGAAAGGTCACAGACAAAATGTTTTCATATAATTGTATTATTCAATAACAGCGTGGTGTGATATGTTGTGACGTATATAGAGAAAGGAATGATGAGTTGGTTTGGACATGTGGAAAAGGATGAATGAAGGAAGTGAATGAATAGGTTTCTTAAGGGTCGGCAACGCGCTCGTGATGCCCCTGGTGTTGCAGGCGCCCATAGGCTACGGTAACCGCTTACCATCAGGCGGACCGTACGTCTGTTTGCCACCGTCGTGGCATAAAAAAAAAAGTGACTATGAAAATATATTGTTGGTTATGGAAAGCGATGACAACTAACGTCACTAACTGTCATCCGATCGCTGCCTATAAATAGAAGCGCGCCACGTGGTGACTCACTTTTTGCTTGGACAGTGCTCAGTGCGGACGTGTTACCTGACCATTATTATGTGCTTTGGTGTTGTGTAAATTACCTACTTTTAATTAAATTACATAATTGTTTAATAATTAATATAAGCGGTGTTTCTTTAAGTTATTTCAATTGTTATAATTTTAGGTTATTAAAAGTTGTAGTTTTTTTTATTTTATTTCACTTCTGATTCCTAACATCAGAAGTGGGATAAAGATTCATTCGCCCACAAGTCTTAACTAGTTTTTACGTTTATATTTGCTGAATAATATGGGTAGATCGAGTCGTTCACGTTCGAAAAATGTCGGTGAGCGTTCTCGAAGATCTCGTAGTCGCCATAGGCGAGGTAGAGGGTCACGTAGCACGTCTCGTGATTACGAGCGCCGTTCTAGGCGCGAACGAGATCATCGTGGGAGTCACCTGAGGACGCGGAGCCCTTCGCTGCCGTTCCATCGACAATCGCTTGAGACTATAGTCTCGCGATTGAAAGCTTTGGAAGACCATTCACGAGTGCGGGTGACTTCGGAGGCTCCAGGTACCGATGTTTCCAGTACGGCTACGCAGAGGATAGTGGAGGCGATACAGTCATTAAAGTCAGTAAGCACCCATCATTTTTTTATATCTAACTTTGATCCAAGTGTGCATGATGTTGATCAGTGGTTCGAGGAAGTTGACAGGGCTCAAGTGTTGAATAAATGGTCGGAAAATGAGTGTTTGTCGCGTGTTGGGAACTGTTTGAAGGGAGATGCCAAAACGTGGCTCAGTGAATGGGTTTCAAATGACCGTTCATGGAGTAATTTTAAAAAAGATTTTCGGTCCCTTTGTGTAAAGAAAATTGATGTAGCTAGTATTTTATACGAAGTAATGTGTACTGATTCAGACAGTTACTCGACTTATGCTGAATACGCACGTAGGTCTTTATTACGGTTGCGAGTAATAAAGGGCTTGTCAGAAGAATTAATAACTGCAATTGTTATTAGAGGTATTAAAGACCCTCAAATCAAAGCGATGACCACTAATGCGAACTTGATGCCTGACAACCTTGTTAGTTACTTGTCCACTTTTATAAAACCAAAGCTTGATCGGAGTAGTAACAGTACGCGTTCAAAGCATAACAAAAGTCCACATAAGAATACACGCTTATCAAAGATGCAGGGCCTTAAGTGCTTTAGTTGTGGTCAAATGGGGCATAAACAAGCAACATGTAGTAAAAAATTAAAATCAAACGATGCAATTGAATCAAATAAATCAGAATTAAAGAAATCAGAATCAAATTCTACCCCCAATAAATTGATATGTGCTTATTGTAAGAAACGGGGACATGATATAAGTGTTTGTTTTGCGAAACAACGTTCAGATAACAAGAGTAATGTTAATTTTTGTTCTGCCCCTTTAAAAAATAAATGTAATGATGTTGTGGTCGGGATTATACAAGGTATACCTGTCGATATTCTTATCGACAGTGGCGCGTTAGATGTGTCATTAATCTCATCATCTATAATTAATCATTTTTCTTGTTCGAAAAAGCCTATAAATAAACAATTGAAAGGGATAAGTGATTCTATTATTCTTGTAGATTCTTATATTACACTTGTAATTGAACTTGAGGAAATCACCCTTGAAGTAGATTTACTTATCGTTCCCAGTGCTTGTATGAACGCACCAATTATTATTGGTACTGACGTACTAAATAGAGAAGGTGTAACTTATATAAGAACTAGAGAATCTCAACGTTTAACTCATGACAAGACTTTATCGGTATCGGTAGTATCCACTGTTGAATCTGATGTGCAACCCCATGATTTTAAAACAACATTAAAGGGTGAAGATCTCATTAAACTTACAAAAATACTTAGTAAATATTCAAGATTTATGATTTCTGGTACTGCTATGTCTACTGTCACTACAGGCCATATGCATATCCGATTGAATAGTGAAGTACCAGTTAATTATCGACCTTACAAAATGTCATATAATGAAAAGCTTAAAGTTAGAGACATCATTCGTGATCTTCTTAATAAGGGTGTTATCCGCGAGTCAGAGTCACCATACTCGAGTCCTATTCTTCTTGTGAAGAAGAAAGATGGATCGGATCGCATGTGCGTGGATTTTCGAGCGCTTAATAAAATTACAATAAAAGATAGATATCCTTTGCCCCTAATAGACGATCATATAGATCGATTAGGGAAATCAAGTTATTTCTCGGTGTTAGACATGGCTACCGGGTTCCACCAGATCTTGCTAGATGAACACTCAATCCCTTTAACTGGCTTTGTAACGCCCGAAGGGCATTTTGAATATTTGAAAATGCCATATGGGTTAGCAAATGCCCCCATTGTTTTCCAACGTATAATTACAAATACGCTGCGCGAGTTCATTGAGATGGGCAAGGTAATGGTCTATGTAGACGATTGCCTGATTTTGTCATCTTCAATTGGTCAAGGCTTACAAACTTTAGATGAAGTTTTAGCTGTTTTAACTAAGGCCGGGTTTTCAGTGAATTTGCGTAAGTGTTCATTTTTATGTCAAGAAATTGAATATTTAGGTAGAATTATATGCAATGGTGGAGTTAGACCCTCAATAAGTAAAGTCCAGGCACTTGTGAATTCGCCTGTTCCTCAAAATGTCAAGCAAGCAAGACAGTTTTTGGGGCTAGCTGGCTATTTTCGGAAATACATTGCGGGTTACTCGTTAAAAACTGCTTGTATTGCTCGGTTAACGCGTAAGGATGTTGACTTTGTCTGGGGACCACAGCAGGAAAGTGTTCGCCAAGAACTTATTAAGTGTCTTACTAGCGAACCAATACTAGCCATTTTTGACCCCGAGCTTCCTGCTGAGGTCCATACAGATGCAAGTAGTGCCGGTTACGGCGCAGTTCTATTACAGGTTCATAAAGATGGTAACAAACGTGTGGTTGCTTATTATAGCCAGGTTACGAAAGGTAGTGAAGAACGTTACCATTCTTATGAGCTGGAAACCCTTGCTGTGGTTAAAGCTCTTAAGCATTTTAGACATTACCTAATAGGAATGCCATTTACCGTGGTAACAGATTGTAATGCCTTAAAAGCCACTCAAACCAAAAAAGATTTGCTACCAAGGGTTGCCAGATGGTGGATATACTTGCAAGACTTTAATTTTAACATCCAATATCGAAAAGGGGCTATGATACCTCATGCGGATTATCTTAGCCGTAACCCTATTTTTACCGTAAATAACATTGAGAAGCCGCGTAATTGGGCTCAAATAGCACAAGCCGGTGACGAAGAAACTCAAACCTTAATTAAGTCCTTAGAGGAGGGCCGTCTGGACTCTTCACGTTATGTTAAGCGTAATGATCTTTTATATTACCGCTTTACAACAGTGGGTGAAGAGCCTAGACTGCTATGCTACATACCAAAAGGATATCGTTTGAGTCTTCTCCGAATATTCCATGATGAACATAGCCATATTAACACTGACAAAACTGCTGACCTCATTTTAAAACACTTTTGGTTTCCTGGCCTAAGAGCTTTTATTTCAAAGTATGTTTCACATTGCTTAGTTTGTGTATCTCATAAGAGAGTCCCACGTGCTCCATTACAACCAATTAACTCTTGGACTAAGCCTAATGTTCCCTTTGATACCTTACATATAGATGCACTAGGCCCATTGACACAATCTAACGGTCATAAACATATTCTAGTCGTTGTAGACGCTTTCACTAAATACTGTTTACTGAACGCTATTTATACTCAGGATTTAAATGAATTAAAACGCGTTATGCAAAATGTAGTGTCTTTGTTTGGAACACCTAAAATGATTATTTGTGATAGGGGTAGAATGTTTCAATCATCTGGTTTTGTTTCTTTAATGAATGATTTAAGTTGCCAGGTACATTACATTACTCCTGAGATGCACCACGCTAATGGTCAGGTGGAGCGTTACATCCGCACTGTTCTCAACATGTTGAGAATTGAGGTGAATCATCGCAAAGGGGAATGGTCTGATCAACTGTGGAGACTACAGTTGATACTCAACATGACCAAGCAAAAGACCACCCAATTTTCCCCACTGAACTTGCTCACCGGTGTTGAAGGTACTACGCCAGTTATTCGTGCATTAGTACGAGACATTGCCACTGAGACTTCAGGTGAAGACCGCGAGTCATTACGGGAGATGAGGAGGCAAAGGGCGGCCGAACGGCTCTGCAAAAATCAAGTAGATCAAGACAAGCGTGTTAACGAAGACCGTCAAGCGCCACGCTCGTACAAGAAGGATGATCTAGTCTTCGTTATCAAGTATTCTCAATCAACGGGAAAACTAGACCCTGGCATGCGCGGACCATACCGTGTAATTGGAGTAATGGACCATGACCGTTATGAACTACAACTGTTAGCTGGCGCGTATGGCAAGACCACATATGCTGCCGCACAGTTCATGGTGCCTTGGAGGGGTGAGTGGACACCTGAGACATGTGCTGCATTCTTCGATGGTAAGAACAGTTACTTGCTATTGAAGTCTGGGTGGTATGCTAACTTTGTGCCTATGCCAACAGCCACTGGGAGGTATGCCAACTTGGAGCCTATGCCTACAGTGTTGAGATCTAGGATCTGTGTTCTGTTTGTGAATTAAGCCTAGATACTAATACCTTAAGTCTTGATATATAAAAGAGTACCTAATGTTTACAAAATATTATGTATTCTGAACCATCTTTTGATTACATGATTGTGTAATGCCATCGTCTAATTTCAGATAACGAGGACACAGACGTTATTTTAGAAGGCTCTGCTACAGCTCCGGTAGCAGGCCCATCTTCTAAACCTGACGAGGACGTCAGAGCATCAGGAGAGGCCGTGTTGGTTATGGAAAGCGATGACAACTAACGTCACTAACTGTCATCCGATCGCTGCCTATAAATAGAAGCGCGCCACGTGGTGACTCACTTTTTGCTTGGACAGTGCTCAGTGCGGACGTGTTACCTGACCATTATTATGTGCTTTGGTGTTGTGTAAATTACCTACTTTTAATTAAATTACATAATTGTTTAATAATTAATATAAGCGGTGTTTCTTTAAGTTATTTCAATTGTTATAATTTTAGGTTATTAAAAGTTGTAGTTTTTTTTATTTTATTTCACTTCTGATTCCTAACAATATAATAATTGTATTTTTTTGTTTGGACATTCACACACAACGCCATCTAGTCCCAAACTTAGCTAATGCTTGTAATATGGATACTAGACAACAGATTTTTTTTTTACATTATACCCAGAAACAGAACAAATAGTTATGCTCATCACACAAAGATTTGTTCTGGGTGGGAATCGATCCCACAATCTCTGTCTCAGCAGACAGGGTCACTAACCACTTAGCCGGAGGCTTCAATAAGACAATATAAAACGAAAGTTTGAATATGAACGTTGGAAGGAGAAGACCTACCAAATTGCGGACGTTCTAAAGAAATTACGTGGTCCATTTTGCTAATAAACACACGTCGATAGGGACCAATCACAGGCCGGCAATATAGCGCGATTGAATTAGTAAGCCAATCACAATTTGAATGTCAAAAACCATCGGCTTACGATTGTGTTACGATTATGTTAGCAGACTTGGCCCCCAGGTCAGAAGTACCTAAACCCGCGAGCATGTATGAAAGATTGATGAACATTGAATAAGTGAAAAAGGTTTATAAGTATGACAAGAAGTGTGCCCATTCTATTGGGAAAGAGGCGTAACCTACATGTACGTATGAAGTTCAATTTTAATAAAGATGATGTGATGCGCGCCCTTGCTGCGTTTTAACCGATTCGTTGCAATCCATTTTCATTTCTGTGGTGTTGTCAAATATTGCATGGCACGCTAATCGTGCCATCAGCCATGTATAACAAAGTTCTCTTTTTATTTATTCTTCGCTTGTGTCTTTTAACATTTTAAATTTGAGCGAGTTACAACGAACCCGACTCTCGTGTCACACGCCACTCAGGAAAATAATAATGGCACGCCTGTTGTACCATCCGTAGTAAATCGCGTAAACATCACCAGTGTGATTAACATAACATAGCATCACGCCTTTTTTCCCAAAGGGGTAGGCAGAGGTGTTTCACACCCACATTTCGCCAGCCATGTTTGGTCCCATGAAATAGGGGGCGAGCCTATTGTCATCAACCGCGAACATTTGTTTACCAAACTCCGGGAAAATCTTAATACTGGAATTTCATGATAGAAAAGTCCAATACCATTTTCACCCGACCCGTGAATCGAACCCGGGACCTCTTGCACAGCAGTCGTATACACTTCCCGCTGCGCCACGAGGCAGTTACCAGTGTGATTAAGCCCTAAAAGGAATTCAATCGGTATTTTATTGGGTCATTCGATAACCAAAATCCAATTTAATACTACTCACATTTATAATGATGTAATTACTCCTGCTTTAAATGAACAAAATCAACTTTAAGTGTATTATTATTAGATTCAAATGTCGTGACAGCACTATATGTAGTCAAATTATATTTGTTGTTTATTCACTTTTTACTATTATATTATTATGGCTGTACATCATGCGTTTATTAGTTAAATTGTATTTGATAGTGTGGTGAATAAAAACTTAGGGTGAATAAAAATGGTGAAAGAAATATATTTTTTAAATATTTTGTCATTCTAATCCTCACAATATATGTTTCTCGTCTCTGATCACCCCGATCTGAGACGAGCAGCATATGTGAGGATAGGGCTGTGATCGACCGTGATCGAGAGCGATTGCGATAATCTCCGTGATCGACCAACGTGTCCTCGTGTGGAGAGGGACGGTACACGTACGGACACAACTCTCCATTATATTTAAAAAAAAAATTAATATTTTAAAGAATACATTTTTATTCACCCTTGAGTTTTTATTCACCTTGTTTCACGGAATTAATTTGTTTTAAATACTAATTGGCACTATTCACCACTAGCAGATAAGTCTTTGATAGCCTATCTGAAAGTTATTTGACAGATTTTTGGCATGTTTTATATAAAATCTGTCATTTAACTCTTAGATAGTTTAGCAGATATTTATCTGCCAGTTGTGAAGTCAATATTTTTTGGAATGTCGGATGTGTTACGTAACGAGTGACGTCATTGTTCTCTAGTGTCTTAAATAATTTGATTGTGAACTGTATATTAATGTTGTAAAATATGTATATTTTATGAAATTATGTAATGAAATTATTATATTTTTAACTCGAAGCTTCTGCAAGTTTAATAAATAGTTTCAATGTTTATTGATTTCTTTTATTTATATGACGTCATAGTCATTAATGTTGGACCTCATTTAACCGCACCGAATCACACTTTCCAATGTTCCCTATATTTTTCTTTTAAACTTTTTTAAAGAGAGTGCGACCCGAGCGCCTCCTCGATTCCATCGCGTGTAGTCACAATCCCGCCCTCTTTCTCACTCTAATAAATAACGGTTCTAAGTGAGAGAAGGGGATAGAAACAGGAAAGTGAAATTAAACAGAAAGCAAAATATAAAACCTGTCTTTTCTCTATCCCGTTGGTGTTTCGAAAAATCTTTTCTTAGAGCCAAATTCACAGGTTTAGGCGCATTAGGGCTAATTCTCATTATGGCAACCGACTCGCTAATGGACTACTTCTCATTATGGCTACTTCTCATTTAGGCTACTTCTGATTAGGGCTACTTCTCCCTTGGACTACTTCTCACTTGGGCTACTTCTCATTAGGGCTACTTCTCATCAGGGCTACTTCTCAATATTTGGTAATGCTTATTGAAATAAGTACTGTCTTTATGTATAATTATAAACATGTTTATTCATTCAAATGAGATCAATGACATTATTTTAAGAATAAATCAACATTTAAGTTAATTTTGAAAAAAAATCGGTTGATAAACATCAGATAGTCAGGTTTGCCCTGAACGTTGATTTAATAATTGGAATTGACGGTCCCCTTGATGCTTTATGCACCACCTACTTCAACTAACTCTCTGCATCACCCAAATTGTTGACTGGCAGAGAAAGCCTAATGGCATTAAGTCCACCTGTACATATTTTGTATGAAGTAATAAATAAATAAATAACGAGGTAGGAGCTCTCTAAGATGGAAAATAATTAAAAATTACAAGAAAAGACGCGAGGGAAAAGTACTAAACAGGTATTGGAATTTTATTGAATTGGAGTTATCAATTTTTTTTTTAGTTTATTTTTCTTTGCATTGGATTAAGATTCTGGATAAAAGAATACATTAAAAACATTGGTAGTCTCAGTACAATTTTTTTAAATTCAGCCGTCAAAGGGATGAAACTATGATAAAATCGCTAAAAAACTCGGTCGTTACTTAATAGGTTTGATCAACGTTTAATATGAAAATGATTTCGCAAATAGTAAATGGGTTCTTCTTGGTGTTTGACAAAACCAACCTTAACGAATACAAAATTTAGTCCTTGTAGTGGGAGATACCTGGAATTTCAAGTTTTGCACCTAAAACAAAGTACTTATAAATTTCTGTATAAATATTGAAATCTACGCTAACAAAGTCGCGGGTATAAGCTAGTTCAAACTAGACTAAAGTAAAAATAACACCAACTTATAATATTGTATACTTACCTATTACATTGATTTATTCTTAAAATAATGTCATTGATCTCACATGAATGAATAAACATGTTTATATACATAAAGACAGTACTTATTTCAATAAGCATTACCAAATATTGAGAAGTAGCCCTGATGAGAAGTAGCCCTAATGAGAAGTAGTCCAAGGGAGAAGTAGCCCTAATCAGAAGTAGCCCAAATGAGAAGTAGCCCAAATGAGAAGTAGCCATAATGAGAAGTAGTCCATTAGCGAGTCGGTTGCCATAATGAGAATTAGCCCTAATGCGCCTAAACCAATTCACAGTCGTGACTTTGATAAATAGGCTTCCCAAAACTTCAAATGCCGAAATTTCCTTTACTTTTTAAATTCCACAGAAGTAAGTAAAGGATGGTTTTGGAAAAGTAGAGTTTGACAGGATTAGGAAACTTCATATTGGTTGAAAGTTGGTCTTTCCCTTAAAGTAAAGTCAAAGTGAGTTCTATTAATCTCATATCATTATAATAGTCTGTGTACTAAGTTTTCAAGTTTTTAGCCCGGCGGTTTGTGTTGTGCGTTGATATTCTGTCAGTCAGTTTTCCTTTTATATGTAAGATTTATATACAATTGTTATATTCCACGAAAAATTACTTATCTTCTCTAATCTTATCAATTTTTTGATTAACATAGTTTTGATTTGGATGTGTTGATAAGGTTACGGACAAAATATTTGTTAAACACCATTAAAGAGTACCTAAGTAAGTATATAGTAAAATCAGTATGTAATAAGTACCTAAATCATCACTGCTGGGCATTTGCTCCAAAAGTTGTGGAGGGAAGTTAGCCTACTATACCACGTTGGCCAGACGGGTATAGGTATAATTATAGGTATAGGTTTCGAATTTTTCTTACCTCGTAGTGCTCTTGTCTGCATAAGGTTACTCCCTTAGTCGCCTTTTACGACACCCACGGGTTGAGATGGGGTAGTGACATTATGTATGCTTAATCCGTCACTACACGGATATAATAATAGGAGTGTGTATACTCACGGAGCCGACTAAGAGACTGATAGTAAATAATTAAATCAGCTGATTCGCTTGAGTGATTCTCAATTGATGAATTTTTCATTCATGTGACAAGTAATATTATTTTGGAATTCGCAATTAATCATTCAGGAATCAACAATTTCTGATAACGTGACGTGTACTATCTAGTAATATCATACTATTGATATGAATACATAATTAGTACCTATTATTAAATGATTACGACATAATAATTATGATTTCTTTTTTAACACCACTCTTTATAACTCTTAAATAGGTACCTACGTATTAATACGACTGTCACCGTGGCGCAGTGGTTAAGGTGGTCACCTCCCCACTACATCGCCGTGCTGGGTGACGTGGGTTCAATTCCCACACGAGACAAATATTCGTGTGATTCATAGATATTTGTTTCTAGTCTGTGTGTACTTTGTGTCCGTTAGTTTCATGTTTGTAAAGCTCCCCGCGACACAGGGCTTGTTCCCTAGTGCGGGCGTTGTCTTTAAAAAATATATTTCTTCATGTAAAAGCTATTATAAATCGAGGCATCAATAGGAATTTCTCTGTTTGTTTATTTTAGATCTTTTAAAATGAATATTACCTTTAAACCACTAGATAGGTACATTTTAATGTGAGTTTACATTACGAGGGTTCATATAGAGGAATGACAACGTCGCAATTAAGTGTCATAATTTAGTGGTTTTTGATTTTTATAATTTATTGGAGTTATTTTTTTGAAATGATTTCAATATATTGTTTAGGATTGAAACTTGTATTAAAAAGTAAGTACGGGATTGTTTTTCGCGCGTATCTTGTATATTTGTAAATTTCTTTATTCCCACGAATCTTCCAAACGGCTGGATGGATTTTGACAATTAGGGTATCTTTAGATTCGTCTAGAAAACCCAACTGTCCTTAGATAGGTTTTAAGAATAAAAAGACTTAAACGGTGGGCTTTTGACGCCAAATTGTAAGTAGTTCTATTATTTTTTTTAACCAAACCTATCGTGTAGAGTATCAAAATAAAGGGAATCAAATGGAGATTACAAATATATACATATGTATTTAAATTTAATCAGGTATAATAATATTACATTTATTTTACGGTCTTTTTAATGCGTTGCTCTCTGTTGATTTTTTGCAGTCGGGTTATTAAATTTTTTAAATTATATTTAAAATTTTTTTTTAATTATATTTACTTGTTCATATTTAGGTAAAATTGTACATAGTGATATCATCATTATGTGAACAACCAACAACAGTAGCTTGGTGTGTCAATAAAATATATAATTAAATCGCGGTAGATCCTAGGTCTATGATTAAATCTATTAGGTACTTACCCAAATTTTTTTATTGCTTTTTTATTAACTGGCCTTGTGTGTATTAGTAGATTGATGAATAGGTAAGTAATAAGAATATATTTTAATTACTTATTAGATTCCGTACATAATATGTCAGAAATTAAAAAGTAAAGTTATTATTTTCTAATATTTTTGGATTTTTTTATTGCACAGCGCCGTCAAGCCCAATGTAAGTTAATATAAGCTTGTGTTATGGAATCTAGACAACTCATAAACATACATATATATTTCTAAATACTTATATATTATACATAGAAAACACCCAAACTCCGAAACAAACATTTGATCATACAAATATTTGTTCTGGCCCGGGGATCGAACCCAAGACTTCAGTAACCGTAACTACATAATATCGTGTCAGTAAAATATAGTTTTTATTCTTTTCTTTTTTAGTGGCATCTTCATTGTCGTGGTCAGTTGTGTTTATCACTCGGTGCACCAAATTTATCAAATTAGCTAAATATCGCATTTACACTGCAAAAAGGTGTAAGTTGAGAAACGCCGCTGGCAATTATAAACCTAATAATAATAGATACAAGACTGAAATTATCAGACAGACCAATTTTGTCCTAAACCTGTTTTACACTGACTGCGATATGTCCTCAGGTTTCAATGGCTTTCGTTTATTTTTACTAGTAGCACCTTGCGGTGTTACCTAATGGTTTAAAAAAGTTAGCCTATATGTAAAAGCGATGGTGGCTGAATGGATACCTAAATGACCGGCGTGCTAAACACGCGGTCTGAGTTCGATTCCGACCAGGAGTACCAATGTGGATTTCACTTTGTTTAATTTATATGTACTAGTCATGTGACTTACCATCTGCTAACGGTGAAGGAAAACATCGTGAGGAAACCCACATACACTAGAAGAAATTCTATGTGTATGTCTGATCCACCAACCCGCATTAGGCCAACGTGTGTGAATTATTTCCTTAACCCTCTCAGCTCTATAGATAGAGGAGATGAGCCCCGAGCCCAGCAGTGGGACATTAATGGGTTGCTGATTATGATGATGATATGTAAAGCCTGTACCCCTTAGCTTTTCATATAGGCTCCATACCAAAAAACAGACGAGTTTAATCAATTGCGAAAGGATCTCCAAACAAAATAAAATTCATTATCAGCAAATGCCCAAACTGAGTCACTATGAAACAACCGTTATCACCCGATTATCCATATCAGTGATAATTACTGATACAAGTGACTAGAATTAATTCATCCTGTGCTGTTTCACAAAAAATGGCGGTGTCAAGACGTGGTTATATATTTAGTGTATTTTTGTTGAGTGTTTTGTGTGTATTGTTGGTAGTTGTGGCTATTTCTAGTGATAGTTGGGTAAGTAAAAAAATAATAAAATATGTATTCACTTATACAAAGTTTATAAATAGACTCTATGGATTTGGCTACTAAAGTTAGAATTTTGACACATTTTGTATGGAGCTTATGTCAAAATTCTAACTTTAGTAGCGAAATCCATAGATAGATTATTGAAATCGGCCATTATACACTTGTATCAGTCTACTAGAAGTCGCGCGGGGATTCGCTCCTGTCCTATATTTGGCTACTGCTCAGCTCCTATTGACCGTAGCGTGAAACCTTACACTACGGTCAACAGGAGCTTCCAAGTTAACTTTGTGACGTTGTAGGGGGTAATCTAATGGTAACCACTTACCATCAGGTGGGCCTCTTGCTCGTCTGCTACTTCAGGCAATAAAAAAAAATATCGAGATCTACTGATCTGATTTTCAAAGTTCTTTTAGTGTTGATAGCCCATTTATCGAGTTTTGAAGTTTTCAATTTTCGATTGTCTTGATATGCAACAAAAATGAAGCTTAAACTTATATTTTGATTGCGTTAGAACTGATTTTTTTATTGAGCCAAAGGATTCCAGACCCTGTTATTTTAGCTTGATACCTATATCTACGCGTTTCTGAGAAAAATATTCTTGACATGGACAGACAGACGAACAACGGAGCGATCTTATAAGGGTTACTTTTTTTCTTTTGAGGTACATACGAAACCCTAAAATGATTGTATGATTGATTGACCCCAAGTGATTCATGAGGATTATATTATTACTTACATACCACGCAGGTGAAGCCGCGGTGGAAGCTTATATAAATATACTATACGGATATATGTTTGATTTCAGGTAGTTTCAAGTGCAACAGCCGAAGTTCAGGCAGCAGATAGCAGTATTAGATATGGCATGTTTAGAGGAGAGCTTCTAATTTATGAACTTGCTACTCCCTATGTTAATACATTGTATAGTAAGTTTTATATTACATTAATAGGTGTAAGTATCTAAGCATCAGTATTATAGGATTGAAGTTTTCGCTTTCAAACTTCTTAATTTACCATAGTTTTTATACCACGACGGTGGCAAACAGACGTACGGTCCGCCTGATGGTAATTTGAGTTGATTAATGAATGTAAATTAATTGGTAAGTTGTACCACAGAGGGTAATTAGTACTACGTACTACGTCTGTTTGCCAGTCGTGGTATAAAAAAACAATACATTAATAATGGTAATAATTTTTATTTAATTTTTCACCATACCATAGGCTTTTTTTATTCATACTTCGATAAGAATCGCCATAATTAGATAAAACGAAAACAAACGATACGTGAACAATTAATTCCTCTTTCACTTATCCCCGGTTGCCAAGGCTAGCTGATAACTTGTCAATAACTATCGATTTAACAAAGGTAAATCGTTTTAGCAAAGGTAAATCGAGTAATCGATCCGTGTAGTGACTGATTAAGAATACAATAATGTCACTATCCCATCCCAATCCGTGGGTGTCGTACAAGGCGACTAAGGGACCTTACGCAGACAAGAGCACTGTGAGAAAAGGAAAATTCGAAACAAACCCTATACCAACCCGTCTGGCCAGCGTGGTATAGTAGGCTAAATTCCCTCCACATTCTTTGGAGGAGACCCGTGCCCAGCAGTGGGACGTTTATGGGTTGAAATGATGATGATGATGAAATCGAATTAACAAAGGTAAATCGATTTCACAAGGGTAAATCGATTTAACAAAGGTAAATCGATTTAACAAAATACTTGTCTTCTATTAATGTTTGTATAAGCATTTTATAACAAGAAAGCAGTCTATAATTTATGTACTAAAATGGCTTCAGGTACAACGATACTAATTAAATAATAAATCAAAGTTTATTGACGCTATAAATCGTTTTAGTGTTATTATTTTGTATAGAGGGTCATTTTATACAAAATGTTCTACTAAATTTTATACTCAATTGAAATGAAGCTAAGCTGTTATTGTCGGCACGAGGCGAACAGAAAAATGTATTCAAAAAGAAAGAAATCTCGTTTATTTAAAATTATTTATTAGTTTATAGTATCAAAGAAGAAGTGATGGTAGCTGATTGAATAAGTGACCGGCATGCAAATCATGCGGTCCAAGTTCGATTCCTACTGGATTACACTTTGCGGAATTTATAATTATAAGTGTAGGAAAACATCGTGAAGAATCTCACATACCCTAGAAGAAAGAAGAAATTCTAAGTGTATGTGTGAGCGCTACAATAGATCAATAACTCGTTGACGTAGCAAAGAACAGCAACATGCAGCTGAGAAAATACAGAGGGTATTTTCTCAACTGCATAGACAGACATGCAGCTTTCTAGATAGAGGAGAGGAGATATATATTTTTCATCATCATCATCATCATCATCATTATCATCATCATTTCAGTCTATTGCAGCCCACTGCTGGACGTAGGCATCTCCTAACACGCGCCATAACACTCTGTCCTCCGCCTTCCGCATCCAGTCAGACCTAGCGACCTTTTTTAGGTCGTCGGACCATCTAGCTGTAGGGCGTCCTACTCTACGTTTGCCGAGTCGCGGTCTCCACTCTAGGACACGATTGCTCCACCGTACATTGGTCCTTCTGCAGATATGACCAGCCCACTGCCACTTCAACTTACTTATTCTACGAGCTATGTTATATATATTTTTAAGTTATGTGTAAATGTTTTATTGAATAAATGCACTCTGGAGGAGACCCAAGCCCAGTAGTGGGACATTAATGGGTTACTGATGAATAGAGCTGAGAGGGTTTAGGCCATAATCCACACACGCTGGCTTAATGAAAGTTTGTGGATCAGACATACTCTTACAATTTCTTCTAGAGTATGTGGTTTCTTCACTATGGTTTCTGTCACCGTTAGTAGATTGTGTAAAAGTGAATTCCACATTAGTGCTGCCGGTTGGAATAGAACTCACTTATCCATTCAGCCACTAATATGATTGTGTGTAATATTTAATTATTATTATGATTGTAAGAATCTTATACTGTGTGAAAGTAATTTAATTGGCGTGAGTAAATTTAGAAATTTACTATTGTGTCATTGTTGGTCCGTATATATTATATAAATACGCAAACTGAGGCGCCTCTTTTCTGGCAGTTCTTACAAGTGTCTTTTCAAAAGAAATAAAAAATTCTATTTCATTAATATTATTTTGTGTATTTCAGTGACATGTATAGCTGAGCTGAACGCGTGTGCGGTGAGTTGTAAAACTGATGAAGAAGCCCGTCTGATAGAAGTAAGTGTTTTTGTATTGATGTTGTTATGAAATACGAGTATAATTTAATTTATTAATTTAATTAATATATACTAACTAAAGGCAACGTTAATTAATGCCTCATTGTAATCAACTTTAAACCCAATTTAAAAAGTGTAGGAATCTATTCATTTTTTCTATAAAAAATATTTTTTTGTAAAAAGGTACCAAATTGTATTAATAGCACGCATTTTTATTATTTTGCAGCAGACTTCTTAGCTGTTGAGTCAATATAATTGAATGTTTTATTAAGTTTATTAATATTATAATGTTCGGGATATTTACCATGTCTTGTTAGTATTATTGCGTTTCCGATATTTCGGCACTGTTGCAAGTACCATGATCACAGAAAAACTGGGCGCCGATTCTGCTAAATTACACACTTCGACAGTAGACCAATGGACTAATATCGACCAATCACAGGCCGGTAATATGGCGCGATTTACTTAGTAAGCCAATTACAGCTGTCGAATGAGACCATTGGCTTACTTTTGTATTACGATTGTGTTAGCAGACTCGGACCCCTGTTCTTATTAAGTTGTAAATGAGTAAAGAATATTTGACTGGCCTGTTGGTCTAGTGGTTAGTGACCCTGACTGCTAAGCCGGAGGTCGTGGGTTCGATCCCCACCCAGGACAAATCTTTGTGTGATGAGCATAAGGGTTTGTTCTGTGTCTGGGTGTAATTTATCTATAATATGTATGTATTTACAAAAAAAATATGTATTTAAGTAGTATATCAGTTGTTTAGTACCCATAACACAAGCAAATATAATTGCTTAATTTGGGACTAGATGGCGCTGTGTGAATGTGGTAGAATATATTATTATATTATTATTATTATTATTATATATACAAGGATTTGTTATTAGTTTGTAAGACCTTTTTGTAATACTACATTCTTAGCATAAAAAAGTTTCTATTCCATTCTTTAGAGGCTTATTTTTTCACCCAGTAAATTGAAAAAATAAAGCAAAACATTGGAAAGAAATTGTTTCCTTCCTAAAACCTATTTTGGTATAATACTTACGCTTTATTGGTCTATTTCAGGTGCGAGCATTAGCACAAGGCTTCCGACCGACAGCTAACTGTCTCTCCGAGACAGAGGTCGACGAATCTGTTATACGTAAGTGGCTTATTTACTAGTTTGGTAAACAATTGGTAAAATTTGCCGCCTATGTTAGAAACATTTAGATATTTGTTTATACTTTTCGAGCGTTTACAAAAAACAAGTATTCTTGTAATATAGTTATTAACCTATCTTACTAATATTATAAAAGTAAAAGTCGCGTGGGTCTTCGTTCTTTATTTGGTCACTGCTCAGCTCCTATTGACCGTAGCGTGATGTTATATGTGTATACGACGATACGACATTAAATGGTAAGGCAGCCAGTATTAACTCTTATAAACAAAATAAAATAATCATTCAATAGATTTGTCGAAAAATAAAAAAATATAAAATTTTAACAAATTAAATAGTGTCGACTAATGCTTTACCACTTTTGACAAAAAAATCTATCAAAATTAAAAATCAATAAGACTCCTTGACGTCGTGCATTGATGACAACTGTCACTGTACTGATGTCACTTGCAAGCAATAATAGACATTATTGTTTTGTGATATGCAAACAACATAAAGAACTTTTATTGTCGACTATATATAATAGAACCGTATCAAAACTGTAACACCATTTTTTTATAATCAATTAATTCAATGAATGAAATAATATTAAGTACAATATTTTTCAACTAGACGTAAATACAGGTTGTGTTATTAAAATAAAGAAAGCATGTTTTCGTCTAAAGTATTGCTTTTTTTTGGTACAGCCTTCTAACATCACATGCTACACATGGTTCATTTAATGTCGTATCGTCGTATACACTCCGTATAAACCTTCATCGATAAATGGGCTATCCAACACTAAAGTAGTTTTTCAATGGCTGTTTTGTGTTCAAGCCCTTAAACCTATTCATTCTGTTCCAGTGCCCGTTCCTCCAGTGATATCGTTCGCATTCTACGTGTGTTTATTACTATTATTGTTCCTGCAACTGCTGTTTGCTGTGATATCTGCTGCCCTAGCCATCATCAATGCCACTAAGAATCCCACTGAACCTATATTTGGATTACCTGGTTAGTAAGATAGTTCTGTTTTTGTTATATACCATCATAGCATCACGCCTTTTTTACCGAAGGGGTAGGCAGAGGTTTTCACACCCACATTTCGCCAGCTACGTTTTTGGTCCCATGAAATAGGGGCGAGCCTATTGTCATCAACCGGGAACATTTGTTTATCAAGCTCCGGGAAAATCTCAATACTGGAATTTCATGATAGAAAAGTCCAATACAATTTTCACCCGACCCGGGATTTGAACCCGGGACCTCTGGCTCAGAAGTATATACTTCCCGCTGCGCCACCGAGGCAGTTTTTTTTTTATAAAAGGAAATTATATAAACATATTATATAACATCATGTTTATAATTTATTATGTGTACTTAGATAAATAAAAAAGCGATGGTGGCCGACTGAATAAATAAGTAACCGGCATGCAAATCATACGGTCCGAGTTCGATTACGACCGGCAGTAACAATGTGGATTTAATTTCGTGGAATTTATTATTTACTAGTCATGTGATTTAAAATTCTATGTTTGTAAAGTCTGAGCATGTTTCCTAATGCGGGCGTTGTTATTTTATTGAAAAAAAAAAAGTGAATTAATTTGGTACATTTTCGCCTGTTCATTGATGAACATTTCTATAACTACAGGATGCCTGTATTCGAACGTGGTGACAGCAGTATTGGGGCTGACAGTCTTGCTGCTGTTCGGCATCTACTGGAGCGTGTCAGGCTTGCAGGATCACCTCGCTATATCGCACATAGCAATAGGACTGTTTGTGCCAGGTCCGGGCCTTGGATATTCTTATTGGTGAGATATTTTTTACTGTTGTAGTGTTTTTCAAACTGTATGTCACAAAAACTTAAGGGAGTGGTCTGCGGCAAAAAAAAAGTTAGGTTCTGCGGTCTGGCGTTCAATGTGTTACCATATTGAACGCCAGACGTTCAATTGGTTCCAGGCCCAGACACAATGGAAAATTGTATTGTTTGGCAGACAACGGTTTCTGACATGGCGTTTATAGAATTAATAATCAAAGAATTGCCTATACGTGATCCTGGCAACAATCTTGTTATAAATTTGTAGAATTATTTTAGGCTTATGGTATTTTTTTTTACTTTTAAGATTTATAAGGCAGGCGGATTTTTGTTATTTTATATACTGATCCAACTTACTTCAACAAACACAGAAAGAACAGGATAAAGAACGACTACAGTATGCTATAGTTTACAAACAAGTATTTAAATCCTCTGGTGCAATGCAGATGGCACGTGATAAGCATTCAAATTTCGAATAACGTCGATATAACACCGTTGGATCAATCACACGCCGGTAATATGACGCGATTGATTTACTAGCCAATCACAGCTTTCGAATGAGACCATTGGCTTACGATTGTATTGGCAGACTTGGCCCCCAGGTAGTGTGATTATCATGGTACTAGTTTCTGCCCGCGGTTCGCGTGGTATGTAAGTATAAGTAGCCTAAATGTTATTTCAGACTTTGAAATTAAATAACTTTCAGCGTACTGGCGTCATTGAGTATCAAACATCCACTCATCTTAAATTTGGCATTTAAAATATTAGTAGGATATTTTGTTTCTAGCATGAGTGCGAAGCAACGTTTGTTTTTTGTTTCAGGGTTCTGATCGCAGCAGTTCTGTGTCCAATAGCTAACGTAGGCTTGATCAAAAGTAGAGCCTACTTATTGGAAAAAGACCCGCCTCCACCTACTATTAAGTTGGAGAACCATTCCGATGGAACCATATTTTTGTATTAGAAGAAGAAAAGTAATTTCTATGTGTACATAAAAGTAAGTTCGGAAATTGTCTGTCGGCCAATTTTTGGTCTTCCTTGTGTTATCAGAAGGTTCAAATTTATTTAGAGAATTAAATTGTTTAAATAAAATAATAAGTAAATGTGTAGATTAGCATAAAAATGAAGAACGGGTGGACAAATTCAGCTATTCTAAATGAAGTCGAAGAATTCCTTGAAGTCGAGAAATGTCCTATGAGGAGAAAAAATTGAAAATTCATTATCTTAGTATCATTATTCAGTTTCGAGATAGAAGCCAGTATTATGAAGTGCAAATTATTCTGTTGCTTGCGTAATGTACTGCAATCATGCGCAGCAAGATGCATTCGGAACAAAATTTACCATGACGCGTTTTGTTCATTTCATTCGCTTACCCATTTACAGAAATGGATAGTTTATTTCCTAAATGCCTTTTATTCTTTTGATTGGATTCGTTGTGGGATACAAGACAGTAAGTTAGGCTTTTTCAGTAACATCCCAGTGTGATGACTCACTGTTTACAAAGATTGCTGTTAATTGTTTGCAGGAGATGTTTTGGTGAATGAGACTGTCACATTCTTTTTTTTAATGTTACGTATATAACATCATTAACGCCAATACTTAATTGTTAGTCGTAGTAGCGTAATATTAGTTTCTTTACGTAAATATTTCAACAATAATGCTAAATGATTTCAGAAATTCTATTAATGTTGAAAGTATGTTAATGACCTGTTCTACCAAAAAATATTTCAGTAATTTTCATGAAGCCCGACACAATAAATATGAAATACTTTAGATTAATTAATTTTGTCGTTGTAAGGAAGTTGTGATATTTTATTAAGAATTGTAACTTATTAGTTAGTTGTAATTTAATTATTGTTTCTTTAAATATTTTCTTTCAACGTAAGTATTTAATAAACGTTTTGTTTTGTATTTGTTATTCTTTTCTAATTATACCAGTTTTACTTTGTATTGTCAATTAAATTTCTGTCAAGGCATTAATGGCGAGTTTTGTTTTAAAAGTTTTTGGAAAAATAAACGAGTATATTTCATTCAATATTTTATTTTTATTATAAAATTGGAATTGTAGAACAGTCATGAAAGTTTCAAATAACAATGGATTGGCTTTATATCAGAATTTCAAATATTCAAAACAGAATTGTAATTCAAGAGAGCCCAGTATTATCGCATCAAAATTGATATGTTGAAACTAAAATTATTTTCCAAACAATTCTATTGATACATGAACCCTTTTCAAGACGCAGACTTTTTGCTGATTACCATATAAATATGAAAATTTAATCTTTGCTAAAAGTTCGATGAATAAACCTGTTCTTTGAGTAATAATATTGTCGTTAGATTTTGTTAAATTTACTTGCAACAATTATTCGTTACAATGTTATTTCAGTAAGACAATAATCCGGGTTGAATTTATAAGAGGGTTATCTCTAATTGTCCAAACAGACCTAAAGGGTTAGGTCGTAAGGCATTTAACAATGTAATAGCACAGGTACAATATCCTGTTACTATTGGCTGATTGCTTGCAAATTGAAGTTGGCGCGTCCGACATGAGTGTTCTGTTCTGGAACAATATATAAGATATAGCGTGTATATTATAATTTTTTAATATATATTTATTTCATCCATGTACGTGTAGTGACGGATTTAGAATACATAAAGTAACTACCCTATTTCAACCCATGGGTGTCGTAAAAGGCGACTAAGGGACCTAACTTAAAAACACACGAAAAAAAAGAAGCACTGCGAGAAAAGGAAATTTCGAAACAAAACCCTATACGAACCTGTCTGGCCAGCGTGGTATAAAGGCCAAATTCCCTCCAAAATCTTTGGAGGAGACCCGTGCAGCATGTGAGACCTTTATAGGTTGAAATGATGATGTTATTTTTTTGATTTGTGTCGTTCAAAAAATCTAGTTGGTGACCTGATTGACACAAAAATCATCATCAAAAATCCATTAGTGTATTTTTTGTTTTTCATTATTAATCCACAATTTTGCAAATAAATAATATAATAAGTTTTTATTTTTTCTCGGGAAAGTTCTCCAAAATCTAGTAATTTTAAACTGATTGCTTTAAACGCTTCTATTTTATGACTTGGGTAAAAGATTGAAGTAAACAGCGTAGTCCAAATTTCGGCCAGTAGGCTCAGACGGCCCAAAGCAATTTGGACTCCGCCATCAATCATTTCGTAGGGTCCAACGAATATGTTAAAGCTGGGTATTATGCATCACAAAAAATTGTTAATTTATAACTTTTCTGAACTCTCCAAGCTTAGTAAACATTTTTTTAATGATCGAAGTTTGTGCCTGTCAAGCTTTTATATTGAAAGTAAGCTAATTACTGATTTTATAATGAGGGGAAATGTTTGCTTTAAAGTTGAGACACTCAGTCATAAAAATGTATATAATATTAATCCTGTTGCAATAAAAAGGCGAAAAGTAACAACACGAGAACTAAACTGTTGCTATAGGGAATTCTGTTTCACTTTATATAAAAGCTTTACCCGTAAAAGGTAGGAAGTAAAAACGTTTTTCTGTCTCGTGCAAAAGTTTATCGGTGACCATCAATATCCGTGAGGTGGGGCTATTTCTCTTATCCTATTAGTTCTAATCATTGGTTACTCGTTTTACCTAAGTTTTCGATAGTGTTGTAAGATTTTATATTATTTCAAGTCTTACATATTTTGTCTTAAATCATAACAAAAATACCATGACCATGACTGTATAACATGTTCACATATTTATAGTTACAACACATTCCTGTTGGGCTAGGATAAACAATAAGTTAGTTTACATAATTTTAAAAGAATAGGTACTCTCGATTATTGGACTAGAATAATGTGAGCCGAACATTGAAGTTAATTGTTTCATTAAATTCTAAACACCAATAAATCATATTAAAATTTTCATTTCCATATCCAAAAGTATTAACCAAGGTCCAAGTATACTTCCCTGTGGCACTCCTCATCAAAAGCCAAAGTTCAACCAACACTATTTCGTTTGATGATCATAAAAACTTGACAATATATATGTAGGTTAAGCTGCGGTGTCGAGTAGTTGTCATAACAGTGTCCCTTACAAATTGCGGCCCCCATTTTGTGGGATAACTATATGTAACGAAAGAAAAGGTTCGGCAATATCTAGCGAAATTGCCACCGAATCCTTTTGCGATGATGAATAATATTGGTACTCAAATATTATGAGTTCGTGACTTACAAGATAAAATCTTTTATTTTTGCAAGTTAAAATAGAAAGTCGAACTGATTGTGCACCGTCTGTTGTGGTAAAAAGATCCATAATTCATCAATAATATCAACAAGTTCGAAACCCAATTACACCCACAGCCAGTTACGGAACTCTTCTTATAAATAGAGGCCCATAAGTAAAAGTTAGTCAAAATTATAGTAAATAAGGTCCATAATTCAATATTTTAATATCAACATCAAACCCATTTCATCCAATAGTTTGGCACGGATTGGACTTTCTAATGGATGAGGACGATGTGTAGACGGGTTCGTTAAGCTTTTATTCCGAATTTTCTTTCTCTTACACTGAGGTAGTCAAATTTGTTGCCGAGACTTGTGTGATGATCATGATGAATATAATTATTGCCAGAGCCGGGAATCAAACCAGACTCTAAACAAAGCAGTCGTATACATTCCTATGATACCGAGCCAGTTAAATAATATTACATAGTTAAGTCCACACACGTTACACAAACAAGAAGACAAATTTGAATAACTATTGATTTGAAACTTGAGAATAGTTGTGAACAATAGCTGTCAGTTAACATAATATTACGATCGCAAAGCCTGTTATACATAGCTCAGTTTTACTCAACTACAAAACTTTAATTCCTTAGAGAATGGATAATACAAAACTTCATATTTTCTATAAAATGTGATAGGTCGAGAATGGAATTTTTGATGTTTTTCTTTTAAGCAAAATTTGATGAAATTTGGCACATACCTGGGTGATAAACCTCTAGATCGAATAACACCGTATTCAAGCGTAAGTCTGGTGACTTTCGATTTATTTTTTTACGATTTAAGCTGCCATTACATCTACAGACCTTGAACGTGTCAGACATGTGCCATGTTAGACAAGAAAATATTCTTCTGTAGAGTGTGTATTCACCCTGGGTATGATTACCACGAAGACGCAGCCTTCTAACTTATATTATCTAGGTGTTTCGGATCCGGCCTAAAATTTAAATTAAACTAAAACATTGTTTGGTTACAGATCAATCATTTTGGTGATTGATCTACTAATTTGGCTACGAATCTTTTTTTTAGATACATAATATTTGCATTAATATGGTGATTAATATTATATATATATTTAGAGACCGTTTTTAAATAATATAGGGACAAATTTAAATTTTGATGACAGTAAATATAGTTTTCTTTATTATCTACCGTAACGTCGCCACTCAGACGCGGATAGACAAGAGCTATAAATGCTACAGAAAAATATTATTTTGTCGAACACGGCACGCGTCTGACACGTTCAATGTCTATAAATATAAAAGTCTAAAAGCAAGCGACCACTAAAAGCAAGTTTAAATTTTAAACAACATACAAAAATATCTTAATAAAAGAAAAGGATACAAGTTGGTATTACATAACAATATATTCCTACACCTTTGATGTGTTATCAGAGAGGTTCGTCACAATATATAACACAGATATGTACATGTATTGTGTACGTGTGAGTTCTGGAATTGTGCCCGTAAATTATACAACAACAGTCACCTGCGGTGTCGTTTATGTGGCACGTGTGATACCGGTGTGGTGTCAGTGTCAGCAGAGCGAGTGAATAGTCATTTAAAAATATTGAGCAATCGATGTTTGCCGCAGCTCTGCCCGTACGGAATTCGATTTTAGTGACCACTGAAACTTTTCTTTTGTACATTAGTAATTTTTGGGTTTACAGTGCAATTTTTCCAATTTTTATTTAATTCCTGTAAATATATCTACTTATTTGAATGACGTAATTTCCAAATAGTAATTGTCTTTATCTACTTTGTAAATAACGTTGGTTAAACGATTGCAATACTTTCTTACTGTTAATTACTTAGGTATATACTGCCCTACCAAAGAAGAACGGCATAATTGCATGTCAAGCGCACGGGAAATTGTATCTAAATGTAGTAACTTTATATGCGTCTTTCCCGTAACTTATGTAATTCATCTACAGCTTTTCTTCTTAGCAAGGCAGTATACTATGCTAGAAGTCGCGCGGGCTTCGTTCCCGTCATTCTTTATTTGGCTAATGCTCAGCTCCTATTAGGCATAGTCCACTGTTATATATAGCCTATAACTTTCCTCGATAAATGCTATCCAATACTAATCGAATCTTTCAATTTGGAGCAGTAGTTAATTAGATCCTATGTAGAAGATAAGATCCTTTGTAAATTGTATAACTCTTTGTTATTCCTATTATATAAAATTTAATCCGCTAACACTGAAACCATACCCAACAATTCGACGACTTTCCTACTTCCATAAATCCAGTGGCGACGAGGATCGTATACAAAAATTGGCTCACGCACACTTCCTCACGTCCCAGTGGATGCATCTGTTCTCAACCATTCCTCTTTACTTCTTATTTATTCCGACGACGATTTGGAGATTATCTGGCTTAGTATATGGGTATATTAGACTTTCCTTAAAATAGAAACAATTTCTTTCTCGCTGTGAGAAATTTTTGCTGAAGAAAGCTGTGTCTTTTTTTTCATTTAATTTGAAAAGCAGTGATCTGTCAGCTATAGCATCATCAGCGACCCATTAATGTCCCAATGATGAAAATATTCCAAATAACATTATTTATAATGCACGCCAGGTTAACACATGCTTTTTCGAATAAAATTAAAAACATTTTATTACCCGACTGCCAAAAAGGAGGGTAATGTTTTTCGCGCTTATGTATGTATGTATGTATGTGGGGATGTCTGTTCCAATGTGACCTTCTGTAGCCTAAACGGCTTGGCTGATTTTAAAGTGTGAGGTGTCATTAGATTTGTATTTTTCCCCCGAGTGTCATAGGCTATGTGACGTCAACAAAAAACCAATATGGCGGCCGTAAACTGTCAAAACAGACGTTTTTTTAGTGCTATCGCATAATGGGTATCAGATGAAAGCTAATTAATAGCCTAATTCAAAATAGATATATGCACTAATTATTGCCCGCGACTCCACTTGTCTTTTGTAACCTAAATAGCTTAACCAATTTTGAACTATCAAAATTTACAAAGTTATAATATAAGTACATAATAATTAATAATATTGACTGACGAAGGCTACTTTTTGGCAAGGCAAAGCAGTCGGGATTTTTTGTTTTTTTTTAATCATCATCATCAGCAACCCATTAAGTCCCACTGCTGGGATCGGGTCTCCTCTCCTCTAACTAGAGAGCTGAGAGAGTTTAGGCCATAATCCACTCACGCTGGCCTAGTGCGGGTTGGTGGATCAGACATACTCATAGAATTATTTCTAGGGTATGTGGGTTTCCTCACGATGTTTTCCTTCACCGTTAGCAGATGGTAAGTCACTTGACTAGTACATATAAATTCCACAAAGTGGAATCCACATTGGTACTGCCGGTGGGGATCGAACTCGGACCGCGTGATTTGCACGCCGGTCCCTTATCCATTCAGCCACCATCGCATTTTTTTATAATTTTTAATAATGAATTTGTCTTGTAATCCAATTACACAGAATCAACGAGAACAACAATATCCAAGCTTTATTAAGTTACAACTGAAAACCAGTACGTCGGCGTTTTCCCTAAAGTACTAACCGGGGTAAATATACATAGAATTGGGGAAAATTTGCTACGCTGTGATCCCTATGGAAGTATTTGTTGTCTAGAAGTTTTGTTTCTACTTTATTTATTGTGAAGTTGGATTGATACGGAATATATTCGGTTCCTATATTTGTCACTTTGGGTCTTTAGGGAGGGATTTTCGGAGAAATTGGTTTGAGCCGGCTGTCGCAGATTACACTATTATTAGAAAGTTTGTGTGTACGTTTGTTTCTCAACAAGATCAAATAAACACATTAGGCTGTCTGTCCATTAACGCAGACAGACAGCACTTGACCGATTTTTTTATAGAACTATGGCGGTAAACTGCTGCCTTGTGGTAAGTGGTTACCGTTGCCTATGGACAGACCTCCATTTAAAACCTTCTACTCATTGATAGGTCTTGTGTATTCGTCTAGATGTCTAGGTATTCGGTCCATCTCGCGGGGCCCACACTGCACTTTCCAAAACGTAGCCGCCACTCAATAACCATTTTTCCCCAAAAGAATAGTTCCCCCAGTACCACTTCAGCGATGTGATTCCGTGAGCTTTGTCGGCAATTTTAGTTCTCGAGCGAATCTATTCATTTCTGATTCCATCACGCAGGGAAACTCCGAGCACGCCTCTTTCTATGGCTCGCTGAGCGGCAGTGAGCTTTCTAATGAGCCTATCTCACAAAACCTACCTTTCTCGATGTTCTAGTCTCCTTGAAATCTCTCTGAAATTTCAGAAATTTACGTTTATTAGTATTCTGTCACCTAGTTTCACTCGCATGCATCCAATTATTCGAATGTAACTATTCAAAGTTGCTAACATCACAAACTTTTGCATCCGTGAAATGAGTTTTCGGAAATTTGAATATTACTATTTGAAAACTGTTGCATATATTAAAACTAGCTTCAGGTGAGATTAAATTTTATGTGTATTACCAAATATACCGTACCCGTCTGGCCAGCGTGGTGTAGTAGGCTAAATTCCCTCCACATTGTTTGGAGGAGACTCGTGCCCAGCATTGGGACGTTCATGAGTTGAAATGGTGATGATGATGATGATATCAAATATATTGACATTTTGGAAAAGTGTATTTTATTGCTAATATGTTAAATTTTTAATATATACGGCTGATAATTTTTTTTTTACTGCGTCATGATAATAATTCCGTTATTTTATAATATATTTAAGTTAATTTTAATTTAATTAGGTTCCGTGTAGTGACAGATCACTACCCCATCTCAACCTGTGGGTGTCGTAAAAGGCGACTAAGGGTTACTACCTTGTGCAGACAAGAGCACTTACTTTCTTAAGGGTCGGCAACGCGCTCGTGATGCCCCTGGTGTTGCAGGCGCCCATAGGCTACGGTAACCGCTTACCATCAGGCGGACCGTACGTCTGTTTGCCACCGTCGTGGTATAAAAAAAAAAAAGGAAAATTCGAAACAAACCCTAAACCAACCCGTCTGGCCAGCGTAGTGTAATAGGCTAAATTCTTTCCACATTCTTTGGAGAAAACCTGTGCCCAGAGTTTGTTTAATTGGTAGAACGCGCTTTTCTCGGGAACTACGGGTTCGATTTGAAATATTATTTTAGTGTTTGATAGCCCATTTACCAAGGAAAGCTATATATCCTCACGCTACGATCAATAGGATCACTACTCATAGTGGTGAAACAAAGATCCACGGAAGTGAAGCTCCGGGCAACAGCTAGTTAAAGACTTTATTACACTACACGATATTAAGGGACTTCCTAAACACCATGTAGTCTAATGAACTATTGATCCATTAGTTCCTATATTGTATTACATGTTGTTCAGGAGGTGCCTTAAAGGGACCCAGAATTTCGTGTAGTGTAATAACCCCTTTAGATATATTTGATAGATATATAACTGCCTCGGTGGCGCAGCAGGAAGTGTATACGACTGCTGTGCAAGAGGTCCCGGGTTTGATTCCCGGGTCGGGTGAAAATGGTATTGGACTGTTCTAATTTGAAATTCCAGTATTGAGATTTTCCCGGAGTTTGGTTAACAAATGTTCCCGGTTGATGACAATAGGCTCGCCCCCTATTTCATGGCACCAAACATAACCGGCGAAATGTGGGTGAAACACCTCTGCCAAACCCTTCGGGGAAAAAGGCGTGATTCTATGTTATGTTATGATATATTTTCAACAAGTTACACAACAAACACTCAAACATTCAGAACTCGAACAAATCAGATCGAATGTAGATTGTGCGTTGTTGTGTACATAACTTTAATTAACTCCAGTCACATCACAATAGCTTTGATCTGTTATGATTGAGCGACACTATTCACTTATCAATACAAGTTTATAATAGGTATTACTAGCTGTCCCGGCGAACTTCGTGCTACCTACTTAATTTATCATTTTATTAAAGTTCACCTACCTACCCTACCTACCTACATAAAAACAAAAAAAAAACAAAAAAAAAAACAAAAAAAAAACAAAAAAAACATATATACAGCGCCATCTAGTCCCGCAATAAGCAATTATATTTGCTTGTGTTATGTTATGGCTCCTAAACAACTGACATACTTACATATTATAGATAACTTACACCCAGACACAGAACAAACCTTTATGTTCATCACACAAAGATTTGTCCTGGGTGGGGATCGAACCCACCAATGTCCAAACTTAATTAAAACATGCATTTCGGCCTGTATATAGAGGGTTGACTTTGGCAAATTTTATAAAGGCTATCAAACTTTTCTCACTAACCCCTCCTAACCCCTAAACAAATGAGTTGAGAGACACTCACTTCTAAATTAGTTTCGACTTAAACGTTTGATCTCTATTGAATTTATTGTCGATGGCATCGGTTTGTCTCCTCAACTATATACTGAATATTTTATGGTTTAGAATATTAAATATATTCTATGAACAATTCTGACGATTTATTAAGTAAGTTGTCGAAATAGTTCAGATTGTTAAAACATATTTCACTGTTAGTTTTCATTTAAAAAAAGTAAATATCGTTTTGTTTATTCAACGATACCTGAGAGTGTGACGATATTTCACCACAATTTAATAAAATGCACATAAGAAAAAACGCCGGTACTGTCGGTGTGCACCCGTATGCACATAATTATTTGATTACCATTTTTTTAAATTTATTTGCATGTAGCAACACAATTGGGCTATAATTAGACTAATCGATTAATATAGTAACGATTTTAGTAATATTTCAATGGTAAAATCTCTAGTCATAACGACAAAAATATAAACAATAAAAGTTATCTGTCATTTGATGACACCGCACCGGCGCGAATTTTGTATTACATCGGTGTGAATGTGAAACTTTCTAAAGTGAATTCCAAGAGAAAACGGTGACTGATCTTAATATAAATTTATATAGAATTACTGAAAAATAAGTGTAGATTACGCATTGAGTAATTGTTTTTCGAAAAGTAATAAATACATCAGTGAAAAAGTGGCACAACTTTTACCCCCATATTACAAAATATGGACTAAGTATTAAACCAGGTTTAAATTGACATTAGCCATTGTTTTAGAGTCAAAGTTGTCATTTTAAACCTGGTTTAATGTTTAGTCCGTATTTTGTAATAAGGAGGTAATAGGGCACTAATTTTACCGCAATAGCTGCCGTCTTTCGTAATGTTTTTATGGTAAATATTCCTGTTTATAGTTTGAAATACACATAAGTAGCTAGCTTATTTATCCATAAACCCTAGATAGTAATATTATTACGTATTGACATTGTATTCAAACCGTAAAATTCTAAATTCACCTATATTATTATTCCCGCCATTTTGCATCTTGCAGCGAGTGAGCGCGAGCGAGCGACAGTTAGATACTTACGTAGGTCAGTGTCCACGCGGGAATTTTGGCTCCGCGTAATTAATACTTGTTATTGTGCTAATTGTGTGTTTGGAAGTGAAATGTGTTATAATAAGAATGCCTAAGCATGTGAGTTATCGTAATAAAGTGTAGTTTTGTTGAAACGATGTGTAAATTGCGTGTATTGTGATAAAGTGTTTAGGTTATGTGAAGGAAAATTATCAAAATAAAAACTTATAACACCACTGCGAGGTCAGGTCAGTTTTAATTCCTTTTATATTTATACTGCCTGCTGCTCTAACTGCCTCGGTGGCGCAGCGGGAAGTGTATACGACTGCTGTGCAAGGGGTCCCGGGTTCGATAGGTTTTTCTATCGTGAAATTCCAGTATAAAGATTTTCCCGGAGTTTGGTTAACAAATGTTCCCGGTTGATGACAATAGGCTCGCATTCTATTTCATGGGATCAAACATAGCTAGCGACATGTGGGTGTGAAACACCTCTGCCTACCCCTTCGGGAAAAAAGGTGTGATGCTATGTATATTTATACTAATAAACAGGTAAACTCATAACGAAGCCAGGAAGGTATAATTTATGATATATAATTATTATCTTTATAATGACGAAATCTTCGTTTTTTTCGAAGATATAATAAGCAAATGCCTGGAAAATTCCTGAGCTGACCGCGCTTCCTTTATGATGTTAAGAGACCAGGGAGGGGATATTGACTCCTCTATCCGTCATCCGTCCATAACAGAAGCCTACTTAAGTATATTCGCTTACTTTGGGAAAAAAATGTCCCAAAAATATCTTATATGTTCATCATTTCAACCCATAAACGTCCCACTGCTGGGCACGGATCTCCTCCAAAAATTGTGGCGGGAATTTAGCCTACTATACCACGCTGGTCAGGTGGGATGGCTTTTTTATTTTTTTTATTGCACTATCAAACGCCATCGCGATGTCGATAGTATACGGTTTGTTTTGAATTTTCCTTTTCTCGCAGTGCTCTTGTCTGCCTGATATCATGCCTCGACACACACGGGTAGAAATGGGATATTGACATTATGTATTCTTAATCCGTCACTACACGGACATTAAACTATCATCATCATCATCAGCAACCCATTAGACCCACTGCTGGGCTCAGGTCTCCTCTCCTCTAACTAGAGAGCTGAGAGAGTTTTAGGCCATAATCCACTCACACTGGCCTATTGCGGGTTGGTGGATCAGACATACTCATAGAATTTCTTCTAGTATATGTGGGTTTCGTCACGATGTGTTCCTTCACCGTTAGCAGATGTTAAGTTACTTGACTAGTACATATAAATTCCATAAAGTGGAATCCATATTGGATAAGGGACCGCGTGATTTGCACGCCGGTCCCTTATCCATTCAGCCACCATCGCTTAAACTATCACCCAATAAATAATTCTCAGAGGTACCAACATATTAGGTCTAAAAAGGACACTTAAAATTCATCATGTAAATTACTCCCTGGATGTATCCATCCATTTATCATCTTGGTCCCGTCGGACTATGGTCGATTTAGTTTGTGGACAGATCATTTTGTTAAAATTGATTAAGTATTTCAAGCGGTATGATGGACCGTCCTGCGTATAGCCTATCTAATCTGTTCCATACATTAATCTTGGATGGAATATGGAAATCTTATATGGAAATTTATCATTCGGTTAAGTAATTTAGTTTAAAAATAACGTATTTTTATCAAAAATTGTGTGGAAGTGTACATGACTGCTGCGTAAGAGTTTTCAGGTTCTATTGCCGGGTTGACCAAAAATGATTTTGGATTTTTCTGTTCAGAAATTCGTAGTACCAGCCCGGAGTCTGGGAATGAGGTTCTATAGTATGTGGGTTTTAATTCCGTATTTTTTCTTCACTGTTAGGGGACGTCTATTAATTATTATCCATTAATCCGTGATGTTTTTTTTAGCAACTTTTTACACTCCCCCTCTCCCTTGTGAGAATTTAGATCAACCCCCCACGATGAAATAAAAAAATAAAAATAAGTGCACTAGTTAAATTTTAAACATTGCACTGAATATATTATCTTCGCGTAGTGACGGTTCTCTTCTAGTCACTACCCCATCTCTACCCGTTGGTTTCGTAAAAGGCAATTAAGGACCTATTTTGCAGACTGGAGCACTGAAAGAAAAGGAAAATTCGAAACCAATCCTATACCAACTCGTCTGGCCAGCGTGATATAGTAGGCTAAATAATGCCCTCCGTATTTTTGAAGTAAACCCCTGTCCCACAGTGGGACGTTTATGGGTTGAAATGATGATGACTGTATTATATCTGACATTAGTTCGTTCAACCAAACAAACTCTTCAGCAATACAATTTCATCATCACCATCATCATATCAGGCCAATGACGTCCACTGCTGAACATAGGCCTCACTTAATTTCCGCCACAACGAGCGACAACCAGATGGACCGACGACCTGGTAAGGGTTGCGGGTGGCCGTTGGATGCGGGCGGCGCAATACAATTTAATCTACATTAATTTATTACATTTTTAAAATTTATATGACAAAATAAGCTGTTAATTTAATATTATTAGGGTTTTATTTTAATTTAGTTAGCGAATTGTGCGTATAATACATTTCTGCCTACCCCTTTAAAGAAACAAATCGTGACATATTGTACTCATAGACTGGACACCAGACTGCAATCCCGTTATTTACACAAATCCATCAAAGAGAGCATTACTTTTCACTGCCCAGTCCTCTGTCCACAGAAAAGCACAGCGAAGTAAGCCGCTTAGTGTGTACCAAATAACAAAAGTCCACCGAAGTGACTCTTTGTTGAATTGGTAAATAGCCGATGGAACTGGACACTAGTAGTTACACAAGGGCTTTTAGTACATACCTACTTTATTGCTATGCAATGAACAGATGTTTTTGTTTTAAACCGTTGTATAACTATAGCCACCATTGTCACCATACACAATGGACTGATAGACGGGCCATGAAATGACTTTTACGGGTTTCGTATTAACTTTTAAGATACATAACCCTAAAAACAAGTCTGTCACACATATTCAACAACTGGTCCTTGCACGGAGCTTCACTCCCGTAGATCTTTGTTTTGCCTCTATTCAACTTCTATTGGTTTTTCCTTCTTCCTCAATACTAAAACTGAAACACCCCAAGCGTCTTTTTATTTTCAGAATCAGAATAAAAAATCTAAATTTTAATAGTACATTATGATATAAGTGCGGTAAGTTGATAATTAGCCGAGCCGCTGGCGAGAGCTACAAGAAAGCAGAGGCTGTAATTATCAAAGCGCACGAATGTCATACGACGTTTTATAAGATATTTGCGAGGAAATAAATAAAATTCGGGCTTTCTTAGAAAAAAACAAATACAGCGAAAAGAAAAAGCGCGCGGAGTAATTTTTAATTGTCATAAATTAGCGATACGCGCGCATCAGCGCTTTTTTTTAAGGCAAAAACACAAAAACAGCCAGTTTTACTAATAAAGTAAATTAATATTTTTGTGTTTACAGATAAATGGTTATAATTTATGGTCTAAATTAATTAAGTTAAAGAATTAAATGTTTATTTTATATAGATCATAATTATTTTATCTCCCAAAGTTAATTTTATTCATAAAATGTTGACCACTTTTCTGACATAAAAACTCTTTGCTAAGATTTAAAAAAGTACCGTTCGTTTTAGACGGAGCATCTTGATTACTAGTCTGTGATCGTAAGAAGCCGTGCATTTTACTTTACATTACCGCACTAGTGCGTAATGAGATACATTACGACACTGAAATTGGTGAAATAAGAGACCCTTTACGAGCAAATATGTTATAAAATAATTAAAACTCACGAAGTTATCAGCATTTTTCATGATTTATTTAGCCGCACGCCGGCTGATTATTGACGAATATCAATAGTTTATGTATAGTCGACCATGTAATTACCTTACCACTTTTGACAAAAAATTCCATAAAAATTAATAGACAATAACACTCCTGTTGACGTACTGATGTACTGATGTCAGTAGCAAGCAAAAATAGACATTATGGTTTTGTGATATGCAAACGACATTCACTCCAAGGATGGTAAAGTAATTTTATTGTCGACTATACATATTTAGTACTTATTTATTTATCGCTGCGAGTAGACGGTGCGGCACTAGGCGTTAGGCGGCCATTTATACACTTCAAACAACAGCGTCCAAGCTTTGAAATTTTTGACAAAAAATATAATGTCATGGTATACCTACTGATTCTGAACGAAATACTTTCAGGTTACGCATGAAGTGGGAATAAAGTTGTACTTACATAATACTCAATAACTTAAATTATTATAAATCGGGTCTACGTCACGTATTATATTATAAGGAATAGTAAATACCTTGTTTATTTGCCCGACGTTTCGATTGAATTGCACCGATCGTGGTCACGGGGTGACGTAACCTAACGTAGACCCGTTTTATAATAAATTAATATGAGTACAAGTCGCGAGAGTTTAAAAGTTTTTACTCAATACTTAATGCGAAAAATTAATTCAAAATTTATGTCAACAAAACCACTGGAAATTAATTTGTTCTTCAAAATGATGGCTAAGATTTAATAGGACCAACGGTCGCGTACAAGAGGCTCTGGGACAAATAAATCCGCATTTTTACTCCACAATACTGGGTTTACGCGTAACGCATAATAGAGTGGCGTTCTCGGGTTAAGAATAAGATTACAGAGGGCTTAGAGTTCTGTGGTGAATTATATACTTAAATTTGAAAACGGGTCGGATAATTACTTTAAAGGAGCTTAGCATCCATTATAGGGTGCTACCTGCCCGCCTATATGAATAATTGATTGAGGTGTCATGCTTATCTGGTTTTCAGAAAGGGTATCATTGATTGCTTTTGTTCAGTTTTAAATGCCGTCATAGAATCTCGTAGCTTTTTGTAATACTTCATAGAGTTCATCATCATCATCAGCAAGTCATTAATCTCCCATTGCTCGGGTCTCCTGTCTTCTATCTAGAGAGCTGAGAGGGTTTTAGGCACTAATCCACACACACTGGTCTTGTGCGAGTTGTTGGATCAGACATACACTTAGAATTTCTTCTAGGGTATGTGGGTTTCTCCACGATTTCCTTCACCGTAAGCAGATGGTAAGTCACGTAACTAGTACATTTAAATTCCACAAAATGAAATTCACATTGGTACTACCAATCGAAATCGAACTCGGACCATCGCTTCATAGATTTGTAGGTAGATCTTTAAAACGGATTCTTCAGAATATTGTTTGGTAGTCTAAATCCCTGTTTTACAAAAGGCAGATCTTCTAAAAGCATGAGATACTTATTTGCCAGTGCTAGAGATATAGGGTCTTAGAAAATTATCCTCCTTCAGTGACGAGTAAATATTTTTTTAAACAAGAGGTACTTTCGCATAAATGGATATATTCTCAGAGATAAAGAGATTTGGATAACAATTTGTATTGTTTAGTAGCGAGGCGACAACCTTTACAACTACGTCACAGAAACAAGCCACATTCAGTATCCAAGAGCTAGACTTCCAACAGTTAGCTTACTTGCAGTTAGATATTTTTAGAACAAAAGACTCGTGACCTAAATATTAACAGGTAGTCGCACCTCCATCGATTCTGTTCAGATGCAAACACAGACCGCTACTGATATTTGAAGCGTTTCCAATACTTCAGGTATCATTAGACTATACTATTACTGTAGTTGCTTGTTTTATTTAATGGCAAATTTCAAAAGCAATGTTTCTTTATACATATTTAATATATTTTGCGCATTCATTTTTATAATTAGAGAGAATATTTATTTTTTTCACTAGAATTCGCGCGGGGCTTCGCTCCCTTCGTTCTATAATTGCCCACTGCTCAGCTCCTATTAACTTATAACCTTCGTCAATAAATGGGTATTCCAACAATAAAAGAATTTTTCAAATCGGACCAGTACTTCCTAAGATCTTAGCGTTCGACCAAACAAACAAACTAGAGCTTTATAATATAAGAATAGATTTCTTGAAAGTTAATCATATTAAACAATAGAGCACATGTGCCCTTTAAGAAATTGCAGACTGTATTGTAAAAGTATATTTTATTCTAAATGCATCGCAATGCCGGCATTCACGCGTTTTTCTCCGACGGATCGAATTTCCAATCTCCTGGCCGACGCTGGGAATTACATGACAGAAAAATCTTATATCGTTTTAGCTGATCCGGGAATCTAACCTAGGTTCTCTTACAATATACACTCCAAAGTGAACAGGTTTTAAAGGACGTAATGCCTCTGGTGGTGCTGGTACCCAAATGTTTCGGTAATAGCTTATCACCAGGCAAAGGTCTGCCTCTTTACGACCAACCTGGTATAAAAGATTATTGTTAAAAATAATAGAACTTAAACATGAAAGGCCTGTTGGCCTAGTGGTTAGTGACCCTGACTGGTAAGCCGGAGGTCTTGGGTGGATTCCCACCCAAGACAAATTTTTGTGTTATGAGCATGATTGTTTGTTCTGTGTCTGGGTGTAATTTATCTATAATATGTACGTATTTAAAAAAAAAAAGAATTTAGGTAGTATATCAGTTGTTTAGTACACAAGCAAATATAATTGCTTAATTTAGAACTAAGTAGATGGCGCTGTGTGAATGTGGTAAAAATATAATTATTATTAAAAATTATATAAAATAAATTTTACATACAACTCGCACTCGATAATCCACATAACCATTCCTAAATACAATTAAGTATTTATCAAACGCAACACATTGGGCACATTCCATTTTCCTTACAATATAACTAAGTAAAAGCAGGAAAACCTTTCGCACTTGACTGTTCTCGAGCGAATCTCGTCTCGAGTACCGTCGTACTAATGAAATGTCAAATGTTGGTGATGAGAACTTGTTTCATGAATTCAATTCAGTTTTACATCTTTTTTTTCTTGTTTTTTTTGTAAATGAATTATGGAGATGAATATTTTGTTTTGTATAGTTATTTTTTGAGATTAATTAATGTTGTGTTTTTTGGTGAATATTGGGAGCCTGGGCCAGTAAGGCACTGCTATCGTTTAAAAGTTTGCATGTAGTATTATAATATCATTTGATATACTTCAAATGATATTATAATACGAGAGTGATGTAGGATCTTTTTTTTTGGAATAAAAGACCTATTAGTCTAGTGGTTAGTGACCCTGACTGCTAAGCCGGAGGTTGTGGATTCGATTCCCACCCAGGACAAATCTTTATGTGATGAGCGTGATTGTTTGTTCTGTATCCGCGTGTAATTTATCTATAATATGTACAAAAAAAATGTATTTAAGTAGTATATCAGTTGTTTAGTACCCATAACACAAGCAAATATTATTGTTTAATTTGGGACTAGATGGCGCTGTTTGGATGTGGTAAAAATATTGTTATTATAAAGGCGTTACAGCCTGCTCAAATATATGTATACCTTCATTGAATATACTAAGTTCATTACAAAGAAATTATTTGCAACAAAATCGCGGAGTTTGGGGTAATCCTTATATCAGCTGTCATCTTAACAGATAGACAGGGAAGGATTAAGAGTAGTGAAGTCAGTTAATTTATCTTTTATGTTTTGGTGGGTCTCAATGTAGGGCAATTAGTACTAATAAAACATGCTGTGATGGGTTTACAGCTTTTTTTACAATTACAGATTTATTTCTCTCTCACACAGTTTTTATAGGTATATCAGAAAAATACAAATATTTAGTCACTGTTATAAAACCACTGTATAATCTGTGTGGGAGACTAGTATCTGTACCTACTAGGAGACCTATATGAAAGATTATCACCCTCTCCAGACTTTGGTAGGTGCAGTTATGGTGGAAATCTTGAGAAAAGGTGTATTAAGATATGAGGTGAGGGAACATTAGATTACAAACACAACAAAAATGCAAAAGTTCATATGTGATTCTTACGTATGTACATTCAGTAATTAAATTTATTTAGTTAGATTTGAATTATTTACCTTACTTATTACATTACCCTATTATTTAACTTACCTTTTTCATTCTCATTTCGTCTCCACTTCAGCATAGAGTCCGGCTCTGAGGGTCATATTATACCCGATGTATAATTAATACCTACATTTATTTGTCCTTTGAATTGGGAGTCAAACAAAGCTATATACCTATCAGATATACTATAAAACCCGGGTTTCCTCGATACAGAAATTAAAGGCAAAATGGCCATTATGTATCGAATCAAATTAATTCTATTTAGACAAATTTTATTTATTTCCATATTAATTTAAGTGTTTAATTATATTAGAACCATGGCATGTATTTTAGATAATTAATTATAACAAATTTAAGTTATTTATAAGCACCAGTGGCTTCATACTTACTCTAAATCAATTTTATATACCTTATTTTAAGCAAACTGTAAAGTTTTTATAAGGTAACCAATAAAAAATTTCTTTAAACCGAAACTTAGTGTTATGCTCTTTTCTGCAAAATGTATTAACCTTATTTAAGTTAACTTTGTTGTTACTCTTATTCATACAAAGAAACTTAAAATTTGAATAATCCAAATCCGTACCTGTGCCTGTTCGGACAAAGTCACACTAGATTTACTTTTACCAAATATCGATTCTTCCGTCCCAGTGGTTCCGTATTGTTTCTTTGAAAGTGTATTTTTACACTACATTTGGCAATCTTGGTACGGAAACTGCCAGTGTTATATTTTTTCGCTTTTTATGTTATTTATAGCTTTACCAATCACATACATACTTTTTATTTTTTTTCTTTACCACATTCACGCAGAGCGCCATCTAGTCCCAAAGTAAGCAATTATATTTGCTTGTGTTATGGGTACTAAACAACTGATATACTACTTAAATACATTTTTTTTTGTAAATACATACATGTTATAGATAAATTACACCCAGACACAGAACAAACCTTTATGCTCATCACAGAAAGTTTTGCCTGGGTGGGGATCGAACCCACGACCTCCGGCTTAGCAGTCAGGGTCACTAACCACTAGACCAACAGGCCAGTCAAACATAAATACATACATATAGATCATTCACTCTTTCCCAACAGAGAGGTAGGCAGAGACTATTTCCTTCCACTTGCTACGATTCTGACACACATCTTTGGCTTCTTAAACATTCATTAGTCTTTACATGCATTCTCGTATCACGTAGGTGATATTAGCGTACTGTGTTGTTGGTGTAGTCAGTACGAATGCGGTGTTGGAAGGTCTTGGGTTCAATTTTAGAGTCAAGCTAAAAACTATTATGTGTTTTCTAGTTGGACGTTGTAAATTTTTTTTTAAACATAATCTACCCTCCAGAACAATCCCTGTCTCGCGGGGCTCGTACATTAGCGGATACAATGTACTTCCAGATTCGAAATAAATAACTATGAATCACACAAATTTATGTCTCATGAGGGCATCAAACCCTCGTCATTCGGTAGTAGCGAGTCGACCACATTAACCACTATGCCAGGGGGAGAAGGATTCACTGTTTTCTTTTTACCAAAAATGTTTACACGCAAAGCAAAAGGGATATATTTTTAAACATGATTTCAAAATACATTTCATTCAAATAACGCCTAATTCAATTCCATAGCTCCAAGGAGGTTTCCCTTTATAATAATATTCTAGATTATCTCTCAGAGCTTGACAATACATGGTAACCTATTTACTGAAACTCATTACAGGCCTGAATACAGCTGAGTGGAGTTGAACACGTAGTATGTACCCTATGTCTTCTTATTTAAAATATACTATGTGTTTGAAAATGAGAGTTTATTAACATGATAGAGACGTTGACTTATAAAAACCCAATACGCACACTCAGCGGTCAAAAAACGGGTCACAAAAATAGTTTATTGTTTGGCTGTCGTAAGGTTTGAAATCAAAAAGTTGGATTGTTATTAAAAGCAATTGTAATGTGATGTGATAAGACTGATTTTAGTTTTGATATTTGACTGACAAAATTTGATAAAATGTGTTTTTGTTAATAAGTGATGTACAAAAACCATTCATTTATATTGCACTCAGATGTAGTGTATGTACACCTTTAGTAAAATGTATTGTTTAAGTAATCGTAATCTTATACCTTCCTAGAATTAAGTTAAGTAAGTGTATTCGTAAATTAGGTGAGGCCTATGTTCAGTAGTGGACGTCGTTGGGCTGATATGATGATGATGATGAATTATAAGTTCTTGGATAAACTGTCGTCCATCAGGGACGACAGTTTATCCAAGAACTTAGGAACGTGGGAACAGAATAAATCTAGACTTCTCAAAGTAAAGATGTGTTTCATTTTCTAACTACACTTCACAGAATTCAAAATAGTTATAAGATGAGAAATGCCGCTCAACAATTTTGGACCTTACAGTTGCATACATAAACAGAAGATGGAAGTTGCAGGGTTGACACAACCAACTTACATATCTGTTATACATTGGTAGTGCGATATGCCTACACTTCAATTTTATTTATTGTTATAGACAGAGAGCGAACACGAAATACAATTTCGTTCATATTAGGTCGTCGTATTTCATAACATTTTCGATTTAAAATTTCTATTTGTTGGGATATAGGAAGCAAACACAATATCAGAGCTCAACACCGATTGATCAGTGTGTTTGTTTAATTAAATGTGAATGTTTTCAAATTAAACTACTTGAATGGGTTATGTTCGGATTTCGTATTCTGTTTGGGAATTTCGTTTACATATCCCGATTGAATATAACTTTTTAAATGAAATGAAATGAAATTTCGTTTATTCATCTAGGTTATAAAGTAACTCTTATGAAAGACATAAGTTAAAAATGTAACAGGTTATCCGAAAAATAGTGTCAGCAAATTTGAAAGACCAGTTCGCTCACGAGGTGGAGCTATGAGAAGAACTGGCAAGAAACTCACGCTTCTAAAAAATTGATAGTATAATAATAATAATAATAATATTCTACCACATTCACACAGCGCCATTTAGTCCCAAAGTAAGCAATTATATTTGCTTGTGTTATGGGTACTAAACAACTGATATACTACTTAAATATTTTTTTTTTTGTAAATATATACATATTATAGATAAATTACACCCAGACATAGAACAAACCTTGATGCTCATCACATAAAGATTGGTCCTGGGTGGGGATCGAACCCACGACCTCCGGCTTAGCAGTCAGGGTCACTAACCACTAGACCAACAGGCCAGTCGTAACATTATGATAATAATAATAGTCAAAACATTATGATACGTATCGATTCGTATTTTAAGGCGTGGATTTATTTGTTATTTTTTTTTTAAAAACCACGATCTTGGCAAGAGGTTAGCATATTATAATAATAAAAGCCATCTTTTAATATTAGTAAGTTGCAGTTGTTTTAAAATTCTCGATAAATTTTATTAAAATAAGTAAGAACGAAGGAAAGTTAAAAACAGAACTTGTCCATTAAAGGCTTTCCAGCTCAGTTTTGAATTGTTAAAAATCAGGCCGTGTCTAAGAGTAGAATATGTTAAGTTTACTAAGAGAAAACCGAAGCTTATAGTTTCTTTGTGTATATAGATTGATGTATATACGTTTGGTTCTTATCTCTGTAATATTTATGTTATTTTATTTATATTTTTTTTTGTATCGAGGCACACATATTGTTTTAATTTTGTTATTTTTTAATTTAGGATAAGCATCCGTTCGTCACACCAAATAGGATTTGTGCTCGGCATTATGCTGAAATGGTGCCTATTTGGTACAGACACGGGATTGTTGTTTGTTTTGTATCTGTTTTATCTATTATTTGTTATTTAGTATGTCTTGTGTTTGTACCAAATAAATGTTTTCTATTTCTATTTCTATTAATTCTGTTTTAAGTGTTTTTAGAGAAACGTCTCACTCAGTATCTCTTTACCGTCTTGCTATTCAAAAATGCACTTAAATTCAAATGAAGAAATGATAATTTTGATATTATATATTGGATATATTATATTACTTAATCGAATTATATCCGTGTAGTGACCGATTAAGAATAAATAATGTCACTACCCATCTCAACCCGCGGGTGTCGTAAAAGGCGACTAAGGGAGTTAACTTTATGCAGACAACACTGCAAGAAAAGGAAATTATGAAATAAACCCTATACCAAGCCGTCTGGCCAGCGTGGTATAGTAGGCAAAATTTCCTCCAAAATTCTTTGGAAGAGATCCGTGCCTAGCAGTGGGCAGTTTCAGGGTTGAAATGACGATTAGATAGAATAGATTGCTTCTTGTCTAGTTCTTTAGTGCCTCTATGTTAGAAAATTAACTAATACATACATAATTGTCATCTTCAAATTGTATACGAGTATAAGTTTGTTTCGAAACGTTTCTATTATGCCCACTTAAGCCTCTTTAGTAAGAAGTGCCTACAAGAAGGCACTTCTCTCAAACATCACTCAACTCGATTTATTATTCAACTTCATTTAATATTACTGTGACAATACGAACATATACGAGCAATTCATTTGATTTGAGTATAACATCAAATAACACGTCAAGCGTTTATATCTGAAGGGGTAAGCAGACGTGTATCACATACACACACACACACACACACACAAATTTTGATATTAGCTATCTCTTATATATATATATATATTTTTTTTTAATAATTGAAATTAATTCAAACAGAATAGTACAGGATCGCTGGTCCAAATTTTATTACTATCAAGCTAATTTTTCGTGAGTAGCTTCATTTCGATGAGACGCCCAACAATTTCGTATTCCAAAAGTTTGATTGTGGTAGCTAACAGACGTAGCAAGGGTATATCGGACCGGGAACTAAATAATGAATCAATCCACGTTTCACCATATTTTTGTCCCTTGTAATAGGTGAGGATCCTATTGTATTTAACAGAGCATATTTTCATACTCCAGATTGACAGAGAGAATTTCATGATAGATAAAACAAAATGAAATACCCTTTTCACCCGACCTGGGCATATGTCCCCATCACGGGGCCAACAGGGCCTTGTTCACTTTTATACGTACCTGTGCTTTAGTGTGTATAAATTTATACTAATATTATAAAGCTGAAGACTTTGTTTGTTTGGTTGAATGCTAGGATCTCAGGAACTACTGGTCCGGTTTAAAAAATCCCGTCTAATAATAATAATATATAATAATAATATTTCACCACATTTACACAGCGCCATCTAGTCCCAAATTAAGCAATTATATTTGCTTGTGTTATGGGTACTAAACAACTGATAAACTACTTTTTTTGTAAATACATACATAATTAAAGATAAATTACATCCAGACACAGAACAAACAATCATGCTCATCACACAAAGATTTGTCCTGGGTGGGGATCGAACCCACACACCCTCCTACTTAGTAGTCAGGGTCACTAACCACTAGACCAACAGGCCAGTCAACTAATAATGACCTGCCCCCTGATTCTGAGCTGTCGGAATATTTTCGGCCGGAAATGACAGTTTAATTAGAGTTAAAAAACATTATGTTTAAGAAACAGATAGTTGTAGGAAAAAATCTTATATTAATAAGTAGTTTAAGTTTTTAATTTTCTATACGGTAGACAACATTATAACATTAAATAACTTAAGCCGTAAAAATACGTCGTACTAAGATTCGAAAAAGTTTACGATCCGGGAGCAATCCGACGAGTCAGAATCAGGGGGCTGAACCCTTTTTGAAAACGACCAAATTCACCCTTCTTCAGTAACTGTATTTTTATACATTAAATAAGCATATAAATCACCTTGCCGGCATTGATATTAAAATATAGGGTCATTTTTAAATAGCCGCGGTGACCGCGTTTCATGTATTTATATTTTTAGCAATACAGTGACTTTCTAACTAGGTCTGGTCTGGGCTATGTATAGATATTAACGTCAAACGGTAAATATAGTAATACTGGCTATCTAGACAAGTAAAAATATCTTCATGTAATAAAATGGACTTAACAACATAGGTGGCGACATGTTCGTGTCTTACCCTTTGCCTATCCCTTTGTGGAAATAAGGCGTTATATTATGTTATGACTTTTCGGGATAGCAGTGCATAAATTAAATTTGTAGTTATATTGTATAAAAATCACTCGTTTAAAAGTATACATACACACACACAGACACATAGAATACTGGTAAACGAGTAATTTTTACACAATATAACTACAAATTTAATTTATTTATTACACAAACACATACATATGAATGTGTGTGTGTGTAAACTACGGAATTAATAGTACATCAAACATCTGCTATCGTTTATTTCGTTTCAATGAACAAGAGTAATCGAATCATCATCGTTTGCCGCTTTTATCGAACCATTACAGCGTACAAACATCCTTATTTTATATATTCATACATACGAGAAATAAGTATCTTAATGCTGTAACTGCTTGTATATAATGTTCCCATTTTCAAATATTCGACAACGTTATCGAAATCAAGTGATATCGAGGTTGTAAGTGTCTCAGCTGTGGTTAATCGACTAACAAACGCTGTTAGGAAAGCATCAAATTAATGTGTATCTGTGGGTCACTAGTTTCATTCATAATATTAATATTAGAAGTAATTGTTTAAAAGAGAGGCCATATTCACTTCTACAGCACAGTAACAATCTTAAATTTCATTGAACGCAATATTATTTTAATGGATAATATACCTAATATACAATAAAAATAGCCTAAATTTCAAATACGATATAAAAACTGGATCGAAAAACAAGAGTATAATAAATTACACCATCGCCTCTAACACTTTGTCAAACGTTCGGTATATTACGAATCTATTTACATGATAAAGAAGGTTTCAACACTTTTTGTTTAAAGGAGACACTTTGTATTCATTCGTCTTGGCCTCAAAAAAGTAAAACTTTATAGATTGCCACGTGCGTGACGATTTCTGACCGCAATTCTAAATTTGAAATTCTGTTGAAGAAAATAGAGTTCCATTTTAATCTGCGGAATGTATTTTTTGAGGTTAGGTATTCTTGTCGCATTGTTTGAAATTGAATTAGTACTTAAGAAACATTAATTTTATTATGAAGGTTACTGATTAAATATTGGATGAGGATTTGTAATTAAATACAAGCTTCATAATCTTGTTAAAAGAACTTAATGACCTAAGGCCTGTAACACATAATAATATGTGATTTCCTTGGTATTATAGATATTTATGAATAGCAGTAAGTCTATAATTGCCATTACATGAGCCATTTTCTGTCAAATACCATTTTTGGCCAAGCTAGGAATTGAATCTGGGTCTTATTGCGTAGCAATTGTATACAATCTCAGTGGGACAGAGAAGAGATCTCACGACTGGCCTGTTGGTCTAATGGTTAGTGACCCTGACTGCTAAACCGGAGGTCGTGGGTTCGATCCCCACCCAGGACAAATCTTTGTGTGATGAGCATAATTGTTGGTTCTGTGTCTGGGTGTAATTATAATAAATACAAAAAAAAATGTATTTAAGTAGTATATCAGTTGTTTAGTACCCATAACACAAGCAAATATAATTGCTTAATTTGGGACTAGATGGCGCTGTGTAAATGTGGTAGAATATTATTATTATTATAATTAGTTACAAAAACAAATTAAACATCAATAGGTACCATCTGCATAAAACTGCTATTGTTATTTTGAACGAAATAGCAACAAAGTACTGATAGCAAAACAAAAGTGCTTGAAGTTAAAGTTAGGTAATTATGAGTACTACGTGATCTGGTTACGGGTATAAGCAGTCTATTCAACTTCGTCTAAAATTGAAGCACGCACCTAATGTGGTGCCGTTGAACAGATGCAATGGCCATAAAATTGGCGACTGAAAAGAGACTTGCCTGTTGGTCTAGTGGTTAGTGACCCTGACGGCTAAGCCGGATTTCGTGGGTTCGATCCCAGGACAAATCTTTATGTGATGAGCATGATTGTTTGTTCTACGTCTGGGTGTAATTTATCTAGAATATGTAGGTATGTATTTACAAAAAAAAAATGTACTCAAGTAGTATATCAGTTGTTTAGTATCCATAACACAAGCAAATATAATTGCTTAATTTGGGACTAGACGGCGCTGTGTGAATGTGGTGAAATATTCATCATTATCATAATTTCAGCCTATTGCAGTCCACTGCTGGACAAATATTATTATTATTATATTAATAAATTAAGAACTTTCATCAATACCAACAACTCTTTATTATCCCACTGCTGGGCTCGGGTCTCCTCTCCTTTTTCTAGAGAGCTGAGAGGGTTTAGACCATAATCCACTCACGCTGGCCTAATGCGGGTTGGTGGATCAGACATACACTTAGAATTTCTTCTAAGGTATGTGGGTTTCCTCCTGATGTTTTCCTTCACCGTCAGCAGATGGTAAGTCACATGACTAGTACATAAATTCCACGAAGTGAAATCCACATTGGTACTGCTGGTCGAAATCGAACTCGGACCGCGTGTTTAGCACGCCGCGCCGGTCACTTAAGAATTTTATTTGAAACAAATTTGTAAGTTTTTAGGGTTCCGTAGCCAAAATGGCAAAACGGAACCCTTATAGTTTCGTCATGTCCGTCTGTCCATCCATCCATTGTGTCACATTTTACTCAAAAACTACTAAATGTATATTGATGAAATTTAGACTGGTTAGTAACTCCTACACCAGAATACCATTACTTTTCCAACATATCCATCCAAAGGTTGCCTGGAAGAGATCGCTCGTAGCGATAAGGCCGCCCATTGTAGGTATATACATTTACATAATTTTGTGATTTCTGTTTTTAATATCTAAGTGGTGTATGTACAATAAAGAATAAATAAATAAATAACACCAGATCTAGATTATCCTTACGAATGTCCTACCAATCCAAAAACGGACTCAGCTAATTTTGACTGGCCCAGTTCACTCATAAGTTTATAAAGTTGAAACGACTGCAAGAATCAAGTCAGTTTTTAATAAATAGTTTTTTAGTCGCTAGCTTAGTGGCCATACACCGAATCAGATAAAAGCGTGGAACACGCGTGTTTGTAAAGAGCTCTCCTAAACATGGAATTTTATGTCAGTTTTGTATAATTTAAATGATATATCATATGGGGATCTCTTGTATTATTATCTAGGCATTAAAAACCGCATTTTGTTGTAGAAGTTTTATAGTCGAAGTTGCTATAGTTAGTATAGTATGCTTTAAATTTATGTTATGATATTATTTATGGCTTTTGTTTAGTAGCTTCAAGCCGCGGTTTTGCTTGCTGTATGTGGGTAAAAAGTAGTATCACTTTGAACTATTTCATGAAGATTGGTTGAGTGGAGTGCAAGCATGATGTAGAAAAACAATATCATCATTTCAATCCGTAAATGTCCCACTGCTGGGCCCAGGTCTCCTCCAAAGAATCGGGCGAGAATATAGCCTACTATACCACGCTAGCCAGACGGGTTTGTATAGGGCTAGTTCGAATTTTCCACCACCGCTAGGCTAGTTTCGATACCTACGGGTTGAAATGGACTAGTGACATTATATATTCTTAATCCATCGCTACACGGACAACCAAATAGATTCAACGAAGCAAACTTCTAATTGTTTACAACTAGCTTCCACCCGCTGCTTTGCCCGCGTGGTATGTATTTTATACCTATAAACCTTCCTTTTGAATCACTCTATCTATTTAAAAAACCGCTTCAAAATCCGTTGCGTAGTTTTAAAGATTTAAGCATATATAGGGACGGACAGACAGCGACAGCGACTTTGTTTTATACTTTTTTTTTTTTATTTTTTTTTTAAAAAGACAACGCCCGCACTAGCTTTACAAACATGAAACTAACGGACACAAAGTACACCCAGACTAGAAACAAATATCTATGAATCACACAAATATTTGTCTCGTGTGGGAATCGAACCCACGTCACCCAGCACGGCGATGTAGTGGCGAGGCGACCTCCTTAACCACTGCGCGACGGTGACAGTCAAAATACTATGTAGTGATGAGGCTAGCTATACGTCTGTTTTAATACTTCCAAGCTTAAAAAAAAGTCTTTAAAAATAAAAAAGTTAATGTTTACGGAAACTCGTAAACGAGTTTTTAAAATAAGATTAACATTTGCATCTCAGTTTAGTCTCCGAGGTACGAATATAATGGGTAAAGTCTTTAGTCTCGGGGGTTACCGTTTGTCCAATTAAGACAATTAGTGGGTAAGTCCAACTTACTTCTCTGGAGCCCAATCATTCTTACTTTTGTGCGCTCTTTTATTTTAAGTGATGGATACTTTGTAGGGAAAAGCGGATAATCAGAACACGTGGAATTGTTTTTAGGATATCTGATGGTAATCACACAAATGCTGTCAATTGAAAAAAAAAAAAACAAATGAGCTGATGCTCAGCAGATGCTTTAAACATTGTTATTTAATATATGAAGAACACATAACTTATTTAAAATAAAATATTATACTATTACCAAGTGATAAAACATACATATAGGCATATTTTTTTAGTATCGAATTTAGGTAAAAATTTAATTAAAATAGCAAATAGGCTACCTACGCTCTGGACACTATCCATCAAGGAAATTAAGCTACCTTATGAAAAAAATAGATTCCCCTAATTATGTGGTATTCTTGATGATGTTCAACATTTACTTATGGATTGTGTCAAATATAAGAGTCAGAGAGACTCATTGGAGTCTAAATATGACCTAAACATGAACAACGTCGGAGTGTTCACTAGTATTTTAGCGAGCCCGACTTCAGATATTGCATCTGAGTTATTTGCTATTATATTTATACAGCAGTGAGGTATCTCTTAGTATGTAAGTAGAGATAACATGTAGAAGGTACGATGGGAGTGACATATTACTAAGTAATAAAACCCCTAAAGAAATAAAGATTATAAAAAAAAAAAAATGTTTTGTTTCATATCTAAACTTGATTGAATTTAATTTAGTATGGTGTTTTGTTTCTGTACCTTTCTCTCATATTCCATTGTAACCAATAGAAATTGTAATTACTTTGGCGAATAAAAAGAGTGGCCTGAGTTTTTTTGCAAAGTTTTTCTCAAAGCTCAACTTGTCAGTGAACTGGCTAGGTAAATTTGGTCACACCATATTTTTGGCTTTGTACGTTCATTTGATCTACATGAAATATGTAATAATAATAATAATAATATATTTTTATTCAGTCTATAGGCCTATATTGATACAACTCGCTCCGCTCTATACTAAAACTCATCCTTAACCAAATACCCTCGAGCAAAACAATAAAACTTTAGCTGCGTTCTTGAACAGGTAAACCTGAGAGTATCAGCTGTTACATAGCTAATACCGATGCGATACGTACCTCCTGAGTATATAACTATGGACGGGTTTTTTGTGTATATCTGCACTTTAAAATGGTTTGTAATCATGGAAGTTTCTTTGGTATAAGTACCAGCATTTTAAATAATCAGGTATCACAAAATGGATGGTAACGGCCGATGTCTGTACATTACATTACATATTTGAAGAAAAAGTATAAAGGGGGTTCTTTTTAGACCCACAGAACATTTTTTTGTGTAAAATATTTATGTCTTCGTTTTTAATTATAGTTCCAAATTAAGAGCTAAAAAAAAACTAAAAAAGACTAGTTACGAATTTTATGGATGATCGAGAATTCGAAAGTCTCCCGTGACACTAGACATGTTGTGCATGAAAATCCATGTTTCGATTTTTTAGATAATTTCATACGATTATATTCCAATTAAAACATTACCCTCCTTTTTGGCAGTCGGCTAAATACATATTCAAGACGATATAACCTCAAAGACGGTTGTCTAACGTGGTCAAAAACGGTCCGAAATTTCTTGCCACTATTCGGCATTTATTTGTTTATAGATACTTCTTTGTTGATGTATATAGAGCAGAACAAATCCCAGAGGAAACAAATCAACATTACAGAGCATCCCTAAGTAAACAAGCCCGTATTACTATTCCTTACGCATTCGACACAGAAAATTGTACGTAGGTATGCTACCTTACCAAGTTTTCTATTTCTTTTATCCTTGTTTTATTTCTCGGACCTCTCACTCGTTAAGAGGATTACAGTTTCTATAGTTTTAGCGTAGTGTTTTGTTTTCATTAGACAATATTATGTTGCGTTACATGTTGTTCCACTATGGTTTTGTTTGCAAAAAACATGCTCAAAAATATTGCCCTCCTTTTTGGCAGTCGAATAAAAAGATCAGCCAGCATCTGTTCATAGAGATCAAGATCTTTTTGAGCATGATTTTTTCTTTTTGCTACTGGACTGGCCACTTTTTCTATATGCCTGACGAGCTGTAAATCAAATTGTGATAGATCTACGCGGTTGTTTTTTTTTTCTTTTTTTTTTAAATTCACCCACCATCGCAGGGTGTTGCGCCATTCCACTGTCATGCATGAGCAAGGACCTTTCATTCATCTTCTTTTTTTTGTCTTTATCTACGTAGCATGCAAGCCCATGTCGTAATGTCATCTTACATAGGTGATTTTTTACTGTTACAATAGTAAAAACCATCAAAAATCTTACATAGGTGATTTTTTACTGTTACAACAGTAAAAACCATCAAAAATCTTACATAGGTGATTTTTTACTGTTACAACAGTAAAAAACCATCAAGAATCTTACATAGGTGATTATTTACTGTTACTACAGTAAAAAATCACCAAAAACCTTACATAGGTGATTTTTTACTGTTACAACTTACTGTTGTAGGGAGGACCTTTTATTCATCTTCTTTTTTTTTGTCTTTGTCTACGTAGCATGCAAGCCCATGTCGTCATGTCATCTTACATAGGTGATTTTTTACTGTTACAACAGTAAAAAACCATCAAAAATCTTACATAGGTGATTTTTTACTGTTACAACAGTAAAAACCATCAAAAATCTTACATAGGTGATTTTTTACTGTTACAACAGTAAAAAACCATCAAGAATCTTACATAGGTGATTATTTACTGTTATAACAGTAAAAAATCACCAAAAATCTTACATAGGTGATTTTTTACTGTTACAACAGTAAAAAATCACCTATGTAAGATTTTTGGTGATAGAAGAATTTATAAATAAGTCTCAGAATAATACTTACTTATAATATCAATTGTATTACACCCTTGTTCAAGATTCTCACGAAACTAGACTATACTAGTTTCGTGAGAATCGTGAACAATATGTCTATACATATTTTAGTTTAACTCAATACATAGCGCAACATAATTACAGTATATTTCCTGGTCTAAGCATATCTGTATTGTTCACAAACTGGGCGCCTTATTAAGCCGAATTGTTGAAGTTGCGTGCTTCCACGGAATAGGAATAATATGTTTAGTACTTTGTAGTTTTACCTGTTTACTTGTTTCTCTTTGTTAGTTGAGGAATTACATACTGTTATGTAGTTTCTAAGTTAAGTATTCTGTAATTAGATAAATTTTATTATACAGCTTTTTACAGTTACGCAGAGTCAAATTTTATAGTTATCGAGCGCCATTTTGATGATCCGTGTAGTGATCCGTCACTACACGGATTAAGAATACATAATTTGACTTCCCCATCTCAACCCGTGGTTGTCGTAAAAGACGACTAAAGAAAGACAAGAGCAATACAAGAAAAGGAAAATTCGAAACAATCCCTATACCATCCCGTCTGGCCAGCGTGGTATAGTGGTTAACTTAACCCGTGCCTAGCAGTGGGACGTTTATGGGTTGAAATTATGAGTATCATGTGCTTCGCTAGATACAATTTTTATTATTTATTATTATTTTTTGGTTAAAACACTAGATGTATTCTATATCCTAAAGTAATCAGATATAGAGCCCGGGGCTAACTCTGAATTCCGACATTCGATTTTTATATGGTCGCTGTCACTTTTAAATATTTGACAGCGACATCAAAACCGACTAATCGAATGTCGTAATTCAGAGTAAGCCCCCTGGTATACTAAGAGGGAAAAGAGGTTTCGGTTAATAGTGTTTTGGATTTTTTGTACCCAATTATTTAAAAAAAAATTACATTATTCAGATAAGGTCTAGTAATTTACTCCTTCCGTATTAACCTTAGAATTCCCTTGCTTTTTTCTCTTTCATGAAATATTACCTCAAATTGGCAAACAGCCCTATCTTTGTCTTCTTGGATAAAAGAAATGGTAGGACAGTTCAGTAATAAATTAAGTCTTTAGAAGCCATTTCTCAAAAGCCCGGTATCCGTTAAGTTACCGTTTTACCCTACTTTACTGCGGAAGGTTGAAAAATTCTTGAAAAATGTAGGCAGTTTATAATTGCTTGGATTGTGCCGGGACAAATATTTTGAATTGTATGCATGTTTCACTTCTTGATAATAAGTGTCTGATAAACCTATCCAAAAGATAAATGGCAGATTTTGGACATATACATCGTACACTTTTATATTATAAGCGGAAAGATTCGTATTTTTGTATGTAACGAATAAATTTAAAAACTACTGGACCGATTTCAAAAATTCTTATGCCGTTAGATAGCTACATTATCACTGAGTAACATAGGCTATATAACACCACGCTATGGTCAATATGAGCTGAGCAGTGACCAAATAAATAACGACGGTAGTTAAGTCCCGCGCGACTTCTAGTTTGCAATAAATGAGTACGTGGCATTCGTGACGTTGCCGTCCTGGAGGCTTACTCTGAATTTCGACATTTGATTAGTCTGTTTGAATGTTGTCACTGTCAAATGTAAGGAAATTTAGATTTGGTCGCTATTACTTTCAAGCATTTGACAGCGACATCAAAACCGGCTAATCGAATGTCGAAATTCAGAGTAGAGGTAGACTACCGTACCGTTCCTGCACTGCAGCAGGCCGACAAGAAATGCCTAAATTTAAAGAGCCCTTAGGTTTTTTGTATTTAATAGATTTTTTAATAAAATATATTTCAACATCAATCATTTAATGATTGATGAACATCGCCCGTCATTTTAAAGTGTATCTAAACTTTTAGCTTTGTAAAATCATAATTTACTTAACTTTCGTTAAAGTTAGGACAAAAATTGTGAATTATGAGTTTTATAAATAGCTCTTGGCAGCGAAGTTAGTTCATCATCATTGTGTGGCGGCGATAGATGTTGTTTCATAAAATTTTGTTTTATAAAATTTCCTAACCGTCTACTTGAGTTTCAAACTTAACTTAATAGGTTCTTACTACGGTTGGTTTGAAAGAAATCGGGTTAAAGTTGTTTATCGGCTGCCACTTAGTGCGTAGTGTAAATTTACGTTTATTTTTATATAGAGGAGAGGAGACCCGAGCCCAGCAGTGGTACATTAATGGGTTGCTGATGACATCTAATCTATACAATAAAATAAAATTGGAGTGTCTGTTTGTTTTTTTACTACATGCAAATGAATGTATATACGGTACATATACCAAAATATATATTTTTTAGAATTTGTCTGTCTGTCTGTTTGTTGTGACCTTCACTGGCAGATAGCTGAATGATGTAATAAGGAGTAACTAGGCTACTTAGAAAAGTAATGTTGCATTTGTTAAATTTCACGCGGACGAAGTCGCGGGCACAGTTAGTATTTATTAAAATTATAAATTTATTTCGATGCTTCGGAATTTGTTCCATTTAGACCTACTTGCACGTATCATTCATCGCCTTCTCAATTCAGTTAGTAGTAAATTCTCCAAGTTTGCATCTCAGTAGATATCGCCAATCGAACCCTCCCAACGCAAAGCCGATAATGCCAATAAAACCTTTTTTATTGTATTTGCGATAACGTGCTTAATAGAATTTTTAATGGTGTCCTTACCTTTACTCGTTCAGATCAGAGAGGCTATATTTTAAGGCTTAGTGTCTGGTTACAATAGCCGAATAATAATGATATTATCTAAGGACAGATTCTTTGATTTTGATTTGATTTGATTCTGTGGGTGTAAAACACCTCTGCCTACCCCTTCGGGAAAAAAAGGAAAGAAAGAAAATACTTTTATTTTGTCCCCCACAGAACTTATACAAATAAACTATACTAAGTTGCCAATTAAGCATTATATTCTTAGACATTAGGTATTAATTTTGGTTACAGATAATATTAAACTAAGGTTATCAACTAACTTAAATTAAAAAGAAAAATAAACAATATTTACAATCTAACACAAAAAAAAAACTTAAAAAGTGGTGAAATAATTAAAAAATTGCATCATAAAATACTTCCGCATCACTGTCACTGTCTAAAGGAAAAGTGCCCAGCAGGCTGGCAGCATTGCCACGTTGTATGGCAATGCTTATTCTTTGTGCAAGAAAATATCCAGCCTGCTGGTCACGGGAAGCGTCGGACAAACGTTTGGATAGCTCTTTAAAAATAGCGCGAGCACACTCTCGTAGTAGTAGTCCATTTAGTTTTTATGTACTATACTAAGTACATAAAACTAAATGGTTTAAAATATAGCTTAAAACTAGGTACCTAATTAACAAAAAAATAAAAAAAAGAATCTAAATTAATCTTGGTGGGGTAAAAAGACGTGATGGTATAAACTGTATGTTTTTTTTTCAGATTCTTTAAAATATTTCTCACAGACTGCCATTAAAGCGTTGCAGGAATGTACGGGACTTGACAAACATTGGGTATGTAGGTTTCTTCACGATGTTTTCATTCATCGTTAGCAGATGAAAAGTCAATTGACTAGTACATTATAAATTCCACGTTGGTACTGTCGATCGGAATTTAATTCGGACCATATGATTTGTATGTTGATCATTTATCCATTTAGCCACCATCGCTTTTATATATCTACATATTCTGTTTAAAATATGTATTCATCATCATCATTTCAACCCATAAATATCCCATTGCTGGGCAAGGGTCTCTTTCAAAGAGTGTGGAGGGAATTTAGCCTACTATACCAGTAGTATATCAGTTGTTTAGTACCCATAACACAAGCAAATGTAATTGACTGACCAATAGACTGACCTGTTGGTCTAGTAGTTAGTGACCCAGACTGCTAAACCGGAGGTCGTGGGTTCGATCCCCACCCAGGACAAATCTTTGTGTGATGAGCATAAAGGTTTGTTCTGTGTCTGGGTGTAATTTATCTATAATATGTATGTATTTACATTACATTTTGTTATTATTATTATTATTATTATACCACGCTGGCCAGACGGGTTGGTATAGGGTTTGTTTCGAATTTTCCTTTTCTCGCAGTGCTTTTGTCTACATAAGGCTACTCCCTTAATCGTCTTTTACGACACCCACGAGTTGAGATGGGGTAGTGACGTTATGTATTCTTAATCCGTCACTACACGGACGTATAAAATATGTATTATACTCGTAAAAGATACTAAAAAATACTAAAATTTTAAGGTTTCTATCTTCAAATTTGTCAAGTATTGTCAAGAATATACTGAATAGGTGGTATTTACGAAACAAGCAAACTTACTTTTGAAAGATTTTACCAGTTATATTTCTTTAGAAACGTGTATGGAAATTTTACGATCTGCTATAACAGTTGATATTATGAACTGAAACACGAGAAACATCGTGAAAATTAATTTTTCCACGAAAATTATTGTCATTGTATTGTTGCTTTAAATTCTAACTGAAAAGGACAGGTTCATATTTGTTTAAGAGATAACACCCGCACTAGAATTTTCTTTGTGATTCAGTTTATGTATGTATTATATTTGCATTTTCTTTGTATATTAGGTGAAGTGTAAATATTGGTTCATTTTTATGAACATTGCGCGTACAGTGGTATTTAGCAATTGGCATTGTTATGTAAATATAGATATATTTAGGTCAAAATGGATTTTCTGTTAAATTCTAACTCGATTAAAGTCTTCATATGCATAAAGTAAAAGACATTTTAGCGACTTTTGTGGACATGTATGGAAAAAAAGATTAATGTCATCATATTATCCTCCATTTACTAATAAACCTGACTCAAATAACTACACAGTCAATATGACAGGAAATTGCAAGCTAAAATAAATAATTCTCTAAACTGAGGTAGCTAGTAGCCCGTGTTTACCAAGTGCGAAGCAAAATAAATCAATCAAGCCGTCACCGTGGTAGCCTGGTCGGTGCAATTTGACTCATAACTCAACAACACGTCAGAAGCCTTCACCTTTAATATTAACGCGATTTAGACCTTTTATCTTGTAGTTGTCGTTATTGATTAAGATAAAGTAATTAATAGTGAATGAAAGGTAGGTATTTATTATTATTTATTATTTATTTATATACCTATTCTCATCATCATTAGCCCGACGACGCTCACTGCTGGATTTGGGCATATACAGGGTGTATACGACGATACGACATTAAATGATAAGACTGTCAGTGTTAACCCTTATAAACATATTGTAATAATCATTAAATCGATTTATCGAAAAATTTAAAAATATAAAACTACACATTATTTTTCTATCATGACGTTAAAAGTGCTGAACATAGTAAGATATATTAATATGAAAGAGTCAGAGATATTTAAACGAATTGAATGACGTAATAACAACATAATATATGATCAACGTAAATACCTACAGGTTGTTTAAAACTGTGAAATAAAGAAAGTATATTTGCGTCTAAACTATTGCAAATATCAATTTGGTTTTTTTGTCAAAGTCTTCTAACATCACATGCTACACGTGGTTTCATTTAATGCCGTATCGTCGTATACACGCTGTATATTTCCAAATAGCTTCTTATAGAGGTATGAATACATAACGTAGGGTTGTTTATGTAATACTTACATCCATACACACACACACATTTAATCTGATTTGTTATATAAAATTTTAGTACTTCTAAGAGTTAAGTTACAGCGCCATCTAGCCCAAAGTAAGCTAAAACAACTGATAAACATCATCATCATTATATCAGCCCAATGACGTCCACTGCTGAACATAGGCCTCACCTAACTCTCGCCACTGCGAGGGACTTTGTGCTACCTGCAACCAAAGACCACCCGTAACCTTTATCAGGTCGTCATTGCATCTTGTGGGGGTCGCTTTATACTGCGTTTTCCAATACGCTGATGATAATACATAATTATATTTCTAATACTGACTGGCCTGTTGGTCTAGTGGTTAGTGACCCTGACTGCTAAGCCGGAGGTCATGGGACCGATCCCCACCCAGGACAAACCTTTGTGTGATGAGCATAAAGGTTTGTTCTGTGGCTGGGTGTAATTTATCTATAATATGTATGTATTTACAAAAAAAAATATGTATTTGTTGTTTAGTACCCATAACACAAGCAAATATAATTGCTTACTTTGGGACTAGATGGCGCTGTGTGAATGTGGTAGAATATTATTATTATTATTATATTATACATATCTTCTAATAACTAGATGTCGAGCGGGGCTTTTCGTCGTTCTTTATTTGGCGACTGCTCAGCTCCTATTGGCCGTAGCGTGATGTGATATAGCTTATAGCCTTCTTCGATAAATAGTCTATTTGGATAGACTTAAGTAATTTTTCAAATCGGACCAGTAGTTCCTGAGATCGCGTTCAACAAAGAAAAAGATAAGAATTGTAAGTTTAAATTATATCCTAATACTCTCAGCTTAATGTTAGTAAATGTTATAATATAGGAAATTGCCGCTTATAAATTACATGCCATAAATTATAAAACTTTGACACTTACTTTACGGCACCTGATATAGTATTATTTACTAACTAGTTACGTTGAAATTACCTTTATAGTAGATAAATCAATACAATTTATGGAAGCTTACACTGATTTAGTATTAGATAATTATCGTTCTATCTGTACTAGTGATCTGAGAGCTTACTTGGAATTGGATTCGTCTTAGTCGATTTTATTATCGTAGTCAAATGTTTGAAAAAGACAGAGGAGCCAGAGGTTACTTCATAATCTATATATTAACAAATGCTAGAGTGCGAGATCTTTTGTGGGAACAAGATCAAGATCTCGCACTCTTGTCTTGCACTCTAGCATTCTATAAAGAATTATATATAATACATTGATTTTTTTGTAGATATATCTAAGTTGTGTTCTAGGATAAAATACGAACTTCACTGAATCATCTTTTTATGAAAACAAAATGAACTCCTGAAACAATTTTAAATTTATTTTTAAGCAAAATAAATTTGAATCGTTCGGTACACTAGTTAAAATGTATAGAAAAACAAAACTATAAACAATCTTGATACTTGATCCTCTTCGCAAGCTTACAAAAAATATGGATCAAATTCTAAATAAACAGTCTTAGACGTAACCCTTGCTTCTGGGAATACGAGCTCTATTTCTACGAAATCTTACTATACAAGATTCTAAGGCACTCTTCAGACGAAGCAATAACTGTGGTCTACCCGTCGCAGTAAAACAACAACAACTCGCAGAAACTAATTTTTATAATTCAAATCATTTTTTGCTAAAAATAATCATTTAATTTGCTATAATTATTAGCAAATTCCGTTTAGTGACGGATTAAGAATACATAATGTCACTACTCCATCTCAACTCGAGGGTGTCGTAAGAGGCGACTAAGGGAGTAACCTTATGCAGACAAGAGCACTACAAGAAAAGGAACCCTATTCCAACCCGTCTAGCCAGCGTGGTATAGTAGGCTAAATTCCTTCCACATTATTTGGAGGAGACCCGTGCCTAGTGCGACGTTTATGCGTTGAAATGATGATGATTAGCAAAAAATATAGACTTATAAAAACCCGAGACGTATACTCAGCGGATTTTCCGTCAAGTTTGAAAGGAATCTAAGGCTTGTAACATTAATATTTGATATTTTACGAGTCAGTTTATTTTTATCCCTAAAGCCTTTGGGGTGGTAATAGTAGTAAATTGACTGAGGTTCTTGTTTAAGTTGCAAATTTTTTTAGTACCTGCCTGATATTTTGGCCCTTCAGGCGGCGAATATAGTTGATACCGATAATATTATAATTATAAAGAGATAGACGCTGATTATTTGCGAAAATTTAATCACAAAAAGTTAATTGTAATTTTGATGTTATGTAATTATTATAATAAATATATGATAATTATTTAAATTAAATTGGCTGGTAGCACATTATTTATACGGATTAGTTTAAAATATATAAAAAACGATATACTAAAAACTATAATTATAAATATGTATATAAAAAATGTTTTTGAGCTTTTTACCATACCATCAGTTCAGAGTTTTGAAAATATGTGCTCGGTTAATGACAGTCGACTCGATTACATGGTACCTATTTATTTGGCGAAATGTGAGTACCGCTTACCATCAGGCGGAACGTACGTCTGTTTGCCACCGTCATGGTATAAAAAAAAATGTGAGTGTACACCAGGACAATTATTAATTGCGTGACACGATTTAAAAAAAATTATAAATATATATTTAGTTGATTCTAGCGCTCACCCGATGGTAGGTATGTGGTAACCCTATCTCTGTTCTGTGGTGGTAACAGTTGAAATCTTCAATGTCTAGTCACGTCTTTCCTATTTAATCCTCATTTGAGGACATCAAAATGTTACTGGAAACTCCGCAGATGTTAGTCCATTGCAGAGAACATACGTGAGGGAAATGAAGCGTAACATTTTAGATGGTAAGGTTGAATTTTAGTACGAAGACGTTTATGTATATTTCTGAGTGAATGGTGAATTTAACACATTCTTTGGAGGCGACCCGTGCTCAGCAGTGGGACGTTTATGGGTTGAAATGATGATGATGATGATAGATACTAGTGATTCCATCAACATGGAAATTTGAGACGAGTTTTCAATTTACAATTAATTTAACTAACTAATTTCTTCTTACACTTTAAACTTTCTTTCAGTGTGCCAAATTCCATACTTGTCATCCTTTTAATTGTATTTACTCCATAGTAGAGGAATTAACTGCAAAGAAAAAATAATAAATGACCTTTGAATTAAATCTATAAATTATAATAAATCAACTATAATTATTTATTTTTTTACTATGATTGTGAATAAAGTTTTTATTCTTTTATTTTCTATAGTCTATTAATTTGGTCGGCTTCATTAATTCATTTAAACTACTAGATCGGTCGGATCGGAAAAAAACTCTACCACAAAATATATCCACATGCCACTCGAATCATTAAAATCAAAAGATCTCTATAGATATAGGTATTTGTAGATTCATATAAAATTTTCGGTTGTTTAATGAATAAATGAAAATTATTCTAGCATGAATGAGAAACAAATGTCCATCCATTCGTCCAACGTAACTTTCGTATTTATAATATAAGTAAAATAAATCTTCATTCAGAAAAACCAAACAGTCTGTTTCAATATATCTCAGTGACACCTACACGAAGATATCAGATCCACATTACATATGGTGGCCACGTATCTAAGTTGCGACAGAACCAATAATGTAGGGTCCACGAAATAAAAGCAATCACGGCTATTGATCGAACTGGGGACGTGCGGTGAGAGACGCTATTATATTCATTTGTATTGTTGTTTTATTTCTGCTGCAGTAGCTTTACGAGGCCGTACCTACATGTTAAGGTGTTGATAAACTTCAGCATTTCATATGTTACATCATCATAATATCAGCCTGAACGTCCACTGTAGGACATAAGCCTTACCTAAAAACTATTTTTTTAAATTTTTCATCTTCTTCTTCTCTGTCTTTTCTTCCGTCACAGCAAGCGACTTTGTGCCGCATCCAACGACGAACCGTAAACCTTACCAGGTTGTTGGTCTATATCGTGGGGGGTCGCCCTACACTGCGCTTTCCAATACGAAAAATAAACACGAGTTTTTAGCGAGCATTCCAGCGAGCCTTCAAATTTACTTCCAGCTTTTTGCTGGCCAGCGCAAGCATTCACTGGAGCTTTCGGTAGAATGCTCGAGAAAATGTTTGTTTGTTTGGTTCTATTCATTATTCGTTGTTACAAGTGAGTGCTCAGGTCTATCAGCATCAGAAGGTAAATTATGTGCAAAAAATAAATGTTGCTGAAAATACAAAAAAGTTTTTATACTGCTCGATTTGTCAGCATTAACAACAGCTGACCCTTGATGATATTCTTAATATTTTTGATAGTATAATAAATGGTTTAGACTTTATAGATGCTGCTCTTTGCAACTTAATCAGGTCTTGAAATTACGAAGTTTTCTTTTGAGCAGAACCCATCTATTTCCATGTTCTGAAATTTAAACTAAATACTCAGGGTCACGAAATCACATTATAAGTAACAAAAGTTTGAAAAGGGAGAAATTGTTTGACTCACTCGGGTAATACAATTGGTTGTTTTTGTGGACGACTGGGAGGCTTTAAACTTTCCTCTCATCGATCCATGATTTATAAACAAAACAGGAACTCACTTAGACCGCTACTTAATATTCTGCATAAGTATACGCGATCGATGGAGAACTGGTTACCTACTTTGAAGGAAATTCTTTTCGGAAAATAGTATTTTTTTTGTATTGAATGGGAAGTAGTCTCGCCAAATCATCATTTCAACCCATAAAAGTCTGACTGCTGGGCACGGGTCTCCTACAAAGAATGTGGAGGGAACTTAGCCTACTATACCACGCTGGCCAGACGGGTTGGTAGAAGGTTTGTTTCGAATTTTCCTTTTCTTGCAGTGCTCTTGTCTGCTAGTTATTTTTAAATATTTTAGCTTAGTTTTTTTGTTTGTAATTAATTGTACATATAGTTTCAATAGTCATTTAGCTAATTTCAATAACTGTCAATTTATATTTTACTATTTACTAATAAACACAAAAATAATCAAGTAATTATCATCATCACCATGATGATGATGATAATCGACCTGAAAAAGGTCGCTTGATCTGATTGGATACGGAAGGCCCGACCGAGTGTTATGGCGCGTGTAAGGAGACGTCTATGTTCAGCAGTGGACTGCAATAGGCTGAAATGATGATGATGATGAAAAGAAACACTACACTTACACTATCCAACTTTTCTTTCAAAACGACTGCTAAATGTAGACTAAGCTCAATAAAGCTCACTATTACATTAACCATTATATTATTATAATTCTTGAATAAAAACTCTGTTAATATCCTTGCAAACAGACAGCATGACATTGAAACTTACAAAACCTCTAACAACTTGCCTTTTAACAAAATGAACAAAATTACTCTCCACTGCCGCATATAAAACGAAATACGTCATAAACTTTACAATGCCTAAACTTTTCTTTACAACTGTACTTTTGTACAACCGGACCACAGTGTAGGTATGTCTAACAGTGATATTACTCCTTTGATGTTGTTTGATTGAATTAAAATCTATACTAATACTAGCGGACCCGACAGACGTTGTCCTGCATGATATACCAATCCAAACACACAACAAACTAAAAACTTAAAATAATAGCATTATTTGCTTCGTACAGTGACTTTTATCGTTTATATCAGTATCATAGTGTATTTTTTCTTCACTCTTCAATCAATTAAATGTTAACATGCAAAAATTGTCATAACTTTGTTAATGTAATATTCTGTGGATAACGTTGTGAGTGCACATTTAATCATAGTTAATTAAGGCATTCATTGTAATTATCGTCAGTGTGCAACTGTTTGTTAATCCCTAATAAATAAATAAATAAACCATCCTCGAATCCACTTGAACACATACACAAATCGGTTCAGCCGTTTAGGAGGAGTTCACTGTCAATACACGCATATATATAAAGCTGTAGAGTTTGTTGGTTTGATTGAACGCAAGGATTTCAGGAACTATTGGTTCAATTTGAAAAAATATTTTAGTATTTGATATCCTTTTTATTGAGAAAGGCTTTAAGTATATATAATATAAATGCCTCGGTGGCGCAGCGGGAAGTGTATACGACTGCTGTGCAAGAAGTCCCAGGTTCGATTCCCGGTCCCTGTCGGGTGAAAATGGTATTAAGCTTTTCTATCATGAAATTCCAGTATTGAGATTTTCCCGGAGTTTGGTAAACAAATGTTCCCGGTTGATGACAATATTCATCATGCTCGCCCCCTATTTCATGGGAACAAACATAGCTGGCGAAATGTGGGTGTGACCTCTGCCTACCCCTTCTAGTGAGACTAATCTTTCTAACATTTATTTCGTAATCCACCACACGATTGATATTAGGTGAGTCGAATCACTGCAAAGTAACAAATAAAATCGATTAAATCGATTAATCGACTGTATTTGTTACTGTGCATCGATAAAATATCTAAATCGATTTGATTTCGAATAGTTTCCTCATGAAACCACTGGCACCAACCGTTATTTTACACTGTGACAGTACACTTAAAGGGAAAATTGTCTCGTGTAATATCGTGCGTATTATAGAATGTGACAATAGCTTCTATTGTCGTATTGTCAAGGCCAGAACCAATATTGATTTAGGTTACGGTACATATTGGCTGGGATCCCACAGTTATATCGAATGGATTTTATGGGATATTGCCCTATATGTTATTAGAATCATCTTGTAGGTAAAGAGGTTAGGACAATAACGTGAAGGGTTTTATGTTTTTGTTTCTTTTTTGGGTTAGTTAGAATTGCTTTTATGTGCTTATCTAAAATCGGCGGTGGTGCAGAAGAATTTTGATGAAAAGAATAGAAATAAAGTATTTTAATTCTTATTTATATTTATTGATCTCGTAGCGACTGGTAAAAGCCTTTGTTTTGAACTCCTCAACAGATAATTATCTGCGTGAGTACAGTCAAATTATAAAACAATAACAAGTAAATAAATAAACGTTAACAGTTAGTTTATTTCTTACAAAACCACAATGTATAAAAATTGCGGTAGTCTCATACAAACTTCCATCCCCTAGTTTAAGGGGTTGGGGGATAAAAGTTACATGTATTAATTATTATTATTATTATAGCTATTGCTAACATACAAATTTCAGCTTTCTAGGACATTACGAAATACCCTAAGAATTTTGAGGATCATCAGTGAGTCAATGACGAAATCAGGGTTTGTAGATATTAATAAAATCTAAAGTATAGCTATGCTGCTCAGCTATAAATGGGCTATCCAACACTAAAATAATTTTTCAGATCGGATCAGGAGTACCTGAGATCCTAGCATTTAACCAAACAAACGCCACCTATCTTTATATATATAATTCTTCTGTACGTGTGTTGACAGTGAACTCCTCCTTATCGGCTGAACCGATTTTAATGATTTTTTGTGTATATGTTCAAGTGAATTCGAGGATGGCTTAGATTCACAAATAAAAAAAAAAGTGCAATCGATTGGTATAATATATCATGCAGGACGACGTCTGTCGGGTCCGCTAGTATTATATATATTACCTATATTAGGTATAGATAAGTCCGCTATTGACTATTGTAAATACATACATATTATAAATAAATTACACCCAGACACAGAACAAACCTTTATGCTCATCACACAAAGATTTGTCCTGGGTGGGGATCGAACCCACGACCTCCAGCTTAGCAGTCAGAGTCACTAACCACTAGACCAACAGGCCAGTCAAGAAAAAATATCCGCTTATATTTCAGATAGTTCAAATAATTGCGGACCTTTTGCCTTTATTCATGAGCGGAGTCTGTGGCTCCGGATCCAGGTGCTATCGGAATAAATAATCTTTTCTATCCGGATATATACGTCATTTGGTAGAAGCGTGTGCCTGTATTTATGTTATGTATTATTATATTTCTATAATGTGAGTTCTAGAGTTATTTTGGGCTGTAGATTTTATCTATACTAATATTATAGAGAGGTTTCCCCTTATTACAAAATACGGACTAAGCATTAGGTTTAATGATTAGTCCGTAACATAAGCCATTGTTTTAGTGAAAAAGTTGTCATCTTAAACCTGGTTTAATACTTAGTGCATAATATTTTGTAATAATAAGGGGGTAAAGTTTGTGAGATTGTGAGTTTGCGACGTTGTAGGGTTAATTTCGGCGTCTACTGAACAGATTTTCAAAATTCTTTTAGTGTTTGATAGCCCATTAAGAGAGGAAGGTTATAAGCTTAATAGTATCACGCTACAGCCAATAAGAGCTGAGTAGTAGCCAAATAACGAATGACGGAAGCGAAGCCCCGCACGACTTCTGTTTTTATCATAAAATTATTGTAGGTAAGTATTTTTTTAAATTGACAATAGGCATAATGTTTGTTAGTGGTCAATAATCGTAATAGCCAATTTAAAAAAGAATTTGATTTTTTTAATGAAAATTGCATGCTATGCGTCCTATTAAATATATTCGTACTAAAATACCTACTCAAAAGCGACCTTCATATAGGTATTTAAAATCAATTTATAATTAAATTCGATTATACGAGTATGAAGTTATGAACTGCCTACATTTTTCATGTATTTCACTGACCTGGTTGGAGATAAATTAATATACAAATATATCTACAAATATATATCCATTTCCAAACATACGATGTTACAGTGAAGAAAAACATTTTTTATTTCTGTTCTAAAATCAAAGTTTACCATTCAAAAACCAAATTGTGAAATAATGAAAAAAATTACGAAAAAAGAAATGTTGAGAAAATTGCCACCGATTTAAAGAAAGAATATAAAAAAGTATGAAGTGCAAATATTCTGAATGAATGCTATTAAGTTGACAAAAGCTCCCGCCATCAAGGTTGAGTTTTCAATTATTGTACCATGAAATTTAATTTCTGTAAAGATTTGGACTGGGATGTCTTTTATAATTTTTTTTTTATGACTTTTCGGAGAATTATTTAAATTTTTATTATAACAACTAGAAGTCGTGCGGGGGCTTCGCTCCCATCGTTCTTTATTTGGCCACTGGTCAGCTGCTATTGACCGTAGAGTAGTGTTCTATAGCCTATAACCTTCCTTGATGGGCTATCCAAAATTCAACACTAAAAGAATTTTTCAATTCGGACCAGCAGTTCTGACGTCCTAGCGTTCTACGAAATAAATAAACTCTTCGGTATAAAGAAATTTATACATCTCATAAAAACTTTACAGCTTACTTAAAATGAGATTTTAGATACCTACAATTTTGTTATTTATTTATAATTATTATGCCACAATAACTTAATTTACTAGATTAAGACATGCTATGATTCGAATAAAAGAATATTACAATTAATAAATAATAATAAATATCACAGATATATATATATCTCTCTTTAGCTTTATAATATTAATATATATATTTAGAGTATAAGTGTATAGATTTAAATTTAAATAATTATAGAGATAGGTTGAGCACAGTTTATAAGGCAATAATTTACCGATACCGTACGACTATATACGTCAAAATATATGGATAGTTTGATCACATAGAGAAGGCCAATGAAATAGATTTATAAACACTAGTTGTTGTAACAGACGGGCCCGGTCACTTTACCCTGTCGGCCTAAAAGGCTACCTGAAAGTCTCAGAACGTTCAAAATACTAGCTTTAACTAAAAGCCTTGGTTGTAGACACAGAACAATGAAAAACCTATCTCTGTTCTGTGGTTGTAGATGTCATTATAGCGAAACAGTTGTAATTTACTTCCCCTTTCTTTCTGTTAAAAGTAAAGTAAACCTTAATCCACATTTCTCTGCTAAAAGTTTATAGCTATAAGCAATTAAGCAACAGAATTTATCGCCGCCATAACATTCTTTACAACAATATTGTTTGGAGTATAAGATAAAGTTTTGTTAAGGCAAATATTTTATAAGGTAAATACAAATAAATAGAAGTAATTTGGACAAACGACTTGAGTGCTAACAGACATAAAATGTGATAATATTTTTGTGTTTATGTAGGATTCTATCATTTATGTAATATGAAATATAACTGCTACAATTCTTTTCAGTAGCTTTTGCTTAAATTGTAGTATTTATGTAATTTGAGTGATAGAATAAGAAATAGTGTAATAAGGGAACGTTGTGGCTTAAAAATAGATGTTGTGACACGAATAGAGAAAGGAATGTTAAGCTGGTTTGGACATGTAGAGAGAATGAATGAAGGAAGATTGACAAAACAAATATATGAGGCGAATGTGAAAGGAAACGTTGGAAGGGGTAGACCTAGAAGAACGTACCAAGACCAAATAGGTGACGTTCTAAAGAAGGGACAGATCAGAAGTACCCTCAACCGGCGAGAATGCATAAAAAGACTGATGAATGTTGAAGAAGCCAAAGATGTATGTCAGAATCATAGCAAGTGGAAGGAAATGGTCTCTGCCTACCCCTCTGTTGGGAAAGAGGCGTGATCTATATGTATGTATGTATGTAGCATTAGCATTTATTCGTGTGGTGACGGATTAAGAATACATAATGTCACTACCCCATCTCAAGCCGTGTTGTACAAGGTGACTAAAGGAGTCATTATAATATATTAGGCAGTCAAAAGCACTGTAAGAAAAGGAAAATTCGATACAAAACCCTACCAACTCGTCTGGCCAGCGTGGTGTAGTAGGCTAAATTCCCTCCAAAATATTTTGGAGGCGACCCGTGCCAGCATCTATGGGTTGTAATGATGATGATGATGTAGCATACGCTTCCATAAGCTCCGACCACATGTTATGCCGGTATATAGTAGTCTATAGCTATTTCATCGTGTGCTAATTTTCGTACATTTGATAGGCATGATTAGATAACAAAGATCCATCCATAAATCCATCGGTCCATCCATCCTCACTGTCGCATTTATATAGCAAGATGTAGTATTATAATGTCATCAACTGCACAGGCAATATTATAGTGCATAAGCGGCCAAAGGTGTTTTAAGAAAGAAAAGTATTTTATGATTTTATTGTATACTAGAAGTAGCGCGGGGCTTCGTTTTTATTTTGCCACTGCTCAGCTCCTATTGCCCGTAGCGTGATGTTATGCACCCTATAACCTTTCTCGATAAATGAACTATCCAACACTAAAATACGAAAAATTTACGATTCAATCCCTGGAGATTCGTCGTCGATATTTTGACTTTGTCTATGTATATAAAATAATTCACTCAATAGTAGACTCACCCACATTACTCTCTGATATTTCATTTAACATTAAATATAGTGAACGCAGGTCAAATCATGTCAATCTCTTTGTTCTAAGTGTCTAAAAAAATAATATATCCTTTTATAACCCACTCGTAAGAATGACTAGACAGTATAATGAGGTGGTACCGGGTCATTTACAAGTAGATATTTTTGTTTCCCAGGTTGGAATATACATGAAGACGGTAGTAGATATCCTCTATTCTAAAACCTCAATTTCAGCTGTAACATGATGTCTGTCACGCAATGTCTGCATATTTATATTTCTATTATTCTTAAATTGCTCCTTTTCAACATATAATAGAATTGTATAAATGCTAGTTCTCAAATTTTGATGTTCAATCACTAGTAAAACTATAAGTTGTTTTAATCTATGCGCATGTATTTGAGTTACAATCTAGAATCGAAACATTTATAAACTATACTTTCTTATTTTTTAAGGTTGTAAATTGTTTTGTGCATTAAATTAGAATATTTCAAATCGGACCAGTAGTCCTGATATCCTAGCGTTCAAACAAACAAAGTCTACAGCTTCATAATATTAGTATAAATGTTACGTTGCATAATAAATCTATTTGCCAATCTATTACTGTCAAGGCGTACTTCAAAAATGATGGAGAATAAGAAATTATTTCGAATAAACTTACGTTACAAAAGTTTTTACTACAGTTTTATTCAGAGACGCCATATTCTTTCAAAGGCTTGTAATATTACAGTAATTAGTACAGTCGAGTTCATTAATATATTGGCACAAGGATTCAAAATATTGTGAGCGTTGAAAAGCTCAATAAATACTATAGAATCTATGGATCAAATATATGTCCTCATGTGAATGGTTCAATAAAATATGCTGTTACATTCTGCAATAAGTTATAGTCACCCTTTTCAACAAAAATATCTAATGATGGTGCCAATATCAATTATAAAAAATTACGCAAAGTAGTTAGAATTATTTTATCCGAAATTTCTAAATTTGTTTCATGATTCTAATAATAATAATTGCTGTTTCATTTTGTCATTTTTATAGCAACAACGACAAATATGTCACAGCCTTTATTCCCTTCAAGGCATTTTTGTCCCAACGGCTTATTCTGTTTAAAGTGTAGTAATGACAAATTTGTACCCTTTCTTTGTTTCTTTTGTCTGTTACATGTTCATCAACATGGAGCCTTTGTAGACTATTTGTGTTGTGACATTTGAAGGTTTTATTATTGAATAGGTTGTCACAATCAGTCTCAACGCGGGTTTGTTACTCGGGAGAAGGAAATTATATGTAAATTTCTTTTATCTTGTAAGAATGTGGGAAGTATAAAACAAAAAAATCTTACGACAGAGATTTCAAGACTTGTTGTTTATTTTGTTGAGGGTAAAAGCATTTTTCATGCTTATTTTTTACCACGCGCTGGACGAATATTGCCGAATATCAGTAGTTTATGTAGGTAGGTACCTATTTAGTACTTATTTATTTTTCGCTGCGAGTTGATACACTACATACAACGGTGTCCAAGCTTTCAAAATTTTAAAACATCTGAACAAAAAAATATAAAAAAAAACAAAAAAATTCTGTTACTAATTCCGAAGAAACTAATTTCTGGTTTCGCATTAAGTAGAAATAAAGTGAATAGCCTTTCTCGTTACATGGGCTACCCAACTAAGATTTTTGTAAATTGAACTAGTTGTTGTTTAGATTAGCGCAACCAAACAAATAAACAAACAAAAGCTTCAGCTTTATGATATTAGAATAGAATTACCTGTTTGTCTAGTGGTTAGGGACACTGACTGCTAAACCGGAGGTCGTGGGTTCGATCCCCACCCAGGACAAATCTTTGTGTGATGAGCATAAAGGTTTGTTCTGTGTCTGGGTGTAATTTATCTATAATATGTATGTATTTACAAAAAAAAAAATTTTTAGTAGTATATCAGTTGTTTAGTACCCATAACACAAGCATAATTGCTTAATTTGGGACTAGATGGCGCTGTGTAAATGTGGTAGAATATTATATTATTATATTAATTATTTTCAATGAGTTACAAAATGTTTTTATGTAATTCAAATTATACGTTCCTCTCTCTCATCACTCTTCTCATCGAATAATTTGTGACCGGATAGGAACCACGTTTCAGTAAAGTTCAAGTTTTATTAACATTTCGACCCTGTTTTGATTAATGGTACTCGTTGAGTCTTATTAAAAATTGTTCTTATACCTTCTAAATTTCGTTTCAACATCTGTTGTTTGGTGGTAAAATAATATTTGGGATATTGTTTACTTTGTAGGGATTATATTCTTTTATACTGGGAAGCATATACACATATAGCGATGGTGGCTGAATGGATAAGAGACTGGCGTGCAAATCACGCGATCCGAGTTCGATCCTGACCAGCAGTACCAATGTGGATTCCACTTTGTGGAATTTATATGTACTAGTCAAGTGATTTACCATCTGCTAACGGTGAAGGAAAACATCGTGAGGAAACCCACGTACCCTAGAAGAAATTCTATGAGTATGTCTGATCCACCAACCCGCACTAGGCCAGCGTGAGTGGATTATGGCCTAAACCCTCTCAGCTCTCTAGTTAGAGGAGAGGAGACCCGAGCCCAGCAGTGGGATTTAATGGGTTGCTGATGAATACTGGGAAGGTCATCTATAAAGGATATAGTATTTTAATAAGTACCTAAATAGTGAAATGTATGCCCAAAGTGGCAGACGAGCAGACGGTCCACCTGATGGTAAGTGGTTACCGCCGCTGATGGACGTTGGCAATGCTAGGGGCACAGCCAAGCCGCTGCCTACCTTGAGAGGATAGCTCTCTTTAAACCTCGTTTGAAGAAGAACATGTTATAGCGCTCAGGACACACAACAACACACCGCTGTAGGAAGTTAACCCCAAAGCCTGCATGTACGAATATTACATATTTAAAATCTGCAAAATTGACAAACAAAACTGAATTTATAACAAAGTTAGCAGTCAGTAAATGAATGGCTTGTTACCAACAAGTCAAGTTTTATTTCTTCGGTAAGCAAGTCAGCAAGTTTTAACGACCTCTCTCTAGTAATAAAATCTACTTGACTAAGTTACAAAAAATTCATCACGACCAAGTTTAATCGTTTCGCGGGTTTCTTTAATAAGGATTATCTATCGCCTGACCTTTAGAAAGTTATTGTAGAGGAGTTGCGTTTGTTTAGGATCTGTTTTGCGGTAGAAGTATTTGATAAACTATGAAAGGTGGGCAATATAAATATTTACAATTTAATATCTATACTAATATTATAAAGAGCAATTTTGTATTTTTGTATGTAATGAGTAAACTTAAAAACTACTGGACCGATTTAAAAAATTCTTTTACCGTTAGAAAGCTACATTATCACTGAGTAACATAGGCTATATAACATCACGCTACAGCCAATAGGAGCTGAGCAGTGATACAAATTTAAACATTATAGCAAACCTTCCTCGATAAATGGGCTATCCAACACTAATTTTTTTTTTTAAATCGGACCAGTAGTTTCTGATATCCTAGCGTTCAACCAAACAAACTCTACAGCTTTATAATATTATAAGTATGTATCATCATCAGCAACCCATTAAATCCCACTGCTGGGCTCGGGTCTCCTCTCCTCTAACTAGAGAGCTGAGAGGGTTTAGGCCATAATCCACTCACGCTGGCCTAGTGCGGGTTGGTGGATCAGTCATACTCATAGAATTTCTTATAGTGTATGTGGGTTTCCTCACGATGTTTTCCTTCACCGTTAGCAGATGGTAAGTCACTTGATTAATATATATAAATTCCACAAAGTGGAATTCACATTGGTACTGCCGCTCGGGATCGAACTCGGACCGCTTGATTTGCACGCCGGTCCCTTATCCATTCAGCCACCATCGCAAATATGTATAGAAGTATCTATTATTTATATACTTCTTTTATATAAGTATAGATATAAAAATATAAATAATAGGTAGATAGATTTAAACAAATTTGATGGTCATCTTTGGAATCTATTTTGGCACGAATGTAATTTACAAGGCAAATCGTCATCTAAAATATCCGAATTATATTTTTTTTTTTACTAAGACAAACTCCAGTATGAACTAGCTATTTTTACCTTAAACTGTGACAATTTTTGACTAAGAACCGTACCTTTACGCCCTTAAATTAATGTAAGGACATTCTCCAAATTTATTTTGTGATGGGCCAAATTATTCGCGGTTTAACAAAAATGCATAATATTTATACAGAAATGTTTATCATTTTAATAATTTTCCTCTTTAGAGGAACAATATTTGAGAGGGCTGTTTGAATAATGGATTTTAGGGCTTATGCTACACTGACGGTTAAATGCCATTACTTATTTTATTAATGGAGAAGCTTTTAAAAATACAATAGAAAATATTATACAGAAGAGTAATATAGGCATGACTCCAAAGAAAAAAAAATGTAGTTTCTAATGGATAATTGATTTTATATATATTATATTATGATACTTACCATATCCTCTCTGAAATAGCCTTTAGGCCATCTGGTTTATAATGTCTTTGGCATTAAGTCCGCTAGTATATGTTACTAGCTTCTACCCGCGACTTTACCCACTGTTATAGCAGTAAAAAGTAAACTATACAAAATTTAATTAAGTTAGCTTGAGTAGTTTTAGAAGATTACGCTCTGCGCGGCCCCCCGCCAGATGGACCGACGATCTGGTAAAGATTGCGAGTGGCCGTTGGATGCGGGCGGCACAAAATCGCTCGTTGTGGCGGAAATTAGGTGAGGCCTATGTTCAACAGTGGACGTCATTGGGCTGATAATATGATGATGATGATGACGCTCTGCGTCCGAACTCTCAAAGTCACCAACAATACTTACTACTACGGCAGAACTCATGGCCGATGGGGCCAAAAAGTTCTCGAGTAGAGACCAAGCAACAGCAAGCGCAGCGTAGACGTTCATGAACAAAGTGGTTGATCTGATCCGAACAGCAGGATCGCGCTGGGTGCAGGCTGCATACAACCAGTCATATTTGCAATCTCTTGGGGAGGCCCATGTCCAACAGTGGGCGTGTGTATATATATTAATTAGTAATTGTTTAAAGTATTACCTGTGCCTCACTACACTTATTTGGAAACTGTTAGTGTAGTGAGCAATTGTATAAATAAATAAATTGAATTTATTTTTGTTGCTTTTATTTTTTATTGCAATATGCTATGCTATGCTATGCTATAATAACTCAAAATTGTGCAGTAATCTAATTTTGAATATAATTTATCTTCAATCAACCATGTCATTAAGTACTGCGAAGATTGAATATCCGTTATAGAGAGCCTGGAAAAAGAAACAAAATCAAAATGAAATAAGTTTTATAACATGAACTAAAAAATATCTGACAAATAATTGTGTAGAAACGGTTCAATGGTAACAATTTCGATAAAACCATTTAGGCCACTAATCTTTAAAAAACAAGAAAATAGAAAAATAAACAATTTTGTAACCCTTATATCTATATTACTATCCTTTTGGTAGAATTTGCAATACCTACAATTGTTATAACGCGACATATTATTATATTATATTATTATAATACGCCAGAAAATAAATTTAGAAACAGCTTGCTGAAACTACTCGATTGTTGAATTAATTATTAACTTTTATTACTTCCTTTCTATTACTTTTATAAATTTTATTTTATTAGGTAGATATTTTAATTTAGTTTAAGTTACTTTAACGTTGTCTATACTTATAATGTGAATGCTGTGTGCACCTATTTTTTTTAATATTGTGCTTTAATTTGTAACATTTGTATGAGTTAGTACCGAGTCGTCACTGTTCCACTTCGTCATCAAAAATTTTGCCCATACTAAAAATCCCGAATCGTCATTGTTAAAGAATATATAAATTTTTATTAAATATCCATGTCCCGAATCGTCACCAGTTATGTGTTGCTGTAAGTGTACTTATAAATAAATAAATAAATACCACAACACGCATTTTGCAGTTCACATTTATAAATGGCTTCCCAGCGACTATTCTATATGGAAATACACACGTAAAATGAAACGGGCTACATTAACGCAACGAATGTGCGATTCGGGCCTAAATTAATTAATTCGAGCCTCAATGCGACTGAAATTACGACAAACGGTATCAACGTGTACATGAATCATCATTAACGAGTGAATTTATCTGTGAAATATCGAAATATCGGTTAAATTCCATCGAGTGGTATATAGATTCCGCGAACAAAAATCGAGTGTTCGAAAACATTGCTCTCATATTTCATGAAGTGATTTGATTTATACAATGGAGTTTTTATTTTTTTTATTACGTAGATTTGTTTTGTTTGAAACTTTTTTATAGATAGGCGTTCGAAAAAAAAGGTAATTTGTAGGCCATGAAATAAATTATAAAATTTCAGATGAAGTTCCAGATTGTTTGAAAAAAATCCTACTCATCTATCTCGTATGTCATTATTTGACAAGCTGAGACTTAAACTAGCTAACTCGTGCACTAAGTACAACATCAAATGGGGACCGTCGCTGCAGACCTCGGCAAAGAAGGCGAGTGTCGCTTGCTATGGTGGAAATTAAGTAAGGCCTATGTCCGGCAGTCTACGTCATGGGCTTATAATATATAAGTATTATGATGATGAGCCATAAGCCAACGATATCACAGGCTAACTGTCACATGCAACATGCAATAGATATATTTTATAAAACAAGTATTGGAACTTTAGTATTTATTTTAGGGTAGACGACATATTTAACTGATATCTACTAAAAGTGCCATGATCTTCTCCTAATAACTTCTTCAGAGATATTACAGCTTGCAGATATTATAGAATGAATAGAAAAGAAGTTAAAAAAAATCCCTGCACATTCTTTGGAGGAGACCCGTGCCCAGTAGTGGGATTTTTATGGGATGTAATTACATAATTTTTGACATAATATTTGTTATCGCCGATTTATTTCTAGGTAAATGTAACAGCAACACTAACTGACGTCACGTTCTGTGGCTGTCAATGAAGAATGACAGTTCAAAACTAAGGCTATAAAAGCCACTGTTTAGTAGAACATGCTCTCTTTGCTTCAAGACGCCGTTGAGTGAGCAGTCATAAGTATATCCCTGTGGAGTAAGATTATAATAATCCTAATCTACTTATTTATCTTGTGTAAATGTGTAAACTATTAATTGTCATTATTCTAAAGTATTATTTGTAATAAAAGGAGTAACCTATACATTATAGAACTGATTTAGTAACTTTATACTAGATATTATGAATGTTTCTCCTGTACTATTTCTATACCAGCAGGAGTATTAAATTGATATAATAATATTGTGATAGTAAAATGGTGAGAACGAGATTGTTACCAATATGAGTGTTGTAATTAATTGACTTGTTGTACTAATCTGTGTATCTTAAAATATGTACCTTATAATATAGTGCTAAATTATAGTAGTATAATGATGAGGACGCTGTTGTTATCTCTGTATGTTGTAATTAAATATTTTATTGGACTAATCTCTGTATCTTTTATATATTTACCATGTATAAAACAAAATCTAATTATCAAAACCGACCATTAGTCAACTCATAAAAACCGTTGAACTCTAATTAGGATAATAAAATAATTTAGTCTAAGTATGTATTTCAAATGTCATTTACATAACTTATCCGTCAGCTTTTCTGCCACAGTAATTTTAAACAGAATGCTTTGCTTTTAAATTAATGTTAAAGTACTTTTTGAAGGGTACCCTCATTAGAACAAAATATCGTTGTAGGTTATAAGTACCTATTACAATGTACCTATTGTTTTATAATTTCATGCCATATTAGCTGAGCCGAGCGAAATCATTCAAATTATCGCAAATTTGTCTTGTGTTGTGAGCCTATTGTCATCAGCCAAGCACATTTCCGGAGTACGAGCTGTACTGAGAATTTCAAACCGATAGCTAAACTCAATAGATACTAACTGGGGTATAAACACGGTACCTAATGCCGAGAAGTCGTACATACTTCCGATGCACCACCCAGATAGACATATTGTGTCAAACCTTTTGATACATAAAAAGAAACAACTTATTGGCTTATAAGGAGCTAACCTGGATAGAATAAATAAAGGTTGCAAAAAGACTGGCCGTACCTAAGGTTGGTTCTTAATCAATCCCATAATATGGTTGGTTCTTAATCAATCATTACGGCAAAGATTTTTTACCTGACTAAAAGTTTGTATGGACAACAGATCCATTCCTCCAGCGCTTAAAGCCAAGGGTCTTTGGGCCGCTCTGATCAGAATTAAAAGATCTTTCTGCATATCCACTGGCCACGAAGTCCAAGGTGATTCGTAACCTGCCATGGCGATGCCTTGACTCTATAAAAAAAAGGTATTTGAATATAAATAAATAGTAAAATTAATATAGACCATTTTATTGATTTATTTAAATAATATTGAAACATCGCTCTTAGTGGCGAAAATTAGGTGATGCCTATGTTAAACAGTGGATGATGATGATAATGATTGAATTAGCTCATGTGACGGATGTTTACAACAACTAAAGTGCTTGTTTGATACACAACAAAAGGGGACTTCAAGACTTCTTTAGGCAACAGCTGAGTAACTGAAAAACTATTTTATGAAGGTAGGCTTAAGTTTAGATTTAAGTAAAGCATTTCATATATTTGTTCAACAGTCAACACTCAATTTTGATTAGCTTATAAATACGATTATTCTAACATGAAAAATGAAGACAGTATTATATTTTTTCTTTTTTAAATTAGCCAAGCAAGTGAGTCGTGGTCTTTTAAGCCATAGTCACCAGAAATCCTACAAGATACCTATCTCTAACAGAGAAAGTTTTCTTAGTAATTAGAATGACACAAAGATATGTATGAATTGCAATATACATTTCTTACTTGTATAATGAGTTCATTTCCAAGATAGCTGTAAATATAGGCATTCAAAAGTGCTAAGCCCAAATACCCCATGAAAGACACTAAAAGTTTAATATCTGAAACCTGCAAAGGAAACTTAAATTATAATATTAGATTAAGTTTGAAACAGATGTCAATCTTTCTGACAATGTTTAACTGTCGGAAACTTGTCTAAACGTCTAACTTTAAAAGAGCAACATTAAATTTAGGTACCTCTGATTTAAAATAATTATTCAGCCATTATCTAATTCTGTTAAAGTAACTGGTGGATATCTATAGAAGTTATTATATTTTAAGGTAGGTAGGATAGTACAGCACCTAATCCTCGCTCAGGTACTTCAAGAATACTTACCACCGTTAGCATTATAGCATTTAGACATAACTCCACTGTTATAGCCAGGTGTTGAACTAGAAAATATTCTCTGAACAGTGTTTCCATGGTCTTTGAATATCTGCAATAAAATTCAGGAATTTGAACAATCATTAAGAATCAAACGGCCTACTTAGCCTTCTTTTATTGTGAAAATATTGTAACGCAGTTATGTGGTTATCCTTGAGCCATATTATGTTATTAGTTTTTTTATGACTTTGTTTTTCAATTCCACAATTTTGTTCCTAGAAAAAATCTACACGCTTACAACATCTAGATTTGAAAATTATACCGTATGTAACTTTCTGATTCAGGTAGATCTTCTTTTTCATTAATTTTGTGTTTTCACTATTTAATATTACTTACTTCATCAAACGAATATGTTTCATGATTGCAGCTTTAAATTTCTTCCTAGTTTCAAAGTCAGTTTCTTTTGTATACTTTAATTTCTTTATCGTGTTCTGCAGTTCAATCAATTGATCACACAAGTACATTATCAAACTACATACGATTCCTTCCATAGCAAAAGCTCTGAGTAACCCTGGTAAAAATACAACAGCTAACAATTGTGCCGCTAGAATACATTTCATTCGATCTTTCAGTGGATCAAAAGGCATCCAAGCTTCTATCGACATTTCTCCTTCAAATATAGCTAAAGCACTAAAAGCACTGACGACTAAAACAGACAATCCAGTTAAAACAACAACGGCTTCAACCATTAATTCCTTTCTTTTTTCAGTGATTATATCATTGGATAGTTCAATTTCATCAATGAGTTTTCTCAACTTATTTCTGTTTAACACGAACAGAACGATTTTAAAGAAGAAGTTGTAGGACACCAAAATTTTATCCAAATTCGTCAGGAAAAGCGTTAAGTCGTTTTTAACTTGATATGTACCAATACCGGTTATAATGAACAGTATAATAGTTAGAACATGTAACGTATTTTCGTATATTTTGTAAAGAAATCGTTGATTTTCGGTAAGGTCATCGTCAGGCCATAATCCGACGAGGAAAAGGAACTTTAAGTTAAATGTAAAGAAACCTTCGTCTAGCATATAAAACCGAGCTATCAGGGAGGACGCCATTTTGAAAATGGAAACGTTTGCGAGTTAAACGAGTTATAAAGCCATGGACACAAAAGCGCTACTGTCCAAACAGACCTTTTGACTTTTAATTAAAATAAAAACAAATTTCAATGTTTTAATGGTTAGTCTAATTTATTTAACATAATATGACACACATTAGGCTACGCGTTTGATTCCCAAACGGGAAAAATTTATGAGTTTGGGAGTATTTTGCAACTACAGTTAAATGAACACTAAGTACACAAGCTTACAAGTATACAATCGCGCTTGTAAAGTACCTAACAACATAAGGCATTGGCAAACTGCAATTTTTTAGAAATAAAAATCGTACCTATCGCATAAACCTTAATGATATGCAATACAGTAACAGTTAGCCTGTCTCATCCCACGATTGTAGAAAGACGAATCGAAGACGAAAACGACGATCGAAGAATATGGTATATAAATATATATTCCATATTCTTCAGTCCATAGTAAATGTATGGATCGCAGTTTACCAGGTTTAAAACTAGCGGAGCGAAATAAAAATGCTATATTTACCTACTTATAATTAAATGTATTGCACATGACATTAGAAAATAAATGACATTCACATCTGTCAAGACAAATCTATACTATTAATATAAACCCGAAGAGTTTGTTTGTTTAGTTGTTAGGATCTCAAGAACTACTGGTTCGATTTGAAAAGTTATTTACGTGTTGCATAGTCAATTTATCGAGAAAGCTTATAGGCTATATAACATTACGCTATGGTTAATAGAAACTGAGCAGTGGCCATATAAAGAACGATGGGAGCGAAACCCCGAGCGACTTCTAGTGCATTATATTACGCTAAAGACAAACAACTATTATCTCACGTGTGGCAACCGTTAACTTCCTGAAATATTACCCGCGAACGTGTTTCAAACTACTTAAACTGAACAACGTACACAGGTAGATTCTCATATAAATTTGTCTGAAACAAACTTGTGAACACAGCCTTATAACACAAAGTTTGCACAAATTGTGCAACTTCGGACTGCAATATCTTAGATAATAACCGACATTTACCCCACGTTCTATCCTTGTCTAGTTAAGAAGTTGGAAAAGGATAGACATAATTCTTTGCGAACTACAAATGATAAATTATTGTGGGTTAATGTCATGTATGAACAATGGACTAACTAGTTCGCAATGCCAGTTTCTTGGGAATTGTTTGTAATTGATGTATTTATTATTAATGGCAAATTTATTAGAGGTCAGAGTAAAGTTACTCTGTGCCACGTCTTGATGTAATACGCACTTATAATAGTAACATTTGATGTTTATGTAAGACATAATTCACGTAGAAAGTAATACAAATACAAAAATGCAAAATCGATTTATTTCTCTCTCACACAGTTAACATGCATATAAGTAAGTACAATATTATGTCTAGTTACAATTCTTGTATAATCTGTGTGGGAGACTGTAATCTGTAACTGTAATCTATACTTATAAAAGAAGCTGAAGTGTTTGTTTGGCGGAACGATCTCAGGGTTACTAGGGTCCGATTAGAAAACGTCTTTATAGCCCATTTATCGAGAAATGGCTATATAACTTCACGCTTCGACCACTAGGAGCCGAGCAGTGGCTAAATAAATAACGACGAGAGCGAAGCCCCGCACGAATTCTAATTTTACGAAATTGTTATATTACATAGCTGGTGAAATGTGGATGTAAAACCGGTTTTTTAATTTGTATTATTTAAAAATATGTCCTATTTGTTTGGGAATAACTCTTTAATAAGTTGCCTCCAATCTAGTACTGGCAGCCGATACAAAAGCATAACAAAGGCAGTCGATATGTAGAGACGAATGTAGTGAAGAAATGCATCGCCACTGTAAAAGCTTAGAGTGCTTTCCAGGGCACTTATATTGAGAATGTAGTAAAAGTTTAAACTACTTGTTCTCGAATGATTCTTATTCTTTAGTAAAGTGAGTATATTTTTGGGTACACTTTTGTACTTTAAAGTCTAATTAATCTTAAACTATGAAACGAATACCTATCATCAATTTATCATTATTTGTTGGCTAACCTAAATGTAACACAGCAAGTGAATAATTTGTACAAATTGGAGGTGTCGTACAAAATAGGAAAAAAGTAAAGTCGATATCTATGCTCTAAGTAAGTCAAGCTATATGATTAATAAATTTTCATGGATTGAATCGAAGCTTGGGAGAAATGTTCTTTTCTGTTTATTTGATAAGTAATTTGTTTCAATTTTTATTGCGCAATTTTTGTGACGTCATATAAACATTTATAGTATTTTTTTTTGTCGTAAGTATGTTTTTCGATTTATACCATAAATCATAACGTAAAATTAGATAGCCGCTTTCACGACAGATCATCACTTGAACTGCTCGACCGATTTGGCGTTTCTTTTTGGTGTTCCTTAATGTGGACAAGACATGCAGAAAAAAAAACAAACATGTTTTATTTTATATTATATTATTGCAGCTATGCGAGGACGGGGTAGGTTGTTAATATTACTTTGTGAATAAATTGTATTATAATATTTATATTTCATCCACGAAAAGGCTTTGACACTGGTCTTTTATGCTTTTAATTTGTTTTTTACGTTATGCTGAATGTTGAGTAAATGTAGTGCTTATTGAATGTTATTACCTGCTCGTATTTATGATTTCTTTCCTCTTATGTACGTATAATTGTTTTGGGTACTTTGGCTTGTATGTTGTACTTGTGTGATTTAATTTTAGTTACCACAGTAAATTTATTTGTACAACCGTGAGTGAGGTCACACTCTGGCTCGGTCTGAAAATCAGCGCTATAACATTTATGTTGTAGCATTATGCTGAGACAGGGCAATTTTTCGGACTCATATAGGTCTTTTATAGTTTAAGTTTGTATTGTATTCTTTTAATTGGAGTCTGAAATTATATCGATTCTCTTTCTTTCTTTCATCGTTCAAAAATACCAAATTACAATATCGGAAACCACGCGTAGGGTACTCGGGACGTATGCAATTTGTCCATTGTCAACGTATATTTGTAATACCGGTCTTTTATGTACTCAGTTTATGAAGTCGGCACCGAAATCCTTGTTTAAAAGGTTGTCTTTTAAAAGTGTCGTTGGTTGCAGGTAGTATAAAGTCGCTCGCTGTGGAGGAAATTAGGTGAGGCCTATGTTCAGTAGTGGACGTCATTGGGCTGATATAATGATGGCGTGAAAGTTTGGAGATGTGTTCCGTTAATGGTTTGCCAACAAGTTTGCCAACAATTATGTTTATAGGATATTATATAGTTTGCGAAATAAATGCTCGACACATCTCAGACTTCCTTTAGGTATAAAAGGCGTGTATATGTGTAGGATCTACAGTACTAGGATCTCAAAAAAGAAGTATTTCTACTAACACTATGGATTATAATTAAAATTAATAACAAAACCTAATTACATATTTACCACCTTAAATTAAAACAAATAAAAAAGGACGGAATACCAATAAAATACGGCATCGTAAAATTCTACCACACAATAAAAATAAAAATAAAGAAAACCTTTTTATCATTATGTCAGGCACCACCGCAAGCAGCAGCTAGTTACGAAAAAAAATGTCGTATTGGATAAACATAGCCTAGTAGGGATCAATAGGTAGTAAAAATAAACCCGGCGAAGCGTCGACAATGTAAATAAATTGTTACAGGCAAAGTATGGTATTGGCAATTTGGTGAAATGCCTCAACTTATTACTGGAGGTTCGCTGTATTATATTATCCGTGCATTTCTTTTTTACTTTGGTTGCGTAAAGAATTCACGTGTTGGAAAATAGTTGGTATATTTTGCAAAATGGTATAAATTTTGTTTTAAACTATAAATATTATGATAATTAATGTCTGTCACCAATTTAGAGGCAAAGATAAAGTAGTTTTGACGTTAAAACTTCTAACTAGCATAGTGATAATAAAAACATAAGAGTATAGATATTCATAGTTGCCTTGATAATAAAAAAAAAAACTTGGTATTATTAACAAAATATAGAAATTACCTACAAATCTATGGAACAGAATATTTTGTTTCAAAACTACACCAGTCGACTTATTTAAGTTCAACTAGAATTTATCATGGCAATATATATGAATATAACAAAAGCATAATTGCAATATACAGTATTATAAAAAAAATCACATATTTCAGAAAATATTTATCTTTAAAGTTTTATTACTGAACGATGTGAACGTGTGCAACTAACAGCTGAACATTTGTTATCTCTAAACCTAACAACTTATTGTTGAACGTGACTTCAAGAGTACTCTATCTCACTTTTCAGTCGCGGATGTTAAGAGCGGTTTCACACTGCAAACGATACGATTCCATGAGAAATCCTTTCGGAAAATATTCGTAAAATGTAGTTAATTTGCTATTCATTCTTACTTTCGTAGTTAATATTATTAGTAAGATTAAGTTCAGATTTATCTACGTCATCCGTGAATCTCCATTTCGGATGATTATTGTCTTCTTGAGTCCAAACTCTGTCTGAACAGCAATGGCAACGGCTGGTTAGTAATTTGAGAGAGGGTAGGACTAGTCGGTAGGTAAGCATTATCCGATTTTTTTCCAAGTTTTTGTATGTAGATCGGTATTATCACGAATTTAAATCGGATACAGTGCGAAACAGCTTTCAACTGTGTGGCTTTTACTTTAAAATTCTCTCTAGAACTTTCTATAATGTGGCTTGTACTATTTTCTTGAAGGAAAACAAATGATGAACTTTACATAATTTATGTATTTGTTCAATATTCATTGTGTAAACGAGAGCGCCTTTTGACTTCGTTGGTCTAGTGGTCATATATGTTGGTCTAACTAAATATCACACTATTACTGTAAAACAGTTTTAAGATGAAATTTGTCTGTCTTCTAATCTCGTTCTTCTACGTATTTTTATAAGGTTAAAAATTGCTCAGTTTAATTTTACGTCTCACATCTCTTTTCCAGTTTAAATGTCAAATGATGATGATAATAGTTGGCACACGCTGTTTCCTTCACACGGTTTGCGATTTTTAAAATATTTCTTTTTTAGTATACTTACGTTATATAAGTGGACTTTGTCAAAATTGTGCAATAGTGTCTAGTACTTTAAATATCTATTTGAAAAGAATTCTACCCAGGAGTCCCGGGGAAAGCCTAACCTTCTCTTTTGGAACTCGCAACGAATTTAATGAGAAGTAAGATGATAGAGAAAGACTGAAAGTTTGTATTTATGTAAATTAAGCTATATGAAGAAAGTATACTGTTTAGTTCAATGCTGAATAATTGTTCACGACTTACTTAAACTCCTGCTTTGATTTAAGTTTATTTGACCGTTTGACTTTGCAACTGGATATCTCCCTGCAACTTTATTCAATATTGTAGCAATAGGTGCGAAGGAACGGGTAGTACAATTTACTACCTTGAACGGGTCAGTCACTCAGTTAATCAAATTCCAGGGCTCTTCGGCAAGCGGTCTTGTATTGGCCGATATGTAAATGAGAATTTCACATAGGCAGCTGTGAACGATGGATGGATGCTATCCTCTTAACAAGGACGTGAGATTTTTGGATGGATGTTTAGTAATACAAATTAACCCTATACGATCGCTTTTATAAAGTGAACTAATTTAGAAAAGCGATAAAACTTTTTTTTGATTGTACTTATTGAAATAGTTAATGTGACGATTAATATCAGTAGGTAGTAATCTATTAAACAGAGTGTATTGAGCAAATAATACACCTAAGAAAAATTGCAGAGATATCAATAAAATAATTATGACTTGTAATAATACCAGTACAATTAGTAGGTACTTATTAAGTGTAATTGTTGCAATTGCGCAGTAGGTACCTACTCTGTACGAGCACAATGTCGAAGTCCATTTATAAGATCATCTGAGATATTATAACGCTTATAAATAGGTACAGGACCTACCTACCGACAGAGAAAACAGGGTTAGTTTGTACATATTACTTTTTGCAGAAGTAAAACGTTTTTAAAGGTATAGCTTTACAAAGCTACTATACAATTTTAAGGCCCGATGGGGTAAGCAGTGGTATTTCACACCCACATTTCGCCAGCTATATTTGGTTCCATGAAATAGGAGGCGAGCCTTTTGTCATCAACCGGGAACATTTGTTTTCCAAACTCTAAGAAAACCTCAATACTGGCATTTTCATGATAGAAAAATCCAATATCGTTTTCACCTGACCCGGGAATCGAACCCGAAATGAAAAAGAGCCAATTTTTTTCCTATGAAAATATTATACCTAGTATATATTTATGGTTTTCCTGCCATTCCAATATTTCACGGTCTACACCGACATAAATAAAATCCATTGCCACCACAAAACATTTTACCCATGAACCCAAGCATAAATCATATAAAATGAAATGTTCGGCTACCGCATAATAAAGATCTTCATTAATTAAATTTGTGGTTGTTTGTTTTGGATGGGTAACCTACATCTAAAGAGCATTTTTCACATTTTAAAAGAAAGATAGAACAATTTCATTAGTGTCTGCCTCTCTAGTTATTACCTACGTAAATGAAGGTAGAAATCGTATGATAAAATTTTGCGTTGTGGATAATAATGGAGATACTAATACTTACTTTTACGTGGCATTGTCCGCTTCGAAGGTTTTTTAAATTTTTTTTTTTGCTAATTTTTAAAATACAATTCAATATTTTTATAAATAAAACTTTATAAAACTACTTAATTTAAACTAACTTAAAAATCATTATCTATTTAAAGTTTACATTTAATAGTTTTCAGCAGTTATAGTTAAACTTAAATTGTAAGAACGATTTCGGAGATACTATTGTATAAATAAATTAATGTATTTTTAAATATACCTACTCGTTTTATTACATTAGATTAAACTCAGTTTTATACTTATTGTTATATATAGCATCCTATTTTCAATAATATTATAATAGATGTTTAACAAAATTACTGTTTTTTTTTATTAACAGCAACATCTTGAAAATAATATTTCCAAATTTTGTCTCGCGTAATGAGATCGTTAGGTACAAAAGTACATTTTAAGGATTTACAGGATTTCGTTCTTTATTTGAATTGATATGAAATTAAATATTATGAACGGTATAAAAATATCAAGTGCCATTTTACGTGGTTGAAGATAATTTTTTTGAAGAATATTTATTTTTGAACAGAAAAATAATAATTTCGTTAATAAGGGGTATTGAACAAACTTTAAAATTGATCGTTATTACGATCATTATTAATTGAAACGACCGCTAAAGTCAATGATTGACATTTGATCGCCATATTTTTGCGAAAGTAACTCGGTTTGTTTTTTAGTAAAATGTCACATGAAGATTTGAAGATTGCCAAATATCAGTATTCCACGCCGCCGGCGCATCAGCGCGCTTAATATTACTATTATTTTCTGCATTCTTCTCTGGATAAATTTGACTATTTCATTCACCATATCTGCAGAAAAGCTGCAGAATTGATGATACTAAAAAAGTAATTTGTTGACTTCGGAATTACAAATAATTACTAAATAATTCTGCGCCACAAATGCAATGGAATCTCCACTTAGAACGCAACGTACATTATCCGAACAAACCCGTATTACTCCCAACAGTAGTGATACTCGAAGCTATATTGATCATAGTGTTCAATTTGCATTGAAACACTTTGTTCGTTAACGTTGCTTGGCATTTAAACCTACGCCTGTAATTCTGTTATATCCATTACACGCTGAATTTGAGTGTCGTTTTTAGGGTTCCGTAGCCAAAATGCCAGAACGGAACCCTTATAGTTTCGTAATGTCCGTCCGTCCGTCAGTCCGTATGTCACAGGCGTTTTACTCAAAAACTAGTCGATGTGTATTGATGAAATTTGGAAAATAGGTGTCTTGTGTAAGCCGCTAATAGATTTAGTATTTTAATAATAAAAATAAATATTTTTAAGGTGGCACTCCATACATGTATAACAGATGCTGAAAAAAAAGGACGTAAGCGCTATGAAGATACGCTCTTTTGCTGCGGAACCCTACAATGAGCATGGTCCGACATGCTCTTAAAACCAGTTTGGAACCGGAAGGATATTGGCGAACTGGTCGTAGGCAAATTTGCTGACACTACTTTTCGGATAACCTGTTACATTCTTGTGACTTTCATAAGTGTTACCTTGTAACCTAGATGAATAAACGAGATTTCATTTTATTGTTTTTCCCGCATATCTTTCTAGTATTAATCCCGTAGAGTGGGAGACAAATATTTATAAAAAAGAAAACAATAACATCCATGCTTTTATCTACGAAGGTACGTTGGTTAGGTGCAGATCACGCTCAAATTTGGCAACTATTTTTGGTTCGATGTGTAAGCGACTCTATAGCCATTAACCGGTCATTAGACAAACAAACCGTTAGAGCAACAAGGAGACTTTGGGTCACTCTGCGTGCTCTGACGAACTCCTTGATTTGGTGCCATCGTCGCCTTTTAACCATCGCACCACTCGACGCCGCTGTAGGCTTCACCCGCACTACCTGGAGCCGATATTGTCTAGAACGGTAAGGTTCCAGCGATTATTCCTCCCACGTACGTGCTGGCTCTAGGGTGAATTTCCTACAGCGGTGTTTCCTGAGCTCTATAACATGTCCTTCTTCAAACGAGGTTTAAAAATAGCTATCCTCTCAAGGTAGGCAGCGGCTTGGCTATGCCCCTAGCATTGCCAACGTCCATGAGCGGCGGTAACCACTTACCATCAGGTGGGCCGTCTGCTCGTCTGCCACTTTAGGCAATAAAAAAAAAGAACCCTAAAACTAACAGGAGTAAACAAAAAATGCTGCAATTACGATAAAGTTGAACATTCGACGTTGGTTTTTCAATTTGCATGACGTCACATTGTTACGTTGCACCCGTTGCACGAGTTACAATTTCGTTTGTTTCAGTTCGTTTTATTTGTTCCATATTTGAAAGGAAGTTCATAATATATGCTGTTTGAATGCACTGTTTCGAGAGGGGCGAAAAATGGAATGAATTTTGACAGCACGTGTGAGCGAATATCCGTGTAGTGACGGATTAAGAATACATAATGTCACTACCCGATCTGAACTCGTGAAAAAGCGATGAATGGATGTGACCGGCGTGCAAATCCTGCGGTCCGAGTTCGATTCCGACCGGCAGTACCAATGTGAATTTCACTTTGTGGAGTTTATATGAACTAGTCAAGTGACTTACCATCTGCTAACGGTGAAGAAAAACATCCAACGTGGGGAAACCCACATACACTAGAAGAAATTCTATGAGTATGTCTGATTCACCAACCCGCACTAGGCCAGCGTGAGTGGATTATGGCCTAAACTGCGCCACAGGAGCAGTCATAAACTAAAACATAACTGAACTATAAAGACACTTCCGAGCTTAGTACAAAAACTTTACTTTCTAAATGTGACAACTTCGTGTCAAACATTTGTTTACCAATGTTTAGAAACTAAGTGAGAACTTTTCGTATTTGAAGGTAGTTTACCCCACTTTCTCACTTGACCTGCAAAGGGACCGCCCGTGAGGATGCCTTCTTAATAACTTTATATAATTACATTGTTTTGTGACGATAATAATATACTCGCTGTTACTCCTAGTTTGATCCGCAGGAGAACTAAAGTTGTCGACATAGCTCACCGTATCGCATCGCTAAAGTGGCAGTGGGCAGGGCACATAGCTCGTAGAACTGATGGCCGATGGGGGAAAAAGGTTCTCGAGTGGTGGCCACGTATTGGAAGGCGCAGCGTTGGACGGCCCCCCACCAGATGGACCGACGACCTGGTCAGGGTTGCGGGCGGCCGTTGGTTGCGGGCGGCACAGGACCGTTCGCAGTGGCGTAAATTAGGTGAGGCTTATGTTCAGCAGTGGACGTCGATAGGCTGATATGATGATGATGATGATGATGATACTCCTAGTTTGGGTCACGTTAAATAATAATAGTGGTAGTTGTTGTATGTATACTTTTAACTGATAAAATATAACGTCATCATCATCATCAGCAACCCATTAAGGTCCCACTGCTGGGCTCGGGTCTCCTCTCTTCTATCTAGAGAGCTGAGAGGGTTTTTAGGCCATAATCCACACACGCTGGCCTAATGCGGGTTGGTGGATCAGACACACACTTTGAATTTCTTCTAGGGTATGTGGGTTTCCTCACGATGTTTTTCCTTCACCGTTAGCAGATGGTAAATCACATGACTAGTACATATAAATTCCACAAAGTGAAATCCACATTGGTACTGCTGGTCGGAATCGAAATCGGACCGCGTGTTTAAGACGCCGGTCTCTTATCCATTCAGCTACCATCGCTTAAATCTTCTTCTTATCGTGTGGGCTTGAGGCAGACCCTGGCGTTGGAATTTATCAAGTCGCCCAGAAGGCTTCCAACTTGACTTAACGACTACCACATTAAGTGGTAACCGGGACCAACGGCTTTACGTGCTTTCCGAAGCACGGAGACGCTCGAGAATGAAATTGCCACAAACGGTCACCCATCATGGACTGACCTTGCTGAGTGTTGCTTAACCTCGATGATCGTAACGAACATCTCAGTTCCACAATGCTACAAGCGCCTCATCGCTTAAATAAAATATAACGTAATTTAATGTAAATAAAGGAACAATTCTGAGACAATTGTTTAGGAAGTTTATCATAAAATAAAACTTGACTGAGCTAACTTGTCCGCTTTATTCATTGACAATATGAAAGTTAAGTGACCGAGAATATTCCTTATTTAAATTTTGATATCATTGTCAAAATGTTTGGTAATGATAAATATCTCTGACGGTATTAGTACAAGATGCCATTAAGGAATAAATACCCTCATCTGTTATTTATTAGTAATAAGAAGGGTTTGATGAAAAAAAAATTTTGGGTAAGTATGGGAACCCAGGGAAATTAAGAATAAAATATTATTCGGGCGCGATTTAACTAGGCAACCTATTTGCAATAAGACAATGTGAATATTATCTATCATTTATTTTATATCACTAATAAATAACAGATGAGGGTACATATATTCCTTAATGGGATCTTAGACCAATAAACATGTTCAAATATTTGACACCGTTATAAATGACCAATGGAACGTTGAGATTAAGAGTTGATAGGCCTTCGGAGATGGTTCTATCACTATCGAACATTATAATTTCATTTTTTCAATATTCATTTAAATTTTCTGAAATTCTTCTTCGTCAATGCTAATAATCACCCATTTATGTCACTACCCCATCTCAACCCTGAGTGTCGTAAAAGGTGACTAAGGGAGTAACCATGCAGGCAAGAGCACTGCAAGAAAAGGAAAATTCGAAACAAAACCTATACCAACCCGTCTGGCCAGCGTGGTATAGTAGGCTAAATTCCCTCCACATTCTATGGAGTAGACCCATGCCCAGCAGTGGGACGTTTATGGGTTGTAATGATAATGATGATGAAATGCAAATTTTTTAGCAATAAAAATTAAAAGAGATTTTAAATGTTTACTTCCAACATACAGTATACACACATACTAGGCTAAGGCCCGTTTGTAGTCCGAGGCAAGTCGTAAAGACTTAATGTTAAGACGTAAAATTTATAACGACCTATTAAGTGGCTAAACTTTTTGAATATCTAACTAAGTCACAACTAAAATAATTTACGGAATAATTTGCATTCATTATTTCTGTCAGATTAATAATTTTATGTAGATAGCCTTTGTTATTTTATTTTCATATTATTTAGAAGCAGATTTTTTTTACTACTAGTTCGGTGATCTAGTAAGAAATTACACTTCTTGCTGCTTTAAGTGCGCGTGTGCGCGCTAAGAAAACTCGCCGTGTCTAGTGTCTATGGAGTTGTATAGACTTTCACTACGCTATTGACGCTGTTAAAATTATTTTTCTTTTTAAGGTTCCGTGGCTAAAATGGCAAACGGAACCCTTATACATAATTTCGTCATTTCAACCCGTGGGTATCGGAAAAGGCGACTATGAGACCTAACTTTAAGCAGATAAGAGGACTGCTACAAAAGGAAAATTCGAAACAAAATCCTATACCAACTCGTGTCGTGTATTCTTTGGGCAGCGTGGTATAGTAGGCCAAATTCTTTCCAAAATCTTTGAAAGAGACCCATGCCCAGCCGTGGGACGTTTATGGGTTGAAATGATGATAATGAACTTGTACGAATGGCATATACTTCGACAAATCTCTAGCACACGGCACGTAGCCGTTTTTTGATTATGTGAATTATATTTTCGGATTTTCATCTTAGATAAAGTATCAAAGTTACTTTCTGTGTTTTATTCATTGCTTTTCGGTGACGAATTTGTAATTTTAACATACAAATTTAACCTTTAAGTTAATAGTAATAAAGGTCTGATCCTCGTAACTTACAACCCTAATGCCATGAATATGTCCAAGTGTCAGAGGTTGTTACATTCTAGACCCTTGGGATCTCGAGAGGCTTATGTCTAATTTAACGACAATGCCTCGTTGGGTTTGTACTATACAGTTTGCCTTAAACATTATAGGGTTATTATTTATAAAGTAATTTTAAAGATGTAGCCACTAACTATGGAGCTCATTAGAAAGCTCACTGTCGCTCAGCGAGCCATGAAAAAAGCTATGCTCGGCGTTTCCCTGCGTGATCGAATTAGAAATGAGGAGATCAGAACTAGACACCGACATAGATCACCGAATCGCATCGCTAAAGTGGCAGTGGGCAGGTCATATAGCTTGCAGAACTGATGGCCGATGGGATAAAAATGTTATCGAGTGGCGGGCACGTATTATAAAGCGCAGTGTAAGACGACTCCCCACGAGATGGACTCGACGATCTGGTAAGGCTTACGGGTGGTCGTTGGATGCAGGCGGCACAAAGTTACTCGCTTGTGACGGAAGATGAGCCCTATTTTCAGCAGTGGACGTCGTTACGTTGCTAAGATACTCGTAAGGATGATGATGTATTGTGATGCTTTATTGTTATAATACGGAATTAAATACCCAATTTATTTGCCTGACGTTTTCGAGTCACGAAAGGACGTAAGATCCATGAAGATACGTCCTTTATCTGCGGAACTCTACATTGACTTTTACTGCCATTGCATTAATTAATATTAATTGGAAAATAAAACAACGGACGGTAAAAAAGATTTTAAATTAAAAAAGGAATATCAATAAATATATAATATTCCAAATTGCACCTTTTGTGTTTAATCTTAGGTTGTAAGTAGATTAACAACCCAGTATAGAGTACTGCCTAAACCCGAATGAATTGGAGTCGAAATCCAACCAGGCCCTTGTTTTATTCATTTATAATCCTTTTACTGGTCCCTTAACCTTTGGAAGTTCCAAATATACTAAGAGAAATAATTGAAACATGTTTATACGTTCGATTTCGTTCCCAAGGTCCTACCGAAGGGTCCCCATAGTAAGAACCGTTACCGGTCTAATTTGCATAAATTTCAATTCGAATTGTAGATTCCTTTTCATTTAATGCTAGAATAAGATTTAGAGGTTATGTTTCAAATTTGTATTTAGAAGTACCTGTTGAACGAAAGAACGTTGAAAAAGAAGCAGTTAAAGGAATTTTATTTAATGCTTCAGGTCCCTTTCGTATAGCCCCGCTATTGAAGTAATTTAAATAAAGATTTTAGACATTGAATAATGAGTTTGAAATGTTGTTTTTAAATTGTAATTATACAGGGTGTATACGACGATACGACATTAAATGATAAGGCAGCCAGTTTTAACCCTTATAAACATATTCTAATAATAAACATTAAAAAAAAAAATCACATTATTTAAAGTCGAAAATTTAAAAATATAAAAGCACATTATTTTTCTATCATGACGTTTTCGACATGACGATGACAAAAGTGCGGAACAGAGTAAGAGATAAGATAATAAGATAGAGTCAGAGATATTTAAATGAATTGAATGACGTAATGACAACATATGATCAACGTAAATACCTACAGGTTGTTTAAAACTGTGAAAAACTGTGAAATAAAGAAAGTATATTTGCGTCATTTGGTAAAGCCTTCTAACATCACATGCTACACGTGGTTACATCATTATATTATAAAAAAAAATACATTTGAACTCATCCTTGACATAAGCTATTGATATGTCACATGATCAATGTACTAATTTGACATGTCGATAAAATAGATAGATCGAATAGAAAATATACACTTTTACATCCTTCGATAAATATTCGTCGAACTGTGCGATTATTGAACTTCGTGTTAAACGAGGAAAAATATATCATATCATCATTGCTTATAAGAAGACTTAATTAGTAGCTTTAAATTAATAGTGGCTCGATGAATAAACATAACTTAGTTACGTAAATATAATAAATTAGTTTATTCAGATGAGTCCACGATATCGTTACGGCAACCAATAATTTCATTTGTTGACAAACTTGTGAGCGGTGGTGATAATTAGTGTTTATTTATTTGTTCAACGAATACGGCTTCTTGTATTTGAAGTTTGTGTCTGTGATTATCTCATTTAGTTTATTCAGTATTAGTATGAGAAGGAAATACATATCAGACTTGATAAATTTATTCGAGACTATTTCAATAGACAGTCGTTTGTGAATAGACATTAATTTCTGGCGCTTTCGTTCTATACTCGCGCTGAAATGGATGCAGAATGTTTATTAAACAAATCACTGGTTAAAATGCTGTCAAATTGTATTTTAAGATTTAATTTCTGATATAAGCGATGGTGGCTGAATGGATAAGGGACCGGCGTGCAAATCACGCGGTCAGAGTTCGATCCCGACCGCCAGTACCAATGTGGATTTCACTTTGTGTAATTTATATGTACTAGTCAAGTGACTTACCATCTACTAACGGTGAAGGAAAACATCGTCAGGAAACCCACATACCCTAGAAGAAATTCTATGGGTATGTCTGATCCACTAACCCGCACTAGGCCAGCGTGAGTAGATTATGGCCTAAACCCTCTCAGCTCTCTAGTTAGAGGAGAGGAGACCCGATCCCAGTAGTGGGACTAAATGGGTTGCTGATGATATTTTCTTATGCCAATATCAGTGACATTAAGCTGACTTCTTATTATAAACATTTCAAAATAACCCAGTGTGGTTCTTACCCGATTGTCATGACGGTTATTGTTTTTATTAATTAAATTCGTTTTACAAAAGATATAAAAAGATATTCAAACGTTGTTATTATTTAATTCTGTACAGATGTTTCCCACTTTGCTATGGAAGGAGTGGAAACTTTCTTTCGTATTTTTCTATCTCTTCTGATTAAATTTGTGCGAGTTCCAAGACAGTAGGTTAGGCTTTCCCTGGGTCTGCCGAGCGTCATAACTTAGTGTTCGCAAGGGCTCGCTGTTAATTCTAGCTTACAGTAGTTGTAGTGGTACGTATGAGTGTGGGATTGTCCCGTTGTTCCAATGTCTCAGTCAAAATTTCATCAACCAATATTTTTAAATAACATCCTTCCCAACCGTATGATCAGACATTCATTTTCATAATATTTCAAGATAGAAAAAATCAATTCCTTTTTATTTGCCCCGGGAATCGAGAACTATCCCGGGAACTATCGCACAACAGTCGTTGACACATCCACTGTACCACCGAGGCATCAATATTTTCATAAATGCAAGAACACCTTATTGAATTTTGTCACTGAAATTGGTCAATATTTTGAACAATTTATCTTGGTACAATCTGTGACTGATTCAATGTTATATTTAGCTGTTTGTAGAACTCATTCTGCGGCACAATTTATGGTAACAAGAAGGACAGTTGAAGAGGCGACCCTTGTTAATGAATTTGTATAATTCAATCGGTCTGTTTGACCACGCCGCTGCGTTTTGTGGGTTCACAGAAATACCTACAGCGCTAAATTATTCTCTATAGAGATCCTTTCGAATAAAAGGGGATAATATTTTATACTAGAATTAGAATCCTTTGATATTAATAAGTACAGCGTGCATTTCCATACATGACACTTGGTTTATTTTAAAGAAAAAATATCATCAATATAATTACAATCCATAAATTAATGTCCCACTGCTGGGCGCGGGTCTGCTCCAAATATTTTGAAGGGAATTTAGCCTACTATACTATACCATGCTGGCCAGACGGGTTGGTATTGGGTTTTGTTTAGAATTTTCCTTTTCTCGCAGTGTTCTTGTTTTGTCCCTTAGTCGCCTTGTACTACACCCACGGGTTGAAATGGGGTAGTGACATTATGTATTCTTAAATCCGTCACTACAAGGACAAAATATATAGAGGGTCTATTCGTTAGTTGGTCTAGTGGTTAGTGACCCTGACTGCTAAGTCGGAGATCGTGGTTTCGATCCCCACCCTGGACAAATCTTTGTGTGATGAGCATGAAGGTTTGTTCTGTGTCTGAGTGTAATTTATCTATAATATGTATGTATTTACAAAAATAAAGTTGTTTAGTACCCATAACACAAGCAAATATAATTGCTTAATATGGGACTAGATGGCGCTGTGTGAATGTGGTATAATGAAATTATTATTAAACTGTGTTGTAACTTTTGCGTCAATAAATTATTTTAATTTTTGTATTAATTGTGACGCAATCAATTCATCATATAAATACATAGCCAACTATGATATTGTGCTACTTTTAGCCTATCTTTCAAACATAATTGAAGTTCTGTTGTCATTGATATCATTGCGTGCGTAACATCCATTGCGTGTTTTCTGTTAATACGTTTTCCATTGGCCTTCGCAGATACTCGTTGAGTCAATGGATGCGAAATTAGATTAGGTTTTGTTGTTATTCAATGATTATTTTAATCGTGTATTTTGGAAACCATCATCATATCAGTCTAATGACGTCCACTGCCCACCTAATTTCAGCCACAGCGAGCGATTTAACAAAAAAAAAATCTATTTTTTAAAAAGACAACGTCCGCACTAGGGAACTAGCCCTGTGTTGCGGGGAGCTTTACAAACATGAAACTAACGGACACAAAGTACACCCATACTAGAAACAAATATCTATGAATCACACAAATATTTGTCTCGTGTGGGAATCGAACCCACGTCACCCAGCACGGCGATGTAGTGGCAAGGCGACCACCTTAACCACTGCGCCACGGTGACAGTCAAAGTTCGATAAATAGTCTTATTTAAAAAAAAATACTGTTAGTAGTAACCACGAATCACGTAGGTACGATACAGGCGCAGCATATTCAAAAGATTCATTCTATTAAAACATCCTTAATGGAAATCACTGCATATGGAATGGCAGGGTCGTGGGTGAAAGACCCATCATGGGTTCGAATTTTTCCATTACTTATTTAGAATTTAAATGAAAATACTTTTGTCTGGTTAAGAGTTTTGACTGTAACGTATACACAATACCAAATAAATTCGTTAACATAATTTAATATAATAATAATAATATTCTACCACATTTACACAGCGCCATCTAGTCTAATTATATTTGCTTGTGTTATGGGTACTAAACAACTGATATACTACTTAAATACATTTTTTTTTTTGTAAATACATACATATTATAGATAAATTACACCCAGACACAGAACAAACCTTTATGCTCATCACACAAAGATTTGTCCTGGGTGGGGATCGAACCCGACGACCCGAACGACCTCCGGTTTAGCAGTCAGGGTCACTAACCACTAGACCAACAGGCCAGTCAATATAACATAAACGAACTACTCGTTTATGTTATAATGAAACGTTAGTTTACAAACGACAATGCTCATTGAGAATTCAAAGACTGTTCCTAAGTTTAATGTGAACAAACAAACACTATCCGTATTTTGAGACTAATAAGGTTGTTTTACGCTTACGATTAAATATCTGAGATGACTGTAATTTGATAGGTATGATTCCTATCTCGGCTGTAAGTAACAGTGCTGCCAGCAGTGAGCAAGGCAGTGTCTTGGCAACATTGTTGCGCAGCAGTACTACTGCTGCATAGCTACCGAGTTCGGACTAAACCTATCTACTGAGACCCAGTAATTTTACATACATACATAAAATCACACACATGTTTCACACCCACATTTCGTCAGTAATGTTTGCTCCTATGATAGCGAGCGAGCCGGCGAGCCTATTGTCATCAACCGGGAACATTTGTATTTCAAACTCCGGGAAAATCTCAATACTGGAATTTTAATGATAGAAAAGCCCAATACCATTTTCACCCGACCCGGGAAGCGAACCCGGTTAGTTTAGTTTGTTTCAAGTGGGTGTACATTGTATCCGTTATTGTATATAATATTTGTAAAGTTCCTTGCAATACAAGCTTTGTTCAGTGTTCATTACATAAAATCGCATAAACATGAACAAATTACGTCAAAACCTTGCTGCTAATCGCAATAAATTAAACCATACAGCCAGCCTTCTACCAGACACGCCTACGTAGTTATATGACACAATTCGTGTGAGGAATCTGTAATTTACTACCTTCACATACCTAATGTCATTTAGTATTCATCATGGCACACTAAAATGGGATTTAGGTTAAGAGTACTAAGGATTATAATTGCTAGTAATTTAAATATTTAAATAACATGATTTTCAGTATCTGTTACATCGTGTATGTATTTCGAAATATATATTGAACTCAGTTTATCAGTTGACACGGTCCCATAATACAAGCTTAAATTAGCTTGCTTTGGACTAGATGGCGCTGTGTAATTTAATAAAAAAAAACACTCTTTAGCTTTATAATAATATTATAGATAGATAATTAATATAGATAAGTAAATATAGTTTAATATAGATAATATTTTACTGCATTCGCACAGCGCCATCTAGTCCAAATTATGCAATTATATTTGCTTGTGTTATGGGTACTAAACAACTAATATACTAATTAAATACATTTTTTTTGTAAATAAATACATATTATAAAGTTTGTTTGTTTGGTTGAACGAGTTAATCTTAAGAACTACTGAACCGAATAAAAAAATGAATTTTCGTTGAATTTAGCAATTATTTTTGTCTGTAACCTAGATGAATAAATTTATACAAGTCTAAAACAAAGCGTAAAAAATTAGATATTATGATTACTGTTAACAAATAAGAAAGAGTAGCAGACTCATTGCGGAAACTCCTTTACATTCTTCAACGAGAAAAGAACAACTTCATTTGAAGTGGAATGTTATTAAGCTATCACATCTAAAGCAATTTCCCTCTAGAGACAGTATTTAACTGAAGTAATATAGAGTATGTCCCGCAGTAGTACTCTCGACAACGTCTTCGGACTCAAGTCGGCTGAACCAAAGATAATTTGGTCAGGCGGGGATTTTCGCAGGTTTTGACTTGGTGCAAGTGTGGTGCCATTCCACAGAATGCCCCACCTAATATACTGCCCTGCGTGTGCGAAGAATTGCACTCAGGTGGGCATCAGGTAGACTGGCCTGTTGATCTAGTGGTTAGTGACACAGACTGCTACGCCAGAGGTCGTCGGAAATCTTTGTGTGATGAGCATAAAGGTTTGTTCTGTGTCTGGGTGTAATTTATCAATAATATGTATGAATTCACAAAAAAAAAATATTTAAGTAGTATATCAATTGTTCAGTACTCATAACACAAGCTAATATAATTGCTTACTTTGGGACTAGATGGCGCTGTGTGAATGTGGTAGAATATTATTATTATTATTATTACATATTGAACGCTACTGACAATGCAGTAGCCATCGCTATGTTCTAGGCCGATACAATTAAAGCGATCAATAAGAACTGTCGACTCGATAAGAAGAAGAACGTTTTCTGCTTCACCCCCATGGCTTGTGGCTTGATTTGTTATAGTATAAATGTCACTCGGCTTATTAATCATCATCATCTCAACCCGTAAACGCCCCACTGCTGGGCACGGGTCTCCTCCAAAGAATGTGGAGGGAATTTAGCCTATTATACCACGCTGGCCAGATTAGTTGGTATAGGGTTTTGTTTCGAATTAACCTTTTCTCGCAGTGCTCTTGTCTGCTTATGGTTACTCTCTTAGTCTCCTTTTACGATACACACGGGTAGAAAAGGGGTGGTGACATTATGTATTCTAAAGCCGTCATACACGGCATCGACATAAATAGCCACGATAAAAAGTGTTTCTCAAACACTGTTTAAATTTAAAACGTCTTTAAAGACTGACTTTGATGATAATAATGTTTGATAAAACCTTTTCTACATTTTAAGTTATTGAATACAAAAAGTGCTTTAGTGTGTTGAAAAAGATCTGAAAAATTTAATCACGTTTTTTCCATGTTGCTTTATGAAATTGTATCTTTTTTATTTAGTATAGGATCTAGAAAAACTTATCACATTTTCTTTTGCAAGCCAAACCAACTTTTGCGACCCCTATAGGGTTCACGACACACTCTTTGAAAACTGCTACTCGTAACTTGAACTATTAGTATTAGAGTGCAATTACACAACGTTCGTGATGTCTACATCATGTCAGACAGAGATAAATCGTTTCGTTAAAGTGAGACAGCCTGTGGGAAAGGGACAGGCGATTGTGGAATTACGTTAACTAGTGCTAAGACTACAAAGCTATGGCAATATTTTGTTGTCTAGATTAATAGAGAGGGATTAAGTTATGTCTGGAAACGTTCAGGAAGGAATGAATAGGAGTTACAACGCGTTTGTGATGCCCCTGGTCTTAATCTTAGAACTCAGATTTTTATTTTAACAAAGGTTTGCAGACCCCAATATTTGATATTAATTTCAACTCGATATTTCTTCGCGGTATTGAGTAAAATATTCTTTACAGAAGGTCATACTGACAGACAGACGGACAACGGAGGGATCATAGGATCACTATTTTATTTGGAAATTTTCCTTTTGAGTTACGGAACCCTATAAAAGTTATGTACTGCCTCAGTGGCACAGTCGAATGCAGTCGTACTACTGCGCATGAAGTCATGGGTTTGATTCCCCGGTCGGGTAAAAGCGATATTTTACGTGATATTCTGAGAATCTGCTCAAATTTGGGAAATTTGTCCGGTTTATGGCAATAGGCCCTATTACATGGGCCTTTCGGGAAAAAATTAAGAATCTTGGTCAAAGTAAATAATCTTATGTTTTCTGCACACGTGCAAAGTCAACATAATGACTCCATAAAGGAAATTTGTTCAAATTTCACTAACAATAATTTGAGCCGGGAAGACATACAAAAAATAATTTGAACGAATAGTAAGCCAAGAAAACTCTGCTATTATTATATTACTCTTGTAATATAACTGGATGTCCAAACAAATGGGAAATATTTTCAAATGTGTATGAAATTATTAAAATTTTAATTACGATTAAAAAGAATGGCCTGAATTTCTTGCCAAGTTCTTCTCAGAGCTAAACCTTGTCAGTGAACCAGCCGTAGGAAAATTTGCTGACACCTTTTTTTTGGCTTTGTATGACGTTCATAAGTATCATGTATGTGATCCAAATAAAATAAAAAGATTTGACTTTGGACTTATGTTTAGGTAAGTACCTAAAGTTCTTAATTTTTTTCAAAATACTTATCCGTTCGTAAGTTTAGCCTACTACCACGTTGGCCAGACGGGTTGGTATAGAGTTTCTTTCGAATTTTCCTTTTTTTCGCAGTGCTCTTGTCTGCATAAGGCCACTCTCTTAGGGCCGTTTTCAATAATCCATCTATGGACTTGGCTACTAAAGTAAAAATTTTAACATAAGCTCCATACAAAATATATCAAAATTCTTTTACAACACCCATGGGTTGAGATGGGCTAGTGAGTGACATTAGGTTTTCTTAATCAGTACGCGATGCTTACTATATATTCTACAAAAGAGGCAGTTGTGTAGTAGTTAATATTTATTATTAATAGTCTCAATATCACACAACTTCAATTTTCTCATTCATTGTAACAAGTGATTCAGATTATTGTTAAATCCATTCAGTACGTAGCACCAACTGAAATCATTTACGAAACAATGTTCTTAAACGATCGAGTTATACGGTAATACTCGCTTATTGTTCTAAAATATCGACTTTGTGTGGCCATTAAACCAGCTGATATGATATTTTATTAATATAAACTTTTCAACTTTGCAACTAGTAGTACCTACATATTAATATCGTCATCATCATATCAGCCCAATAACGTCCACTGTTGAACATAGGCCTCACCTAATTTCAGCCACAGCGAGTGATTTTGAGGTGGCTGAATGGATAAGAGACCGGCGTGCAAATCACGCGGTCCGAGCTCGATCCCGACCGGCAGTACCAATGTGGATTTCACTTTGTGGAATTTATATGTACTTACTAGTCAAGTGACTTACCATGTGCTAACGGTGAAGGAAAACATCGTGAGGAAACCCACATACCCTAGAAGAAATTCTATGAGTATGTCTGATCCACCAACCCGCACTTGGCCAGCGTGTATGGATTATGGCCTAAACCCTCTCAGCTCTCTAGTTAGAGGAGAGGAGACCCGAGCCCAGCAGTGGGACTTAATGGGTTGTTGATGATGATGATGAGATGAGCGATTTTGGGTCACCCGCAGCCTTTACTAGGTCGTCGGTCCATTTGTCGGGGGACCACCCCACGCTGCGCTTTCATACATTATATGTTTGTGATATATTGACTGGCCTGTTGGTCTAGTGGTTAATGACCCTGACTGCTAAGCTGGAGGTCGTGGGTTCGATCCCCACCCAGGATAAATCTTTGTGTGATAAGCATAAAGGTTTGTTCTGTGTCTGGGTGTAATTTATCTATGATAAGTATGTATTTACAAAAAAAAATGTATATAGGTAGTATATCAGTTGCTTAGTACCCATAACACAAGCAAATATAATTGCTAACTTTGGGACTAGATGGCGCTGTGTGAATGTGGTAGAATATTATTATTATTATATTTAATTATTTTGGTAGGGATCTACGTCGTCACGTATTATATTTTAAAGATTATCATTTTTAACAACATGCCATAATGGCATACGCTAAACAAGGACATTAAATTTTTCTATTCATTATCTTCATTACAACCCCTAAATTTCCCACTGCTGGGCACGAGTCTGCTCCAAACATTTTGGAGGAAATTTAGCCTACTATTACATGCTGGCCAGACGGGTTGGTATCGAATTTTCTTTTTCTCGAAGTGCTCTTGTCTGCCTAAGGTCTCTTATTCCCCTCTTACGACAACCACGGGTTGAAATGGTCTAGTGACACTGTGACATTGTGTATTTTTAACCCGTCACTACACGGACAATTTCAACATATTAAATTCAGTCAAGTTCTTTTTCTTATTACCGATAATAAGCAAAAGAACTTGACTACTATAACAAAGACGAAACGTGAGTTTATTTTTTAAACGACTTCAAAAAAGGAGGAGGTTATATGTTCGACTGTATGTATTTTTTTTTTTTTTTATGTATGTTCATCGATTACTCGGAGATGCCTGAACCGATTTAAAAAATTCTTTTTTTGTTTGAAAGGGTATACTTCCAAATTGGTCCCCTATTCATCACGTCAAGTTCTGATGATGGAATCTCAGGGAAATCGAAGGCAACCCTCAAATTTTATAGGCACATGTTACGTATTTCATATATTTTTTAAAGTTATTCAAGTATTTACGTCTGATAGTCAACATCTCATGTTGATGAGCTGGTGATGGAAGGTATAACTCTTTAACTGTTAGGAGTTGGAGGATAATTCTTTCGACATTATAGGTTCTTATAAACCAATAGTTGTATTCTTGTAGGTTATTTAGGTGAGCTGATACTGGAAGGTATAACTCCTTAACTATTAGGAGTTGGAGGATAATTCTTTCAATATTAGAGGTACTTATAAACCTATAGTTGTATTCTTGTAGGTTATTCAGGTGAGCTGTCAGTGGAAGGTATAACTCCTTGACTCTTAGGAGTTGGAGGATAATTCTTTCGACATTATAGGTACTTATAAACCTATAGTTGTATTCTTGTAGGTTATTCAGGTGAGCTGTCACTGGAAGGTATAACTCCTTAACTTTTAGGAGTTGAAGGATAATTCTTTCAACATTATAGGTACTTATAAACCTATAGTTGTATTCTTGTAGATTATTTAGGTGAGCTGTCACTGGAAGGGAAACTTCTTAATGTTTAGGAGTAAGAAGATGATTTCTTTAAATATCACATCCATGTATAAACCTTAAGTTGTGTTATTTCAAGTGTCTGAGGTGAGAGCTCTTGATGGAAGATAAAGTTGTATAATTCAAAGGAATTCTTAGATGATATTTTAAGTTTTCGATATAGTATCTAACCTGCATTGTATACCTATACTTGTTACCTGTCGCATTTTATAGGAAAAAAGAAAGACATAAAAAGCTGAGAGTTTTGAGATTCCTCTATTCTACAATCAGGTTGTGTTGTTAGAATATTTAAATAGACGTTCCCTTCTATCGAAGATTCTTTATTTCGGTTTTCCGTCTTAGTTTGCCAGCCAGTATTATTAAATCTGCTAGATAAAAAGTACACTAAAAATGGAAAAATAAACTATTTTTAACAAAAAAATATTAAAACGACTTCAAATCAGTACTAAAAAGCGAAAAATAAACTGAATTAGATATTTAATTCCAAGCTAAAAAATACCTACCTACCTGTTTAAAGTATAATACTCTATTACTAATCTGTTTGAAGTCGGTGCCAGCCTAATGAGGTTGTATCACTCAGTTTGAGCCGTCCACTAGGTACACGCAAGTGCGAGGTGGTGTGAAGTAGCGAGCGAGCGACGAGCGGTAACAGATGTACGTACTAAGTAGTACGTAGCTTAACAAACTCTTTAGGCTTGGCACCGACTTCAAACAGATTAGTAATAGAGTATTATACTTTAAACAGGTAGGTAGGTATTTTTTAGCTTGGAATTAAATATCTAATTCAGTTTATTTTTCGCTTTTTAGTACTGATTTGAAGTCGTTTTAATATTTTTTTGTTAAAAATAGTTTATCTTTAATATTCACTCGCTTATTTAATGGCCCGTGTTCCCGTTTATTCTGAAACGAGCAAAGAAACACTCTAACTTTAACACCAGCTGCTCACACATACTTGGTGTGAAATTAACGAGAATGTGTGTAAATTGTAGCAGAAATTACTTCTTCACATTCTCTTCTTAAAACTAGCTTTACTAGTATTTACTAGCCTTGGTGGCTGAATGGATAAGGGACCGGCGTGCAAATCACGCGGTCCGACTTCGATCCCAACCGGCAGTACCAATGTGGATTCCACTTTGTGGAATTTATATGTACTAGTCAAGTGACTTACCATCTGCTAACGGTGAAGGAAAACATCGTGAGGAAACCCACATACCCTAGAAGAAATTCTATGAGTATGTCTGATCCACCAACCCGCACTTGGCCAGCGTGTATGGATTATGGCCTAAACCCTCTCAGCTCTCTAGTTAGAGGAGAGGAGACCCGAGCCCAGCAGTGGGACTAAAATGGGTTGCTGATGATGATGATGATGACTAGCCTTGAAAATATTATTATAATGGGTGTAAGGATAGATCTCACGGTAACTAGGGATAGTGTTTTAGTGATTCTTAAAAACTGAATTTCTTCTAGGGTATGTTTTCCTTCACCGTTATCAGATAGCAAGTCACATGAATAGTACATATAGATCCACAAAGTGATATCCATATTGGTACTGCAGGTCCTAATCGAATTCAGACTGCGTGTTTAGCACGCCGCGCCGTTCTAAAAAGTGTATTGAAAATATTAAATAACCCGAAATCAACAGAGAGCGACGCACTAAAAAGAACGTAAAATTATTATAATATTTTACGGTCGGGTACGGTATTTGTAATCTCCTTTTGATTCTCTATATTTTGATACCCACATCCATAGGTTTGGTTAAAAAAAATTAACTTCTTACAATTTGGCGTCAAAAGCCGGCCGTTTAAGTCTTTTTATTCTTAAAACCTATCTAAGGACACTTGGGTTTTCTAGACGAATCTAACGATACCCTAATTGTCAAAATCCATCCAGCCGTTTAGAAGATTCGTGGGAATAAAAGATTTACAAACATACAAGATACGCGCGAAAAACAATACCCGTCCTGACAGTCGGGTAAAAAATAGGAACGATTAAATAATAAAAATCGAAATAAGACATTAAAAACATGTGAGCAAGAGTTCTAACAAAAATGTGTGATCAAAATCTTTTGCCATCTTCATTTGAATTCCTTTTAAGAAATAGAAAACGGTTATTCCTTTTAGTGAATTCTAAGAAAGGTCGCATTGCCATTTCACAGAATATAAGGATCAAATTATTTTGGACATCAAAAATATTCCTAACAACCCAATGTAAGATGAACTCTAATCTTTGTATTTTTTTAGACTTTTCAGAGCTCCAATCCTCAAAATTACTATGTTAAGACCTTTATAAGGCAATATTGTAAATATATTTAAATTATTTGGACTTTTTCGAGTCCATTTTATATTATGCGGTTGTCGCACTATTTATAAATATTTAACAGTTTCTTTTATTCAATAGAGGTCGCAATTTCAATGTATCAAAATGGCCTACGATTACTCTTCAAGTATGAAATTTATGGTAATAAGATTAAAAAAAATATTTTTAAAGGGATTGCTCAGACAATTTTAGCTTGGGCTTAAACATAAGCATTTAAAATAATATAACGAAGTTAAACCCCGAAGGGGTAGCTATAAGTAGGTGTAATAGACTCACATTTTGCCACCTATGATTAGTTCTATGTATTAGCACATCGTAGGGCCCCCGAGATAGATCGACGACCTGGTAAAGGTTGCGGGTGATCGTTGGATGCAAACGACATAAAGTCGTTCACTGTGGCAGAAATTAGGTGATACCTATGTATGGTGATACAGTGGACATCATGAGGCTGATATTGATGATTAGTGGCCGAGCCGATCGCACTTATTTATTTATTATTAGCAGCTTTACTTGAGTAAAAATTCTTTATAAACATAGATGCAACATGTTTCTGTCCTTAGCGTCTTTGCTTGTGTAGTTTATGTGCTCCGTTTTTTATCATCGTTACACAATTATTTATAAACACCACACCACACTCACTTTTTCACAAGTGTATGTATTTAATTTAAATTAAAGCATGTATTTATTACTTATGTTAGAAAATAGTCTGTTGTAGATTAAGTTTAGCGTCCTTTCCGTCCATGTTCTTTTTTGTGTAGTTTTGTCATAGACCTAGGATCCGCGCGCTTTGTCATAATTAATTTTATTGTCTTTGATATTTGTTACTTTTGACAAGTGACAGTTATGACGTTTCTATTGTCACAGATTAAAATTAGTATATACGTTTGGTTCTTATCTATGTAATATTTATGTTATTTTATTTATATTTTTTATTTTTTTTTGTATCGAGGCACACATATTGTTTTATTTTTGTTATTTTTTAATTTAGGATAAGCATCCGTTCGTCACACCAAATAGGCCCATTTGAAAATCAGCGCCGGGCACTTGTGCTCGGCATTATGCTGAAATGGTGCCTATTTGGTACAGACACGGGATTGTTGTTTGTTTTGTATCTGTTTTTTCTATATATTTGTTATTTAGTATGTCTTGTGTTTGTACCAATTAAATGTTTTCTATTTCTATTCTATTTCTATTTCTATTGGGGATTTACACACAGTTACACACTGAAGATTATTACAATAAAATGTGCACTCACAACGTAATTCATAGAATATAATTTATGTAAAGTTATGACATTTTTGCCCAACCGGGAATCACACGTGGTATACCCCTGCTGGCAGCCAAGAAAAATATTTGATTTAAATGTAAAAGTTTCCATTAGAAAAATATTTATATTTTATTCACAACGACATTGCTAATCAGCTAATGCATTAAGTTAATTAAAATAGCTCCGAATAGTTCACGGCCTTCTTTTTTAAGACGTCGTCGGCCAAGTTTATTTAAGAGGCTACTTTGAGTTGACTCTGACACAGTTCCTGGTGCCGTCGTTATTATTTAGCAGATGCTTTGGTTATAGATACATAGCTTTTTAAATAAAAACATCTGTTTTGGACTAAAGTAAATGAAACAAGCGTGATTTAGCAGTGACGTGATAGGTGTTACTGAATTTAGTATGCTATACTGGATTAGTACCTTAAATAGAGTTGATAAGATATCACAATAACACCCATTGTCTTGTCTTTGAAATCATCTATTGTTGAATGTTCCTCAATAATTGATGTCAATAAATCCGAATGTAATTGAACAGAGCATTGTGTACTGACGTCAAATCGCGTCGCCGCGCCGGGCCACACACTTCCGCGCCCATCCCCACTCCTCACTCATTAGTTCACAGTCGCCTTGAGAGCAAATTCATGTCGGTCCCATATTGTAACCAGTAATTAATATTTAAAATATAGTAGTTCAACAATCTATCGAAATTTTACTAGTTAAGACCACCAGCTGCACACCTGGAGCCTGACACTCAAACACATTGCTTCCAACGACATCTGATGTCGTCATTCCGCGGTGAGACGTTGAAGTACCGTGAATTAGTATATCACGTCATACTCAATACTCAATACGTTTATTGCACACCATAAAGTATTATAGATGATTTGTAAGTAAGAAACATTATTATGGACCCTGTCGGGTAAGGCAAACGTAGGAGAGAGGAGAAGATTAAGCTATCATGCATTAAAATAGTTTAATAAGATACATAAAATTAAAATGTAATAGTCCTATATAAAATTAAATTAAATGTAATACATAATTTTTTTATTTTTTATCGTATTATTATTATTTATGATTTATCATTTATATTCGTATATTCCTTTACACTATACATACTATCGTACTGCGCCGCTTTACCGTAGCTTTTCCCATGGCCGCGGTGGGTGGTGCCACAGTACTTACACCTCTCCCTCTCGTCTTGAGCAAGCCGCAGCAAGCGTGGTGTGCGTGTGGACCACGCCATGTGAAAGCCCGCTGTACCACAGAGACGCTGTTCCGCTACCGTCCCGCGCCACGATTGTGTGGACAGACTGTGACGTCGTCGCGTCCTCGCGTCGTGACGTGAGAATAGAAACACGGCTAAAATCGCTCCGTCTAGCAAAGTCATCGCGTTACCTTAAAAAAGGCTTAAGACTATTTCGCAGTTTCATTTATTTTTTATTTAATTTAATATTCGCAAAGACTGAGTGCCAAGTTAAGTACTGTTTGTTGGTACTAATTGAAAGTACTGCTTTTAACAACAATATTTAAATGGTAATATTTTATTTGGAATATAAAATAGTTTGGCAGTCTCAAAGGTATTTTATATTTCAGTTGTTTAGACTTTATTTTCATCTTCGTTATTCTTAATCTTCCAGATCGATTGCAGCTAACACTACGGGTCCCTTGGCAGGTGAGTTTAATATTACTTGGCAAGTTCTTTTTGGTAGGCCTTTTGATAGGAAACATCGGCATTCTGCCATTCTGCCAATGTTTTTATAAAAGAATTTGACCTCAAATGAATTACCTATAACTACGTCACAAATTCACCGACAAAAGTTAATTTGACGAACCATTCTGAATTACTGACTCTGATCACGAACTAACAGACGAAAGATGTTTTTGTAAATGGCACCCGGTAAGTATCTCCACTGAAATTGGATCCAAACAAATTAGTAGATAGATACTAGTGCTTACACAGTGGTGTAAACCAGTCTGAAAGTGGGTTCCGTAGAAAACTCACCAAGGTTCCGCCAAATTGTTTAACTTAAACTGTGGTTAAGTTATTAAGTAGAAGTTTTTGTTCTTATAAATTATAGAGTCTTTGTAATTGTAATCATTTTATATAGGGTTCCATAAAATTAACTATATTTTGGTGGGTGTTCCGTTACCTTAAAAGTTTGTGAACCCCTGAGTCTAAAAGACTATAATCTTTCTAATATAATTCTTAATATAAAGTCTCCAAAATTAGAAATAAATACACGGCAAATCACGCGGTTGAGAATCCTTGAACACAAAAGACATACTGACAAATTGATTAAGAGAATAAATGTATAATAATAATATAATAATAATAATATTCTACCACATTCACACAGCGCCATCTAGTCCCAAAGTAAGCAATTATATTTGCTTGTGTTATGGGTACTAAACAACTGATATACTACTTAAACACATTTTTTTTGTAAATACATACATATTATAGATAAATTACACCCAGACACAGAACAAACCTTTATGCTCATCACACCAAGATTTGTCCTGGGTGGGGATCGAACCCACGACCTCCAGCTTAGCAGTCAGGGTCACTAACCACTAGACCAACAGGCCAGTCTAAGCCAGTGTATGTACTTAAAATGCATTTATGTATAAGGAGATTAATTAAGCGATGGTGGCTGAATGGATAAGGGACCGGCGTGCAAATCACGCGGTCCGAGTTCGATCCCGACCAGCAGTACCAATGTGGATTCCACTTTGTGGAATTTATATGTACTAGTCAAGTGACTTACCATCTGTTAACGGTGAAGGAAAACATCGTGAGGAAACCCACATACCCTAGAAGAAATTCTATGAGTATGTCTGATCCACCAACCCGCACTAGGCCAGCGTGAGTGGATTATGCCCTAAACCCTCTCAGCTCTCTAGTTAGAGGAGAGGAGACCCGAGCCCAGCAGTGGGACTTAATGGGTTGCTGATGATGATGATGATAAGGAGATTAATAAAAAAAAAATTACAATATCGACAATTAATTGGTTGATTGCAAAATGTATTATACCAAGACTTTAACAAAGAGGCATACGTCCCGCTTAATGTTAGAAGGCTTTCAACTTGAATTGACAACTACTACATTAAATTATAACCGGGACGAACGGCTTTATGTGCCTTCAAAGCACACATCTATGCTCTAAACTTGCCTATCTTTACTTAACCGCGATGATCATAATGTACATCTCAATACCTAAATTGTGTGGACTTATTATAATAACAAACATCTATTTACTTAACCGAGATTGAACGTCTATTAAAATATTATTGGTTTAAGTAACAGCAATTAAACCGCTTGGACCAATAATGTCTTCAATCTTCTAATTAGGGGTAAGGTTAAGTCTCAATGTTAGCGGTCTAACTGCCGTACTCAGAGACGTTATTTAACTTTAAAGTTTATTTAGTAAAAACGTGTAATACTTAAGTCTATACGCCTAAAGACGATTATTCAATGACAAAATTGTGTTAATGACAGATTACTGCTAATTGACGTCTCTGAGTGCGGCAGTAAGTGTCAAAAATTGGATTAACAAGTAAATATAATTAAATAGATTTAAGAACCCGACTGCAAAAAATCAACAGATAGCAACGCACTAAAAAGACTGAAAAGTTATTGTAATATTATTACACCTGATTAAATTTAAATACATAACATATGACATGTATATATTTGTAATCTCCATTTGATTCCCTTTATTTTGATACTCTACACGATAACTTTGGTTAAAAAAAATAATAGAACTACTTACAATTTGGAACCATTCAATTATGTATAATCTCTTTTTGAATATATGTAATCTCCTTTTGATTCTCTTTATTTTGATACCCAATACGATAGGTTTGGTTAAAAAAAAATTGAACTTCTTACAATTTGGCATCAAAAGCCCGCCGTTTAAGTCTTTTTATTCTTAAAACCTATCTAAGGACGCTTGGGTTTTCTAGACGAATCTAACGATACCCTAATTGTCAAAATCCATCCAGCCGTTTGGAAGATACGTGGGAATAAAGAAATTTACAAATATACAAGATACGCGCGAAAAACAATACCCGTCCTGACAGTCGGGTAAAAAAGAGTTTATACCAATAAAGTGGCAACGTTACAATGTAGTGTCAATATCATACAGGGTGTATACGAGGGTACGACATTAAATGAAACCAAGTGTAGCATGTGATGTTAGAAGGCTATACCAAAAAAATTAAACAGAAACTTGCAATAGTTTAGACGCAAATGTACTTTCTTTATGTCACAGTTTACAACCTGTAGGTATTTACGTTGATCGTATGTTGTCATTACGTCATTCAATTCATTTAAATATCTCTGGCTCTTTCATATTATCTTATCTCTTACTCTGTTCCGCACTTTAGTCGTCGTCATGTCGAAAACGTCATGATAGAAAAATAATGTGTAGTTTTATATTCTTAAATTTTTCGACTTTAAATAATGTGTAGCTTTTTGTTTTCTTTTTTTTTAAATCTTTTTTATTAGAATATGTTTATAAGGGTTAACACTGGCTGCCTTATCATTTAATGTCGTATCGTCGTATACACCCTGTATAATCTGAGCTATATTTGAAAAATATGTGTAGTAAACTTTTTAGAATTAGATGAAAAGTGTGTAAAGGTTAAGAAATCATTGCGTTTACAGTCTATTTTTATGCAAATAATACATTGGAAAATTGCAGGGTGTTATTTTCATAGACTTTCACATAGTTCTAAAAAGTTTTAAGGTTAGCTGGCTTATCGGCTAACGAAAATTAAAAGTATGATGTTGTATACAAAAGAGGATTTATATATTTTAACCCTAGATACAAATAAGGTGACGTATCTGTGTGTCTGTCTATGGCATCCTAGCTCTAAACGAATGTACTGATTTTGATGCATTTTTTTTTTGAAGCTTTTTATGATTGTTAAATTTTTCAGAAATGTTTTATTTTGCTCTTTTGTGACCTTTGTTTCGCCACTTTTATTAGTTACTACCTATAGTTATACGAATGAATAATAATTATATATATTCTACCACATTCACACACAGCGCCATCTAGTCCCACAGTAAGCAATTATATTTGCTTGTGTTATGGGTACTAAACAACTGTTATACTACTTAAATACTTTTTTTTTTATAAATATGTATTTGTATGTATGTATGTAACATATTATATATAAATTACACCCAGACACAGAACAAACCTTTATGCTCATCACACAAAGATTTGTCCTGGGTGGGGATCGAACCCACGACCTGCAGCTTAGCAGTCAGGGTTACTAACCACTAGACCAACAGGCCAGTCACAAAATACCTGTACCATACTGAACCATATAATATCTATATTTAGGCAGCTATAGTACATAATTCGTTAGTAAATATCCATCAGGCAACGGAAGTAGGACTAGATTTACAATGATATTGCGTGTGAACTAAGATAGTTTAGGGTGTGGTTTTTGTTCCAAGGTGATAGGGAATCACGCGAACTGCGTGTTTCAGGTCATCAATAAATAGTTGTAGTTTTATGTTTATACTGTCTCTCATATAAAAACGTTAATGGTTGTGGCCGAAAATAGGGTAGCCTTTCGGTAGGCTACCCTATTTTCGGCCACACACAATAGGTTTAGACGAAGACTATTTTCAGCCACCTAAATTACCGCACCTAAAAAAGGCATCGTATAAACACCTTAGGTGCTATTTTTTCACCGCATGCTAGCGCTGCGTTGGCACGGAATAGAATACGCGCCTATTTTTTAAGCGCTAGTGACCTCCGCCCGCGTCTCTCGCTGCCCCCGTGCCTCTTTTTCGGACTCGGCTAATGACTGATACTGAAATGGTGCATGGCGGCGAGATTCAGGCGGCTGAAAATAATCATTATCTTAACGGTCTGATTTTGTGCTGTACGGTAGATACTGGCGCCGTAATTTAGGCCTCTGAAAAAAGTCTCCGTCTAAACCTACCTTTAGAGTAAATAATTTGATACATAACTGAGAATCGCTAGTCATTTTCAATAAGACCCTGTCTTTACACAAACATATTCGTATCCATTAGCAAGCTTAATGCTTACTTTGACTTCGAATCACAAAGATTAAACTGATGTAAACTTAAATGACTCAAGATGAGCTAAGAGAGGAAGTAAGATGGTACTTTAGAAATGTTGAAAGGGTTATCCGACGGTTAAGGCATTTTATCATTATATGTTTAATGTTAGATACATGAATATGAACTGCCTCGGTGGCGCAGCGGGAAGTGCATATGACTGCTGTGCGAGAGGTCGCGGGTTCGATTCCCGGGCCGGATGAAAATGGTATTGGGTTTTTCTATCATGAAATTCCAGTATTAAGATTTTCCCGGAGTTTGGCAAACAAATGTTCCCGGTTGATGACAATAGGCTCGCCGCCTATTTCATTGGACCAAACATAGCTGGCGAAAGGTGGGTGTGAAACACCTCTGCCTAAAGTAATAATGTTAAAAAAAAATGTATCAAGAATTTTAATAGAAACACGAGCCTGGTAAAGTAAAATTGAAATTGTTTTGAATTGTTTTTTGTTTAAGATGGTACTGAGTTGGTTTGAATATAATTTTCTTTTATTTTTCAAGTATCAAGATTATTCAAGATTAGTTTAAACAGTTCATTTTTCTAGTATGGAATAGTACATTGGTTACTTTTTATTAAAATTGAATCTTAAATTGGCAGGCAATTTAGTAAATTAATAAAATCAATATGTTCGAAAAACGCATTACAACATTTTATACTGTCATATTTTTTATATTTCTTTTATGATGATATAGTTTCTATAAAATATTTTTATCTGCAGGTGTGTGAACACAAAATAATACCAAAACCTTTGTGTGAACAAAGGCTAAATAAAAATAATCACCATTATTTTGTAAAAAATAAAAAAGCATTGACCTTTAAAACATCGACATGAACTCAGAGATTCAATTTTCACATTATTTTTGTAATTCCTTACAAAATTTTAATATTTTAAAAAGCTTCCACTGCAAAAACTCATGTTACTGACTGTTTGTTAAATATACTATGTATACAAATGGTTTAACCAGTAAAATGCCTGCTGTTATTTTTTTTGTTTTTTTTTTATTGTTATTTTTGTTTCTGTAATAAATTGACCTGTTTTTAGAAAATTTGGTGTTTTTTCCGTGAATATATTTTATCACATACTTATCTTATGAGCTTGGATGTTTGTTATTCATTTGTACTGCACTGCTATACGCCTGTCTACCCTTTCAGGGAAAAAGGCGTGATGCTATGTTATGTTTGTTAATGTATTTTTAAAACTGTACTTAGGGGAAACAGTCAAGTGTCAGCAACATTGATTGATTGAGGCTCTGAATCCTGATCCAGATTAATGGGGTCATAATAAATTTAACGTTTCACGATTATTATTATTACGATACTCTTGCATGCCCAACTGTAACTGTAATTTTTAATTTTTTAATAATAATTAATTTTTTAATTTAATAATTTTCAATTTTTATTGTAATATTTTAATTTGTAATTTTTTAATAATTTTTAATGATTTTTATAATATTTATATAACAATTTTATAATTTATTTGTATGTATTCTAATTGTAATTTATTCTAAGTGCTATGGATAAGTTTGTCCGAAATAAACTATTATTATTATTATTAAATTAATGTAATATTATGCTTAAGAGGGTTCACACAAAGAAATGGCATCGTCGCAATTTAGTGTCATATTTTGTGGTTTTTTATTATTTAATTGGAGCTATTTTTTTAAATGTTTTCAATACTCTTTTTAGAATTAGGTGAAAGTGTGTAAAAGGTACGAAAAAATTGCGTTTACAGTTTTATTTATATATGCAAATAACACATTGGAACTTGCAGGGCATTTTTCAGCAGCATTTTCATAGTATATATAACTGTAAGCATTACGGATACTTACTTTATAATACACGTTCACGTAATTCTAAAAAGTATGTAAATACAGTAATTCACTACTGTAGACGGTGAATTTATTAATGGTTTGTGTCAAATCTCTCAATTTTCTTCTTAACGATAAAATTTTATATTAGTAATATTTGCCAGAAGATTTAGTTAAAGTTTCGCAGTCTTGAGTTTTTGAAGGAATCAGTAAGGTCTATTTGAGGCTGAGTGAATTTGAGTGGCGTTTGGCAAAGTTTAGATCATGAATAAAATTTCTGTTTGAAGTGGAAACTTTGTTAGATAATGTGATGTAGAAAAGAAAAACTACGTCGAAACTGACGTCTTTTTACATAAGAATTGCTATAGGATTAACTTAGTTTATTTTTAACCCTCGACGCAAAAAAAAGTGTTAGTCTGTGTTCTGACATCGTAGCTCATAAACGAATAAGCAGATTTTGATGCGATTTTTTTGTTTGAAAGCTGATATAACCATAACGGTTCTTAGATAATTATGTTTTATTAAAATTGGTGCGGCTCTTTTAGGGTCATAAGCTCTTGTCGGGCACTACTGGAACGAATTAAATATTTAAGTGTTGGATTGAAGGTTCGATATCTCAATGGATGAGAAATTATACAAATATTTGTCTCGTGTGGGAATTGAACCCACGTCAGTCGGTACGGCAATATTAGCAGCAAGGCGAAAACCTTAACCCCTACGCCACGGTGACAGGCAAAGTTTCAACATCAGGTGGTCGAGTTAATTTACACACGTCGATAGCAGACCAATCACAGGCTGGCAATATGGCGCGATTGACTTAGTAAGCTTACGATTGGTTAGGTTTATTGTTAGTAAAGAAAATTTAACACTACATTTTATAATTTTATTACTTACAACTATCTAATAGTTTACGACATTAACACGTTGCAACAATACTCAATTAATTTATTAATTTAACATAAAAACATTATTAATAATGTACACACGACTATTCCATTTAACAACTATTATTGCTCATATTTTATTATAATTAATATTAATTTACAATATATACATTTATTCTACTTTATTTTAAAAGCGTTTTTGCGATAAAAATAATTATAATAATATTATTAATTAGTAATAATAATCTACTTATTAAGCTTAATTAAAACATTTCAATATTTATCTTTATATAAATTATAAGCTTTTGCGCAAATTTACAGTAGATATATATTTTTATATCGTTGATAATAATAATAATTAGATAAATACCGAAAGGTAATATTGGAAACAAATTTCCGTGAATTACAATTCAAACTGTGATGAACAGATGAACTGTTCATCACAGTTTGAATTGCTAGCTAGTCAGATATTTTTATGAACTTTCATATAAAAACTAAAATTTCTGATGAGACTACAACTGCTATACTGTAATATTTTGCATTGACGTTTAAATGACACACGAACAGAATTCTGTAGGATCTAAAAGAACTATTATAATTGGGAAAACAATTTATAATTAATAATAATTATTTTTAATTATTTATTGCTTAAAATAATAGTTAATATAATGATTTTAATAATAATAAAGCTACTTTGTAATACTACTTACATCGCATTATACATAAAATAATAATTTACAATCATGATATAAGTAAAAACTATGGTTTATATAAAAAGCGTATTGTATGTATTATACAACCGATAGATTTTGATACAAATTTTTTACAATTTAATTTTAAATTATAATTATAACACTTATTTACGTATTTGTTTTCCCCTTTTCGAAACAAACTTTCTATAGGGTGGTTGCACCAAACTTCATCTTTAATCATGAATTAATTTAACCGCAAATAATTGTTAATTGAATTTTCTTGTTTTCGATTGTAATGTTATATTTGAATTATTAATTTGTGGTTTTAGTTCATGAATTATATTAATACTCACAATTTTTAAAAAAATTGTTTATTTTCAGTTGCAATATTTGACAAAATTAATTAAACTGTTTACAATTAACAATAATTTAGTCATTAGTAATAAAATTTGGTGCTACCCACCCTATAAGCTACTAAGATTAAAACTAATCTACAATTTAATCATAATAAGCTTAGATAATTATATTAGCCAGGCTAAATAGACGACAACTCTGTACAACGCATAAATAATACCTACTTAACCTATGACAGATTTATTAAACTTATTAATTAATAGTTAGAAATATATTTGAATAGTGAAGATTAAAAGGGTCTTATTTTATAATTACAGGTTAAAAAATATTTCATATACAAAATATAACAAAGCCTTTAACAAAAAATGTAATGCTGCACTGCATTGAAAACTTATTATTGAAATAGTGACACTACAGAAAATTGTAATTTATATATAAGGGTTGGACTAAAATATAGGTCTATTATAATAAAAATATCAGATGAGGATACTAAATAATATTTAATAGGTGATATTAGATATCGAGCGATAATATTAATATTTGATATTATAATATTTTCTGAGAGAATCTATAAATTTCTAAATCCACATACTATTGTAATATCACAATCAATCTAATTAGTGACTAGGGGCTAAAAACGAGTGCTTAATTATAACATCACTAACAACACGTAGAAATATAGAGAAAATCTTTAAGCTGAAGTTAACAAGGAGTTACATTTATATGGGTCTTTCCCCTTTGAACAATTTGAACACTTTGGGACTACGGTGTCAATCGCGGAACGGCCTTTTTTGAATTGGCTGTTTCACACCAAAACCAAATGGACCACGGTTTGGTCTTGGTGTGAAACAGCCAATTCAAAAAAGGCCGTTCCGCGATTGACACCGTAGTCCCAAAGTGTCGTGGTCCCAAAGGGGAAAGACCCTATGGTGTTAAGGAGCTAGAAATTTATTAAAGTTTTATTAAAGAGTTTATATAATTAAAGGTTGTTTAGTGCATGTACCAACAATTTTTTATTTGAGGGATTTAGCAGCTCTTTAGCTATATTATAGCTCATATTAGTTCTATGCTCATTGGTGTTGTCGAAATATAATTTATTTTTGTAGTAAATATATAAAATTACGATCAAACAATAATTATTGCATGAAAATAAAACAATTAATTTGTTCTATTATTACTATAAAAAAAAGTTATGAGGATCGTAGGTAATAATCTTTGTACTATCTAGGTACAAATCTTTTTCAACAACCCTTTTAGACCATTAAAAAATTGTTATAGCTTCCCAATCCTAAAAAAAATGTTGTCTGTTCATGCGCCTAACACCCAGTATATTATAAAAATTGAGAAATATTTTTCTTTTGTCAATTTATTTAACATTATAGTAACGTCAATCGCTAAGCCCTTTTCTCAATTCCATAAGTTACAAAACTTTAACCCAGAACTGCAGAGTTATAGAAAAATAAAAATTATATTTATTTAAATATACGACTGCATAAAAACCTTTCAACAACCCATCTTAAACTTAGCCTTTCTTAAATTATAATTTCCCTTTCAAATATTTTTTTTGTTTATAACTTATTATTTTAAAAATCTATCTACCCTAAAACGAGGGCTCCAAAAATAGTCCGTTAAAAAAACCTCACCCCGTCAGGTCCCAGTTCAGTACATTAGCCAATTGTAGTCCACTGCGTTCCGATTCACGCCTCGGTTGCTAGGACGCATCGCGTCAGTGCTTTCCAAGTTCCATTGTAAATGGGTGAAACGGAACGTAACGTGAGGGTAGGATTGATTTATGAACTGTGAAAATTGTTTATGTAAAGTTTATGGGTGTTTAAAATATTATATTTATGCTTTATTGGTAGTAAACAAGATATTGAAAGTACCGAGGAAATAAAATATATATACGACATAAAGTTTGTGTGTCAGATATTATGTGGGCTTTTATCAAATGTTTTATATAGCTATATATGTATTATATAGATTTAAATAGTTAAACCTTACGTTTGTTATTTGTTTGTTGTCTAGTTTGTAGTATTAACTGTAATTAATTAATTTCTTTTTTTTTTAATCTTAAAATAATATTTGTATGCCTATGGGTACAATGTAGCGCTCACTTTTTTAATAACGCAAGATCTAAATTTAACCTACCTACATTGACAAATAAATATTTCTGTTTCTGTTTTAAATAAAACCAAATTGACATTTAAATGTTCACAATTATTTTAATGTACTATTATTTAATAGTTGTGAAGTTTTAACTACTGTATGTTTTTAACATTATAAACAGGAAAATCCACCAGCAATCACTAGTATTAAATATTAATGAAAGTAACGAATATCAATAATCCATCACCTACATTTATTTGACATATAGACCAAATATTCACGCACTATTAGGCACCGTGTCGAAACGCCGCCACGCGTATAACGGAATTTTTCAGACGCGAGTTTGCTCTCGATGTTTGAATCGGAACGGTTGGTCGGAGAGCAATTATTTTAAACGTACCGCTTAGATTTTTATTGAACAAAGACGATTTTTGTGTGAAAGTTTCCGTTGTATGTTTTATCAAGGATTAGGATGTATTTTCACTCGTCTGATACAATCATGCGAATAAAACACATCCCTTTACGGAAAATATTGATATCAAACAACAAGATGAACAAATTTCTTTGAAAATGTGTAGCTTTAGAGCCATTGACAATTGAAAAACATAATTATATATTTATTCTACACACAACGTTCGCGAGCATGGGCATAGCTAAACTCTCACACCCTTATTACAAAATATGGACTAAATATAGAACCAGGTCTAAATTGACATAAGCCATTGTTTTAATGTCAAAGTTGTCAAAGTTGTCAAGGTGGGGGGGGGGGGGGTACTGAGGGTTCAAAACTGCACAGATTTTAAATTATGAATTGTTTGCAAGCACTGTGGTAAAAAAAAAAACAATTTAAGTAAAGTATTATGAAACCATTAAAATAACATTCTAATCTGGACTTTAATAACATAACATAATGACACATTATTACGTTACAATGCAAACAGCAATCTGTCACAAGCCTTGCCATAATAACTTGGATAAACAATACGCCATATGGCGTTGTGGTAATACGATCACAGTGTGTGCGTTAAGCGTCAATGTGTTAGAGTTGGAGTGACGTGAAATTGCGTTTTATATTACACTAGATTCCACCCGCGGCTTCGCCCGTTTGGTATAATATTTTCACAAATTCACACAGCGCCATCTAGTCTCAAATTAAGCAATTATATTTGCTTGTGTTATGGATACTAGACAACTGATACCTGCAACTTAAATACTTTTTTGTTTGTAAATACATACGTATTATACATAAATTACACCCAGACACAGAACAAACCTTTATGTTCATCACACAAAGATTTGTCCTGTGTGAGGATTGAACCTACGACCACCAGTTTAGCAGTCAGGGTTACTAACCACTACCCAGGCCAATATCATATTGTGTGTGTTATCTACAATCAATTATGTTTTCAAACATTGTTTTTTTGTAAAGGGCAGAGCAAGCTCTATATTTAAATATTACAATTTAGTGTAATTTTATGTTAGCCTAAACTTCTAATTAAGGTAATATTAAAAAAATATTGTAGAGTCACCAAAAAGAAACAAAAATTAATTACGTCAAACAAAGGATAAAATGTAATTTTCAAACATTGATTGATAATGGTATTTATCTTCGCACAAATTAATGCCAAAAGCTTTAAAAAAACTTCTTCCTAGGATTGGACAGAGTTAGTTGGAGGGATGTCTTAGAATCTGATGTCAGTCAGATGTCTGAAAATTTAGACCAGCATTTTTTATTCAGCAATGGAACGGTAATGTCAAATAGAAATTGTGAAATTTGGCATTAAGTTAATATAAAGAATTTTTATTTAACATGCTTTTCTGCGTATCATGACATCAGTAGCATGCTTTTTATTGTAAATTAAATAAAAAAATTGTTTCATAATTTCAATATTAACACAAATTATTTTACACGCGTCACGGAATGTTTCATGTTGATAAACAGTTGTGCTTTCAAAATAATTATTGCGGTCCGTGGCGTGATTTTCATATTAATTACATGTGTGTATGGCCTTATATTTTTAACCCTTGTAAAGATAACGTGGACTTTTATGACCCATGTTTTAAATAATGGAATACTTAATTGGTGAAAGATTTATAACCTCTTATTGTTTTTTCTATGCTAAATTTTATAAACCTATTAGCTTCGCTCCCATGGGACTTTAATTGGCTGCTACTCAGCTTCTATTGATCATAGCGATCGATTGGGCTTTTCACATTAAAATATTTTTCAATTCAAACAAGTCGTTCTTGAAATTAGCGAGTTGAAACAAACAAACTTTTCAGCTTTATATTATTAGTATAATTTGAGATGGTACAAAAAAGAATCAAGCCTTTTATTATACCAATAAAGATCACATTTTTTCTCTATTTTTAAAATTGCATGCAAGTAAATTGAAACTTCATAGGCAAACCAATTCTATTATCGACTCGTTGATGTCAACAATTCAAGTTATTGTAATAAAAGAACCGAATAAGTACGTTTTTGATGATAAAAGTTTTTATTTGTTTAAAACAAACACGTGCCTTTATCTATGTATTTTTTTGAGAGAAATAAACGCTATTGTATTATATTTGTTTGAAACAACCTTATTGTAATCATTATTGTACGTTTCCAAGCCAGTGAGACAGGAAAATGTAAATATCACACTCTTATGTGTAGGCGAAATCGTTTTACGTTACAATTTATTCTTTCTTTATAGCCTCTTTATCATTTCTACGAATATTATTTCTTGTGATCAAACGTTTGCTTTTTGGAAGCATTTTTTTAAATTTATGGAGCAGTCTGAGGAAAATTCTAACAAAGTCTGTTTTAATGCTGATTTACTGGATGGTTTGTATGCCTTATGTGCCATTACAGCGGCTGACAAAAGTCAAAGAAATAAAACCAAAATTATTATATATATAATAAATTATTTATAATCTTATAATATAAAAATGTATCGCTAAATGTGTTGGTAAGCGCATAACTCAACAACGCCTGGACCAATTTGGCCAATTATTTTTTTTAAATGTTCGTTGAAGTTCAAGGATGATTTTTACGGCGAGAAAAAATCGAATAATTGCCGGAAAAGCCTTAAAAACAGCCCTTTTGTTTTTTCCATACAAACGTTTTCTAACTAAAACGTAGAGTTAATTTGAGCTTTATTGCTATTGTATAAAGTTCATGGCGGTACGAAGTTCACCGGGCCAGCTAGTATATCCATAAATTTGAAATGGCTGCACAGATTTTCTTAAAACACGGCTAAGAACCATCACGACGATGTCAGCTTTTTTAACAACAAAAAAAACTGCATTAAAACCGGGCAATTCGTTTATGAGCTACGAGGTCACAGACAGATACACAGACATGTAAAACTTATAACACCCCTCTTTTTTCATCGGGGATTAAAAATAAGGTATAAGAAGGATATATTCAATATAGCCGCGTTTTGAAGCTACTATACGTATATTAGAAGCAATACGATATCGAAACGCTAGAATAACTAAAAAGATTAAGAAAATCGATAAAAAATTACAAAGGACTTATAAAGGAACTACTTATATTTTGATATTAGAAAACGAATTTTAGGCATTTCGCAAACTATATATTTAACATAATATATTCATAATGTACTAATGTACTAGTCAAGTGACTTACCATCTGCTAACGGTGAAGGAAAACATCGCGAGGAAACCCACATACCCTAGAAGAAATTCTATGAGTATGTCTGATCCACCAACCCGCACTAGGCCAGCGTGAGTGGATTATGGCCTGAACCCTCTCAGCTCTCTAGATAGAAGAGACCCAAACCCAGCTGTGGGACATTATGGGTTGCTGATGATGATTCAAAATAAAACATCTGAATCCAATGTGAATACCAACATTGTAAACTAACATCTACATTGTAATCTGATTAAATTATAATACCGTACGATAAACTAACATGCTTTAGATCTTAATCAAAGTATCGATTTCAATGCAACGTTGCATTATATATCGCATGAGTCTACCATCTTCATGCATGATTAAAAACCAATACCATACGTCACTATTCGATTGACAATTTGCTCGATTTTTAATCGAATCCAACCTTGTGTACCAATCAGATTACGTAGCTGAATAAGCGTTAAATATGGTTTATGTTTTTGTAAATAAATAAGTACATAAAATGTGTTGTTCAAATATAGACCTTAAAACCAAACATCTGTAAATACATTTCAATATACTATTATTCTAAATCATTTCAAATTAACGGCAATCTATATAAATTGCTAATGAAATCATGACGTGTGTAATCGACTTCTCAGAGTCTACTTATTCAACCGTAATTGTTTCAATCAGGCTCACCTGATGGCAGTCATTACTGTAGCTTATACATAAAGCCTTCTGTATCATAGCATTATAATACAAAACAAAACCAGTCGCTTGGAAAATGTCATTTAAGTTTGCCACACAGTGAACTTAATTATACTGTAAGATATTTATACGTATTTCAGATCAAATCTTTTTATTTCATTTTGATCACATACATGATAGGTACTTATGAACGTCATACAAAACAAAAAAAAAAGTGTCAGGAAATTTTGTCTAGGGCCAGTTCACTGACAAGGTTGAGCTCTGAGAAGAACTCGGCAAGAAACTCAGGCTACTCTTTTAAATCGCCATAGTAGTTACAATTTCAATTGGTTACAGTTTGAAATATCACAGAAAGGTACAGAACCAAAACACCATACTAAATCAAATTCAATAAAATTTGGATATGAGAAAAAATAATAATAATAAGCAATCAAACTTTAATTTGTTTTCTTCAAGAAGTTATGGTATGTGGGATCATCACTTGGTACCAACTATGTATTTGAAATCGGTAAAAAATATTTATTATGTATGTTATGTTGTCTGATGTTAAGCAGTTAACGTAGCCTACACACGCATTTTGACTAGAAGGTAAGAAGGGATGACGGACGGTGGACCAAGGCAACCACAGAATGGTGGCCTAGAGAAGTTATCAGGCAAGTAGGCAGACCACCAGCCCTATGGTCAGACGATATTGTCAAGATCATAGGATCTCATTGGACGCGGTTGGCACAGGACCGTGAGAAGATGGCGCTGTAGAAAAGAGGACTATAGCCAGCAGTGGGTGGATGTGTGGGCTGATGATGATGATGATACACGCATGCAACACCATGTGCATCAAGAGATTGTTGCTGACCCAAATAAAAAATATCTCGCGTTGATTATTAAGGCGTTGTATCATGCTGTCATCACATTTACATTCGCTACGTCATGCTCACTGTGTGACTAAAGCATACTAGTGTTAAAATGGCGATAACTCATTTTCACAGCAACTTATTTTTATACCTATTCAAGATTTTCAACTACCACCCTTTCCTTAAAGTCGCTATACAACACGCGTGATATGGCAAAATCGGCTTTAGCAGTCATAATGTTATACAGCGGGACGCGTCATGCCAGCTGTGTGACACCTTTGTTACATCTCAGTACATTACAAGTCATCATGCCCTGTTATCGTCATTCATCGTCTCGTCCCGCTTACGGTGTAGCTTGAACTTTATAAACCATCAAGACCTGCCTACTAAGGTCATTAATCCTGATCAGTAATTTTTCTCGGAAGAACACCACATTTCATTCTCGCCTATGGTGGTAATTTGATATGGGTCAGAAAGTACCCTTAGCTATTAAAGTTACAGGAAAATGGTTTTAGAAAATAAGCCATTAATAAATTTATGTTATAAAAAGGTGCTGTCAGCAAAAAAAATGTTTATGCTTATGCGTATATTATTAAAAAAAGAAATAACATACTATATTTTAAACGGATGATTCTAATATTTAATTAATTTGAAGGTCTTTGTGAAAGTAACTTACATTTTTGTATAAACATTATACAACAAACAAAAACTTAATCAAACATTAAATGGAATACATTTATGGAATAACATGTCAGAAAAAAAATTATAGTTCCAGCAATTGACTAGCATTGCCACTAACTATCTCTAATTTCCAATTTATTTTCATACTTCCTATTAATCTATTACAAGAATATTTAATAGGTTATCTAAGATTCCATTACAGTTATTTATTTTTAATTTAACAACATAGAAATAGGTAGGATTACAATCTAAAAAGGACTTTATTTGCAATAGAGGAAAGGTGAAATTATCTATATCTATTTACAATGAATCAACAAGTTTCTACGTCTATTTAATTCGATCGATAAATATTTATCCTATAATCGATAATGCTTATTGCCATCCAATGGACAATTTGAGCAACTATTTATTACGACTATTTTATCTGAATACATCTTTAATTTTATTATTTTATTGCGGGTCTATTTGACCCATACACAATGTAACCCAAGCATATATTTCAAGTAAAACATTGCTTATCGTAACATGGGGTCAAAAAGACCCAAAAATATATACATACAACTATAAAACAGTGTTATTGCTATTAATACATAATACTACTATTTCACAACTATATTTTTATGATCTACTGCACCCGTACTATGAACTTGCGTTTTTATACTAAATGCGTTTTGTCGCAATTCTGGTTATAACCTTATTTATTTCGAATTTTTAGTTAAGACAGCAAAGAAGTGTCATTTAAAGTTGGACTTCATAGCCACTTAATCGATTACAGTGATTCACAGTTTTGATACGAAAATGCATTGATATCCCTTTCAAAGGTATAGTATTATATCGTATCGAAATCATTGCCCTAAGTAGGATTTTATGGCTTTCTAATAAGACTCATTTTAGCTACCTAAAATTTTGTTGTCACTCAGATGAAGTGCATGCAGAGTATGTTTCTATAGCCTGCGTGAAATATCCCGCATTTTGCTTGCTCTCTTTGTGACGGCATTCATTTTTTCTTTTCTTAATTGCAATGTGTTATAAACATAAAATACAACTATTTTAATTATTTATAGACAATTTATGTGGCTGTATTACGTCTAACCATAAACCAGAAAATGTAATTCAAGCTATCACTTTCGACGCCAATTTTACATAAATTGTTGGTGTCATGGCGTTGAAAGGATTAAATTTCAACACAAAGTAAATGCAATTCTAGACCTTACGCTAAGCTTAAATCAAATGGCGCGAAGAGATAGAAACCTCACCCACAACTACACATATAAAAGTTTGACTAACACACACTACGGTCCCTGCGATTTTTAGTCGCGTTTGCTAGTTACTACACGAACTGTGCCGTGCCTGTATCCTTCCAGCAACTGAAGCAGCAAGGTAAAGCACACATCAGCGTGTTTTTGAACGCGTCTCGAAAGTCCCGGTTGAAATACGCGTAGATTAACGGGTTGAGTGCGGAGTTGAAGTAGCCTATCCAGAAGAGAACGCCGACGACGACCGCTGGCGTTTCACAGGGCTCCCCGCAGACGTTTGTAGTTACATACCTGTTGAATAGAATGGTTTTAGATAGTGTTAACTTTGTAAGATTTTTTTTGTACCACGTTGGTGGCAAACTGACGTATGGCCCGTCTGATGCTTGCAGACCTTGAAGAAACCTAGCATAGCCGGTCAAATAGACCCGCCTGTCTGGGGAAGTGCCTCTGTCTTACAGAAAACTACAGGTAGGTGCACCATTATCATGTAGCGCCAATCCAGAATAAACTATTACTGTGAGCGTTTAATTAAATAAACCCTAAAATTTATTGCAGTGATAACACTACACGAGTACGGTTTTCGGACTTTTTCCTTCACTTGTGCAATTCGATATTGCTTCCTGCCAAATATCATGATTCTAGATCAACGGAAAGTATCCTACTTATAGATTTTAACTTTTGCGATCGTCAAAATATGCGGAAAAACTGGAGCATAATCATAGTATCTTTTGATTGCGTTTGCTGATAACTCTGATTTTGCACTGCTCCATTGCAAACCCTAATATTTGATATTAATTTCAGGTTGATACCACGTTCCTGATAAAATGAATCTTGACACACAAACAAAGTAATCCTACGGATTCAGTTCTTTCTTCATTTTAAGTGTTTTTTTTACCCTAAAACGTAGCTTTAGAATTCTTATTACCAACGCAACAAAGTCATTTCAATCCACAAGATATATTACCCACTTGGGGAAAATGAGTAATTCCACCGTCTGTTTCGTTGCCCGTCAACAGTTTCAACGGTAAAGCTTAGGCCGGAGATATAAAACCGTTAGGAAGTGTTTTTGTCAATAAAGATAAGAGTTTTAGGAGCTTGGAATCGTAAAGTACGTAAAATATAGAGAGATGTGATCGAACATAGAAGTAAATAATGAATTTTGTTGCAAAATTTAGAGTGATTGAAGATAGAGGGGATCGTTTGATATTTCATTGATTTAAAACGGGTATATATCATATTTTTGTTTCAATTTGTTCATGTGTTATTTGTACATACGACTGGCCTAGCCTGGCCTGTTGGTCTAGTGGTTAGTGACCCTGACTGCTAAGCCGGAGGTAGTGAGTTCGATCCCCACCCAGGACAAATGTTTGTGTGATGAGTATAAAGATTTGTTCTGTGTCTGGGTGTAATTTATCTATAATATGTATGCATTATATACATATGCATTTAAGTAGTATGTCAGTTGTTTAGTACCCATAACACAAGCAAATATAATTTGTTTAATTTGGGACTAGATGGCGTTGTGTGAATGTGGTAGAATATTATTATTATTATATGGTCAAGTCGATTCTTGTTTTTTTTTTAAGTATTTTATTACTGACAACGCATGCAATATGTAACAAGCTATATGTCACGGGAGACTTTACTACAAAACTTAGTACACTCAGATTTGAAACAAATATCTGTCTCGTGGGGGAATCGAACCCACGTCACTTGGTGCGATGTAATTGGCGAGTAGATCACGTTAACCACTACGCTACGGTAGCCATCAGACATAGATACTATATTAAATTTACCCAACTTTTCAATCGGATTGCACCGAACATGGTCACGGGCTAACTGAAGCGACCTCAAACGATAAATACGTTAACTATTATATCTAGATTTATCTAAACAGAGCTAAGCCACGTGCACTTTGCGAGTTTCGAATTAAATTGAATATTGATCGATATTAAACCTAAACTTTGAACTCGTGACTTAGATATTACAGTGTTATATAACAACATTTAGCTGCAGAAATGTAATATTAAACAAAAAGAGCAAATAAATTAAATATAACTTTGAAAATTCACTTCAACCGAACGAATCTTCAAATGAATGTGAGTTTGTATAGTCGACCACACAATTGTTTTACTACTTTTAACAAAAAAATCCATGAAAATTAAAATTCCATAAGACTTGCATTGATAACAACTGTCACAGACTGATGTCAGTTACAAGCAAAAATAGACTTTATTGTTTTGGGATATGCAAACAACATTTACTGTAAGGGTGGTAAAGCAATTTTATTGTCGACTATACAATTGCTTTGAAGTTCGATCAAAATGGCATCTGGGGGCTTACTCTGAATTTCGATATTCGGTTTTTTATTTTCTTTTCAAATGTAAGGAAATTTAGATATGTCGCTGTCACTTTCAAACATTTGACAGCGACATCAAAACCGACTAATCAAATGTCGAAATTCAGAATAGACGCACTGTGATTAAATGGCAACGTTCTTTCAATGACATTGTATTAAGTAAATTCGAGATATTTGCCACAAGTGAACAAATTTGTTGGGAGCGACGATTATGACACGTCCAAATTCTCCACATCAAGGAGAAACGAAGTAAGAATTCAAAACGTTTCTACATAATTATGAACTGTGTACCACATTACTTTGGTGCTGACCAAGAAAAAAATCTTGTACAAGTAAATAATTAAAAAAATTAAAATAACCCGACTGCAAAAAATCAACAAATAAGCGACGCGCTAAAAAGACCGAAAAATAGTTGTAATTATTATTTCTGATTAAATTTAAATACATAACATATATTACATATTTGTAATCTCCTTTTGATTCTCTTTATTTTGATATCAAACCTCTTCTCTTCTCTTTATCTTGATATCTGTCACCGTGGCGCAGTGGTTAAGGTGGTCGCCTCGCCACTACATCGCCGTGTTCGCCGGTTCGATTCCCACACGAGACAAATATTTGTGTGATTCATAGATATTTGTTTCTAGTGTTACTACATGAAACTAACGGACACAAAGTACACCCAGTACTTTGTGTCCGTTAGTTTCATGTTTGTAAAGCTCCCCGCGACACAGGGCTTGTTCCCAAGTGCGGGCGTTGTCTTTAAAAAAAAATTGAACTACTTACAATTTTAATTACGCTACATAACTAACTGTTATGTAGCAATCGATTTCGAGAAAGAACACTAAAATTGAAGTCTATTAGGAATCTATATAAATTCATATACTTACCAAAGAAAAAATGGTAGCCAACATAATAGAAATGCTCCGACAATGATACCTAGTGTGCGCGCGGCTTTATGTTCAGCTCGCCACGACTTCCCCGCAGCCCGTAGTGATGCACCTGCTGGACAAATAGTACGGATTAATTATGGCACTTTCACAATATAAGTAATTAAACTGCAATAATAAATAAAAACATTGTCTGGATGTAATTTAAATATAATATGTATGTATTTACAAAAAAAAATATGTATTTAAGTAGTATATAAGTTGTTTAGTACCCATAACACAAGCAAATATAATTGCTTACTATGGAACTAGATGGCGCTGTGTGAATGTGGTAGAATATTATTATTATATTATATTATTATACGTATTGGAAAGCGTAGCGTGGGGCGGCCCCCCGCCAGATGGACCGATGACCTAGTAAAGGTTGCGGGTGGCCGTTGGATGCGGGCGGCACAAAATCGCTCGCTGTGGCGGAAATTAGGTGAGGCCTATGTTCAACAGTGGACGTCATTGGGCTGGATGATGATGATGATATTATTATTGTGAAAACACTCGAAAGATCATGCCTACTACAATATCAGATTATGAAATATTATTATAGATTTTCTTTTATTAATAAGGCTGGAGATAGACAGCAGTGGAAGGTTCAGGGGGAGGTCTTTGCCCAGTAGCAGGATAATACAGGCTAAACAAAAAAAAAATCTGAATCGCTACCTCGGCATTTTCGACTGGCTTGTTGGTCGAGTGGTTAGTGACCCTGACTGCTAAACCAGAGGTCGTGGGTTCGATCCCCACCCAGGACAAATCTTTGTGTGATGAGCATAAAGGTTTGTTCTGTGTCTGGGTGTCATTTATCTATAATATGTATGTATTTATAAAAAATAAATGTATTTAAGTAGTCTATCAGTTGTTTAGTACCCATAACACAAGCAAATATAATTGCTTACTTTGGGACTAGATGCCGCTGTGTGAATGTGGTAGAATATTATTATTATTATATTATTATTATACGTTGGTTGCAGGCGGCACAGGACCGTTCGCAGTGGCGTAAATTAGGTGAGGCCTATGTTCAGCAGTGGACGTCGTTGGGCTGATATGATGATGATGATGATACGCGCGAAAAACAATTCCCGTCCTGATAGTCGGGTAAAAAAGCCTAATACTGAACTAAATATATAAATATCGGCTACATTCCATTCCGCCTCGCACTTTGTCGCAAACACCTGAGACAAGACAATTTGGAGGTCTCAAGTAACGTTGCATGTTTAATGAGTTTTCCGTGTATAATGCCATCTTTCCGTATTAAATTATTACAAATTATAGGCCTAAAATGGTAAGTAGATACGTAAGAATTTAAGAGGGTAATTAAATAAGTACTGTGAGAATTTGAAAATGTCATCATCATTATCTTTCATTTAAATTGTGTATATCAAAATAAAATAAATGCCTCGTAGGTACAGTGGTAGGTTTGACTGGCCTGTTGGTCTAGTGGTTAGTGACCCTGACTGCTAAGCCGGTGGTCGTGGGTTCGATCCCCACCCAGGACAAATCTTTGTGTGATGAGCATAAAGGTTTGTTCTGTGTCTGGGTGTAATTTATCTATAATATGTATGTATTTACAAAAAAAATAATATTTAAGTAGTAGGTATAATTTTATCAGTTGTTTAGTACCCATAACACAAGCAAATATAATTGCTTAATTTGGGACTAGATGGCGCTGTGTAAATGTGGTAGAATATATTATTATAGTGGAAAGTATATGCGACTGGTCTTGACTTTAATTCCCAGTCGGAAAAATGATGTTGAGTTTTAATAGTGAAGTTCGTTTAGTGATGGATTAAGAATACAATACATGTTGACCCCATTTGTACCAAGGGGTGCCGTAAAAGGTTACTAAGGGACTTTAAGCAAACAAGAGTACAACGAGAACTGGAAAATTCAAAATAAACCCTATACCAAACAGTTGGGCCAGGGTGATATGTTCCTGTGCTCCCGTGACCACAGCAGAGCGCGACGAGAGGAACACCTTGGGGTTTTAGTGGGTGCGAGCCCCACATAACCCCTCGGTTCTTTCCCCAAGACCGAGGGGTATGCGTCAGGCATTTCCCCAAGTAGAAAAAAAAAGGGTGATAGTAGGCTGCCGCTGATGTCATATCAAGTGACCACCCGTGAAGGCGAAGAGTCGGTGCACAGAGCGGTTTAGTGGGTATTCGGGCCTCAGCCGGCACACCAGCCAGCACGGGGCGGTCTGCGTAAACGCATTCCCCTCTTAAAAAAAAAAAAGGGCGATAGTAGGCTAAATTCCCTTCAAAATATTTGGAGGAGACCCGTGCCCAGCATTGGGACGTTAATGGGTTGAAATGATGATGATGATGACAGTGAAATCCTCATTTACAGCTCAGAGTTTGAGAAAAATTGTGGCCAGTTGTGTATAGGCTCTCGACCCCTAATATAATATTATGGGACCTAACGTTGTTGGTGTCATGGGGGTGTGATGCAGTTCTGCCTCGCCCTTTGGGATCGCGCGTTATGAAAATTAAATATTGGGATAAAAGATTTAAAAGCGGCATTTGGTTTTAAACATTCTTTCATTTATTCGGATTCCGAAAAACTAAAATAAAAAAAAATACTGATGATTTTTCTGTTTCAACGGTACAAATTTTAGTGTTAAACGTAAACTGAACTCTAACTCAAAGCAGTTTAGATTCATATTTGAAATCCACCAAATATTCAGCAAAATGGATATACAGTGAATAAATTTTACTGACTGCGCGTTTAGGGAATTGGACGTTAGAACGAGAACTGCAATAAATATAAATCTGTATCGACGTAACGGGGTGAATAAAAATTGGGCAGAAATAAAAAAACGGTGATTGGAAATTGTCGAATATTTTCAATCACAACTTATCAACTAGGTACACGCTAGTAAAAGTCGCCGTCTCTACTTATGAATTCATGTCGTTTCTACATACGAACTGTGTACATTCCATCGTTGACCAAGAAAAAAATCTTGTCTGCTCTAGACACGACGCGCCCTGTATTAAGAGCGTATTTACAAACAGAGTGGCAATGTTGTAATTTAGTGTCATATATCGTGGATTTAAATTTTTATTATTATATATCGGAGCTATATTTTAAAAAATTTCTTTTATTTTACTATGAATATAATAGTCCCAAAGTAAGCAATTATATTTGCTTGTGTTATGGGTACTAAACAACTGATATACTACTTAAATACTTTTTTTTTGTAAATACATACATATTATAGATAAATTACACCCAGACACAGAACAAACCTTCATGCTCATCACACAAAGATTTGTCCTGGGTGGGGATCGAACCCACGACCTCCGGCTTAGCAGTCAGGGTCACTAACCACTAGACCAACAGGCCAGTCAAATGGCCTGCAAATGTGCAATGTTTCCAATGTGTTATTTGCATATAAATAGAACTGTAAACGCAATGATTTCTTACCATTTACAGATGTTTCATCTAATTCTAAAAAGTGTATTGAAAACATTTATAAAAAATAGTTCTGATTAAATAAGAAAAGGCGGATATATACTTTTTAATACAAGTTCAGGTAATCCTAAATAATGTATTGAAAATATTTAAAAAAAAAAAACTCCGATAAAATTATAAAAATCGAAAACCACTAAATATAACACTTAATCACAACGTGGCCATTCCTCTGTATAAACCCTCTTAATATAAACTTAACGCACACGATTTATTAGGAAATACGGATCTTTGACACTATGTAGATAAATTCAAGTCGTATCGTGTTATTGTATTAAAGTCGTAGGCAAATTTGCTGACACTACTTTTCGGATAACCTGTTACATTCTTGTGACTTTCATAAGTGTTACCTTGTAACCTAGATGAATAAACGAGATTTCATTTCATTTCATTTCAAAACATTTTGAATCTTCCACCAACCACACTACACATCACTCATATACACACACACCCACTCATCCACACTCACACACACACGCATGCACACACACCCACACATAGAAACATAGCTCCTTACTTTATAGTCATAACATTATAAAATTAGTTACAACTTAAACCTATCACTTTGAAAAATGTATAATAAAACCTAACATATAGCATCTAACTAAAGAAATGATAAAGCAAAATGCGACACTGAAAATGTGACACGCACGCAACCTGCAACTTGATGGGCCTGGTGACCAGTAGCACAGATATTATATATCTATTTCTGGCACCAGTCCTTCACAAATTTGCACTAGAAGCTTCCAATTTGTATTCTAGACCTATTTAGTTATTAAGATGCCTTTTGTGAAGGAAAATAAAGACTTATTTTATTTTATTTCATTTCAAAGAATGTCATGTTAACAAATCTCATGATTCAATTTAAATATATGAAATAAACTTTCGTAACATTCTGGTTCCTTTTATCTTCAAAGACATTAGTTTTCCGCGACACTGCTTCAAGTAAAGTGAACTCATCCATCATATTTTTATCTCTCTCATTACTAGAGAATAATAAAGTTGTATATTATGAGGGTAGCCTTTTAATTAAATGTAGACGGTTGAGAAATGACGTAACCATTATACTTACAACTCAAATGTTTCCAACGAGGTTATTATTTCGAGGGGCGTAACATTGCTGTACTGGTTCTATTCGTTATTATCTAGGTTAAGCATCATTTGATAAGGTCAGTCCATGGATGGGTGACTATATGACATTTTCACTTTTGAGTTTCCATGTTTTGAAAGAAATGTTGCCAGTTAATATGGTACATTTGGTGGTCATTTAGTAAAGTTTAAATATTTTTGGAAATAATCGATTGATTATTTCCAAAAATATTTAAACTACCAAACCAAAGTAGCAAAAATTGTGTCCCACTCTCTATATTCTAAATCGTAAAACCTAACGTTTAATAAATACTTTCAACGAAAATTATTTTGAACATAATCGGATATACCTTTATTGAGTTATAGCCAAACTGCGCTACTCAACAAAAGGGCGTAAGCGCTATAAAGATACGCTTTTTTGCTGTGGACCCCTACATTTAGCATGCTACATGCTCTTAACCGTTTTTTACAATTATCTCTTTAAGAAAAAAATTCTATGGCTCGATGATAAACTCTTCTATGCGCGGTATTAGGTTCATAATAGATGCTTCTTATTCACTAAGGAACTCTGAAACCACCCGTGTTTTCGTTTAATATACTTTCATCGCAAATTGAGGTAACACCTCACAATATATCTGAATCAGAATGAAAATCTATTTTAATTCAAAACCCGCTTTGTAACTGAAACATCATACTTCAAACATTAGGCGACCTTCTTCGTTCCAATCGTCATTTTAATCCCAATATTAATCTCACGCTTTCGTTTTCGTATTCGCTTATATTTGACGATAGCGTAATGGGGCATCGCGTTTAATTACGTCACATGTTCCCATATGGCCTATTTCCACTCGTCGAATACGACGGAACGTTGACGAGTGACAAATGAGCAATTTGAATTCGCATACAGTCAGTCACGGTCTGTTTGCGTTCGTATTATCATATTTCAACAGGCTTGTTGGTCTTTAGATCTGCTGCAGTATTAAAAGCGATGTAAGACATAGGTGTTGCCAAGGTTGATGTTTGAAAGTGACAGCGACCATATCTAAATTTCCTTACATTTGACACCGACATCAAAATAGACCAATCGAATGTCTAAATTCAGAGTCATCATCATATCAGCCCAACGACGTCCACTGCTGAACATAGGCCTCACCTAATTCGCGTCAGTGCGAACGGTCCTGTGCCGCCTGCAACCAACGGCCGCCCGCCACCCTGACCAGGTCGTCGGTCCATCTGGTGGGGGGCCGTCCCACGCTGCGCCTTCCAATACGTGGCCGCCACTCGAGAACCTTTTTCCCCCATCGGCCATCAGTTCTATGAGCTATGTGCTAAATTCAGAGTAAGCCCCCAGAATATGCTGTAATAGGTCCTGTTTTCGCTTCTTACAGTTTCTTTTTCTAAAACAAATAATATATCAATAAACTGTTATGAATGAACTTGCAAGTAAAGGAATGAATGGTTTATGACCAAACTTGCTCTCGCCCACGACCGCGTGGTATGCCGGTAAATAGTTTTTTATTTTTTTTTTATTTCGTATTGTTTTTTAATATATCACAACTTTTTTAAATAGAAGATAAGCCTATTTGCTATACCAGATTATAATCTATTCTTCTAGCATGATGAGATAGTAAACATCTATCCATCCATTCACCCTAACTTCAGTAGTTACTAGAAGTCTTCGTTCCCTTCGTTCTTTATTTGGCCACTGCTCAGCTCCAATTGGCCGTAGTGTGGTGTTATTATACCCTATTTTACTCAATGAGAATAAATGTAGCTTGCTAACAATAGATAAATTAATGTTAAGCTGGTTTGGACGTAGAGAGAATGAATGAAGGAAGAGTGACAAAACAAATATATGAGGCGAATGTGAAAGAAAAAGTTGGAAGGGGAAGACCTAGAATAACATACCATGACCAAATAGGTGACGTTCTAAAGAAGGGACAGATCAGGAGTACCGTCAACCGGCGAGAATGCATGAAAAGAATGTTGAAGAAGCCAAATATGTATGTCAGAATCGTAGCAAGTGGAAGGAAATGGTCTCTGCCTACCCCTCTGTTGGGAAAGAGGCGTGATCTATATGTATATGTATATATGTATGCTAACAACAAAAGAATTTTTGAAATCCATCCTCTACTATTTAAGTTTATTCGTTACAAAATAAACAAATCTTTCCTTTTTATAATAAAAGTATAGATAGTATTACTATTTAAAGAGTTGCAAAACTTACATACAAAACTCAGGAATAAAACAGGTAACAATTCTCGAAGTCTAATCAAATACAGCTATTTACTCTTTCCTCCAATACAAACGTAAATCTCTTTGAATCACTTGCGGGAAATAAACCAATCTAAGTAACTAATCTCTATCCAAATCCTGAGACTATTCCAGCCAACCTAAGCTGTTAAGCATTGGAATAGGCAGATAAATCAATTGGAAGTTGTACACATTAGCTTACTTGATCTCCTAATAAGATTACGTCACGAAAGGTTTTCTTGGCCTGTATATCACCGGATAAAAACAATACTCTTCCTTGGCACTCGGGTAAAAATGGGAAACGTAATCTACCAGTTCAGAGTTTGAACAAAATAAAAATTGTTTTATTGGATAAGGTATCCTTTTAAAAAGGCTTTTATTGATTTCACCTGTATGCAATCTTTTAAATTTTTATGACTACACATATTAAATTATTAAGTAAAGGGTCTACGTCACATATTATATTTAATGTATATGAAATACCTTATTTATTTGACCGTCTATATTTTGTAACGAAACACTTGAACGAAATTTCCACTCAATATGAAATAAAAGAAAAAAGTGTTTTTCAAAAAAAATTATGTATAAATTTTAAAATTACTCTATTACTAATTTGAAATTTCTGAACCGCATTTGAACAAATACGAATGGTTGCAACAAATTAACAAATTTACAGTCCACGACGCGATCCAATAACCTGAAATTAATTTATCATAAAAAGTTCCATTTCGATAATTTGACAATGACAACGATTGTCTTTGTTAAATTAAACAATTAGTCAATTGACAACAACATTAAAATCAACCATTCCAATATCAAGACTAAATAGGGTCCCAGTAACATCAAAGCTCCACTAAACTTTTGATTCTATAAGAAAACGAGGGCTCTAAATAGTTTGCTGCTCCAAATATATGTAAAACAAAATTTATACCAGCCTAAAAAAGGCCCTTCCAAAATGCAATTACATGGTATCCTCTTTCAAATAACATAAAGTTTACACGGCCTTAAATCCAATGATCCAACTTCAATTCGAATAAGACTTTGAAGGTACCTTCACATTAATCTGTACGGCTGTTTGTTCGACCCTAAGGAGTTTAATCTAGCTCTGAAGATTGACTTGATGCAATCAGATTAGAATTTAATTACTTGCGACAGAACTTCATTACATTGAAGTCTCCTGAAATGGCCAAAAACCTTTTAATCTAGGGAATCTGTAATTCATCTAGCGATCCAATCATTGACGAATTCTGTAAATGATTTCTACGTACCTATTAGAAATACAATGTTGACTGTCACCGTGGCGCAGTGGTTAAGGTGGTCGCCTCGCCACTACATCGCCGTGCTGGGTGACGTGGGTTCGATTCCCACACGAGACAAATATTTGTGTGATTCATAGATATTTGTTTCTAGTCTGGGTGTACTTTGTGTCCGTTAGTTTCATGTTTGTAAAGCTCCCCGCGACACGGGATTCGTTCCATAGTGCGGGCGTTGTCTTTTTAAAAAAAAACAAAAACAAAATACAATGTAAACTAGAAGAACCATGTTTTAATTGCATATTTTTTGTAGTAAATTTATACAGTGCCACCCATCGGCATGTGTATTCATGAGTTGGTATTCATAAAATTTCGGGCGGTCACATGCCGATGGGCAACATTGTACGACTAAAATTTAAATGTTGAAATCTCTTATTGTAAAAAAAAATCTGCTCGTAACTTCATAGGTACATTTATCAAAACAAATTGATTTTAGCCATATATCTTTTAATAATACTATAAACAGGTAAAGTTAGTGAGTTTCTGACGTTGTATAGGGTAATTTCGAGATCTACTAAACATAACATATAACATAACATAACATCACGCCTTTTTCCCCGAAGGGGTAGGCAGAGGTGTTTCACACCCGCATTTCGCCAGCTATGTTTGGTCCCATGAAATAGGGGGCGAGCCTATTGTCATCTACCGGGAACATTTGTTTACTAAACTCCGGGAAAATCTTAATACTGGAATTCATGATAGAAAAGCCCAATACAATTTTCACCCGACCCGGGAATCGAACCCGGGACCTCTTGAAGAGCAGTCGTATACACTTTCCACTGCGCCACCGAGGCAGATACTACTACTACGATATATACTATACTACAGATCTACTAAACCAATTTGAAAAAATATTTTAGTTTTGGATAGCCCATTTATCGAAGGTATAATATAATAAGGCTATATAATATCACGCTATGGCCAATAGGAGCTGAGTAGTAGCCAAATAAAGAACGACAGGAGCGAAGCCCCCGGCACCAGTTAAAATAAATTTAAAATTTTGTTTAACCTTATATATGACTTGCCTGTTGGTCTAGTGGTTAGTGACCCTGACTGCTAAGCCCGAGGTCGTGGGTTCGATCCCCACCCAGGACAAATCTTTGTGTGATGAGCATAAAAGTTTGTTCTGTGTCTGGGTGTAATTTATCTATAATATGTATGTATTTACAAAAAAAAAATGTATATAAGTAGTACATCAGTTGTTTAGTACCCATAACTCAAGCAAATATAATTGCTTACTTTGGGACTAGATGGCGCTGTGTGAATGTGGTAGAATATTATTATTGTGGTAGAATATTATTATACTTTTTGGTTAACCTCTTTATGATCAATACTCCAATAAATAAATGCTAGCAATACAAACAGTATACTATACAAGGACTATGTTGTATTAGACGTATCAAGTGCTTTCTAATTACTGCCAACTTGAAGCCGCAATTTCCACTATTGATAGAGTTCACGCAAAGGTTTCTGCAAATTGCTTAGGTCAATGGAAAATCAAGATGCATTCATTTCGATGCATACAATTTCGATTGATTGATTCATTACAGACGTTAAGAGCGTATTTACAAACAGAGTGGCAACGTGGCAATTTCGTGGTTTCAAGTTGTATTATTTAACATACATACATACATACATACATAGCATCACGCCTTTTTCCCCGAAGGGCTAGGCAGAGGTGTTTCACACCCACATTTCGCCAGCTATGTTTGGTCCCATGAAATAGGGGGCGAGCCTATTGTCATCAACCGGGAACATTTGTTTACCAAACTCCGGGAAAATCTTAATACTGGAATTTCATTATAGAAAAAGCCAATACCATTTTCACCCGACCCGGGAATCGAACCCGGGACCTCTTGCACAGCAGTCGTATACACTTCCCGCTGCGCCACCGAGGCAGTCAGTCAGTATTATTTAATCGTATCTTTATTTTAAAAAGATGTTAATGAATATTTTGCATCATTTGCAAAATAAACCAACTTAGATATCATCATCATATCAGCCCAATGGCGTCCACTGTTGCACATAGGCTGAGGCCTTAATTCTAATTTAAATTCTAAATTCAAATTTTTCTAATTCTGGGTCTCACCTAAATTCCGCCACAGCGAGTCATTTTGTGATAATTATATAATATCTAAACACAATTTACTAAGACCTAACTACACCAAATAAGTAACCACAGTAGCTCCAAAACTGAACACAGCTATTGATAGTCGAAAACTTTAATATAACAAGGGAATCCGCTATCGATGAACTGTCTAACTGATCATATCTTCATGACAAACGGTAAAATATAAGTTGGAAAGCTCATAAGATTGTACCATGCTAAAGATTTTAGTAAGGTCTTCTCTTTGTTAGTTTTCTTCAATTTCTTGATAATATAAAATATTTTTCTTAGGTAAGTGTACCCACAACGGGACACAATAGTTAAATTGTGTAAGCTTTAAAATAATGTTTTATTGATTTGTAATCGTTAGCCACGTTGATTGGCAAAACTTTTGTTCGCACCAAATGTTACAAACTACCAAATTTTTATACGTTGTTTTGCACCCTTCCAATACATTTACATTTATGACTAGTTCAAAAAAGTGAAGAGGCGTTTTGCACACTTTATTTATGTAATTGAAATAAAGTACTAAAAATAATAGGAAATAGGAGCTTTCATCAAAATATCTGTTTATCTCAGGCAGATATTAGTTCATTCTGTTTGCGTTGAAAAATGGCTTACTTATATTCTTTCTTTTTTAAGAACATTGTTCATCTGGTTTTAATTTTTTGGAGCTAATTTAAAGAGATTGCCTCGAAACAAAATGCCTTTTCTAACATACACAGCAAAATTTTCTTGAGTCATCATTATTTCAGCACTGGTCCCGTTACTTTTTGTAATATTATTACGCAAATCAGACTACTTCCTTCATGAAATCGCTAAAATAAACTGATTTGTGTAAATTAAATGTACTTAGTTGAGAACATTTTTTGTTATTAACACAATTTAAAACAAATATGCATAATTGTTTTGTTGATCATAAAAAAATATCTAATATTATTTATATTATAACACTTTCGCGGAAATAATTTTCTTTTCTTAAGTAACACCACCGTGTTGTGCAAAGTTCTGTGAAAATGAATTGCATATATATTAAGTCTTTATTTACATTATTTGTTTTCATAAAAAAATAATGTGGGACTGTTAAACTGTTAGATGATGTCCTTAGATGATGACAATGTCAGATCATCATCTAAAATCATCTTATGAAGTAATACTAGAATAAGATATATGACCCAAGAGTGCTTTACCCTAACCCTTGCCCTAAATCACAATCAAAGATTTCGATTTATCATCTATATTGGTTCAAACCGGACCATAACGGATCTTGCCACGTCGTAGTCCCGGATATTAATGGCTTAAGAACTATCTTCGTACCAGACGCTTTGGAAGAAATAAACTTTATTATCGAAGGCATTGCTCAACTTGAGTACTAAATGAATAGGCTTCGTATTTTTACAGCCAGCAATTTATTACTGCTTTGAATTGTCGGTGTTATTTATTTGCGAGCGATTTTTCAGTAAATGTGTTTGACTATTTTATCGAGCTAATCTAATGGTTTTTTTTTGTGAGTAATGACACGCATTTTTCTTAATGGTTATTGTGTGTTTGACGGGGTGTCAGTCGTTATTGCTCCATTAGTAGAAAAATAATAGGATTATTAAGTAAGCTTTTATAAGTAAGAGCCGTCTGCAAATATTATAGGGTTATTATTTCACAAATTTATCGAGGTTTAGGTCAGGTTAGACTTAGAGTGTAGTCTAAATGCGAAATAGATTTATTAACAAATTTGAACTTGAAGTAATTTTGGTTTCCATTCTGACGTTTCAAATCCATACTATTAGTTATTTACGAAATAATAAATGGTCACAAACAGATTGTAAGATAGGCGGTTAGAAACACTGGAAAGTGTTTAATATTGATACAAAAACTGGTAATCTAATATCGATTACCCTAATAGCCAAAGTATCACGAAGATGTAGTCGTTTATAGTATTGGAAAATAAACAGAATAAATCCACCATTCAGCTACGAAGAGTGTTTTAAGGATCAGATAATGTTTGAAGAGCGCTTACAGAGTTTGAAACGATCCGTAGCTCACTCGGGTTGAGGTGCGAATATGTTTCCTCTAAGCAAAGATTGTAGTTTATCAAACTCACTGGCAACTGTATTCAGTATAAAAAGTTATCAAACGAAAAAATATATACTCATAAAAGTTTTTAGCTTATTTCAAAGTTTGATGGCGATCAAATGACACAAGTACCTTATGAAATATTTTAGAAGCCCACTATTTCCAACCGAATTTTGTCATACTCGATATTTACAATAAAAATCCATCGGCAAATTTACTTTGCACTCTTACGACTCTTGGCACTGTAAATGGTGTTTGTATCAATCAGTAAAAAATATACCTAAACAAAATTTAAAAACCCGGAATTTATATTCCAGAAATCCTTTTAAACGGTGGTACGAGCAAGAAATAATAAGATAATTTACTCTACCTTGAGCATTAAGTTCCGTCGCAGCTTTTGCTAAGTCTCTTGTGGCGATAGCTGACGAACAGCTTGGTCTCCATCCTGGTGGTGGCTGTCCACTTGACGACCTCTTGTTTGACCCTCCAGAACAGTACCCCGAACTTGCCGTATCACAGCTCACGTTCACAGACTTTCTTGGACTGGCTTCCTTACTCGGACAAATGTCTCCTATAGACATGACCACTTCCCCACCAAATTCAGTCTCTTCTGGCCCTACTTCTGTAAACGTGCTATAATTTGGACTGATGTCTGATGGTCTTCTATCAGGATGCAGATAATGAGAATGATGAGCTGTATGAGACGTATGCTTCATATGGACAGAATTCAATAGAATATTTGATGAAGTTCTCGTCAAGGCTTCTCTTTGCCTGATTGCTTCTCTAAATATCCGACAATACATCGAAATCATCACCACACTTGGTATCCAAAACGAAACACTCGATGAAACGATCGCGTATACTATATTTACTTTAAAAATACAAACATCAGGATGCATTTTTCTGAAATTTCGATGTTGTTCTGTCGTATACCATCCCATAAATATTGGCACAAAGCTGATGAAAGCTGGCCAGAGCCAGACGTTTGCTAGCATGAAACAAACGGTTCTGTGTGTCATCGTCACTGGATACTCCAGAGGTCTGACTATAGCATAATATCTGTCAACTGATATACAGCACAGGTGTAGTATTGATGCACTGGAGAAGTATACATCGAGGGAGTTGAAGATATCACAGACTATAGGACCGAAGAGCCACGCGTCATAAAGTTCAGCACTAGCGTTGAACGTCATTGCGCATAGTGCAACAAGCATATCAGCTACAGCGAGGCTCACAACGTAGTAGTTTGTCAGGACGCGAAGTTTTCTGTGTCTGTGTACTGAGATGATGACCAGAGCGTTTCCAAAGAGAGCACCGAGGATGATGATGGTGAAGACGAGGCCTTTGAGTACGAGTGTGACAGTATGCTGCCAGTCGTGGTCGGGCGCGGCAGGGGGCGCCAGCGTCGAGTGTAGCTCGTGGAGAAACGCTGACTCCGTACCGCGCCCGCGCGTTTCTACCTCGTTCCTGAAGACGCCATCTGTTGACAAAAGAAAAAGAGAAGGTATTTAGATATATATTTCAGTTCATTTCTTTTTTCAATTTCTTTTAGGTTTTTTATTTATTTAACAGCGTTGAGTTGCGCTTACGGCGCGGCGCGCCGGCCGCTGGTTGAACGTGAAATGACAAGAGAAACAGGCGCGGTGAAGGAGAAGCGTGAACTATGAGCCGCACCACGGTCCGTTGTACAGAAAAATAACCTATTTATGTTTTGTCGTCCGTAATCTAGGCAAATCGTTTACGTAACAATTCAGATTAGTGTGTTTTTCAGTAGAGAGTTTAAAACAAAGAATCCTAAACGGCTCGAGTTGATACGGTTACGAACCGTTTCCGAGTTGATATGTATGCTACGGACCTTTTGAGAGAGTTGGTTGCACATTATGCATTAAGTCGGCCTTAGACTAAGCCGCTACAGTTTCATAGAATTTCCAGCTTATAATTCTCAAACTAACGTTAGTGGATTTAGTTCTATTTGGAGTTTAACTAACTAACAGAATATTGATCTTTGTAAAACCTTTTCCGTACTCGATGCGGAATATATATCTGCTTTTCCTATTTTCTATAAATTACAAGTTTCCATAATGTTTTTGCGATTTAATAGAAAGACGGATTTATATGCTAAAAGTAATGCTCCTATCAAATCAATTAATGCTTATATATATAGTATCTTACTAAACAAATACGTACTATTATAGATCTAGTAGTCCGGGACGTTTTGGTTGGTTCAAAGAACCAACGGAATTTCAGTATTTACAATATAATATATTATTATTATAATGCGAGTACCTTTCAACTCACATCAATTGGTCGTTTAGAGGCCTTCTAGTCTCCTCTCTGTTTTGGTGAAGGCCTTAAACCTAAATTTATCAGGAACTTTTTTCATAATTCATATTTTATATGAATTAGATTTACCTGTACTAATTTATAAGTAATAAAATATATGTATAGTTAAGAAAAATATAAATATATTTTTAATATTTGTGGTTACATTAAACAAAACCTTTAACATAGACAATTCATAAAAACATCAAAATAGAAAAAAGTATAGAGTTTAAGTCAAACGTCAATCAAGTCCCTCAAAACCTTTGGAAAATATACAAAATTATGAGAAAATATGATAATTATAAAATCTTATGATTCAGTCTACAATATCTAATCAAATCAAGGATTGAAGTTAGAAATATTAGTGATAACGATGGCTCACGGGAAAGCAAATTATAAAAATAATAAAGAAGAAGAAATATCACTAATGAGTGTTATTCCATGGTCATCTAATCTGGAAGGAAAGTTTGACGATTTGAAACAAGAAATAGTTAACAAAATAGACGCTGTATTAATAGACTCCCGCAATGCTAAGTCGTATATTTACCAAAAATATGATGAACTCATTAGTAAAATTCAATTTTTGACTGAAATTAATTCAACTGTAACTGGATTCAAAAGTGAAGTTAATGCAATAGATAAGCAAATCACGGAATTAGCTAACCGAGTGAATGATTTAGAAAAGATAACATCCGAAATTAACAAGAACAACAGTTCCATTATAACATCGATCATGTATTAACACAACATAAATGTTTATTTGGATAATCACTATTAGATGTTGTTTTTTATTTAACTGCCGCACTCAGAGACGTTACTTAACTTTAAAGTTTATTTAGTAAAAACGTGTAATACTTAAGTCTATATGCCTAAAGACGATTATTCAATGAAAAAATTGTGTTAATGACAAATTACTGCTACGTCTCTAAATGCGGCAGTTAGTGATATAGTTTTATATATATGTATAATTATATACATTATAGTTGTGCTTGTTTGAACTTTGTAAGTATTCCTTCTGTCAGTCTCCTATTCAGATCGAAATCTTCTTTTATAGTCCAATTACAAAATACCCTCATTTCGATTGTTGTTATTTTGCTTCTTTGTCAACTTCTATTAGGAAAAGGCATAATCATCATTATCATCATCATTTCAATCCATTAACGCCCCACTGCTGGGCACGGGTTTCCTCCGAGGAATGTGGAAGTAATTTAGCCTACTATACCACACTGGCCAGACGGGTTAGTATAGGGTTTGTTTCGAAATCGTATTTTCTCGCAGTACTCTTGTCTGCTTAAGGTCATTGACTCCCTTAGTCGCCTTTTACGACACCCACTCTTAGAAATAGGGAAGTGACATTATATATTCTGAATCCGTCACTACATGGATAATTATTATTATTTTTAGTTATTATTTTTTTTAACTAAAAACCAATTGAATCAACAGTAGCATACGTTATTCATACAATGACTCGTGAATGGTGGCGCCGTAGCGTCTAGGGTCAGCGACGCGACGTGACGTCGTCGGGCGACGTCCAAGTTTGCCTCGGTACAAGGTCGCAATCCTTTTATTGCCTACTCCTTGGCATATCTCCAAGAGATTTTTTTCATCCTCATGGTATCAAATTACTATTCACGCGTGACAGCAAACAGTGTTATGAGCATAAGATATTTCAATAAAACCGATATGGAATTGCTTTGTTTTTACTTCTGACTTGACGATCATGATTATTTTGTTTGTAGGATATGTTTTACCTTCTATTAATAAAAGGGGTAAAAGTTCTCTTTTGCAGAGAAGATCCTTGTCAGCAGTAAGACCTAATGATGTTGCAGTGGCCAAATAAAGAACGACAGGAGCGAAGCCCCGTACGACTTGTGTTACTTAATAATATGTTTTACTTATTCTTGGCTCCTTTTAGTTACGTTTGCTACAGTTTATTCTATAGTTAGATATTTTGCCCTCCATATTTTTTTTTGCAAGAATCCCGTCCACCATTATTTATTCTAAGAAAAAATTCAGGTAGATATTAGGTTTTATATAATACCAAAATATTAGAAATCGAGGCTCGCACCTACAAAATACGCTATCGATCGTGACCAGCTGAAGGTCATTATCTGACCGTCATTTGGCAGACCGTCTTGGAAACGGGCCAGAAACTGGTTTTGGACCGTAATACGCAATGGGGGAGGGATGAAATTTTATTGTCTCAAATGTAGTGTAATTCTTATGAGCCTTTTTAGGAGTCAAGGCCGAGTAGGGTTTATACGACGCATTCTTGAGTTAAGTGCGGCCCCAGGTAGGTAATATACTTTGAGTTCTCGCATCTTGTTATTAGGTGAGGGAGATATAAGGGATTACGGACGTGGCACTTGTGTTTTATGATTTAGGGAATGTGAGGTCGTTTGACGCTCAGATTTTCTTCTTTTTTGTTTCTAAACTTATTGTAGCGTAAGATGTAGACTTGGATTTACTGTCGCACATTTAAAGGTTAGTGGAATATTTTTATTAGAACCTGGGGGCTTACTCTGAATTTCGACATTCGACTTACTTGGTTTCGATGTTGCTGTCAAATGTTTGAAAGTGACAGCGACCATTGTTATCTAAATTTCCTTGCATTTGACAGCAACATTATAACAACTAATTGCCGATTTAAATAATATAATCTATGTATCTATGGATTTGGCTACGAAAGATATAATTTTGACAAAAGCTCCATACAAAATGTGTCAAAATTCTAACTTTAGTAAAAGTAAGTAGTTTAGTAGAAATCGGCCATAAGTCAAAATGTCGAAATTCAGAGTAGAGAGCTCCCTGTCACCAGGCCAAAATGCGTCTGACAGCTATAGAAATTTTGAAACCCAAAGGGCAGTCCACCCAAGGAACTTATATCTCGTTCCTTGATTCCACCATCGGCAGTCTTTCGGCGCGCATTTTTGTACTTAGTAATATATCAAAAAAAGTCGAGCCAAATCTGTGTCACGATGAGACCAAAACATGTACTTTATCAAATAACTATATACAGTCAGTAAAAGCGAAGTGCATTATTAACAACCCGTGTTTGACCAAAGGTGGCGCATTGCGTCGAATTTGAGTTAAGCCCCGCATTCCCATCGGTTGACCAGAATACTAAAACATTTTAGCTGCTGTAGGGCACAATAAAATTTTGTTTGCGTTCTGTTATATCATTAACGAGAATTAGACAGAGGACCGACCGTGTTATGGCATTTGTTAGGAGAGCCTATTTCCAGCAGTGGACTGCAATAGGCTTAGATGATGAATAGAATATGTTGGAATAGAAATAGCAAAACGGTAACGTTTAGGTAGGGTTTCACTCCCGTCGTTCTTTATTTGGCCACTGCTCAGCTCCTATTGGCCGTAGCGTGATGTTATATAGCCTATAACCTTCCTCGATAAATGGGCCATCCAATACTAAAATATTTTTTCAAATCGGACCAGTTCCTGAGATTCTAGCATTCAACCAGACAAACAAACAAACTCTTCAGCTTTAGAATAATAGTATAGATAATGTCTGAAGTTGTTTTTTAAGCCTCTCTAATTCCACTAATATTATAAAGGCCAAAGTTTTATAGTATGTTCGTTACTCCTTCACGCTCAAACGGCTGAACCAATTATGATAAAATTTGGTATGGAGGTAGGTGATGCTTAAGATTAATACACAGACTATTTTTTAAACTGTGGTTTACACCTTGGTGAGCAGCTTGTATAGCAGCACAATTATTTACAATTGTCATTTACATAGCTAGAAAGCTAAATCAATTTAAGTACTTTATTTTCTACTAAACAAGTAAAATTTGGTTTATTTTTTGGTTAGTTTTTTTTTTGTTGATAAATGTTAGAAAAATTTATCAACAAAAAAACTGAATCGCGCTTTAACAGCAAAATATTGTAACTAACGATACAAAAAAATAAAAAACCGTATTATTACCAACAATTGCTGAAACGTTTGTAGACGGTACCTTTAATGGCATATTGCCAATGCCTCTCATTATATCACCAATTCTCTTGAGAAAAGAAGTGCTTTCTCTGAAGAGAATAGAAGCTAATGCAGGGACTTATTTCATTTCTTTGATATTTATTTTAGACTCTTATATTATGTAAGTATATAAACATTTGTAAATACAAATTTCTATATTCTCTACTTACATCTCTCGTCATTGTTTGTGGTGGTGTCAGTTTACGCTCAATATACTCTATAGTAATAATAAACAGAGGAATTTGTATTTTTGTATGTAACGAATAAACTTAAAAGGACCAATTTCAAAAAATCTTTTGCCATAAGAAAGCTACATTATCACTGAGTAACAGAGGCTATATAACACCACGCTACGGCCAATAGGAACTAAGCAGTGACTTAATAAAGAACGTCGGGAGCGAAGCCCCGCGCAACTGTTTTGACCTTTTTGTAAGGTGAGACAGTGGGCTTACCCTGAATTTCGACATTCGATTTTCAATGTCACTGTCAAATGTAAGGAAATTTAGATGGGCGCTGTCACTTTCAAATATTCGACAGTGACATCAAATCCGACTAATCGTATGTCGAAATTCAGAGTAAGCCTCCTGTTTTCATCTATAAAGACATTATAGTCTAGTAGGGTCTGTGACGTAATGAAAACGTTCCATTAAGGACTCGTTCATTCATTATTGTGTCCATTCAGACGATATTTACAGCCAGCCAATGCATTCGCACTCGATGGATTCATTCATTATTATTTTGGCAGTACATTTTGTAATACAACGGAATGTCATTAGGATAAATGAATGTGACCAACTGACCAAATTTTGGCCTCGTTGCTGGTGGCAAATCATTTGATACTATTCAGAAGATAACAAAGTGCATTTTATGTGCTCAAATGCAATCTCAATTCCTTCACTCTTCTGAGGTAACGGCAATTCGATTGGAGGTTGGTGCTGAACTGACTGATTTTAAGCTTACCACAAGCCAAAGATTGTAAAAAACTAAAAAAATGACAGAATAAATGTAACACTTTTTTGCTCACTACAAAAATAATGGAAGAACTAGAAACATAATATTTATTTTAGCAACATGCTGTCTTTAAAGTATTTTATATTTGAGTGCGCAGTAAATATTTGCCCTCTAAAAATTTGTCATGATTGTGTCTGGGTCAAATTGAGTCTCCGATTCATATATTTATGAAATTCAATAGTGCGTACTTGTCACATAAACTTCTATATATTCGTTAAAAGTTTCTAAGGAAGCTAATTATTTGATATAAAAAGAAGTTAATTAATTGATAAAATTTATTTTATATCAAATTTTGTATGTAAACGGCGTAAATACGTTGACAAGTCAAATTCGCGAAATGTAATATATATTTTTTTTTTTCATATTTACACAGCGCCATCTAGTCCCAAATTAAGCATTTATATTTGCTTGTGTTATGGGTACTAAACAACTGATATATTACTTAAATACATTATTTTTTTTGTAAATACATACATATTATAGATAAATTACACCCAGACACAGAACAAACCTTTATGCTCATCACACAAAGATTTGTCCTGGGTGGGGATCGAACCCACGACCTCCGGTTTAGCAGTCAGGGTCACTAACCACTAGACCAACAGGCCAGTCAATTGCGAGTGGATTATCTAAAAAAAATATTCATAAATGCCCACTTGTTAAAGTGCTTCAATATTTTGTAGATGCTTGCAAAACCAAAAACATTATACGCACTAAACTTATCTGAAGTATTTATTAATAAGTTTGATGCAAAACAATTCCACTAGCAACCCTAGAGACCGCAAATTACATCACTTACCCTACGCGGGTAACTAAGCGATGTAGTTTCTTACTGATCAATTATTAACATGAGCTAATTCTTCCTTTACCGCTTGTATCCCCAATGGATTTTGATGGTCGATTACGAAATTACTATGATTTTTACCAACGCCGATATAATACAGCAGCATAGGATTACGATAATATAAGACAAGCGATGCGATATAGCGAAAGCGATTCGGCCACCTAAATGGATAAGTGACCGGTGTGCAAATCACGCGGTCAGAGTTCGATTCCGACCGGCAGTACCAATGTGGATTTCACTTTGTGGAATTTATTTGTACTAGTCAAGTGACTTCCCAACAAACATTTTAGTCGTATATGTGTAAGTTACAGGACTGAAAACGCTTTATACGTCGTATTGAAGTAATTTAAGGATATAATACGACTTACTGCCTTTTATAATTATACAGCTTGCAGTCGTTTAAAAACGTCGTATAAACTTCTATACAACTGTTTATGTGACGATTACACGATTTTCAGTCGTAAACCAGTTTTGTCGTATTAGTAACGTCTATGCAACTTTTACACCAACATATTAATTGTATTAGAGTCACCAGAACTACCTTTACGTTACAATCGTCTAAGAGTAATAAATATCCCTCTTATGCGGCTTTAAGTAAACTTCAACACTTTTACACTGCTATTTAACAGCTAGATGTCCCATAAGTGTAAAAAGTTTAGTAACTATTACAATAACAGCCATAACACAAGGGATTCATATTCTTATATTTTCTTTGTAAAAATAAATAAAATGGATGGAAAAAGCTGGGCAAATATAAAAAAAGTGGTGCTTTTAAAATAAAAGTTACTGCACTTCTTACGTCGAATTGTGTTACATCGAAAATACAACTGCCACAAGTTCAACCAATTTCAGTTTTTAATCAAACTGCAGTTGGTTCCGTACAAAAATTTAATTTTTAATCAGCATGAAGTAGCTAGAAGTACTGTTACAGACAATAGATCTAGTGATGCACTAACATTGTAAAACGTGTACGTGTTATATTTAAATGTGTAAATATACATTTAAATATAACACGTACTTACCAAATTATTTATTAATCCAAATTTCTGTTATAATTACTAAAACTTTTCACACTATATACCTACATATATTGAACTTAGGAGAATTCAATTTATGTAGGCTTATTACACCTTTGAAATTATGCAGGTACCAAAATTCAATAAAATACTTATGATAGTATCTATCTTGCTATTTCTTGTTAAAAAAAGATTTCTAATTTAATGACACTATTCACATTCATCCTCCGGGTAATGATCGTATATGGGAAAGTTAGCGCAGCGAGGACACCAGAAAAAGTCAAAATGTATCATAAATTTAACATATGCCGCAGTCACTTTGAAATGTGTAGGTTTGGTTTCGTCGCTATTTATCAGAAATCCGCAACCGAAACAACGATTAGCAAGTATAAAGTGTGTAGAAGTCCATGGCCATGTCAAAGACATATGTATCAACGTGATGAAATCAGATTTTGTCAAAAAGTTATCGACATCCATTATAATATCACGTATCATTTTTTATTATCACCGAGACTATGTATCAATAACCAAGCACTAATTTAATTTACAACTGTTTTACTATATCTTAGAATGAACCCTAATTTCGTTAAATGGCTGATAGAACAGATAAAAAATTAAGAACATTCAATGAAGAGTCGTTAAAATGTTGTATTAAAGTTATTTCCAACAGCCTAAGTCGTATAATAGTAACTTTTAGCACGTTCGTTAAAATAATAGGTAAAAATATTGCTTAATTTAAAGAATTTACAGGGCGCGTTCATTATATTGATAAAACTAGCGTATATCACTCGATAAAATTAATTTCCCAACACTTTTATGTACTTCAACATAAGTTTCGAAGATGTAATAATGTATAATACTAAATTAAAATGGCTTCTTATACTTTCAATATTAAAAACAATATAAAATGTTACTGTTTAGTTATATAATATTTATTTTCAGTCACGATTAATTATTCTTTACATCAAAATTCCGTATATAAATCGTAACGAATACTGCTTTTCGATAAAATGCCGTAAAGCAGCGGTAATAACCACCATTACATGACGAAAAGTGTATATCACGACATCTAAATGACCACTACACGATCATATTGCAACTTATACGACTTCTTAGTGACTCCATTGCGGCACTAATTCGTATAAAATGGGCCCTTTTTCGGTGGTTTCAACGTTATGACGACGTATTGGCGACTAACGTATACAACCAAAAGTTAAAATTGGCACGTTCTGGCGACCAAATAAACCCAACAAACATTTTAGTCGTATATGTGTAAGTTACAGGACTGAAAACGCTTTATACGTCGTATTGAAGTAATTTAAGGATATAATACGACTTACTGCCTTTTATAATTATACAGCTTGCAGTCGTTTAAAAACGTCGTATAAACTTCTATACAACTGTTTATGTGACGATTACACGATTTTCAGTCGTAAACCAGTTTTGTCGTATTAGTAACGTCTATGCAACTTTTACACCAACATATTAATTGTATTAGAGTCACCAGAACTACCTTTACGTTACAATCGTCTAAGAGTAATAAATATCCCTCTTATGCGGCTTTAAGTAAACTTCAACACTTTTACACTGCTATTTAACAGCTAGATGTCCCATAAGTGTAAAAAGTTTAGTAACTATTACAATAACAGCCATAACACAAGGGATTCATATTCTTATATTTTCTTTGTAAAAATAAATAAAATGGATGGAAAAAGCTGGGCAAATATAAAAAAAGTGGTGCTTTTAAAATAAAAGTTACTGCACTTCTTACGTCGAATTGTGTTACATCGAAAATACAACTGCCACAAGTTCAACCAATTTCAGTTTTTAATCAAACTGCAGTTGGTTCCGTACAAAAATTTAATTTTTAATCAGCATGAAGTAGCTAGAAGTACTGTTACAGACAATAGATCTAGTGATGCACTAACATTGTAAAACGTGTACGTGTTATATTTAAATGTGTAAATATACATTTAAATATAACACGTACTTACCAAATTATTTATTAATCCAAATTTCTGTTATAATTACTAAAACTTTTCACACTATATACCTACATATATTGAACTTAGGAGAATTCAATTTATGTAGGCTTATTACACCTTTGAAATTATGCAGGTACCAAAATTCAATAAAATACTTATGATAGTATCTATCTTGCTATTTCTTGTTAAAAAAAGATTTCTAATTTAATGACACTATTCACATTCATCCTCCGGGTAATGATCGTATATGGGAAAGTTAGCGCAGCGAGGACACCAGAAAAAGTCAAAATGTATCATAAATTTAACATATGCCGCAGTCACTTTGAAATGTGTAGGTTTGGTTTCGTCGCTATTTATCAGAAATCCGCAACCGAAACAACGATTAGCAAGTATAAAGTGTGTAGAAGTCCATGGCCATGTCAAAGACATATGTATCAACGTGATGAAATCAGATTTTGTCAAAAAGTTATCGACATCCATTATAATATCACGTATCATTTTTTATTATCACCGAGACTATGTATCAATAACCAAGCACTAATTTAATTTACAACTGTTTTACTATATCTTAGAATGAACCCTAATTTCGTTAAATGGCTGATAGAACAGATAAAAAATTAAGAACATTCAATGAAGAGTCGTTAAAATGTTGTATTAAAGTTATTTCCAACAGCCTAAGTCGTATAATAGTAACTTTTAGCACGTTCGTTAAAATAATAGGTAAAAATATTGCTTAATTTAAAGAATTTACAGGGCGCGTTCATTATATTGATAAAACTAGCGTATATCACTCGATAAAATTAATTTCCCAACACTTTTATGTACTTCAACATAAGTTTCGAAGATGTAATAATGTATAATACTAAATTAAAATGGCTTCTTATACTTTCAATATTAAAAACAATATAAAATGTTACTGTTTAGTTATATAATATTTATTTTCAGTCACGATTAATTATTCTTTACATCAAAATTCCGTATATAAATCGTAACGAATACTGCTTTTCGATAAAATGCCGTAAAGCAGCGGTAATAACCACCATTACATGACGAAAAGTGTATATCACGACATCTAAATGACCACTACACGATCATATTGCAACTTATACGACTTCTTAGTGACTCCATTGCGGCACTAATTCGTATAAAATGGGCCCTTTTTCGGTGGTTTCAACGTTATGACGACGTATTGGCGACTAACGTATACAACCAAAAGTTAAAATTGGCACGTTCTGGCGACCAAATAAATGTTTGTTGGGAAATGTTTGTTGGGTTACCATCTGCTAACGGTGAAGAAAAACATTGTGAGGAAACCCACATAATCCAAAAGAAATTCTATAAGTATGACTGATCCACCAACCCGCACTAGCCAGCGTGAGTGAATTATGGCCTAAACCCTCTCAGCTCTCTAGTCAGAGGACAGGAGACCTGAGCCCAGCAGTGGGATTTAATGGGTTCCTGATGATGATAGGATTACACCTTTTTACTCGACGGAGTTGCATCCTTTCATTACGGGCTTCTTATTGCTATCTTCCAGCTCCATCATCAGACCCTAGATATAATCTAGAGACAAAGTACTAATCAAGACGAGTCAAAGGAGTCCAAACTCGATGGGACTGCGTCGATATATTACAAAGTTCCTATGGCCACCTTTCAGCTCCACCATCAGATCAGAATCATCATCATTTCAACCCGTAAACGACCCACTGCTGGGCACGGGACTCTTCCAAAGATTTTATAGAGAATTTGGCCTACTGTACCACGCTGGCTAATCGGATCAGCATCAAGTCATCATATTATTGCATTGTAACGCAATTTACATCATCATCATCATCATCATCATAATTATCAGCCCAACGACGTCCACTGCTGAACATAGGCCTCACCTAATTTACATATTCGTGCAAAATTTCAACTCAATCAGAAACTGGATGTGTGTTAAATTCAACTTGCAACATTTGATTACCGACAGACAACGGGACAAGTGAAAGTAAATAAAAGCTTCTAAGAATCTTTTAGGAAAATTAATTTATGTTAATGTTACAAGGTGTTTTAAGTTATTGTACCTACAAATAAATTTGGACCACCAAGAAGTTTATAATTTACAAGCCTTCCATTCAATCCTACAATTGGACAACGAACTTCAGGCCTTATTGTAGGAGAAAGGTTAACTACTAAGGTCTACCTTTCAAACGGTCGATCTGATAAATAAAGAGATTTAATTCATGGATCAAGTGTCCTGAACTAACGGGCTACAAACTTAGATTTATTTTGTGGATTACTGAGGCCCAGTTTTGAGGTTTCGGGATAGAATTGCACTTTGACCTTTTGTTATTGTAGGAATATTCGGAAGCTTTTATGTATTTCGAGTAGTCAAACTTGGTGGATTGTTATACATGTGATCGTCCGTGTAGTGACAGATTGCTAATAAATAATGTCACTACCTCAATTCAACCCGTAGGTGACGTAAAAGGTGACTATGGGTGTAATCACAGACAAGAGCACTGCGAGAAAAGAAAAATTCAAAACAAACTCTATACCTACCCGTCTAGCCACCAAAACCAGAACTCAGCTTAACGTTAGACAACAATATCCTCTAAGAAAAGATTTATCTAAAATTCTTACGACAATCGGCAAAAATACAACATCTTTCTTGGATAGGCCAAACACAAACAGAACCAGTAAACACATAAAATAATATTTACTGTTATAAGAAGCCGTATTTTTCTCCTATATTAATTATTTTGCTGACATTTTTGGGACATGATGGTATGACAGCATAAATGTTCCTACCTACTGTTATTTTGTGACAAATAATAATCTTATGGAAAAGGTTTCTTTGTTTAAGTATAAACTGCCTTTGTGGTATAGCAGGAAGAGTATACGACTGCTGTGTAAGAGGTCCCAGGATCGATTCCCAAATCGTCGGTAGGTTGAATACGGTGTTGGGATTTTCTATCATGAAATTCCAAAAATAATTGTTCCCGGTTGATGACTATAAACTCGCATCCTATTTCATGAGACCAAACATAGCTGGTGAAAGAGGACGTGATACACCTCTGCCTATCCCTTCGGGGAATAAAGCGTGAGGATATGTTATGTTTATGGTATGTTAGATAAACAGATTAATTATTTTGGAGCTAGAAGTAGATATTCTGCCAGTAGATTTGGATGAATTGAATTTTCTGTAAAGTTATACAGCAAATTTTTAATATTTAGAAAATAATAAGACAGCCTTAATAAGGTTAATCCCTTGCCCTTTACGCCAAAGATTTTTAATAAGCCAGGCTCACATGTAAGTCACTTCTAATAGAAAAATGATGAGTTTCAAATATTTAAGGTTTTTCATTTCAGTTCGTAAGCTACTTAGGTTCAATATTGGGGCGTTCATTAAATATTTAACATACCCAAATGTTTTACGTAACATCATTTCTTTTATAAGGGTTCATTGGTTTTCTGCTTTACTTTAGTACTTATTTTTTTACAACGGTAACTTGCCCTTAAGCCCTTGCAACTGTCTTATCTTCTATCATTGTCATTTTAGCCCATGAACGTCCCACTGCTGGGCATAGGTCTCCTTCAAAGATTGTGAACAAAATTTAGCCTATTACCACGCTGGCCAGACGGGTTGGTATGGGGTATCGAATTTTCCTCTTCTAGCAGTGCTTGTCTTATTCGCCTAGATTGAAATGGGGTAGTCTTCTTCTTATCGTGTGGGTTTGAGGTAGAACCTAGTGTTTGAATTTATCAAGTCGCCTAGAAGGCTTCCAACTTGACTTAACGACTACCATATTAAGTGATAACCGGGACCAACGGCTTTACGTATCTTCCGAAGCACGGAGACGCTCGAGAATGAAATTGCTACAAACGGTCACCCATCATGAACTGACCTTGCCGAGTGTTGCTTAACCTCGATGATCGTAACGAACATCCCAGTACCACAATGCTACGAGCGCCTCTGGGGTAGTGATTTTATGTATTCTTTATTGGATTGGATTGGACGATCATCGACTCCCTCCTCCTTTTTTTTTTTTTTCTACCACATTCACACAGCGCCATCTAGTCCCAAAGTAAGCAATTATATTTGCTTGTGTTATGGGTACTAAACAACTGATATACTACTTAAATACATTTTTTTTTTGTAAATACATAATAGATAAATTACACCCAGACACAGAACAAACCTTTATGCTCATCACACAAAGATTTGTCCTGGGGATCGAACCCACGACCTCCGGCTTAGCAGTCAGGATCACTAACCACTAGACCAACAGCCAGTCATCTTTTCTTTCATATCTATCTTAAAACAATCGATCTCACTTTGTTGGGCATCTGACGTATTATTTATTGCTTCAAAAACGGCTTTATTGTCATCGTCATCCAGCAAGCCAATAACGATGACGAGAAATTTGAAAGTCATTTCTGAAATATTCACTCACAAACACGGACAGAATTTCATTAAAATTTTCAATAACTTGTTATGAGCACATTTAAGTACTTTGTGTTGTAAAATTTCGTTCGACCAAAATGTGTGAATATTTTTGCGGTCTCTGTTAAGATTTGATAGTTGGATGTGAGCTCGCCTTTTTGTTTTTTTGATATGCGATGGTCGCTCAATGGATAAAGGCCCGGCGTGCAAATCACGCAGTTCGAGTTCGATCCCGACTAGCAGTACAAATGTGGATTCCACTTTGTGGAATTTATATGTACTAGTCAAGTGACTTACCATCTGCTAACGGTGAAGGATAACATCGTGAGGAAACCCACATACCCTAGAATAAATTCTATGAGTATATCTGATCCACCAACCCGCACTAGGCCAGCGTGTGTGGATTATGGCCTAAACCCTCTCAGCTCTCTAGTTAGAAGAGAGGAGATCCGAGCCCAGCAGACAGACTAAATGGGTTGCTGATGTTGCCTTTTTGACTTCTATAAGTATATAATAATAATAATAATATATAAAATAGTATTATTATATACTTATAGATATTATAATATAATGACGGAGTGGCCTGTTGGTCTAGTCGTTAGTGACCCTGACTGCTAAGCCGGAGGTCGTGGGTTCGATTCCCACCCAGAACAAAATCTTTGTGTGAGGAGCATGAATGTTTGTTCTGTACCTGGGTGTAATTATTTATCTATGTATGTATTTACAAAAAAAATGTATCTAATTATTATATCAGTCGTTTAGTAACCATGACACAAGCAAATATAATTGCTTTATTTGGGACTAGATGCCGCTGTGTGAATGTGCTAACAATATATTATTATAATGATTCATCATATCGACCCATAAAAATGTCCCTCTGCTGAGAATGGGTTTCCTCCAAAAAAAAAAATGTAAAGGGAATTTAGCCTTCTATACAACGCTGGCCAGACGGGTTGGTATAAGGTTTGTTTCGAATTTTCCTTTTTCTTTCAGTGCTCTTGTCTGCATTAGGTTACTCTATTAGTCGCTTTTTACAATACACACGGGTTGAAATGAGGTAGTGACTTTAATATTCTTAATCCGTCATAAAGTAAACTTAACATCAATGTGAAAGGTACTTTTAGGTTTAGAATCACTTAAATGTATGATTTTAATTTAGTGATGGAACGTCGTCAAAAGGCAATGCAATCACTTACCTATTACCAATTCTAAAAAAGCGTGTGTGGCATAGCCCTAATTTGTACTATGGCCTATTTCGAGCCTTTAATTTATAAGAGTTCCAAGAACTATATTGAATTGAATTAATAATTCTTGTGAAGTTTCCTTGAAACCTCCATAGGTAATGAATGTCATGGTATTGAAATATTTCATGGTCTTTATAAACTACCATAATATCGATTTTTCGGGGAACAATGCAAGGACACGCGGATTATGCGTTGTTGAGGGAAATTTCCCTTGCATTTGAATAATTTAGAATTTTGATTAGACAATTAGTTGCTTTGAAGTTTAATATGTTATTCATAAGTAGAGCATTATGGTACAGTAGCCCAGGAAGTAGTAAACGAAAGAATTTTAATTTATATATATTATTATGTGATATTAGCTGTTTTGAAGTTTAATAATTATGTTATTTAGAAGATGTATAGTGCATTGGTAGTTCATAACAAAGGAGGTATTGCACTAATACTTTTTTGTAATTGTAAATCACTGTCTTTAAAAAAAAATTGTATTCATGTAATTATACATCTTGTGATATGATCTGTGGAGTCTTTCTCACGTTATGACCTTTTATATAAATGGCAATAGATACCTATAATTTCTCTAATAAAAGCATAATATTTTTGTAAGGTTACTCCGATTTATTTAGTTGCACTCTCCTGTAAAATTTGTTAAAAAACTTAGGGTTTTGATCTGGGACAGCCGAGTTAATTAAAAAACTTTACCCTAGCCATTGTATCTGAAGACCAAAACAATCAACAATTTCGAATTCGTATTTGTTTTCGAATCGAAACATCTACGCTAACTTTCATCCTGTGTAATCTTTTAAGTAAACTTCGTATCCAAGGCATCGGAACAGAAGGAAAAACAAATCACAATAAGTTCGTGTTTGAAAGAAATGCTTTTATAAGATTATGAAAATTCTTTTTTGATTCGGAAAAAATATGTTGTGATTTTTGTGTGGTCTTTAATCAGAAAATAAATAGCTTTAGATGCTTCAAAATGCACATCTATCCTTAGTGAATTTATATTTGATGGTGTATTTGAATTCTACATACATACATATAGATCATGTCTCTTTCCCAACAGAGGGGTAGGCAGAGACTATTTCCTTCCACTTGCTACAATTCTGACATACATGTTTGGCTTCTTCAAAATTTATCAGCCCTTTCATGCATTCTCGCCGGTTGAATATTAAATATTATATATTGTATTTTTGCCTTGTTTTTTAATGCAAACGCCTTAGAAACATAGTCACTGTTAAAGATTATTATATGCCTCCGATTCAGAGCAATCAGACTCTGACTGGTTAGGTTAGGGTTATTTTGAAGATATTATATTCTACGGTGATGGAAAGCGATGGTGACTGAATGGATAAGGGACCGCCGCTGCGTGCAAATCACGCGGTCCGAGTTCGATCCCGACCAGCAGTACAAATGTCGTATTTATCGACTTATGATATTTGCGATATCAAGATTATTTCATCGGTATTTGAGCTAATATTTTTTTTTTTATTTAGGTAGGTATTTTACTGCCAAAAATGTATCAAGATAATTTATTTGAGAACTATTACCCGTGACTTCTTCCGATTTATTTCGATATTTAGGTACGCAAATCATATCGATTTATAGTAATTTTCACCCCTAGCTTATCCCTCAAGGTTAACTCGTTGCTTAGTTTGAGTGCTATTTGCGTGGTCATTGTCATATTTACGGTGAATAAAAACCTATAAACTAACGACCACTTAGTTTTCAGACGTGTTTCCCACTCCGCAGAATGTGGTACTTTGCTATAAAATGCTTTTCAAAAGTAAGATTACTGACCTTGTTAAGTGAAAACTAAAAGCTCCTCATAGACTTCCTTTTACTTCGACTAATTGTCCTTTAAGTAAAAGTACCGCACATTTAGATAATGTTAATGAGACTGCTGGTGCTAATTAATGCAAAAAGTGCCCGGCCGCAAACAACGAGGTCTCGTCTTACAAAATTTAAGAAATTCTTTTACGCCTCAGCTTTGACAAATAAACACAGAAATTAAATAACATTTTTTTTTTTTTTTATTTATTTATTCATACTTAATTTTACAAGAGTAATACATAAAAGATGATGCAAATCATAAACTCATTAGAGTTTTACCGTGCATCATACTCATCGACACAAACATAAGCTAATCTAAAACTTACCTAAAATAAGTAATAGAATTTTATAACAAGTCTTAACAGTTTAATACTCCTTATTTGGGCAGTCGTGTAAAAGTAACAAAAATCACACTGAGAGGGTATATGAACATAATACACAAGCATTGACGGGCGCACATCGGTGACCGCCGCCGCTGCCGCTTACCTACCTACATAATATTAGAAACTTAGGAATGTATTTAAAAGTGATACAGGTTGCTCCTTTTTGTTTAGTTACGATTTTAGATATTATTTTTGTGAAAAAGTAGGATGTATATGAATATCTATCTATTTGTGGTTTATATTATTAATAATTGTGTATTATTATTATTATATTAGAAAAAGAAAAAAAAAATACCCAGATTTTAATAATAAAACTGTATAACAAAATTGTAACAACATCATGTCAGCTTTGATACAAAAAATTCCTTTAAAAATCGGTTCATTAGTTTAAGAGCCACAATACCACAGACAGACACACGGACACACAGATACGTCCAACTTAGATAAATGACATCTCTCTTTTCGTCAGAGGTTAAAAAAGGGCAATGGATTAATTTAAACACAATTCCAAGTCATTATATTTATACCATAATAAAGATAACCTGCTGGGGCCCGATCCTTCTAAATTACAGACGTCGCTAGCAGACCGATGGCCTAATATCGAAAAATCACAGGCCGGCAATATGGAGTAAGTCAATCACAGCTGTTGAAAGAGACCATCGGCTTACCACTGTATTACGATTGTGGTAACAGGACTGGGCCCCAGAATTCTTGAAATAACATATTAATTTTCTTTAATAAACTTAAGTCCAGAAATTAAGAATGTTGGGTCACAGGAAATTTTATCACTTTTCTAACTAGAATAATTTTGATATACATAAATATAGCGTCACGTTATCCAAGAAATTATAGGGAGAGGTGCATCACATCCACACTAAATAAAATGTTGCCGAATAGATAAATATTGAAGAAAACGTATCTATCTATAGTTAGATATTTAAAGGTGTCTAACAGGATTATGAGCAATAAACTTACAAACACCGAGCTTTGACACTCGAGAGTCCCGAGAAAGGTTCAACTTGTACTGTGAGGCAAATTTGATCTGAAGTTAGATGCAAGTTGTAAAGCTAAAACTGAACTCAATTTACGATTAAATGCATTTATGGTACTAACTTAAATGCATTAAATTGTAAATTGAATCACCAGTTGCAGCGTGTTTTAAGTTATAATATGTATAGACTGCAAAATAAGTGGTACAAAGGCTTTAATTTGCACTCTTAAAGCACTTTCTCTCCGAATTACAATAATTTGACTTTTTCTTTAAATTGGATTCAACAATGGCTTTTGATGGAAGTCAATTTGTCGGTGTATTTAATTTTTACTCAATAGATAAATGAGAGAAGTAAGATTAATGAGACGGGCATCCATCTTTGCCGAATAATGTTTCTAATGGGAAATTTTCATCAAGGTAATCTTTTCTTTATTTTCTTTGAAATTAATCATGAAATTATTTAAATTTGAGTCGCTTTCACCGTATAATCTTATTATAATTAGAGCAAGATTTATAATCTTGCTCTAATTTGGACGTGCTCATATAATTAATTTTATTCTAATCAAATTAAATATTGACATTAAAAAGCTCAAAATACATGTTTATATACAATTTGACACAACAAATGACAATCTGTATAACAACTATCCGTGTAGTGATGGATTAAGAATACATAATGTCACTACCCATCTCAACCCGTGGGTGTCGTAAAAAGCGACTAAGGGAGTACCTTATGCAGATAAGAGCACTGCAAGAAAAGGAAAATTTGAAACAAACCATTTTTACCAACGCGTCTGGCCAGCGTGCTATAGTAGGCTAAATTCCATCCACAATCTTTGGAGGAGACACTTGCCCAGCAGTCGGACGTTTATAGGTTGAAAATGAAGATGATGATACAGATTGTTTTAAGGAAAGCACAAATAAAATTCGTTTTATAAATTCAATTGTGTCTGTCACTGTGACGTAGCAGTTAAGCCGGTCGTGACTTTCGTCACTAACATTGCCGTGGCGAGTGACGTAGGCTGGATTCCCAAACGAGATAAATATTTGGGTGATTTGTAGATATTTTTTTCTAGTCTGGGTGTAATTTGTGCTCGTTAATTGTAAAGTAACCCAACATAGGTCTTGTTTCCGCATAGGGAAAGCTTTGTCTTGTTTTAAAATAATAGCATACATAAGTATTTTTATTTTTAAAGAACAAAATTAAAACTTAACTGAAAAGTCACTACTTGTATTTCAATAACCAACATCTAAATATTAAAGTTAAACTTTCGATGAAAGTTCTAGAAGCTCAAAACCCCAAATTTGACATTTCATCAGTGGTTAATTACTTTTGACTGAGCTTAACTTGTCTCAAACGAAATCACAATGTCCTGTTTGTCAATATCAAAATAGTTTTCAACTATAAGTTTCCTTGTTTGTTTAAGTCCTTCCGATTCATTAAATTAATGGTTCACTATTGGCTAAAGGACGCCAATTAGCGGTCATTCATTACCCTAAGCTTCACCAAACTTTAATTATGTATATTGTTGTGAATTAACTTCAGTATCTGGTTTATGTAGTACATTCTCTTCACCACAAATAAACCTATCTCAATAATGCGGCAATTGAAGTAATCAATCTTCACTTGAAATCAACAATAGTTTAACTAGATTTATAGTTTCTAAAGTGTTGTATGTTAGTTAAATTTGGTTTGTAGATGAATGTGAGAAGAATGATAACACTTCGTGATATAATTATATCTCTAAACAATTTAGACGTTTATTGAGGTCAATTAGCAAGTGTTTAAAGATTTTTTGAGTAAATTACGGCTGTAGCTATAGCTTCACTTAGTTTTTACAAGATAGAGGAGGGGTACGAGGGCTCAAAAATGTACAAAAATATACTATATTTTTTATACTGTAACGAATTAAAAACATCATTGATTGACAAGTGCCAATTATCTAGAGAGGCTAAATGTTATATAATGTCACGCTATAACCATTAGAGACTGAGTAGTGCTTAAATAAAGATCCATGGAGACGAAGCTGGGGTGAACTCCCTACAGCGGTGTTTCCTGAGCGCTATGACATGTCCTTCTTCAAACGAGGTTTAAAGAGAGCTATATATCCTTTCAAGGTAGGCAGCGGCCTGGCTGTGCCCCTGGCATTGCTAACGTCCATGAGCGGCGATAACCACTTACCATCAGGTGGGCCGCTTACTCGTCTGCCACTACAGGCAAAAAAAAAAAAAAACTCCAGTGTAACAGTCGGTAGCTATGAGAACTCCTAATTACTCGAACTTTTCTATATCCAGTTGAATTTCTGTTACAACTTGAACTGGGTCTTAAAACTTTTCATTGCAAAGAACTAATTCATGTTGAGTAACTATTCTTGAAAGTAGTTCAGTTTTTTACTTAAGACCTTTTATTTTTATTCGTAGTAAGACAACTTTAAACTTGTAAATGCAGAAAACGTTTTGCTCTCGTAAATAAAACCAAACATTTGCTGTATCAAAATGAAATTGTAAAATATTTTCTTAGAATAATACATTTGTCCCACTGCTGTGCAAGGATGCTGCAATGATTTCTTACATGAAAGTGACATTAGCCTATTGTTTTCGCGCTGATCAAGCGCTGGCCAGGATTTTAATTCGAGTTTTTATTGCACAGACCCGGTATGTATTATAACAAAAATGTGTAGGTCCCATGTAGTTAGTGATTGAGCCTGCTGTAATTATCTAGATACATTGCCAGACTCTAGTCTGATACAGAGAATTTGATAACAAAAAAATCCACAATCTTGCGCAAACATACATACTGCTGTAAGAAACAAACCCTATACCAACCCATCTGTCAACGTGGTATAGTAAGCTAAATTCCCTCCCCATTCTTTAGAAGAGACCCGTGCCCAGTAGTGGGACGTTTATGGGTTGAAATAATGACTGTATTTTTACTCCCTCATAATATTAAGATTATAAACTAAAATACCATTTTAAAAGTGAAAATTGCTTGAGATTCTTTTTAATCCTTGACTCTTGAAGAGAAGTGCAATTTAAAATCTTGAGTAGATAAGTTGAGTCTAAGAGTGTGTCTCGACATTTCTGTCAGTCGCATCGTAGCACTTAAGCAAACGAATCTGTTTAGGTAAATGCATTTCTTTGAGTAATTTTTGAGCGACTTCGATTACAGTGCGGTTTTAAATCAGTCGGTCTGAGATTATTAATAATAGCGGTCCTAAAAATCTTCTGTCAAAATTAATAATTGTACTTAAATAAACATCAATTTTAATGTTTCTAAAATGAAATCATTCGTATTTAAATAGTGGATGGTACAGTGTAGAAATAATTAAAAGAAATCGTGGGGCAGAAGCATACATATAAGTAAAAATTATCAAAAACTTTTGTATTTGCGGTCAGCCAAAATATATTACGTGTCGTAGTTCCTTTTGAGTAGGTTTTCATAATTATTAGCAGCATATAGAATACGCCTTTCAAAACCACAATTTATCTCGAGTGATTTGCGGTCGGCTTCAAATTGACACCCATTAAAGATAAATAACAGTCGTCAGCTTCCTATCAATTTCATCAATCATGAGATAACGTAGAAACAAAACAAATAATTACAAGGTGGTGAAAGCAACAGTAACTGGTTACTGGAATAGATATCACAACACTCGGTAATACAAATTAAAGATGTCGTAGTATGACGGCTTTTGAATTGATTTGTCACAAGATTAATTGATGGTTAATTTCGACTTAGTACATTCAGAAGTGTCAAGTGTGGTCTCCAGTAAAGCAGAGACATGATGTGATTAGAGAGTTGATTATATAATGTATTATATGTAATTCATAGTCACTAAATATGCGGTAAAGGTCGCTGGGTTTGACTGGATGCGGAAGGCGGAGGACAGAGTGCTATGGCGCGTGTTAGGAGAGGTGTACGTCCAGCAGTGGACTCCAATAGGCTGAAATGATGATGATGATGAAATGTGCCGTTATTAATTAATATTTAATATCCGATGTTTTTCAAATTATGGTCGTTAGCGACATGACAGTTCTCCCTTTTTATCTGATCTTTCATTTCAGCTCCAGCACTTGGGATCGGCATTAATGTAAAAAATTCATAGCTTTTGATATTTGTAGATAAACTTATAGCAATAAGAGCATTGCGAGAAAAGGGAAATTCGAAACAAAATCCTATACAAACCCGTCTGGCCAGCGTGGTATAGTAGGCTAAATTCCCTTCAAAATATTTGGACATTTGTGGTTTGTAATGATGATGCTGATTCGTAGATTTTTTGCTTTAATTTAGATGTATTATACATCTGGTATTAAGAAAATTAATAATTTAATTACCATTCCAACAATATCAAATAGCTTCAATCTTAAATTCAATATTTATGCTTAACACAGATATTTTTATGAAAATTGAAGGGTTATTATTGGTTGTTAAAAAGTATTAAGTATTAAGTAAAAGTACTAAGGACAATTGTAAAAGGTTTGAAATTGAATCAATAAATGCTTATTATTATTATTTCCTTTCGTCTTTGCTTCGGCGGAAATTTTTTTAACAATCAAACGCATAATAATAACTTAACAATTTATCGCTAATAACATGGATTACTTCTGAAAATTACGTTTACTCTGATTTATTGGCAATTTGGTTGGCTGGTTATCGGTGTTCCTCGTTGATTGGTTTCCTTAAGTCGGTAATAACAAATTACTGCGGCCGAGAATTTTCGCAAAATATTTACTATTATTTGTTTTAAAGCAAGGTTTTTACGCAATATTTTAATAACATAATTTTCTACAACGATGAAATTTCCGAAAGAAGGAAATTTGGATCAAATTATTTTACTATACCACGCTGGCCAGACGGGTTGGTATAGGATATGTTTCGAATTTTCCTTTTCTCACAGTGCTCTTGTCTGTATAAGGTTACTCCCTTAGTCACTAACAAATAACTCTTACGACACCCACGGGTTGAGATGGGGTAGTGACATTATGTATTCTCTAATCCGTCACTACACGTAATATAAAATGTAAGTACATACATACATAGCATCACGCCTTTTTCCCCGAAGGGGTAGGCAGAGGTGTTTCACACCCACATTTCGCCAGCTATGTTTGGTCCCATGAAATAGGGGCGAGCCTATTGTCACCCACCGGGAAAATTTGTTTTACGAAACTCCGGGAAAATCTTAATACTGGAATTTCATGATAGAAAAACCCAATACATTTTCACCCGACCCGGGAATCAAACCCGGGACCTCTTGCACAGCAGTCGTATACACTTCCCGCTGCGCCACAGAGGCAGTAAAATGTTACTAAATAAATTTCTTTCCCATAAAGCTTAATATAACTGGAAATAATAAAAAAGTTTGACTTAACTCAGAGCGTAGATTAGCGCGTCACCACCTCTAAAAATCCCTCTCGTGTAGGATGTCTATACATTTCGTTTTTATAGGATATTTTGACACATACACGTAAGTCGCAGCTGGTTCAACGTATTATGAGTGAAATGATTTTTATATTAACCAGCTTACTGTCAATTGAACTTGGATTGACTTTTTACGCTTCAAAATGTTTCAAAACCTTTATTTGTACGCTTAAAATGTAATTTTGGCAGAAAGTCGTAAGAGTTATCATGGTGTATTTTTTATAATCTTTATTGGTTGTAGAAATGTATTTTTAATTTTAGAAAAAAAAAATATGGAATTAATTAAATAATCTATAATATATATTTGATAGATAAAGATATTCATGTCATAAAAAAACAAAACTAACACCTAATTTTATAGAAGAAAATAATAAAACAATTGTTGTACTACCAGATATGTTAAATTTAAAATGGTTTCAGATGGTGATTTCAGAAAGAAACCTACATTTAACTACAATCTAAACATCTAAATTAAATATTTAAAGCTGAAGAGTTTTTTGTTTGGTTGAACGCGCTAATCTCAGGAATAACTCGTCAAAAATATTTTTTTATTTCAATTTAATATTAAGTAGGTACTCTTATTTCAATTTCCTCCAACTCTTGATTTGGATGTTGAATTGGGTTAGAAATTAATTTATTAAGTTTTATTCCATTAATTTCAAGTTCCAATAATCTAATATCTACTGAAGCATCATTAAAATAATTTTTAACACAATCAATTGCCTCCATCAATTTTTTATTTGTTATTTTATTAAAAATAATTTTATTAAAAAAAAAATATATTTTTTATAATAATTAACTCATCAATATTAATAAAAATAGGATCATTCCCCTTCCATTTTTGATTCCCCAATATTGTTGAAGGATTATTATCTCCGTTTTAAAAAAATCTTTTAGTGTTCTATAGCCCATTTATTGAGGAAGGATATAAACTGAGCAGTGGCCAAACAAAGAACGTCTCGGGAGCGTAGTCCCACGCGATTTTTAGTTAATAATAATTTCTTTTTGCAGGTACCAAATTCTTATCGATGATATTGCTAGCAAAAATAAGTTGAACATGAACTTTGAATCCCCCTCACGTGTCCTATTTTTTTCGCTACTCAATGGTAACCCTATTCTAGCGTGTACGTGCACGTTAATGAGAACACGGAAAGCGAGTTTTTCCTAACGTTTGAGGGTTAAGGTATAAACGTTTTTTTGCGAGGAAATGCTGAGATGATGTTGATTGCGTATGCGATTAAGATGAGGTGGCACTAGAGGTGTAATATTGTGAATTCATTTTGATAAATAATAAAAAAACGACGTCTAGCCCATATTACCTTTTGTATTATTATTTATTTATTTATTTATAGTATTGTAAATGGTATTTGTAGATATGTAAGTAAATAGTTTTTATTTATATTTAAAATATGTAATAACATTATTATAAAAATAATTTGTCACATAACATAAAAAAATGGATACGTCTTTAATAAATTAGTTATTTTATTAGAAGACAAATTTTTCAGTTAGAAGGTCCACTATGCCATCGTATTTATATTGTATTTTTTACGATTTATGTATAGACTATAAGACGCGCGTGGCTTCACTCCCGTCGTTGTTTATTTGGCCACTGCTCAGCTTCTATTGGCTGTAGCGTGATGTTCTATAGCCTATAACCTTTCTCAATAAATTGCCTATGCAACACTAAAATAATGTTTCAAATTGAATTATTAGTTTTTTTTTTATAATATTCTACCACATTCACACAGCGCCATCTAGACCCAAAGTAAGCAATTATATTGCTTGTGTTATGGGTGCTAAACAACTGATATACTACTGAAATACATTTTTTTTTTTGTAAATACATACATATTATAGATAAATTACACCCAGACACAGAACAAACCTTTATGCTCATCACACAAAGATTTGTCCTGGGTTGGGATCGAACCCACGACCTTCGGCTTAGCTGTCAGGGTCACTAAACACTAGACCAACAGGCCAGTCCGTTTCTGAGATCATAGAATTCAATCAAATACACTCTTCAGCTTTCATCATCATCATCATTTCAGCCTATTGCAGTCCACTGCTGGACGTAGGCCTCTCCTAACACGCTTCAGCTTTATAACATTATAAAAGTATAGATTATCTCGTTGATTCCCAAGGATTGGCGTTGGCGACGTTGATTCAAAGGAATCCCGTAATCCATTCGAATGGTTTCTCGTAAAGGAATTTCCGAGTCTATCTTTGTAATTACTCAAGGAAATGTAACTATCATGACACAGCTTTTATTACAGACGTCCCAAACCCTTCGCTTAATTTAGATTGAATTATTTCTTTTATACTTACTTTTACCTGAGGTTAGATTTGTTTAGTATTTCATTACATAAAGTGATGTTAAGAATCGGTAATAATGTAGCTTTCTATTGAATAAAGAATATAGAAATGGTTCAGTTGTTTGCTTGTATAGTTCTTCTAGTGATGGTAGTATGTGATAGCTAAAAAATTAATAATAATAATAATATTCTACCATATTTACACAGCGCCATCTAGTCCCAAATAAAGCAATTTTATTTGCTTGTGTTATGGGTACTAAACAACTGATATATTACTTAAATACATTTTTTTTGTAAATACATAATTATATTATAGATAAATGACACTCAGACACAGAACAAACCTTTATCCTCATCACACAAAGATTTGTCCTGGGTGGGGATCGAACCCACGACCTCCGGCTTAGCAGTCAGGGTCACTTACCACTAGACCAACAGGCCAGTCACAGAATTGTTTTTCTCAGTCTGAGTGTAGCTTACATACTGATTTGTAACGTTCCTCACGATGAATCGCTGGTTTTCATGCAGAAGTTGGCATTTCAAACCCTCAATTTTGGAAACCTCCGTGTCTTAGCGGTTAACCCTGACTGTTGAGACAGAGGTTGTGCGTGCTCGATTCCCGCCTAGGACAAATCTTTGTGTGATGAGCATGATTGTTTGTTTTGTGTCTGGTTGTAATTAAAACATACATATTATATGTACCGATGTATTAAGGAAAAAAAAATTTAAGTATTATATCAGTTTTCTAGTATCCATATTACAAGCAGTTTGGGACTAGATGGTGCTGTGTGTGAATGTCCAAACATTATTGTAATTAATTGGAGCAAAATACCTCCTTTTTTAATCTTTGTTATTTAAATTAACTAGTCGTAATGTATTGTCTCGGACATTTTTTTTTTGTATGTCTTTTACAAGGCGAAGGTACGCTGACTTCTAAGACACAGGTTAAACCTAGTTGGTAGTATTATTGTTATCACACTATTCCCTGTGTCAGAAACCTCCATCCACACAGTATAATCACCTCAAATCAACTCGATTAATACACCCAATTGTCATTAAAAATTTAAAAACTCATTACTTTAAACAAACTTTGACTGTCACCGTGGCGCAGTGGTTAAGGTGGTCGCCTCGCCACTACATCGCCGTGCTGGGTGACGTGGGTTCGATTCCCACACGAGACAAATATTTGTGTGATTCATAGATATTTGTTTCTAGTCTGGGTGTACTTTGTGTCCGTTAGTTTCATGTTTGTAAAGCTCCCCGCGACACAGGGCTTGTTCCCTAGTGCGGGCGTTGTCTTTTAAAATAGAAAAAAAAAAGAAAAAAAACACGTTATTGACTCAATTTCGAAACTCACAAACCGTGTGTTTACACAACCACCCTCGAAAACACCATACTTCACCATAGTACCATTACAATAGCTATCAAATATAGATCAGTTGCAGCCCTAGCTATCAAGGCTGTTCGGCCAAGGGCGCCCGTAGCGTGTTGGTAATTTCACCAACCTTCACCACTTGGTGGTGATATTTTTTATTTTTCATGGCTTTGTTTAAGTTTACCATGCAATTTTGAGTTGTTTGCAAAATAAGATTGACTTTATTTCTTCATGCATTGTGAAGTGGTTTATGTGCCCTTTTAGATCTAGGTTACTCGGCATTTCGACATCCGATTGGTAGGTTGCAAAATGATGATCTATATCATTTGATCAATCATCAGCATCATCAGCAATCCATTAAGTCACACTGCTGGGCTCGGGTTTCCTCTTCTAACTAGATAGCTGAGAGGGTTTAGGCCATAATCCACTCACGCTGGCCTGATGCGGGTTGGTGGATCAGACGTACTCATAGAATTTCTTCTAGGGTATGTGGGTTTCCTCACGATGTTTTTCGATAAGTAAGTCGTTGACCAATCAAATATCGCTATTATGAGTAGGCCCTCTAGTATCTATTCTATCTATATGTCATTCATTGATCATAATAATATGACATATTGATTGCCCGTCGTGTGATAAAATGTGACATGTAGAAAGTAGACACGGAATGTTTGTCACTTGAAAATGAGAAATAGGATACAGCGAGTAGCCTCCACTCGGTAGTGTTGGGATCCTGCTGAGGAGTATTGGTGTTCAGAACTCATTGAGGACGGAAAGAGAGAAAAGACGCAAGACGAGAACGCGTCGTAGACGTGGTAATTTATATACAAAATGCCTTTAAAACAAAAGACGGTCTGTCTTTTTTATTTGTTTTTTTTGTCTTTTCTGTTTGTCCCGCCCCTATACTCAAGAAAAAAAGTATGTTGAGTTGTGTAAAAATATCTAAGTATATTCTACATAATTATCTTTATATGAAATACATGCAATGGTTCAACTTCTATAAATATCTACGTAATATTTCTACCTACTCCGATGGTCGTAATAATTTCGATAGAATCTTTAGAAATCACACGCAGTAAAGATATTTATGTTAAAAGATCCATTATCCGACAGTTCTCCCTCATACGCCTACGCCTTTAAGCAATAAAAAACTTGGAAAAAAATATTATAATGTCATAGGAATGTTCACATCACGTGACATTCAAAAAAGTTCGTAAAGCTTAGTTAACAACACTCATTATTTTGATAAAAATCTCAATAGCACTTTAACCCAACCAGAATTAAAATATGAACACATCATTCAAACGCAATACCACTACAAAGATTATTTTTTTGCTAGCCTTTATTACACAACTGCTGAGCAAAGACAAAATAAACCTGGAGACCCACAATGGGAGACGAGGCGAAGAACATATGGAAGACCTGGAGTAAGATGAAACATTAAGCCCAAGACCGAATGCGATGGAGCATCACTGTGGACGCTCTCTGCCACAATCAGGGGACTTAAGATATTTATAAGCAAAGGACTCCATCACAATTTTCCACTCATATCCCTCCATAACCAAGTTTCACCAGACCTTCTCATAAGTATTAAAGTCGTCACAGTCCCAATCTCACACTGACCTGACCACTGCATTTCATAAGTCAGAATTAACAGCAATGAAACCTTGCAAACACCGAGATATGACACTTGGAAATCCTAGATATTGTCTACCTACTGTTTTGGTACCCGCAGTGAAATTAATCAGACGTAAATAATTTAAAATTATACTTTATCGTAGTGTTATTTTAACCTTTGACCGCCACGTCAAGTCGGTATCGCCGTGCCTTGAGCGCCAAGCTTTTAAAATACAGTACATTTTTGACGTGCCATGCCGTCATTGGCGTGGTGAGCACATTTTCATTTTACGTGTATAGTCTCTGGCGTTCAAAGGGTTAATTACATTTAAGCAATACTTTTACATTTTTAACAAAATCGCTAAACTAAACAAGAAGTTTGTTGACGAAAGAGTTTACTTATTTAAATTTAACCAACATTCTCTTAAGCAAAAATAAAAAAAAATCCTATCATATCCTTATCGCATCTTGACCATGAACCATGACCGTACCCACTAAATTGTTTGCAATAAAACGTTATTCCCTATTTGGATATCCAAACCCGGAACAAAAAGCATTTTTTGTAATCACGTCTAACCTTGCCTTTATCGCGTTGATCTAACTTTCGATAGCCGTATCTGATCGAATTTGTTGTGAGGACCCGCCTAAGAATAAACGGCCTACAGAAGGTCGTGACAAGTCAATGTGGAAATATATAGAGCTGATACAACGTAGGTGTTTTGGATTTTTTGCTGATTACATTAAAGCTATAAGGTTAAGGTTTATTTTCGTTAGATACTTAAAATATAACTTTTGTATTTTTTTTTCAAAAGACGTCAGGATTTTACCATCACTTTAGATCATCAAAGCGCAGCTTAGACGATACTTTGACCGTCAAACTCTAATATGAGCTAAATTGTTTATGAATGAAAAAGAAAAAATGAATAAAAAACTTATAATATATTTCCACCCAACTTTTTCTAACTAGCTTTCCCAACTACTTTTAGCAACGAAGAAAAATCCAATGCATACATATATATCTAAAAAATAGCAAGCAAAAATTCCCGACTAAGGATAACCCTCATCCAGTTATTTCCAACAATCATGACATAAACCGTAAAAGGGGTTGGCACCTAAAATACGTATAAGCTATCGCCATAAAAACTACAAAGTGTACGAAGAAAATGAATGAACCGCGTAATTTAGTCACAATGACTCCACAAAATATATTATTTAATAAATTGAGTTATGAAAATGTTGGGCTGGTTACACTTGCGTACATTGTGTGCGTGTATGTGTGCGTGTGTGTAGTTTTCTTTTATTGTGGTAGAGTTTTATTACTTCGCTTCAAAATGGGTGAATGTATGTTATGAATAAATTTGGTGTTATTTTAAGTACAACTATTTTGTCGCTGTGGTTGCGGATGAATGTTCCTGCGCTCCCGTGACCACAGCAAAGCGCGACGAGAGGAACACCTTGGGGTTTTAGTGGGTGCGAGCCCCACATAACCCTTCGGTTCTTTCCCCAAGATCGAGGGATATGCGTCAGGCATTTACCCAAGTAAAAAAAAAGATACAACTATTTTGGGTGACCAAGCATCGTTGTGTTATGCAATCACTTCTTTATTGTAAAAGATTCCCCTTACTCTTCGTTTATAACTGAGTTACATTACTAGCAATGTTTAAAGAAAAAATCTTTCACCAAGAAACCCTCGTTCTTTGTATAGTCGACAATAAAATTGCTTTACCACCCTTAGAGTAAATTTCGTTTGCTTAACACAAGACAATAATGTATATTTTTGCTTGCAAATGACATTAGTTGTAGACAGTTGTCATCAATGCGTCTTATTGAATATTAATTTTGATGGATTTTTTGTTAAAAGTTGTAAAGCAATTGTGGTCGACTGTACATTACCTCGCACTAACAATTTTTTATAGACAATATTTGTGATGTTTTTCGAAAGGCAGTCTAAAAAATAATCGAATTTATAGCGGTCTAAAACAGTTAGATTTTCTCTAGGATTCCGGAGAATTATAGCTCAGTGTTTACAAAAGTTTACCGCTGCTAATCCTGGTTTACCGGAATTTAGAATTTAGTGCTTGGTCACAGGGTGGGACTGTCGTAAAGATATCGTGGTGAGACTCTTCAAGGCACAGGAATGATTATTAAGAAAAGTTTTACTGGTACATTGTAATACAACAAGAATAAATTCAACATAAGAACATTTTTACATCTTGAATTCGAACGCTTTCCTTGAAACTTTCTTCAGTTTCCAAGAAATAGAGGTATAAATGCTTGATAGCGTTCTCAATATTACTTCGATGGAAATTGTCAATGCAAGTTTGTTGAAACCTATTTTTACACTAAGTACAATATACATTTAGGTGAAAATTGGCGATTGGATCAGCGACGAGACTGAGGTTGATTATGGGGTGCCCCAAGGAAGCGTGATCTCTCCTACCTTATTCCTCGTCTACATCAATGACCTCTGCCAGATCCAGCTCAATGGAGGAAAGGTCTTCACGTTTGCTGACGACACGGCCCTATTCTTTCAAGGAAACACCTGGGAAGCGGCCTTCTCCAATGCGCAGACGGGCTTTGATAGAGTTAACAAGTGGATGAGAAGCAATTTATTATCACTCAACATAGCCAAAACCAAGTACATCCCATTCGTTATAAGAACCAACCAGCTCCCACCACAAACTTGCTCAATCACAGCCCATAAGTGCTCAAAACTCCTTCCAACTGAGACCTGCCCATGTCCTACCCTCGCAAGAACCAATTCGATCAAATACTTAGGAGTAACACTTGATCATACTCTCACATTCAAACCCCACATCGATATTCTGACTACAAGACTCCGTAAATTAATATACATACTCAAAACCCTAAGAAATGTCACCTCTCGAGACACAATAAAAAAGGTATACTATGCTTTATGCCACTCCCTTATAGAATACTGCATTACCGCCTGGGGAGGAGCTGCCACGTCTCACATGATAGTAGTAGAAAGAGCCCAACGCGTACTCCTTAAGGTAGCTGCGGGTCTGCCCTTCCGACACCCGACAGACATACTATACAACGACTGGGACATACTCTCCATCAGGAAAACCTTCATCCTCAGAGTCATACTTATGAAGCATTGTGAAAACGAGTATGACCCCAACAAGAATGAAGGTAGACATCGAAAAGGCACTGTCTGTACGCAACAACCCAGAAGAACAGCTCTCTCACAGCATTTCTATTGCTTTCTGGGGACCTACCTCTACAACAAGGTGAATACAGCACTAAATATATACCCACTTGTTAAATACAAGTGCAAACAAGTGGTTATCAGGTACCTAAAAAACCTAAACTATGAAAGCACCGAAAAATCACTCCGTCCGCTACAATAAAAACTGACATACCATTCAGCTCCTTACTTCTACCATATTAGCTCATATCGTCTACACCTACCGATCAATACGCCCATTTCCTTACAGCCAGTTGTATACAACTATCCATACATAATCCAACACTCCTCTCTCACACATACACTCACAAGCATACACCCACACACCCACACATACACACTGTCATATACACACTCATAACTGTTAAAATTTTTGTTTCTTTTTTTTTTTTTTTTTTTTTCCTTTTGTTCTTTTTTGTATTGTTGATGTTACTTGAAAGAAGAATTGTAAGATGCTACTTGTACCTACCTATCTTTCAACAAGGGGGGCCTGGTGACCTGTGGCACAGGTTTTCGAAACCTATTTCAGGCACCAGTCCTCCACAAATGAAAATAGCATTACAGTTACAGCATAGCCTTAAGACTTAATTTTGTGGAAGGAAAAATAAACGCATTTATTATTATTATTATTATTATTTATTTATTTATTTATATAATTGCTCACTACACTTACAGTTTCCCAATACGTGTAGTAAGCCACAGGTAACACTTTAAAATATTACTAATTTGTATAAACACATACAGAAAAATGACAATTTGTAAGTAAATATGTCGACATCTGGATACTGAGTAATCAAATAATTGAGCAGCGTAATCGCCTGCCTAGTGGGTGCATTTTGAGCGGTGCACGTTCTTACCACAGGTGCGGCAAGTAAGGGGCGCGAGCGTAACCGAGTGTACTGTTTCGGCGCCGATAACGAGCAGCGCGACAACGTATTGGCATCATCAACTTTGTTGTTTAACAAAAAACTGTGATGACTATACATAATAACTGTGAACAATATTATTAGATTTCCCTTTTATTCTATAACTAACTAGTAACTAGAAGTCGCTTCTTTATTTGACCACTGCTCGGCTTTATTTGACCACTGCTCGGCTTTGTTTGACCACTGCTCGGCTTTATTTGACCACTGCCTATTGGCAGTAGCGTGGTGTTATAAAGACTATGTTACTCAGTGATAATGAAGCTTTGTAACTACAAAAAAATTTTTGAAATTTGTCCAGTTAGTAGTTTTTAAGTTTATACGTTACATACAAATAATAATAATATAAATCTTTCCTCTTAAAAATAAAAACTATTTTTATTATTTTAAATAATAATACTACATAAATAACATGTCACTAAAGATTTTAGAATTATAAAACTGTGTCTAAAACACAAATTATACTGAAATATAGGATAATAATTTATTTAATTTCAACATACTACGATTTTTTGTAAGAAACCTTGTCTAATGTTGAAAATACGAATAAATCAATGATTTTACCGTGAACAAATTCTATCATCTGTCTCAAACGAAGCGTGTAAAATACGAAATTTTTGACCGAAATAGATTATGGCTTGTGTTACAATTCTGTGAATGTACAGTTGCGATAAAACGCAAACTTTGCAGAGAAATTCATGCGTGATGTTTTGCGATGAAACAACAGAATTGCTGACAGTATAACTCACGACTTACAATCTTCAGTTGCTCAGTCTATGAGTATTCTAATGCGACGTCAGCAATTTTTCCTTCCCTCAACTCTCGCAGTAAATTATGTTGGTTATTTATCTTGATCGTATGTGAAACTTTCCCTTTTGAATTTAGAAGGCTGATGTTTCTGCACGCGTTAGCTATGAAGTTCGCCCCTTCAATTTTCGTAGGTGGAGACAGATGACTTACATTTTTCAAGAAATCCAATCTTAAAAAAGTTAGCGACATACATTTTTTATATTGCGTTTGCATTTAGTATCCTTTTAGGTATGAGATTTTTTTTGTCGTAGTCAATAATAATATCGATACTAATTTTAAAATCTTTAATAATACATAGTACATAATATAAATCTGGAGAGTTTGTTTGTTTTAAAGCTTTTTGGTTTTGGTTGCAAGCGCTAATCCTAGGAGCTACTGTTTCAAATCGATTTTTTTTTATTTTTATAATTTTTTTTTTTTACCACATTCACACAGCGCGATCTAGTCCCAAAGTAAGCAATTATATTTGCTTGTGCTATGTGTACTAAACAACTAATATACTACTTAAATACGTTTTTTTTTTGTAAATGCATACGTATTATAGTTAAATTACACCCAGACACAGAACAAACCTTTATGCTCATCACACAAAGATTTGTCCTGGGTGGGGATCGAACCCACGACCTCGGGCTTAGCAGTCAGGGTCACTAACCACTAGACCAACAGGCCAGTCATTAATTATTTTAATGTTGGATAGACCATTTGTCCAGAGAGGCTAATGAAAGAAAGAAAGAAAAGCTTTATTTTTAACACGTGACATGTACAGAAGAAAAATAATAATAATAATAAACATTTATCAGTGCATAATTTTGTCTGTGTTTTAAAAAAAGGGTTTCCAGCTCAGCTTGTGTCAGACTACTATAAAGCAGTCTGACGCTGGTATTCTGCTGGAGCCTGGTAAGTGACGCTGATGCCGAGAAAATACATACAAAGTGTGTGTTCGTGTTATAATCAGTGTTAATTTTATACGTCAACAAGTGGGATGAGTCCTCGCAACAAAGTCTTCTTTAGCGATTTCCAAAATTTGCTTTTTTTTATGAAGTCAGTGTTTCATTAAGCATACGATGCGTGGTAGGCACAAGGCCATCCAGCGACGCAGTATTTTATTACAAAGTATTTTTCTTATTGTAGTGTTCTGGAAGGTTCCGCGGGAGCTGACAGACACAACGTCCTTTTATATTAAGCATTTATTCCGCACTGTCACATGAATTAATACAATATGGTGGGAGCCTCGCGCCACCGCGCACCGTTCACCGTTACCCGCATTTATTTACAATTGCTTATCTTACAACTAATATATAATTACTTAATACCTTAATTACACTCTTCCACACTAATCAATACAATATATTGAAGAATTTTAATTCTCAAAGTCCCTATATTCATAGGTATATAATAATTATGTTTGTATTTCAGTCCAATTATTATAGACGGCCTGTTATTAAATTTTTGTTATTCAACAAAAATGAAGGGTAGAATGTTTATTAAATAAGCATAAGCAGTTGAAGCGTATGGGGGCTATATAAATAGGGCTATGTAAAATTAATCATGAGTCTTGGAATTTATTTTCGACGTATTTTTCGTTTGGAATTAAATTTCAGTTGGAAATTGATTTGACATAAACGTATTCTGAACTAAATTTTTTATAAAATTCTTTGAAATATAGTAGAGTTTTTACCATTATTTAGCACTACTTCCTAAACAAAATTAGCTGTGATAATTCGAACCTACCAATTGGTATGACTTAAAAATATTACCTACATGATAAAGAGACCAATGATTGGTCACTGTCATAATAATTTCGCAAGAGAAAATTTATTGACCTTGTTGTTTCATGAATCATTTTGAACCTCAACCATGTGGTCATAGACCACATTCTTAGTCGACTGTGCCGTAACTTAAGTCGTTACTACATACATCTAAACTCGCAGTCAGCTGTTTTTAGCTTCAAAGTTCCAACATGTTTCTCAAGTAAATGCTGTTGGCTACTTAGGCTTGGAGTTTACGGATCTGTGTCAAGACTTGGCTTTAGAAATTCGTATGCAGTCTCTTTATGTACGTTAAACTAGTTCTTTATGTTGTCAAATTTGTTCTGTTCTTACATTGTAAAAGATTTTTGAGATTCTATTATTATTGGTTAATAAAAGACCTGTAAAAATAAACCTTATTAAAATGATTCAAAACTCTGTTTTGAACCTAATAAAAATCTGCTCCCCTCTCCAAGCCGGTCTGTGTGAAGCATTAGGAGACTTCTTTAATATATGGAGTGCCTTATATTCCAAATGTTAGCTACATTGACTCATATTACAATTATAATTCTTTGTAAGAATTTCTATAAAGTAATACACCTTTAGATGTTTCATTCGAAAGTCTTGTGAAATATATTGTTTCATTTCCCGAGTGTAAGTTCGCGAGCTTGAACAATATTCGTAATTAATTAGCGAGTCAGAACAAAAGGTACAACAAAATTTTGCACGAACATTCTTCTTATATTGTTAGGCCTCTGTTGCAATGAGAAAGAAGGGCAATTAAATTTATAAACACGAATTAACTTTATATGGAAAACAATTCTTATTTCATCGTTGCGTTGGCAACATTTAATTTTGTTTTTAGATTCATTAAGTTGGGCATTATTAACGCAATTTGTGAATCTGTGAACCTGGTTTTAAATCTTCAATATGCACCAGTCTCTCATAAAGTTCATATATGTATGTTCACCATGTTTATTGTACTGTAAAATTGTGCCACCTTTGTGATGACAGAATAAAAGAATTTTATTATTAAGAAAATATTATTATGTCATGAAAATATTATATTGGAAATATTATAATATTGTTACGTCATGAAATAAAGGCTATTTGAAATTAAAAAAATCTAGTATTTTAATACACAACAGATTTTTTTAAATTATATTTTGTAGTTATTTGCGAAGACAAATTGAGGACGCACCCTTGACCAGGTCGTCTTTCCATCTGGTGGGGGGCCGTCCTACGCTGCCGTCATAAGCCAAGCAATTAGGGTTGTTCATTAATGTACTTAATGAACCCTTCGTCCGATGTGTGTCAAAATTAGTTCAGTTTTTTTTATGTATCACAAAAAAAATGTATGTTAGTGTGGAACCCTCAGTCCGCAAGTCCGACTCTCACTGGACAAGTTTCTTTCTTTTTAGGTACGGAACTCTAAAAACACGAAAAGTACTCGAAATGTAAATATAAACTTGATTGTGTTACTCGTAATGTGACTTCATTTCGCTATATTTATCGACAACAGTACGACAAAATACCAACTCTATTTTTAGCCTTCAATCATTTTCTTTGCCGTTTGAAAACAAATGGTTTATACTCACGAGAGATTGTGTAACTTGTTATATGTTTGTTAGCTTTTCAATAGTGCAAGGTTGTTCTAGCTCGAAAGTCAGGGTTAACTATGATTAAGCTATTTTAGTTCACCTTGGCTGAGTTAGTACTTTCGATAAGTCAGATTTAGGGTTAAGTTCAAATGTTCTAAGTTGACTAAACTGATTGGATTTTATAACCTAAATTCATGAATGGCGTATGGTTTGTGATCGCCATGCAAATCATGTGGATTTACTTCGATTCTCACCGTTAAAACCAGTATGGATTTCAATTATAAAATTTTTAAGTACTATTTAAGTCTATTAAGGTATATACTTTATGTATTAAGGTATTTAAGTGACATACTATCTGCTAACCGTGCAGAAAAATATTGTGAGGAAACCCACATACCCTAGAAGTAATTCTAAGTAAGTATGTCTGATCCACCAACTTGCATTAGGCCAGCATGTGTGGATTATGGCCTAAACTCTCTTAGCTCTCTGGATAGAGGAGATTAGACACTTGCCCACAGGAGTAGAGCAGAGTTTTTAAAATCCTATTTGTTAATATTTCTCCATTTCTACAGCCTAGCTCCGTGTACATAGACAGCCTAAAAATTATATTTATATTTACAGAATAACTTTTATTAACATAATTAGGTATTAATATGCAACGAGATTCGATTTAATATATACTCTGACTACTCTATAATCATATTCTACTCAACATTCCGAACCAAACATCCGAACATTCTGAACAAGTCAATTGTAATGGCCTTAATCGCCTTTGTAATCTGAATTCCTTATTGATTGGTCAAACAAAGCTAAAGCCATGCTCTGATATAGCTTGTCATCGACAGATTGTGCAGCCTCTTAGTTCAAATTATTGGTTTCAGCATAGTCGAATGGACGAAGTGAGTTTGTGCTTGAAAATTGCATCTGAATTGTGTGTTGGTGGAAAGTGTGGAAAGTGGTCGTGTGTGTGTTTTTTGTGGGAATTAGGTGAGGCATATGTCTAGTTGTGGATGTCATTTGGCTGATAATGATATAATTAATTTTGTTGAATTATTTGTTTCTTCAAAGAAATGAAGTCATTTAACAATTTATTTATATAGGGTAGTTTTGAGTTTGAGTTTTTTGCGATATGAGTGTTTTGATTTGTCAATCGTTTCTTTTATATTTCGTTATTAAATAATTATAATGGCTAGATGTCTGGTACATTAAGATATTGATAAACAAATCTTTAAGTCTTTTTAATGACTGGCCTGTTGGTCTAGTGGCTAGTGACCCTGACTGCTAAGCCAGAGGTCGTGGGTTCGATCCCCACTCAGGACAAATCTTTGGGTGATGAGCATGATTGTTTGTTCTGTGTCTGGTTGTAATTTATCTATAATATGTATGTATTTACAAAAAAAGTATTTAAGTAGTATATCAGTTGTTTAGTACCCATAACACAAGCAAATATAATTGCTTAATTTGGGACTAGATGACACTGTGTGAATGTGGTAGAATATTATTATTATTACTAATTTAACAATATTAGTAAGTTGATAAATGATTTCATTTCACAGAAGAAACAAATAATTCCACAAATAGAAAATAGTAACTTTATCATCATACTACTTATTCATTAAAATGAATGAAGACAGTTCAGTAAAGATTCAATGGCCTGCAAGTAATCTCTCAAGTTTCACGGAGGGGTCTTATCTAGCTAATATATATAAATATACGTACATTTATAATTGTCGGATTCAGTGTGATAATTAATGTTATTAATTAAGTATCACACTCCATTAATTATTCGCAGAATCTTGAATCGACCTTCAAGCTTCAACAGTCTAATGAACGTAGGAGAAGCAAGGTTTATTTAGAAGTGGTGACAACAGTGGTTACACCCAGACACAGAACAAACCTTTATGCTCATCACACAAAGATTTCTCCTGGGTGGGGATCGAACCCACGAGCTACGGCTTAGCAGTCAGGGTCACTGTTTAAAATTATAATGTTATTAATATATACTATAAATAATTTTAAACAATAATAATATACCACTAGCAGTGTGTACAATTTAAAGCCAATAATTAAATTTTACAAATTCTAACCAGCTTCACAAAGTTATTTGCAATTTAGTTTGTTACAAATTATTGCTTTACTTCAGACAACTTAAAAAATCTATTTGAAATATTCAAATTTAAATTTGGAATTAATATTATAATTTACATCAAATAGTTTGGTTAGAAATGTTAGAAACTTATGAAATAACTTATTTGTTTTGAAACAATTTGATAAAACGAAACTACAAATTAAATATAATCAGCATTGATAAATAACTATATAATTATTTTATTTCAATGATCTATCTTTGAAGTTAATAATATAAGTATTAAAGCGGACAGATGTCAATCTTTATTGAAAATTCCAAGATAAAAATTAAAAATAAAATCTAATTATATTGCCATCTTCCCAATTTATTTTTTCTTAAAGAATTAGGTGTGTCGATTTTAATTTTCTATGTATAATAATATATTATCAAGATGGAAGAAATTTAGTGAAGATTTTATTTGTTATAATGGATGGGTCTAAAATAATTTGTTTCCGAATAAAAGCTGGCCTTTACCTAAGGCAACGATTTAACCTTGCCATTTAGCATGGTAGCATTTTATGGCTCGTTTCATCACGACTTAAAACAAAAAAATATAAATATAAAAAAAAATAGATATTTTGTTGATAGGAAAATGTTGATAAATTAATTGTTTGCATAGAATTTAATAAATATATATAATTATAAAAGATTAACTGTGTATAATTTAAAAATAAAAACCTAGGAGCTACGATGCACAGACAGATACAAAAACACGTCAAACTTAATAACGTCCTTCTTTTTCCTACGGGGGTTTAAAAGAAAAAAAATTAAAACCAATAAAATTATTTAATTTCCTATTCATCACAAACTAAATAACCTCAAAAAACTGATATGAATTAATTCAGTCCTCAATATAACCCCATCCAATTACAAAGTGGTCTAACTGTAGCTTAACTTTGTTAGGCAAATGATGTACGGGTCTACAACTAAATTAAGGGGCCCATTGTGCGGTACCGGACAAAGGTGTTCCCCACTGTGTTACTGTTGTCAATCGTGATTTAGGGTGGAAATAGGGAAAAAGCATGTACTAAGGTAATGAATTAAAAAAGTACACTATGGGTCTTGAAAAGAAATAGGAAAGTTAAGGAAAGTATAAAAGACGCAGCTTTTTAACAGCCTTACAGATAGAAATACATAGAATTTATTTAGACTGATAAAGTTCACCTGGTATCGGTGGATATATTTAATGCAAAAGTATTTTCTTTGACCGTATAGTGACGGATTAAGAATACTATAATGTCACTACCTCATTTCTACCCGTGGGTGTCGTAAAAGGCGACTAAGGGACCTTATGCAAATAACAGCACTGCGAGAAAAGAAAAATTTGAAACAAAACCCGTCTGGCCAGCGTGGTATAGCAGGCTAAATTACCTCCACATTCTTTGGAGGAGACCCGTGCTTAACAGTGGGACGTTTATGGGTTGAAATGATGATGATGATGGTGATGTCTATGGGCGGTGGTTACCGCTTACTACAACGGAAAAATGTTACGAAAATAGCAAAATTATGCGTATGCATATATGCAATTATTAAAAAAAAAAAGCGATGGTCGCTGAATGGATAAGAAACCGGCGTGCAAATCACGCGGTCCGAGTTCGATCCCGACCGGCAGTACCAATGTGGATTCCACTTTGTGGAATTTATATGTACTAGTCAAGTGACTTACCATCTGCTAACGGTGAAGGAAAACATCGTGAGGAAACCCATATACCCTAGAAGAAATTCTATGAGTATGTCTGATCCACCAACCCACACTAGGCCAGCGTGAGTGGATTATGGCCTAAACCCTCTCAGCTCTCTCGATAAAGGAGAGGAGACCCGAGCCCAGCAGTGGGACTTAATGGGTTGCCGGTAATATATGCAATTAGATATGCAGCAGTGGCAGTTCAGATAACTAGATCAAAAATAATGTAAAACTTGATATCATAGCAAAATATAACAACATACACGTTACTACTACATAAGCTACGGAGTACAACAATATAAATATTACACACAACCCCAAACAAATATGCCCTTTCTTATCCAAAGATCCTTTAACTTTACCAATAACCGTTTTGTGTTTCAGTTTATATTCACGGTCAATGTCCTTTCGAACCCTTTGATATCCTATAAACACCCACGGATAAGATTGTCACAATAACACGCAAGAAAGAGACCAATACATTTGAATATACATCTGACAGAGATAGCAATATCTCCACGAGATAAACTTTACGACTTGCGAAGTCGTAATGCTGTTGATACAAATAAGAATATAAGAAATTATTACAATAGGGGAAACAATGTTTGTGTAGTAATTTGAAAAGGAAGTTATTGTTATTTTCATTGTTAAAGTGACAAACAAGCATAGGTTCCACTCAAGGGTAGTAAGCCCAGGACATTTCCAGCCTTATAACCCTCAGCAGCGAGAAATCCTTGCAAACACCGAGTGTCGGTATTTGTGAGTCGCAAGAAAAGCCTAAGCTACTATCTCAGACTTCACAAAACGATCAGATACCGTAAGTCGCAATTGTAATAAGCATAACAAATAAATGGTTATGGTAGCAGCCTAGAAGAATAAGAAATTGTCCCTACTGGCAGCCAATCTTAAAACAACTCTAGCAGAAACACTACCCTAAAATCTGAAGTTAATAGTATATCTTAAAATGAAAGAATTGCCTTGAGTTTAGATGGAATATAAACGTCTAAAATCCGCTTATCTTCTAAAATTATACCGTAAATAGCTGATACAATAACAGGGAAATTTCCCTAAAAAACAGACCATGGATTATAATGGTTTGATCCTCTATTCATGAGGAAAAATGAGAAAAATGAATACGTGTTTTTGTATGACGCTTTCATCATCCCAAGGGAAAACAAAGAAAGAATTTGAAATGAGTATTGTGGCAACGTATTTGTTTTTTACATTACCATTACATACCCTTACGGTTTGTTTTATTTTATACGAAGTGGAGGCCAACATCTTCGAAGGAGAAAAATGGCCAAAGTTTGATGAGAATAGTGTGTCTGCATTATGATAAAAAACTTACCATAGCTATAAAAGAAAGGGTTCCAAACCTATCCTATTATTAGTTTCGAGTTAGACCCGGGCGTTCACAAAACTTTTGGTTAATCAAACCTCCAATATTCTGCTGCAGCTTTGTTATGAGTTGTTTTATGTATTAGTTACAATTATAAATAACTTCTATGCCTTAGAAATTAAATCAAGACATTTCACTTAAATATTAACTTTCAAATTTGATTTTGGAGAAACCATTTTTTGTTTACACGTTGCAAAGAGTGCACATTTTGTGTCATCAGCTAGGGACATGTCAAGTGTTACGAGCGGAATATTATTTAGTTTATTAGATTAAAATAATAAAAAATTATTGGTCTCAGCAAAAATTTTATTGGCTGTTATAATTTTCTCACTGACATGTTTTTCAGTACCTATTCCTCATCATCATCATCATCATAATATATCAGTCCAATGAAGTTCATTGCTGGGGAGATGCCTCATCTAATTTCCGCCACAGCGCGTTACCTTGCTGATTATTTTTGTTTAGTATTGATTCTTATAAATTCTGATTTTCTCTATAATAACAACAAACTTGCAAACTTTCAATGTCAGTATTTACATTCCATCAATTTTACCAATCATGAACAGAAGAAGTTGGTCTAATTAATCAAAACTCGCCATTTTTGATTTCTACGAAATAACCGCTTTTGTTTCAGAGTCTAAATTTCAAACAAACTATTGGCTGCTTAGTTTCCTAGGTACCTACTTGTTTTAATATTTTCTTCTTTATAGTCGTACACTGGTAGTGGTCATAGATTGTCTGACAACTTAGTTGCGGCATTAGTGGGACTTCTGCATCTCTCTGTATTTATCTATATAACACAGACAAAGACAAGACGTGTGAAGTTTACAAAGACAGACTTAAATATATACAAACAACCTATTATATTGTTATAGTGAAATTTGTAAGCGTGTTTCTGGAAGATTGTCCTCTACCTGGGGCGACGCATTAGCTTTGCTGCCTACGCGGTAATGTGGCTAGCCTTTTGGGTACGTTTTCTCAGGAATCTGACCTCAATCAGATATTCTATTTATAGGAAATTCCTGTGAATAGAGTATCTGGTTCCTTTAAATACGTTAGTTGTGTATAATTTTTAAGATATGATGTAAATATGATGTATAAATCCGTCTCTATATTATTATGACTATGAGTATGTAATATTATTCTTACTGACAATACGTAGTTAAGATTGTCACTGCCTCGGTGGCGCAGCGGGAAGTGTATACGACTGCTGTGCAAGAGGTCCCGGGTTCGATTCCCGGGTCGGGTGAAAATGGTATTGAGTTTTTCTATCATGAAATTCGAGTATTGAGATTTTCCCGGAGTTTGGTAAACAAATGTTCCCGGTTGATGACACTAGGCTCGCCCCCTATTTCATGGGACCAAACATAGCTGGCGAAATGTGGGTGTGAAACATGTGTGTGATTTTATGTATGTATGTAAAATTACTGGGTCTCAGTAGATAGGTTTAGTGATGTGGCGTGATGCTATATATGTATGTATGTATGTAGTTAAGATGTTTCATTCATCACATATCACAATAATTAAAAATTGCTTATGTACCGTCATATTGAAAGATCCATGAAAAGAAATAGTAAAAGCAAGAAATTTTACCAAAACCATCAAACAATTACCAAAATGACCTTACCTATAGAAATCTATATTGTTCAAATAATGTACCATTTGACCTTGGTTATGAATACTAATACAATAATGATTCAGCTAAAGAATTGACGAGGGGTCTTTGGTTAGTTTTAAGTGTATACTCGTATAATATATACACGTCATTACTCATGTGTAGATCTTGGAATGTGTTTTAAACTTAGCCTGCTAGCTTTTTTGTTTTATTTAACAAATTAGCTGATCACGAGTTCTTACACTCAGTTTGAAAATTGCTTATATGAAAAAAAATTGTTTCAGCCACCGAAAACCAGATGTTATCAAAATTAATCCAGCCGTTTGAGCGTGAAGCAGTAACAAACTTACACACTCACAAGCTTTAGCCTTTATGATATTAGTGTTATATACCATGTTGTGTCTGGAGGCGACCCATGCCTAGCAGTGGGACATTTATGGGTTGAAATGATGAAGAAATTATACCATGTTGTGACGGATTAACTTTTCGGATTAATTAGTCACTACCCCATCTCAACCTGAGGGTGTCGTAAGAGGCGACTAAGGGACTAACCTTATGCAGACAAGAGCACTACGAGAAAAGGAAAATTTGAAACAAACCCTATACAACCCATCTGGCCAGCGTGGTATAGTAAGTTAAATATCCTCAACATTATTTGGAGGAGACCCATGTCCAGGAGTGGAACGTTTGTGGGTTGAAATGATGATAATACCGCAAACACTGTTTTACATTTATCAATAAATTTATATTGTTATGTTAACGAATTCATTCACTTTCACACATTTTGGATATGTAAATTTTGATATCTTTTTTTTTAATAAATTCACTTGATTACACTAACAGTATATATTACTTCCAAGTGAAGTCTTCAAATAATTCACGAAATAAATGCCCGGAGTTTTTGGACACATAATTTATCTATCCAGTTAACATTTCTAAAGATATAAATCGTATTGTTTCATTTCAATCCAAAGCTAGACGCAATTCCAGTTGAAATTAAATCGTAAATAAAGTGTTCTGAAAAATATCCCAAATATTTCTCGAGTTGAAAGGAGACGGAATTAATCTTCGATTTTAATCTAACAAAGATATTACTTTCGTCCGACGAAGATCTTCATTATACGTTTTTATTGGACGGGTAAACAATTGTCGAAAATTACAAATTGTTCAGATGGATCTAGAGCTTTCATTTCTAGAGCTAAAATACAGATACATATAGTAAAATCAAGTATACTAATATTATTAAGCTGAAGAGTTTTTTTGTTTATTTGGTTAGTAATTTTTGAAATTAAACGTACAACTAAACAAAAAACTCTTCAGTTCTAAAAACCACATTTTTTAAATAAAATATTAACACATAACTTAAAAATTATACACAACTAACCTATTTAAAAAAAAAGGCTAGCCACATTACCGCATTGGATGGCAATGCTTATGCGTTGCCCCAGGTAGACGCCAGCCTTTGGGTCATGTGATACCTCAGAAACACGCTTACAAATAATTTATATTTCTTTTAAATTTCAGCTCTTAATAATAATATAGATGTGGCTTTAAATAAAGAGCTTGAAAAAACACTGAATACCTACATATTTTGGGTGTATTAAAAATAAATTTTATCAGATATAGGCAGCACTTGCTTCCAAGTAGTGTAATAATATAATTTTAGCAGTGTATTCTCGACCTTATAGTCCATAGAATACAAAGATATTTTGACCGTTGTCAGATGAGTGACGGAGGCAGAAAGAGCTGACGTATCGTGAATGGGTTTCACATCTGTATTATTAGCAGTATTGTTATGGATATATGATATGTTATGGATTTTGGTCAAACTTAATGTAATATTAGCTTTTATGTAGTAGTGCGAGTTCCGACTCCAGTTTTGAAATAAACCTATTTCATTAATAATCATGATAATATTATTTTTATGAGTTGTAATGATCATCATCATCATTTCAACCCATAAAAGGCCCACTGCTGGGCATGGATCTCCTTCAAAGATTGTGGAGCATTTAGCCTACTATACCACGCTGGCTAGACAGGTTGGTATAGGGTTTGTTTCGAATTTTCCTTTTCTCGCAGTGCTCTTGTCTGTATAAGGTTACTCCCTTAGTCGCATTTTACGACACCCACGGGTTGAGATGCGGTAGTGACATTATGTATTCTTAATCTGTCACTACACGGATATTTATAATGATGACAGATAATTGTAATGATGATAACACAATGAGATTCAACACAATCCCGAAAGAATGGTGAACTGAACTGGGGTGAACTTCCTACAGCGGTGTTTCCTGAGCGCTATGACATGTCCTTCTTCCAACGAGGTTTAAAGAGAGCTATCCTCTCAAGGTACGCAGCGGCTTGGCTGTGCCCCTGACATTGCCAACGTTACCATTTACCATCAGGTGGGCCGCTTGTTCGACTGCCACTACAGGCAATAAAAAAAAAGAATATTCGAATGAAATCTAATATTATGTGCTTATAATAACCTATCTCAGAATATTATCTGTCAGAAATATGACAGTGAAACTAATACACGTCTCTTTTTCATTTATAGTCTTCGAAATCACGTACAAAGGACTTGTCTTGTCGAACCTATGTCCGAAAAAGAGGGAAGTATGTTAATATGAAGTTAATATTTATTTAGGAGATCCTATTTTTGTCGGAGTTTCATAAATGTTCAATTTGATAAGTGACTGGCATGCAAATCATGCGGTCCGAGTTCGATTCCAACCGGCAGTACCTGTGTGGATTTCACTTTGTGGAATTTATACTTACTAGTTATTTGACTTACCATCTGCTAACTGGTGAAGGAAAACATAGTAGGCTAAATTCCATCCTCATTCTTTGGAGGACACCCGTGCCCAGCAGTGGGACGTTTATTAGTTGAAATGATGTAGTACACTAATAAAAGTGTTATCTTTTCGATGACGTCATGTTCTATAGAACAAATGAGAATCAAGGAGGCCAATGACATTAAAGCAATGAAATTATATTTCTAGATCGTTTGTATTGTATTGAAATTACTAAAAGCAATCCACACCTTCGAAGATGATATTCGGTCGTCAATTTACCCACATTTGAGTACGACAGGTGTTAAACCATGTCATTGTCAAGAACATTCAATGTATTGTTTAGCTAAAGTTAGATACTGAAATGATTGATTAATATTATATTTATATTCTATTATTTTGAAATAAGAAGGCGAGGTTTTCATGGTTGTTAAAAAATAGATGTGACAACGGAAAATTCCTTTAAGTAAACCATCCAAATTAAAAAAAAAAATTGTTAAATCAGTTAAGCCATCCTTCTGTAAAGATCTTTATTTCTTTTCTCTAATTATTATTAACCAAAAAAATCTTGAGGAAAACCAAAAGTAAGTATAAGTATGTCTAGATTTTTCTCAAGATTTTATTATATTTTCGTTAAAATAAAACTAAATAGAAAAAATAAATAAAAATCTGAATAGAATTTTTTTTTCCTTGCCAGATTATCACCAGCATGACCTTATCTACTTTGATACACGTTTTGTTAATTACAAATTATATCAACCAAATCGGCGATACGGTGCCAATTCATGCATTATTATTTGTGAACCATAAGCCGATTATAATCGTGTTAAGGTCTGCGTGAAATAATCCCATAAGCTGCTGAATTATTCAAATGTCAAATTGTCAATATTTTATTTTTGCTACTGAAGTACGAACTCTGGAGTTTCTAGGTCATAATACTTGTCAAGTGATCGTATTTAAATTTTTCCTGTTACCAAATGGATGCGGGTAGACGAAAAAAACTGTCTGAAAACGCTTCAATCATAGGTTTGTCTTGACAAAATATTCAAAGCAAAAACGTCATGTTTACATTTTTTATTTTTATGTTTCCAAAATTAGTAACTTTAGCCGTTGGTTTCAAATGGAACAAAATCGCTCACTGTGACGGTAATTATCTGAAGTACAGCATTGGACGTCATTGGACTGATATTTTTTTTTTATACCACGACGGTGGCAAACAGACGTACGGTCCGCCTGATGGTAAGCGGTTACCGTAGCCTATGGGCGCCTGCAACACCAGGGGCATCACGAGCGCGTTGCCGACCCTTAAGACTGATATGAAGATGATGTTTCTGAAATAATATTATTATTCTTTCGATGAACGAAAACTTGCCGCTACTTTACTGAAGTCATAGAGCAAAGATACATTCAATGAAAGGCTACCCCATGCTGCGTTTTTCAGCTTGACGAGCAGGGGGAGCCTTTGTTCAATAGTTGATAATAATAAATAATAATTAACTGATTTTTAAAATAAATAAAAATAAAATGCCATTTTTTCTGGGTAACTCCCATTTGTTCTATGAAATATGACGTCATCGAAAAAAACAGATCTTCTTTTCTATTAATATTTCTGTCCGTGACGTCACGTTGCATAGAACATATTTGGAAACTACCCTTTTTCGTTAGTGCATAGGGAAAATTGAATGTTGGACAGTTCAGTTACTTGTATCCCGCTTCAGGTAAGTCAATAAATCTCATAGTTAATGGACAAGATTTTCCATTTTTTTCCTCAAGTAACAAACCCATTGCGTTTAAACGAGGTTCATCATCATTGAGGTTCTTTTTCTTGTCATTAATTTTCCTTCTTCTTCCTTTGTTAGAGGACACCTTTTACAGCTTTAATAATGCATTTTTCTTAGCTCATAAAGTCTTTGTAAACTGAAAATACTCAGCGGTATTATAAATTCCCACAACCTAAGTCCGATGAAGTTGAAAAGTCTTAAGTAACTACAAAGTTTCTTCGGTGACATCAGTAACAATTATGTCAATTATTGAATCTTTTGCGATTGTAATAAGAGCTATTTTCGTATGTCATCTGACGGTGGGGTAAAAAGGTCATGATTTATTATGTTTGAGGGTATCCAACTGTGAATGAGGAGGGTGCACGTATTCTGATGGAGTATAGAAATTTAATTAGATGCTACGTGAATCTCGAATTCGAAAGGGAAATTAATATGGCATGGATTTGCGTGACGTCATGAAAATTATTGTTTTAGAGTGGCTGTGAGGAGAACAATTGTCGCTTTGAGTTCAATAGCCTCTTTGACGATACTTAGGCTGTGTTTTAATGAGCGCTTTGTTGTGCTTGGTTATGTTGCAAGTTATAATATAGGTCAAAGAGTTGAGATGCTTGTTCATCATCAGCAACCCATTTAGTCCCACTGCTGGGCTCGGGTCTTCTCTTCTCTAACTAGAGAGCTGAGAGGGTTTAGGCCATAATCCACTCACGCTGGCCTAGTGCGGGTTGGTGGATCAGACATACTCATAGAATTTCTTCTAGGGTATGTGGGTTTCCTCACGATGTTTTCCTTCACCGTTAGCAGATGGTAAGTCACTTGACTAGTACATATAAATTCCACAAAGTGAAATCCACATTGGTACTGGCGGTCGGGATCGAACTCGGACCGCGTGATGTGCACGCCGGTCCCTTATCCATTCAGCCACCATCGCTATGCCTGTTGACGGTGTCAGAATATAGCTTTAAGTTTTGTTGAAATATTTACAAAAGTCTTGTTTAAATAATACGAGCCAGAAAATTTATCATTTCAGCCTGCAGTCGTTGGCTGTTGGATATAGGCTTCATCTAAATTTTTCACAATGTAAGGCCCTGTGTCGCCTGAAACCAATGGCTTTCCGCAACCTTCACCAGGTCATTCATCCTCGTAACGGATTTGCGGTACGTGGCAGCCACTCGAGAACCCTTTTCACTTATTGGTCGACGTTCCTTCGAGCTATGTGCCCTGACCACATGAATTATTATCATTGTATTGAACAACATCACATTGCAACATTATTGTATTTAAGTTGTATACTCGTGTATATCAGTTGTTTAGTACCCATAACACAATTAAATATAATTGCTTAATTTAGACCTTGACTGGCCTGTTGGTCTAGTGGTTAGTGACCCTGACTGCTAAGCCGGAGGTCGTGGGTTCGATCCCCACCCAGGAGAAATCTTTGTGTGATGAGCATAGAGGTTTGTTCTGTGTCTAGTTGTAATTTATCTATAATATGTATGTATTTACAAAAAAAATGTATTTAAGTAGTATATCAGTTGTTTAGTACCCAAAACACAAGCAAATACATATAATTGCTTACTTTGGGACTAGATGGCGCTGTGTGAATGTGGTAGAATATTATTATTATTATATTAATTTAGGACTAGATGGCGCTGTGTTTATGTAGTAGAGTATTATATTATATTTTATTATTTACATTTCGCTATGGAGTTCCCTTCAAGTTTTATTGAAGTAAAATATAGATTTTATATACTATTATCCTCGCCCTAGCTCCGGAAAATTAAGGCGTGACACGTCGATTCGATTGCCATCTAGATTCTATTCAAAAGACCAACAATCAAAACGTATCCAATGCAAAACATTAAAAGACAAGGTTCTCCCATCTACATAGTATAGTTACTACCTTCCATTTACCAGAATACGAGAGTAACCGATTTACCTCAAATGCTAGCAGTATGTGATCGCTTGAACGTAATGAACGACAGCAATCTCAAATTGCGATCGGTAATGGCTGCCAAACGTAGCAATTATATCAATGCAAAAAATTCGAGAGGTTATTTTAACATAATCGTTGCCTGATAATGTGACATGAGTTTCTGATAAAAAATATTTTCGACTGGCCTGTTGTAAATAATGTTAAAGACATATATGGATGTAGGAAAAAATCTTATATTAATCAGTTTTTAATTTTCTATACGGTAAACAATTTTATAACATTAAATAACTTATGCCGTAAAAATACGTCGTACTAAGATTCGAAAAAGTTTACGATCCGGGAGCAATCCGACGAGTCAGAATAAGGGGGCTGGTCTGCATAAGGTAGTCCGTTAGTCGCTTTTTACGACACCCACAGGTTGAATTGGGGTAGTGACATTATGTATTCTTAATTCGTCACTACACGGATAGTGTTTCCAATTCGCAAAACCCTCCATGGGATCTTTTTCAACTCAGTTTTACGTGTGCCAATAACACATCTGCTCCATCTTGACTGGCCTGTTGGTCTAGTGGTTAGTGACCCTGACTGCTAAGCCGGAGGTCGTGGGTTCGATCCCCACCCAGAACAAATCTTTGTGTGATGAGCATAAAGGTTTGTTCTGTGTCTGGGTGTAATTTATCTATAATATGTATGTATTTACAACAAAAAAAACTGTATTTAAGTAGTATATCAGTTGTTTAGTAAACATAACACAAGCAAAATATAATTGCTTACTTTGGGACTAGATGGCGCTGTGTGAATGTGGTAGAATATTATTATTATTATATTATTTTAGTGCCTTGTAAAAGATGTTAATATGAATAAGTGCAGATAACAAGAATAAGAGTAGACTTTACTAGTTTCTTGTCTAGGTTTAGGTTCTTCGAGTGGTTAAATGGAGACTCCACCAAGGGATTATTATTTTTTGAATTAGATGCTATGAGCCGCTTCTTTGCTACGACGACCAAAACTGATTTCCCTCCAGTCACATTGGCAACCAATTGTTAAAAAAGAAAGACTATTCCTGTTTCACATACAGTTGCTAAAGAAATATATATATTTTTTAACATTAAGTTTTTTAAATTTATATATACAAAAATTTCCGGTCGAATTGTTTCCGACAGCTCAGAATCATTTGACAGTTACTTATCTATTGTAGCGTCCACACATTCACTTAGAGTTTCTTCTAGGGTTTCCTCAATATGTTTTCCTTCACCGTCAGCAGATGATAAGTCACTTGACTAGTACATATAAATTCCACAAAGTGAATGTAAACCACAAAGTGAATGAATGTAGTTATATATTATCTAGAAGAATATTAGGTAGTACTATATTGGAAGGGGTAATATAAGCCTAAAATATTGAGTAGGATTGAGAGTTTAAATATTGAGTAAGATTGAGAGTAAGGTAGGCAGGTGCACCTACTGCCTACCTTCTTCATTTTAATTCGTTCATGTAACGGTGCGGTGCTCTGCTGCATCACTTTACACGCTACCCAAATTGTAAATTACAAAAGATTGTAATAATCCATTTTTTTAAAAAGAGTGGCGTGAGTTTCTTGCCAGTTCTTCTCATAGCTCCACCCCGTCAGCGAACTGGTTGTAGGCAAATTTGCTGACACTACTTTTCGGATAACCTGTTACATTCTTGTGACTTTCATAAGTGTTACCTTGTAACCTAGATGAATAAACGAGATTTCATTTCATTTCATATTTATTGTAACTTATAGCAACCCAATTACCTACTAATTTAATCAAAAAAATAATCATCAATTTAATCATAATTGTACGGAACACTCGCTGCGCGAATGTGACACTTTTTTTTAATCATCTGCATTTTTATGTTACTAGATACTTCATGGATTGAATTCACAACCATCATAAAGTGTCTTAAATAAGAGTAGTAGCATAGAAGGAATATATTTTCTATCTAAAGAAAAATCCTTTCTCAATAAGGAACGTTATAAATTGCATCGAAAGATCGAGTGTTAGATTGTATGCTCCATTAATCTTTGTGCAGAGCGAGAGAAATTGTACAGACTTTAATAATATTAAATTGCGAACTTATGAAATAGAGTAGCCTTAGTTCAACGCGATTGGTTGGTTTCATTGCCAACTGGCAATGAACCTGTCCTAGTCAATTTGGTATGCAATTTCTTTTTGATAAAGCTGGGGCAGTATAAAAAGAAGCTCAGATTATATTTCAAGGTAGCTATTGCTGAGTTAGGACCATTTTTGTTTCTCACAAATAGTAATAAGTAATTTTATCTACTTTACTGTAATTATGTTTAAGTGAGACCAAAATAAATTATTTTTCTTCTTTCTTATATTATTATTTTTGCATTGTTTAATAACTAGTTTCTTCTATATGTATCTGGTGTGATTAATTTTTGTGTTCATATAGGTATATCTTCTATAGGTACTAATATTATGAAGCAGTTGAATTTGTTGGTTTATTTGGTTGTTTGGTTGAACGAACTAACGAACTAGGATGTCTGGAAGAACTGGTCCGATTTGAAAAATTCTTTTAGGGTTGGATAGCGCATTTATCGAGGAAGGTTATAGACTATTTAACATCACGCTACAACTTATAGCAACTGAGCAGAGGCTTAATAAAGAAGGACGGGAGCAAAGCCCCCCGCTACTTCTTTTTTTTAATATTCTACCACATTCACACAGCGCCATCTAGTCCCAATTAGGCAATTATGCTTGTGTTATGGGTACTAAACAGCTGATATACTACTTAAATAATTTTTTTTTATAAATAAATTACACCCAGACACAGAACAAACCTTTATACTCATCACACAAAGATTTGTCCAGGGTGGAGATCGAACCCACAACCTGCGGTTTAGCAGTCAGGGTCTCTAACCACTAGACCAACAGGCCAGTCAAAAAAACTTCTAGTTTAATATTTATAACTAGCCCAAATAAGTACGATAAAAAATGCTGGCAGAAAATACCTTAAGGCATTAAGGCCACCTATACAAATTAGTTTGAATGAAATTATAAATAAATAAAAGAAACAAAAATAAAACGATATTTTAAATCATAAGTTACATAATTTTTGTACTAAATAATGGCATAACTACGCGGTTAAAACGTTAATTAAGCTGAACACTATGCAAATGTGTGTAAATAGTAGTTTTGAATTATTAACATAAAACAATTTGTATGAATGAGTTAAGACAATAGTGTGGAATTACATTCAAATGTTGGATGAGTATTACCCACGTCAATTTGTAACGTAAATATTTGCTTCACCACATTTCTGAATTAAATTTAGTTGAAATGTTACTATAGTACACACTCGTTTGTTTGATGCATGTCATTACAATAATTAAGTTTTATACAAATACATATTCATTCTTCTTTCACTATTCAATCCATCCTTCTCTGGAATGCCCTACCTCAGGAAATCAGGATGAGCACAAGCCGTTTCACTTTTAAAAGAAAAGTTCGTGAACTGTTGTTAAAGGGATAGTTTGGCAAATTCTTTTTTTAATCTTTTTATTTTTTATTATTATTATTATTATTTTTTTTTCGTTACTTAACTCACCATCATCATTCGCCCTTCACATCACGTATTCTTTTCCATATATATTTAATTATATAAATATTTATTATTTTATTATATTATATTTATGTTATATATAGTAAATAATATTGTTTATTAATATTTAATATTATGTATTTTTATATACTATGTACGTATTTTACAAAATCCAAAACGACCTATTTCTATACATGCACCTACTTTGTCATATCTCTGCATCACCCAAAGGTTGACTGGTAGATAATGCCTTAGGCATTAAGTCCGCCTATACACTGTTATTGTGTACGAAGTTAAATAAATAAAAAACAATATTTTAGGTGCACAAAATTTGATTATTCTCATTCGGAAATTTAGTACAGTCATTTGGTTGTTTTGACTTACACTTTGCGGCGCTCGTACGCCGTAACTAAAAAGTTAATCAGACATAATACAATTGTGGCAATTTTTTGCATTTTAACTTTGCAGAACATGTTATTATCGTAGGATAAGTCGGGAAGGACATATCATCAAAAAACTGTTAAAAGACAACATTTTTCCAAAATGGAAGCGCAAGCGGCTAAGAAACGAGATGGCAAAGTCTAAATTCAAAAGGGCACATCAAATCTATAAAATAACACATTTTATAAACTCCCGTAAAACTTTTCTGAACCCCTTTTTATGCACCAAATGACTATTCATTATTATTACAACAGAAAAATATTTTTATAATTGTTGTAAACCTACTACCTAAGAGTGCAAGTTTTAGCCTTGAGAAAGACTTAAGACTCTCTTTTTAAAAGCTAAAATAGTTCCAATTTCAATTGGTTACAATTATAGAACTTATATCCAATTACATTGAAATATCATAGAATATTACAGACTCAAAATACCATTCTACATTTCTTACACGCCTACAGCTCTACACCCCGTTCTAAAAAGATGTAATACTATATTTTATGTTTATCATTTTTCGCAATGTCGCATCGATAATAATATGTTTCTAGTATTTATATTTAACCTTTTATAGAGATACACGCAGTAATTATTATTACACTTTATTATAACATAGAGATATTTTTACCCAAATTATTAAGTAGAAATGCTTCTTAATTTATTATCATTGTGTTTAGTTTCATGGCAATGGCAATGGTTTATTCATCGTCTTTTATAGTGGATTAATTAATTGTTCCGTTATGGATTACAGTCCTGTTTTATAGTCCGGCGTATAAATGCTACCCGTTTCAGAACGGATGACTCAAATATATCATTGTTAAACCGGCAGTGTTGTGAGATAAATTTTGTTATATGAAATAATTTGATTAATCTCATTAATACATAACTTAAAAACATACACAGCTAACCTATTAAAAGAAAAAAGAACCAGATACTCTATTTACAGGGAATTCCTATAAATAGAATATCTGATTAAGATCAGATTCCTGAGGAAACGTACCCAAAAGGCTAGCCACATTACCAAATTAATATCATTTTGATGAATATTCATAAGGTTTACAATGATTTTGTATGTATTTAAATAATATAATATTCTACCATATTTACACAGCGCCATCTAGTCCCAAAGTAAGCAATTATATTTGCTTGTGTTATGGTTACTAAACAACTGAAATACTACTTAAAGACATTTTTTTTTTGTAAATACATACATTTCATAGATAAATTACACACAGACACAGAACAAACCTTCATGCTCATCACACAAAGATTTGTCCTGGGTGGGGATCGAACCCACGACCTCCGGTTTAGCAGTCAGGGTCACTAACCACTAGACCAACAGGCCAGTCAAGATGGAGCAGATATGTTATTGGCACACGTAAAACTGAGTTGAAAAAGATCCCATGTAGGGTTTTGCGAATTGTAAGCACTGTTCGTGTAGTGACGGATTAAGAATACATAATGTCACTACCCCAATTCAACCTGTGGGTGTCGTAAAAAGTGACTAACGGACTACCTTATGCAGACCAGATTCTGACTCGTCGGATTGCTCCCGGATCGTAAACTTTTTCGAATCTTAGTACGACGTATTTTTACGGCATAAGTTATTTAATGTTATAAAATTGTTTACCGTATAGAAAATTAAAAACTGATTAATATAAGATTTTTTCCTACATCCATATATGTCTTTAACATTATATTTTTTAACTTTAATTAAACTGACAATTTCGGCCGAAAATATTCAGACAGTTTAGAATCAAAGGGCTGAGCACTGCAAGAAAAGAAAATTCGAAACAAACCTTATACCAACCCATCTGGCCAGCGTGGTATCATCATCATCATCATCATATCAGCCCAACGACATCCACTGCTGAACATAGGCCTCACCTAATTTACGCCACTGCGAACGGTCCTGTGCCGCCTGCAACCAGCGTGGTATAGTAGGCTAAATTTCATCCACATTCTTTGAAGGAGACTCATGCCCAGCAGTGGGACGTAGTGACTTTATGTATTCTTAATCCGTCACTACACATATACATAAAGTAAGATACTACATGCAATGACTACTACTTACGACGGAAGATCTCGGCGGGAGATGCTATTACTGGGACCGACGACGCAAGCTACAACGAACGAGAGCTTATGAACGAAGTAAATAAATCTACGATGGAATAGCGGTACTTTTACACGCTAAGAAATCTACTGTGTCTATAAAACAGAAGATTAAAAGGAAAGAAAATTAAAAATAATATAAAAAAATTACCACATATTTTACACAGCGCCATCTAGTCTCAAATTAAGCAATTATATTTGCTTGTGTTAGGTACTAAACAACTGATATACTACTTAAATATATTTTTATTTTTCGATTGTTTAAGGCTAAAGCGTTTATTCAATAAAATATTTAGGTACACATCATTATATTATCTCAAAAATTATAAACAACTAATCTATTTAAAATAAAAGAATCAATTTACAGGAAATTCTTAAAAATAGAATATCAGATTGAGATCAAATTCCTGAAGAAACGTACCCAAAAGGCTAGCCACATTACTGCGTTGGATAGCAAGGCTAATGCGTTGCCCCAGGTAGAGGTCAGCCTTTGGGTCATGTGATACCTCAGAAACACGAAAAACAATAAGAAACACATTTTTATTTTTATAGATAAATGACACCCAGACACAGAACAAACAATTATGTTCATCAGAAATCTAATTGTCCTGATTGAGATTCACACTATTCCTTATCCTATCACTTAAATTTACCCAATCATACTTCTTAAAGCTCTCATCAGCATTTATTCTACTTACATACTTCTTCTGCCAAACTCAGCTTTCAGTTCCGTTTACCATGTTGGTACCAGAACCCCCTTATGCACTGTGAGACGACCCTTCTGGAATATCTTCTGGCTGTTCATAGAAGCGTGCAGCTTTTAACAATGATACAAAATGGACTAATTGTAATGTCGTGATTCCATATAGATTCTTTTGCGATTATTCGTAGAGTGTGCAAGTACCCTTAGGCGGTAGTGCACGGCCAATCGCTAGAGATGTAGTACCTTATACGTGTGTTTATGTATGTATGCCTTCGAGCGCACTCCATAAAATGCATGCAAAGATTGTAAGGACTGCGGTGAGACTTTTATAGAACCTCATTTAAAATTTATTCGTACTCCAAGTTTGTCTTAATTTTCACAGGTTTTCAGATATTATTACACTAAATTTTAATATGAACAAAAACATTAATTTCATGTTAATAATGTATCGATCGATTCGATCCTTATGATTGACCCTATCGGTGAACGCCATAAAAGTACAGGGTGCTATTTTTTAATTATTATTATTATATTATTATATTTTTTAATAATTAAATTTAATTATGGTGACAGTTATTTTCAAACTTTGGCAACGATATTAAAAGTATTTCTAAATTTCCTTACATTTGACAGCGACACTAAAAACCAACTAAATCGAATGTCGAAATTTGGAGTAAGCTCCCAGGCCCTCAGACATTTCAACTGATATTTTGGAACTTCTGTACTTGTTTCTCATTCTTTTGGAGAACTAGAGAAAAGATTTTAATTTAAAAGTAGAACGTAATATTTGATCGAGATCAGTTTAAAAAAAAAAAATTCTATACTATTAAAAAATCTATTAAAGAGTTATCAATCTCTGTTAAAACAGAAAAGCTACTTTGGCAACTAATTTAAAATGTACACTGGATAGACAAAGTCTGAGACGATAACAGCAATTAAGATGATTATAATAAGCATTAATTTCGTTTGAATGCCTATCATGAGTTCCAAACTCTTATCTGAAGCTATTAAGAACTCTTAAGAGGCTTGCTGGCGAATTGATAATCTGTTTTTATTATAATTTAATTGGCAGATAAAAATTCAAACTTATAGATAGTGAACCATTTTAAAGTGCGATTTGCAAGTGTCATTTATTTCGTTAATTAAGATATGACTTTTTAAACGACTCATTATTTTTGATGCATATCAAAAATAGTTCAAGCTTACTAAAAGGCAATTATATAAAGTAAAAATTCGGTTTTCAGATTGCAAAAAAATTGTGTTATTATACTCATTTACTTTTTCTGTATTGATTGTTTATTAGTATAGATAACTATATAATTATGCATTTATTGACTACTATAATTATACTTACTATCGGAAAAGTTGTATACTGAATTGTATACTATTTAGTCTTTGGTAAAAATATAGTCGCCAATTTAATTTTAATAACAACAAATAGGAGTAACCTTATGAAGACAAGAGTATTGCGAGAAAAGGAAAATTTGAAACAAACCTTATATCAACTCGTCTGGGCAACGTGGTATAGTCGGCTAAATTCTCTCCAGATTCTTTGGAGGAGACCCGTGCGCAGCAGTGGGACGTTTATGGATTGAAAATGAAAAAAAAACACCAAATTGATTTAAATTTAAATGATATGATTAAGAGCCTATTATAGTCGTCCGTATAATTAAATGTGTAACTTTTTGATTAATCTGATTCATACTTCTTTTTCGCTTTCGAAGTTACGTTATTAGTGCCTAATCGGATTATGTTCAAGTTATAAAAAGTAGGTTTAAAAAATTAAGTTAGAATGGAATGGAATTATTTAAAATTATTTAAGATAATATTATTAGTATTTAAATGCCTTTTAGAAATATTTTCATTTAAATGAATGATAGCCACTCATCGCCGAATATAATAATAAAATAAACGTAACCAAAATACCGCGTTTTTTCTCTCGAAGGGACAGACTTATCGCACTCAAATTTCACCTGCTATGTTTAATTTCAATTCTTATAATAGCTAAAGATATATAATTAAATAATGCCTTGTTTTTCGTTACACCTTAGGTAACCAATTTATAGGTAAATCATAACATAGCATGACGCCTTTTTCCCTTTTTTTTTTTTTTTCGGGTAGGCAGAGGTGTTTCACACCCACATTTCGCCAGCTATGTTTGAACCCATGAAATTGGGGGCGAGCCTATTGTCATCAACCGGGAACATTTGTTTACCAAACTCCGGGAAAAATGTCAATACTGGAATTTCATGATAGAAAAGCCCAATACCATTTTCACCCGACCCGGAAATCGAACCCGGGACCTTTTGCACAGCAGTCGTATATACTTCCCGCTGCGCCACCGAGGCAGTTTAGGTTCTTATAGGTAAATCATTAAAATTTTATCCTACACAATATTATTTTGAAAATCATTAATCCAAATTGGTCATACACACTGAATATAAAATTATGTGCTCCTATATTTACTTTAACAAAACGTCTATCGACAGCCTATAATAATATAATAGACTTTAAAGACCCTTTGTAATCAATAACATACATACATATACATATAGATCACGCCTCTTTCCCAACAGAGGGGTAGGCAGAGACCATTTCCTTCCACTTGCTACAATTCTGACATACATCTTTGGCTTCTTCAACATTCATTAGTCTTTTCATGCATTCTCGCCGGTTGAGGGTACTCCTGATCAGTCCCTTCTTTAGAACATCACCTATTTGGTCATGGTACGTTCTTCTAGGTCTACCCCTTCCAACGTTTCCTTTCACATTCGCCTCATATATTTGTTTTGTCACTCTTCCTTCATTCATTCTCTCTACATGTCCAAACCAGCTTTACATTCCTTTCTCTATTCGTAATCAATAACTTCACAATGTATTCAAGTTTTGTTAAAAGCTGAGCTAAAAACGGATAGCATGTAGTGTATAGTATATAAAAATAACCGGTCGTAGAGTTTCATCCGGCGGAACTCGATCCGAGGCCTTGCCTCATCTCGATACTAGATATTACAATGACACTTACAAACTCTGAAGAGTCACGTGAAATGTATTCTTTAATATTCGAGTGCATTTTTGCTCTAATAAATCATATACCCGCTTATTACAAAATATGTTAAATTGACATAAGCCGTTGTTTTAGTGTCAAATTTGTCAATTGAAACCTAGTTTAATGCGTAGTCCGTATTTAGTAATAAGGGGGAGAATGTTTAAATTAATCCAAGGACTATCAGGATGTGGATTGAACTCCTTATCGAGGTTTTCCCAATGGACTACAATAATATGGTGTTCTTCAAAAATGGAATGAATAGGTTTCTTAAGAATTGGCAACGTGCTCGTGACACCTCTGGTGTTACTTATCGTCAGGCAGGTCATACGTCTGTTTGCCACCGTTGTGGTATAACAAAAAAAATAGTCTTAACTAAGAATCGAACTCATGAAACTCGACATGGTGTTTAATGGCAAAGCACCTAAACCAATACGCTATAATAACACTCAAATATTATTATAATTATAATCTATCTGTGTACCAAATCTTATAAAAATCGTTTTAGCCGTTCTTGCGTGATTGAGTAACAGACATTCATACATCTATCATAACATCCCAACTTTTATGTATCTTTTTTTTTCATTTTTTTTATTTAACTTTCTTTTTTTTTTAGTGCTTAGCCAAGTTGTAAACGTGGCTATGAAAGGATAAATAAAATATGGAGATGGTATTATAAAGTACTTAACACTATTTTTCATTATTTTTGTTGGAAAATTCAATGTTATGATATTAAATCCACGTGAAACCGTGACCGAGGGCCAATATCTACAAAAAAGGTTCAAGATTTTAATATTGAATTAAGCTATTATTCTTTTTTATCGCCTCATTTGTTGCCATAAATATTTTATTGGAAAATATATATTTTGTGATGGCAATACTTTGTAATTTTATTGAGGCATTTATCTTGTGAAGATTTTATTGTTTTTAGAATTGGAGGCGATAAAATAAGATTAGTCTGTATCACTCAACCTTTTTGCTGCCTGAGTGGTGGCACAGAGAAAATTGTATACGAATGCTATGCAAGTCAATATCATCAATATTCTAACGTTCTAAAGAAGAGACAGATCAGGAGTACTCTAAACCGGCAAGAATGCATGAAAAGACTGATGAATATTGACTTAGCCAGAAATGTATGTCAGAATCGTAGCAAGTGGAAGGAAATAGTCTCTGCCTATCCCTCTGTTGGGAAAGAGGCGTGATCTATATATATGTATGTTATGCAAAGGTCTCGGGTTCCATTCTCAAGTCGAATAAAAGCAATAATAAATTTAAGATTGTAAATTATATGCCGAATACAAAAACTTGATACAGTAAACTTTTTTGAATAATTAAAAGCATGTAGTACAAAACTGTAGTGCTCCCCAGGCGACAATAAAACTGACCCGTTTTAACTAGCTGATTTAATTTTATGTGCCATTTGAAATACGGACCAAATACGAAATGAATATAAAGTTCAGATTCCATCACAGCGAAGATTACAAGAGGATTGTGTCTGTCAAATCGCCATGCTACCAACCTACTGCAACCAGTAGTACAGCAACGCTTTTCAATGGAGATATTATTTGGGAGTAATTTAGAATGATTTAATATGTGTGTCATCAAGCACGTATAATGCATGCACTTCAAATGTTCAAAGTTACCACTTGTCATTCTGAATATCGGTGCGAAGTTCGTTTTAAGGCAAACCCTATGGTTGCTCTCTATAAAATGGGACTGGTGGACAACTTTACTGTGTCATCATCATCATAAATTATGCAACCCATTAATGTCCCACTGCTAGGCTCGGGTATCCTCTCCTCTATCTAGAGAACTGAGAGGGTTTAGGCCACAATCCACACTCGCTGGCCTAGTTTGGGTTGCTAAAAAAACTAATAGATGTAAAATAATTAAAAAATTTCAATTTTTTTTTTTTTTTTTCTTTCCATTTTTTTATTATATCAACCCTTTTTCATGTTTTTTTTGTGTTATATTGTAAATATTGTTATTTTTTTTTAATTTAAGTAGTAATAATACTGTTAATTTATGATATGACGTAAATATTTTATTGAATAAATAAATTCTATATTTCTAAAATAAGAGATACAACAAAGTAGAATCCTTTAAAGCCGCTTGTAAATTCCACTATAATTACCAAGCAGTAGTTGAATTAACCAGAACATATCTAAAGAAATAGAAACGCTATAGAATCTCTGATTAATCCCTCGACTAATTACTAGAGCTCTTTGCAAAGCGACTAATACTTTTTACTGCAGCTGGGGAATAATTGAACTTGTATCCAAGTTACTATGTTCCTTCAACTTAACGAACCACAGAAGTTACTTTAGATGGCCTCATTAAAGTTTCAATTAATTTCGATAAAGGTATAGACGGCACCAGTCATAATCAATTTGAGACAATTTATGTTCTAAAGATTCTGATAATTGTAAAGTATTTATTCCCGTAAGCACAAAAAAAACAAATCAGCGCACTTTTTTTTTGGGAAAGGGTAGATAGAGGTATCATTATACCCCATTTTACACGGCAGCATAGAAAAATGTCATGGGGGGCGTATTAGGTGTGTTTATATTTCCGAAAAAAACCTTATATTATGTGAGTACATAATTAAAATTGTAAGTAGTTAATTTTTTTTTAACCTAACGTATGGTATGGTATTAAAATAAAGGGAATAAATATATTATGTATTTAAATTTAATGGCGCCAAATTGTAAGTAATACTTTTTTTTACCATACCTATCGAGTATGGTTTCTAAATAAAGGGAATCAAATGGAGATTACAATAATATATATGTTATGATTTTTTCAGTCAGGTTATTTTATTTTTTAATTTTTTACTTGTTATTAAATAAACTTTAAAGATAAGTATCGTCTCTGAGTACGGTAGTTAGAGGAATATACACCTTTTAAACACTGGTAGTCGTTCTAACTGATTGGAAGCAAAATCGACTTGAAAGTAGGAGCTTCACGAAAGCACTCGTAATATCAAAAGTACCTACTCGAACTACTTCAAGTAGCGATATGCTTAGAATTCAAACTAGTCAATTCAAATATTATTCACATTTATGTGAATGTTTGGACCTGTAACAAAGTAAAGTAGAACCCCCTGATTCTGATTCGTCGGATTGTTCCCGGATCGTAAACTTTCTCGAATCTTAGTACGACGTATTTTTACGGCTTAAGTTATTTAATGTTACAAAATAGTCTACCTTATAGAATATTAAAAACTGATTAATTTAAGATTTGTTCCTACAACCATACATTTTTTTTAATATTACGTTTTTAACTTTAATTAAACTGACATTTCCGTCCGAAAATTTTCCGACAGCTTAGAATCAGGGGGGAGATCAGAAATCAAAATTGAAATTGTATTATTTGTTTACGATAACTACGCCCTTTTTAAATTTTTGAAGGAGACCCGTGTCCAGCAATGGGATATTAGTTTATGGGTTGTTATGATGATGATAATGAACTACGCTCGTTTTTCATCTCTTCTATTTTTTTATACCTGATGATGATAAATAGTCGTACGGTAAGCGGTTACCGTAACCTATTATAAACGACTTCAAAAAAGGAGGAGGTTCTATGTTCGACTATATGTATTTTTTTTATGTAAGTTCAATGTTTTTTTTCTACACACTAAACTTTGTATCACAGGAAATCGAAACAAGCCCTATACCAACCCGTTTGGCCAGCGTAGTATAGTAGGCTAAATTCTCTCCACATTGTTTGGAGACCTGTGCGCAGCAGTGGGACGTTTATGGGTTGAAATGATAATGATAATTTCTACTTTACTCTGAACAGTCGCATTTAACTTCTAGCAGACAAAAATAGAAGTCAAATTTACAGTAAACTATAAACTTTTCTTTCCAACAACAATCCTAATCATACTAAAGGGCCATATAACCTCCATTACGAATCTAATCTGGATTCCGGTAATCTTAGATTAGGACCATTGTCAGTTATTCATGCTTGACCGAACCCAGTGTACTCAGGAAACGTTAGATATCGAAAATGGCATCATATACCAGTATTATGACCATTACGTTTAATAATTTCACGGTTTGATCTTTAAAAATAGGAATCAGACGAATTTAATTCTAATTTAAAATTAGAATCGTAAATAAAAAATAATTATAATTTAGAATTTGATTCGATATTATAGAGTTAATTCTAATTTAGAATTGGATTTCTTAATATAGAATTAATTCTAATTTAGAATTGGATTTGTTAATATAGAATTAATTCTAATTTAGAATTAAATTCGTCTGAATCTAATCTTTGAATTTCTAAACTAAATAAAATGCAGAAGTGTACCATACTCGCATTTTGAAAGCTTTGTTAGGTCCTATGAAGAATAGGGCATAGGATAATGCTATTTTCAGTACACATACTGAAAATATCATGAAAAACAAAAACAAAAAAATTGTTTTCCTCACTCTGGAATAGAACTCTGGATTTTTTACGCTGCACACAGAGCATTCCAAAAATGTTCAGTTTATAATAGAGAAATATGTAGGTAGGTACTGAATATACAATTATACATACCTACCTAACATTAACCTACTCAACGTTTTATAACCATATTCATTCATCATATCAGCCCAATGACGTCCACTGTTGAACATAGGCCTTACCTAATTTCCGCCACAGTGAGCGATTTTGTGCCGCACACATCCAACGGCCACCCGCAATCTTTACCAGGTCGTCTGTCTATCTGGCGGGGGCCACCCCACGCTGCGCTTTCCAATACGTACGATATAAAAATAACTATATTTTTAGTTCCACCTTGTTCAGCTATTAAGAAAATTAATTCAATAAACGTTTTTACCGAAAAGCTTTATTAGACGATATTCACTAATCATTTTCGGGGATCGCGTGACCTCAGAAATGCCATGGGAGCGATAACCACTAACCGGTATTGAAACCAGATCATTGAGCTACCGATTTAATTATAGAAATGGACGATTTGGTGGTTTGATAGTTACCTATATTATAATAATAATGATGATGATATTATAATTATTACCTATACTTAAAACTAATTTATATTCTATTTATTTAATATTAAAAAGCTAAAGAGCTTGTTTGTTCTTTGCGTTTTAGCGCGTTTAACACGTTTAACAAAGCGTTGAATGCGCTAAAAAAAAATTCTGCTAAACAAAAAAGTTACAATTAATTAAAAATAGTTTTAAAAGCCAATGATTTTCGATGTGCATTGATGTTATAACAAAACGCAAAAAAGTTATCACATAAAATTTGATCAGGTTAAACTTTAATCTTTATTTTAAGATTTTTGTGACGGGTTGTACTGAAACATTTTATAGGTAATTATTTAGATGGAGCAGTTTGAGAATTGATAACGAATAATGAGTACTTGGAGAGCACTTCTTGGTATGGAGCAAAATGGGAACAAAATAATAGGTATTTTTAAATAATACAAATTCAATGGAGTAACTTGGGAATGAATGTATGAGATTCTTATCTTTTTGAAACAAAAGAATGGATTACTTTGGGAATAACCCATTGCAACTGCTGTACAGTTGCAATAAATAGAATTAATTGTAACTGCTATAGGAATTTTATTTGTATCTCAAACGATACGTTGGTGGGTATATAAATGCAACATTTTTATTTCGATAATGCAGTTTCGTAAATTATACAGTGGAAGCCGCCGATGGGAATTATTTTTTCATATCTAGGGGATTACTCTGAATTTTCGACAGTCGATTAGTCTTTTTGATTTCGCTGTCAAATGTTCGAAAGTGACAGCGACCATATTTGAATTTCCTTAAATTTGACAGGGCCATCAAAACTGACCAATCGAATTTCGAAATTCAAAGTAAGCCCCTATAATCTGAAACAACTTTCTATGCAATAGACATCACAAGAGGAGCGACGCTGTCCTTAAACGCTGTCAAATTTGACATTATAACAAAAGGACAGCATTATGTTCCACTCTGTTCTATTCCACAGCTATAATAATTGTCAATCTATAAATGAAAGTTATCAAATTACTTGGCCGAATAGTTTTTGTCAAGGCGGTAAAGTGACAGGCTGACAGGTGACTTGTCACCTTTCTGACTCATATTATTATATGTGCCAATAAGAATGTTCCAGAAAAATATAGAAACATTATTAATACATATCAATTCTTATCAGCCGTGAGGAATATTTGCACTTCTAGCAAAAAATATATCTATTTGGATAAAAATACGGTCGAATTTTCCTTATACAGGGTGTATACGACGATACGACATTAAATGACAAGGCAGCCAGTGTTAACCCTTATAAACATATTCTAATATAAATTATAAAAAAAAAAAAGAAAAAAAAAAAAAAAAAAAAAAAAAAAGGTACGGACACATTATTTAAAGTCGAAAAATTTAAGAATATACAACCACACATTATTTTTCTATCATGACGTTTTCGACATGACGATGACAACAGTGCGGAACAGAGTAAGAGATAAGATAATATGAAAGAGTCAGAGATATTTAAATGAATTGAATGACGTAATGACAACATACGATCAACGTAAATACCTACAGGTTGTTTAAAACTGTGAACAACTGTGACATAAAGAAAGTACATTTGCGTCTAAACTATTGCAAATTTCTGTTAAATTTTTTTGGTATAGTCTTCTAACATCACATGCTACACGTGGTTTCATTTAATGTCGTATCGTCGTATACACCCTGTACCTATATTTTCATATGAATTATTTATCAGTAGTCTGAGCATGTATGCTTCATGCGTGGTGACCCTCGAGTCCAATCGAAGCCTCCGGAAAACTACATTTTTGCCTTTCCCCAAACTCTGAATGAAATTTATATTTGCTTGTTACGATATAGATATCATTTAAAACTTGTCTCTGTCACTTTGCCTGGTAAATTGTTGAAATGTCTAGCCTATGAATATCAATTCCCAGGCTCAAATTATTGTCAAAAAAAATCACGTCACAAAAAAAATCATTGCTATATGAGAAAGGATAAACAACATTAACATTTTTATCTTAAATTATAATAAAAAACAAAATTAAAAATTTTGAAAAAACCCACGACGATAACATCTATTAAAAAAAAAGAAACGTAACATATAAAAAGGTTTAAATAACTTTATTTTAAATCCCCGACGAAAAGATAATAAGTAGCGTAAAAACAATCCCAAGAAAATCCGTCGGGGGCTGCCATACCCTGACTTGAAATGAACAAAAGTATTGCCGTTTTATGTATTTGATACCTACCTAATTATTAACAATATTTAGTTTACAATATATATTTAATACTAGAAACAGTAATGATATTGGCAGCCCCCGACGAATTTTCTTGGTATTGTTTTTACGCTACTTATTATCTTTTCGTCGGGGATTTAAAATAAAGTTATTTAAACCTTTTTATATGTTACGTTTCTTTTTTTTTAATAGATGTTATCGTCGTGGGTTTTTTCAAAATTTTTAATTTTGTTTTTTATTTTAAATATTTTCAAAGAGCGCCCTATCTTACTAACTGTAAGTAACTCGTATAAAATTTTAAGAACCTTGACAGATAAATAAAAGTTTTATACTAAGTTATAGCACAAACACATTTTTTTTTTAATTTACTGTTGCAGTAAGTCTTATAACTTGAAATTATCATTTTAATTTTCTTATTTTAAACTTTTTAATGAGCGCCTTATCTTTCCATGTAAGCTCTAGAATGAATGGAATTTGCATGAAGCTTCGACTATATTATATATATTTTATTTTTTGTTGATTTGTGTGCTCATCCGTCGCACAAAGGTCGCCGGAGCCCTACTTCTGGGTGGTTTGAAGAAAAAAAATAACCCTAACCTAACCAGTCCGATTCGGATTACTCTGAATCGGGGGGTGTTAAGTTTAGCTATCGCACATTGATTGCCGTAGCCGGACTGCCTTCGGCGTTAGCGCAGATTTCCACCTATAATAGCTTGTATCTCGAAAACGGTGCGTGCTATCGCAAAAATGATAAAAATTTGGTTACACCCCGAGCACGGGATACCTATAAGTTAGAATAAATAAGGTAGGTAGGTGTTTATATAACGTCACTCAATAAACTCTCACTCTTACTAATTTTTTTTAGGCTTATCATTGTATACCTCAGTACTAATATTCAGTGATATAACAACACGAGATCGGTTTTCGGATTTTTTCCTTTACTTGTGCAACTTGTTATTGCTTCTGGCCAAATTTCATGATTCTAGGTCAACGGTAAGTTCCCTATAGATTATGATCGTCAAGATAAATCGTCAAAAATGGAGCATAAACAGCTGTATCTTTTGATTGCGTTAACTTAGAATTTTGATTTTGATTTTACGCCGAGGGTTTGCAGACCCAAGTAAATGATATTAATTTCAGCTTTATACCTCTATGCGTTCTTGAGAAAAATATTCTAGACAGACGGACAGACAGACAGACAGACAGACATACAACGGAGTGATCCTATAAGGGTTCCGTTTTTTTCTTTTGAGGTACAGAACCCTAAAATTGCATAAACGGTCACCCATCTATGAACTGACCTTATCCGAAGTTGCTTAACCTCATGAGTGTAATCAATATCTCAGTACTACAGTGCTACGAGTCCCTATACAGTAACAGGTCTAATTATTTTACAGATAACTGTAAATATAAGTTTGCTTAGTCTATTGCAGCGCCCCCTGGCGAAAAAATACAATATCGTGTATCCAAAAATCATCCTCGATAAATCACAAATACATTACAGAAAACCGTATCGAAATCGCTTTAATCGTTTTAAAGATAGGAGGGCACAAAGGTTTCAACGAAATCAACATAGGTTTGCCTAGTCTATTGCAGCGCCCCCTGGCGAAAAAATACAAAATCTTGAATCCAAAAACAATCCTCGATAAATCACAAATACATTACAGAAAACCGTATCGAAATCAGTCTAATCGTTTTAAAGATAGGAGGGCACAAAGGATTCAACGAAATCAGTGTATTGTAGCGCCCCCTGGCGAGCTATTAACATAACACCTATCTAATAACCTGTCCCCCAGAGCCGCACACACTTTACAGAAAACCGCATCTAAATCGGTCAAACCGTTTCCGTGATATAAGGCATTATGTTGGAACACACAAACACACAAACACACAAACACACAAACACACAAACACACAGCCTCTCACCCCAAACGCATATACCGTCTCCGTTCCGTCGTGGGTAAAAATGAATTTGAATGAATTTCGGAAAATAAATATTTTACCATAAAAGGCAAGGAATGATAGAGTCCATAAAAAGTTAAATATAATATAATATATATATATTATTCTACCACATTCACACAGCGCCATCTAGTCCCACAGTAAGCAATTATATTTGCTTGTGTTATGGGTACTAAACAACTGATATACTACTTAAATACATTTTTTTTTTGTAAATACATACATATTATAGATAAATTACACCCAGACACAGAACAAACCTTTATGCTCATCACACAAAGATTTGTCCTGGGTGGGGATCGAACCCACGACCTGCAGCTTAGCAGTCAGGGTCACTAACCACTAGACCAACAGGCCAGTCCTTTCTAAGTGTGTTCATTTGTTTATTTGGTTAGCTCTCGTATCCATGGTAACAGATAAACTTGTTTTTTGAAGAACATTAGCTTTAATTTATGCCTGTAATGCGATCCCCTGTATAACGCGGGCTAAGGTAACGGAAGCTATATCAATTTAATTTCATTCCATGTTACTCAGTATATGTACACTATAGGCTTCTAAAGAGTAACGCTAATATTCAACCTAGGCTGTTTTATTAAAACTTTCACTTGACTACACCGTGACTATGATCAAAGAGTGTTGTGAATATTTAATACAGCTATCGTGTACTTACATATTGGATCGACAAACCTCTAAAGCGAAGACGCAAAAAGATGTGTTCTAAATAACAAACAGAATATGTATGGTATGTCCCTTACTAATTATAATATTAATCTTAATTCTCTTCTTTTTTCTTGACCCCTACTCATAATTTCGTTTCTATACCTTTATGTCGTCACAACTACATACATATAACTCTCTTACATATATTATATACACTTTCATATTTGCTTTGTACCTCCAATATTTGTCAAAACCATCCGAATCTTCACGTCCGAATAATTTAATAATTGTTAAAATAATTTTATAATATAAAATAATTTTATCAATCTCAAAATAAAACAGTAAGTAAATATACAAATTTGTTGCAGAATTTCTGAAACAACGTTTACAATTAATTTAATAATTAAAAGCCGTTTATTGTCAACCAGTGACCACGGTGATGCAATTGGACGGAATCATTGGTAAACCAAATTATTTACATTTTAACTCGTAAAAGAGACCAACAATATTGTTTTCATAATTTATTAATTATATTGACGAAAAAATATTTTTTGGACAATAATTATTTCAAAATATTTTTTGAAGAATAATTATTTCAAAATATTTTTTGGAGAATAATTATTTCAAACTATAAAAGTCCCACTGCGGGGCACGGGTCTCCTCCAAAGAATGTGAAGGGAATTTAGCCTATTTTGGAGGATTATAATATGTTAGTATATACATAATATAGCATATAGCAGCTAAGCAGTGGCCAAGGAAATATCCACGGTAGCGAAGCCCTGGGCCACAGCTATAAGTGTATTCATAAATAAACCTAGACTACCTCAGTACCGCAGCGGTAATTGGTATGACTGTCGCGCCTGAGGTCCTGGGTTACATTACCGGGTTGAGCAATAACAGTATTGGATTTTTTTTGACAAATAGTTTACCTTATTACGTGGGACCTGACATAGCTGGCAAAATGTAAGTGTAAATTATTTGGCCTACCTGTGCCGGGGAAAGGCTACACGCTATGTTATTGTATGTTTTTGTGAACAATCTTATGTTTGGTAAAGGTGTAAAGGTTCTCAAGAGGTGCCCACGTATTGGAAAGTGCAGCATAGGACAGCCCTCTAACAGATGTACTGACGACTCAGTAAAAGTTGTGGATGGCCGTTGGTTGAAGTTGTGGGTGGCCGTTGGCTGCAGGCAGCACAAAATCGGCCGCTGTGATGAAAATAAGTTGAGGCCAATATCCAGTAGTGGACGTCATTAGGCTGAAATGGTGATTATGTATACAAATAACGAGACAGTCAAATATTTGCGTGAAAAGAACATCTAAATTATCAATCTAATATGGCACTTACAAAATAAACGACGTGATAAAAACGTTTGTTAATAGGCAGCGGAATTAAAACAATCTATTATAGATATAAATAACAAAGATAAAAAGTTTCTTGCCCCAATTAACTTTGATTAATGGGACGTTGAAGTGGAAGAAACAACAGAAATTATATTTTGATATAATTCTTATTCTTTATTTAAATATAAAACTTGACGTGTTATTCTTATTACCCACCGGCCCCACCGGCTGTCAGGACGGGTATTGTTTTTCGCGCGTATCTTGTATGTTTGTAAATTTCTTTATTCCCGCGAATCTTCTAAACGGCTGCATGGATTTTGACAATTAGGGTATCGTTAGATTCGTCTAGAAAACCCAAGTGTCCTTAGATAGGTTTTAAGAATAAAAAACTTAAACGGCGGGCTGTTGACGCCAAATTGTAAGAAGTTAAATTTTTTTTTTAACCTAACCTATCTAGTTTGGTATCAAAATAAAGAGAATCAAAAGGAGATTACATATATTCAAAAAGAGATTATACATAATTGAATGGTTACAAATTGTAGTTCTATAATTTTTTTTAACCAAACCTATCGAGTAGAGTATCAAAATAAAGGGAATCAAATGGAGATTACAAATATATACATACGTATGTGATGTATTTAAGTTTAATTAGATATAATAATATTACAATAATTTTACGGTCTTTTTAGTGCGGTGCTCTCTTTTGATTTTCTGCAGTCGGGTTATTATATTTTTTTAATTATATTTACTTATTATATGATTGCGTTTCCCCCCGTACGTCAATATAGATACGGAACCTATCATTATTCAAAAGAGGATAGTTCCCTTGTAGCCACTGCAAACTAAACTACCACATGTTTAAACTTAGCCTGAGCCAGTACAAAATGTGCAGATTTTGCCCAGAGTCAGAGGAAACTGCAATACATGTCCTCTGCTTATGTGGACATCTCATGCACAAAAGAAGTATCCATTTAGGACAGCACCAAGTGCAGCCTTATGAGATACAAAATCTCTCTGCTCAGAAAATCTGGAAGTTCCTAGTTTCTACAGGACTAAACAGAGAACTATAAATAACAAGGGCGCTACAAAAGATCAGTCCTGGTCGAGGTAGTAAAAGGGAATGACGGCTCCAGACCCAATGAATGATAATAATAAATAAAAGTTCCCTTGTAATTATCTATGAGTTTCCTTATAAGTCCATATCCATACCAAGTACGAGTCTTCTATATCGCTTACGTATAGAGAATCGACGTTAAATACGTTCATTGGATGCGTTACGGTTCGTTTTATTGTGACGGCGCACGCGAATGTTCCATGATCCAGTGGGGTCCTTTAAATAGGTTACTAAAACCCTTATTATAAGTATTTTTGTAGGTTATTTATTGTATAGTTATTCTAAAAAGCCTCGGTGGAATAGTGGCAAGTTTAAGCTACTGCTGTTTTGATTATGCTATTTTGATTTTTCAACTGGAATGAAATGAAATTTAGCTTATTCATCTAGGTTACAATGGGGGAAAAAGGTTCTCTTATGAAAGTCACAAGTTACCCGAAGAAATAGTGTCAACAAATTTGCCTAAGATCAGTTCGCTGACAGGGTGGAGCTATGAGATGAACTTGCAAGAAACACACGCCACTTAAAAAAAAAGTTACAATCTTTTGTGAGATACAATTTGGGTAGCACGTAAAGTAAGATATCTGTATAATTCTTCAATTATAAAGTCTGCAGAACCACTTTTTGAACAATATTTCTTACTTAACTGCATTCGTATCTGAATGGCATGTAACTAATATTTAATAACCACGGTTCTGATTTATAATTGAGATAGGAGCTCCCTTGTAACCGTGTCGTTGGCACGAAATGTTTATATTTGTAAAATAGCACGCTAATGGGACCCTTTCCATAGTACTATATGCTTTATTGAAGTTTATTTAAGGTTGCTTTTTCCAATTCATTAGTCAATGGTGCTTACGAAACAGTTTCTATTTGACAAGCGATATCTTGGAAAGTATTGGCAGTAATGAAGTCTGGCAACAGTTACTACGTCTACTATAAATATATTCTGAAGTTTCGGATCACTCATTTCGTACAATTCGTATGAATCATAATATTTTTATAGAAAAATTAAAAAAAAAAATATTTTATCAAATAGTATTATTATCTTTTGAATGAAATTTTATCTTTATTATTATGTATTTATGATAGATATCTTCTGATCAAATATTTTTAAGATTGCAATCTCTCAATATACCTACATTGTGTCTTTGAATTCCAAAAGTAAACCAATTTTTGCCTGATTTTAATTTATATCTTTGAATCATTCGATGAATATTTGTAAAGAAAATTGATATGAAGTTTGTTTCTATTATGACACAATACGCTTAAATATACTTTTTAAAAGTAATATAATATCATTTTATGTTACTTAAATAAAATTAAATATTAAAAAAAAATGATTTTCTAGTATCTTGATGACTGTTCGATCCTCGTGTTGGTTATTTTTTCTGTATTGAAATTCTTCAATTCCCGGTTGTTCTACAGGTTGTAATGATGATGTTAAGGTATTTTTTTCGGTAACAGTATAACTAACTCATCCTGTTATTTTCACTAAATCGAATTCCTTTTTTATCAGGCAATGATCTTTGTAAGTAAGTTAATTGTATGTAATAATCGTTGTAGTAATCGCCCTCTTCATTTTACCGGCCCATTGGAGAGGGCTATGTACTGCAATAATTTCTATCGCCTTGAATAACGATGTTATCATCATCAGCAACCCATTAATGTCCCACTGCTGGGCTCGGGTTATATACAATGTTATATTACAATATTATTCTACCACATTCACACAGCGCCATCTAGTCCCAAAGTAAGCAATTATATTTTCTTGTATGGGTATTTATATATTATATGGGTATTATGGGTACTAAACAACTGATATACTACTTCTATACATTTTTTTTTGTAAATACATACATATTATAGATAAATTACACCTGGTACTGCTGCATAAGGCTGCATAAGGCTACTCGCTTAATCACCTTTTACGACACCCACGGGTTGAGATGAGGCAGTGCCATTATGTATTCTTAATCCATCACTACACGGACCTTAGACCACAAACGCATTTAGCAAATATTAAATTCCCAAACATTCTACAACATATTTAATTAAACTCGCAACCATTTGCCTTTCTGATTTTAATTACTTTCTAACGGCTACAAAAGCTTTTCCTTTCAAATTACTCAAAAGCTCAACCACATTACATTAATTAACATATAAGCGAATACTTTTCACGGGAAATTAAACGCATTTAAAGCGGTCCGCGTTCAACTATTACATATTCATATTAATCAGTTTCTTGGTAATTAAGTTTTATCTAACGTGTTCTAACTTTGTTAGAGTAAGATTAGAATTTAACTTTTAAGCACTGTAAATTGATTTGCAGTTAAACACACCAAAGCACTGATTATCTTAAAGCAATATTGCTCGTTTGGTTTTTTTTTGAAAAAGTTGCTTTATCCCAGCTAAAGCTACCAATAAATTTTAATTTCATCAAGTAAAATTTTGTGTATAAATTTTCATCAAGATCGTTAAATCTGTTTATTTACATAAATTATAATTAGCTTCCGTCCGTTGCTGCGCCTACGTGATATGTCAGTATAAGGAATCAACTCAATTAGGTTTTATTTTTGAACTTGAAAAAATTAATGGTGAAAACCGTATCAAAATATATCGAGTAGTTTTGGAGGAGTTAGCGAATATACCCACAGGCAAACGCAGGAAGTTACTTTGTTTTAACTATTATAACCACTCGAAAGGCTTTCGACTTAGCTTAACAACTTCCATGTATAGTGGCAGCTTGAAACAATGGCTTATGCTGTTAAAACACAGGAAGGCTGTAGAATATAGACTATAAAATGTTTACCAGTCAAGATGATATATTTATCGTGCTTATGGATATTTGCTTGAGAACCCTTAAAATGTGAAATCCCTAACGAGGTTTTCCCAAAGGAGTGCAGTATGGAGTTCTTCACAAAGGAAGTGAACCGGTTTTTTATGGTTCGGTAACGCACTCATGATCAGGCGGGCCACATTTCTATTTGCCACCGTCGTGGTATTAAAAAAAACAACATGGATAAACACCAAGTTTCAATTGAGAAGTTCTTAGTGGCATATTCAATTATCTCAGTAATCTATCCGCCAAAAGTATGCTATAAAACATCCACCGGCCTTAAAACATCGTAACGAATACCTCATACCCGTATACTTGGGGCTTAGTATGAATCTCGACATTCAAATGTTCAGTTTTGATGTCGCTGTCAAATGTTTGAAAGTGATAGCGAACATATCTCTATTTCTTTACACTTGACAGCGACAACAAAACCGAATATTCGAATGTAGAAATTCATAGTAAACCGCCAGGTATTAAAATCATTGATTTATTTTGATTGTCACCGTGGCGCAGTGGTTAAGGTGGTCGCCTCGCCACTACATCGGCGTGCTGGGTGACGTGGGTTCGATTCCCACACGATACAAATATTTGTGTGATTCATAGATATTTGTTTCTAGTCTGGGTGTACTTTGTGTCCGTTAGTTTCATGTTTGTAAAGCTCCCCGCGACACTGGGCTTGTTCCCTAGTGCGGGCGTTGTCTTTAAAAAAAAAAAAAAATATCACGATAACAATTAGTACTTCAATTGATTAGAAACTAATTGACGTCAGCAGCATTGTAATGCACGCAAATGAAACGGTTCTGCTATCTTTGCTTTCAATCAGTGAAATAATATGAAGCTAAAGCTTTGAAGTTACAGTTAAAAAGATTTTAAATAATTTATAAACTACTTGAAGCCGATTTTGGTACGATGTAAAGTTGCAATTTTAAATTGTGTTTTATGGTAAACTTACTATTGGATCGAAATATTCAAAGGTTCGGCGTTTATTATTTTAGAAGCATGCCTCATCATCATTTCAACCCGAATTTTGAATTTTCCCTTTCTCGCAGTGCTCTTTTCTACATAAGGTTACATTCCTTTAGTCGCCACCCACGGGTTGAGATGGGGTAGTGACATTATATGTATTCTTAAAGCGTCATTACACGGTAAGAGTAACCAATAATAAGTTTTAATTCGATTTTTGTAGTAACAAGTTTTTAGATTGGGTTATTACTTATTATATCTCCTCTCTCTCTCCTCTTCAATTCATGTTCAAGTCTTGAAGAGGACTCCAATCTTGTAGTCCTCTTCAAGACAAATCGAATGTGCCCATACTCAATAATATATCATCGTTTTTTAACAGATAGCCATCTTCCAACTCCATCTAGTACAACTTCAAAATATTGCATTGTAATCCAATTTATTTAAGCATGCAAAATTTCATCTCAATCAGTTGAGGATAACTGCTTTAAAATTCAGTTGATAAAGATTTGAACCCGAACGTACATGAATTGCAAGTTAATAAATGCCATAACATTTCAGTCACTTTCTGAGTACGAGAGTATCTTATAAGATAAACAGCAGAATAGATTACCCATTGATATTCGTATCAAGTGTCGTCCTATAACTTCATCTTAATCACTCTTGATGAGTACTATCAGATCACGCCCGAAACAATGTGTATTGTTTGAATAACTATGCTATTAATATACTGAATATCAAATATCCAAGTGGTAAGTGAAACTTAAGATTATGTCAGTAGTAATAGAGTGATGTTGGGTCATATAAAGTTTTAACGCTATCTAGTACAAAATAAGCTAATAATATATATGCTTGTTTAATTGATCTATTAGATAAAATAGAAATATAGATCTGTTGATCTGCTGGGCCTGTTGGTCTAGTGGTTAGTGACCCTGACTGCTAAGCCGGAGGTCGTGGGTTCGATCCCCACCCAGGACCAATCTTTGTGTGATGAGTATTAAGGTTTGTTCTGTGTCTGGGTGTAATTTATCTATAATATGTATGTATTTAAAAAAAAAAAGAATAAGAAAATATGTATTTAAGTAGTATATCAGTTGTTTAGTACCCATAACACAAGCAAATATAATTGCTTAATTTGGGACTAGATGGCGCTGTGTGAGTGTGGTAGAATATTATTATTATTATTATATTATAAAGCTGTAGACTTTGTCTGGTTGAACGCTAGGATCTCAGAAACTACTGTAATTATTTTAGTGTTGAATAGCCCATTCATCGAGGAAGGTTATATGCTATATAAAATCACGGTACCGCCAATGGGAGCTGAGCAGTGGCCAAGTAAAGACTTCAAGTAATAATATATTTCTTTAAGTGTTTCGTTGTATTGTGTATTCATACTTTTTTCTCTACTACTCTAAGGTTTGCTGTCAGAGAACTTAAATACGAGTTATACTCGCCTTTGTACATATTAGTTTATGATTATATGTATCTGTTTCCTTTTCTTTGTGTGCAATAAAGAATAAATAACATTACATATTATTCATAGAAAACACCTAAACACCGAAACAAACATTTGCAGGTCATTTAAATATTTGGTCATACCCGGAGATCGAGCTCGAGATCTCGGCACCGAGACAGAGTTGTTAGATTTTTTACTAAAAGAAAAAAACTAAATTTAACCGTAACATAATAATATGCTTAGCAGCACACCATTTGCCCCGAAAGGGTAAGTAGTGCGTTACCATATTTCATCATCATCATCATCATCCCGGAACGTTTATGGGTTGAAATGATGTAGGCAGTAAACTGGCTATAATACGTAATGCATTATAGCCAGTTTACTACCAAAAGTTCCCAATGTACTCCGTTGAGAGCAAAAACAAATGTACTATTTATTGGATGCTATTTCTATTCCTGTATGAGTAATTATGATATTGTACGATTTACAACATAAGACTAGGTATTTTTTTATCTAATTTATATATTGTATATAGTAGTGATTATTTTATATTGCTGGGTTGATGATGAAAGACTTTTTTAAATATTTTAGACAAGTTGAGATCGTTATATATATCAAGTAATATATAAAGTAATAAAACTTTTATTTGACAACAAAGACCCAATACTAAGTAGAATCTTATTTCTTAAGTGTTAGTAATAATTTTAAAATGAGTCAGTTTGTAATAATTTTGGCTTGGAGTAGATGACATATCGCCTCCCTAAAATCTCGCCCGCGGGACAACTCAGTTTTTTTTAAATTTTATTTTTATACATAATTTTGCTAACAGGTAAATTGCTCAGCAAATTTTATGCTTACACCACGATTTTACAAAATAACTTTTTTAAACACTAAGCTAAAATTTCTACTCATCTCCGATTTAAACAATGTCGTCGGGTTAGTCTGCAGTCTTCGTTAAATTGAAAGTTGACTCCAACTATTGCAGTTAACTGGCTGAGTGCAGTTTCTTAACTGGCTAAGAAATGTTTATGAGGTTTGCTACCTGGATAATGGAGTTGTAGTGGGTACGACTGCTGTACAACAAGTCTCAGGTTCGATTCCCGGGCCAGGCAAAAACTATATTGAGTTTTTCTGCATTGTAATTCTCGATTTTAGCCCGGAGTCTCAAAAAATGCTCAATTAATGGCAATAGGGTCGCCCCCTATTATTTAGGATCATACATAGCTGACGAAATGTGGGTGTATTGCACCTCTGCCTGCCCCTTCGAGAATAAAAGGTAAGTGAAGCCATTTTATAAATGTTTAAACGAAATTAGTTATTATTTTTATTTTTAATACAAAACTACTGGTTACTTGTCATGATATTTTTGATCTAAATAAAGATTAAGTAAACCTGAAAAAAAAGTTTAAAAATAGTAAAAAAAAGGTGATCATTTTAAAAGCCACAACAAAATTTATTACCAAAAACCCATATTTAGACAACCTTACCTTTACCTTTAATTTAACACCCATATGTACCCTATTTAAAGGAATAAAGATTATGATTATACTTACTCACTATACTTACAAATTAATATACCGTTAAAATAAAATGAAAAAATAGTTCAACATTTAAATGGAAAAACGCAAAAATATGCAATCGTATTATCTACAACAAGCAATTTCACTGTCGGCGCAAATATTAAAAAGTCAAAAGTCAATAGCATTTATGTAAATTTTATCAAAACGTGACTTGTTTGACAATTCGCAGTTTAAAGAGAATCACACGTTCACGTAAAGTTCTTAACTTTTATATTTTCCAATTCATTTAATGAGATACCGCTTTTTATGTAAAAATAATGACAGAAAACCACCAATTTATTTTTCTTTGTCAATAATAAATTATAAAAGTTATAATAAATTATACCTGAAAAAAAAAACTTTGTGTCACATTTCATGTAAAAAATGTACATATATATAACCTTTAAAAATAAATATATTTAGTGAACTTCAATCTTCCATAATCCTTAACGACCTATAATATTAAAAAAATAAAAAAAAATGGAAATGGGCTTCAAAAAAAGTTTGCGGAAAAAATTATTAATGCATTTCATACCATCATCCAATCCGAACAAGCCGCTACCATTCCCTTTCACAATTATATTGTACGTGGAACTATCAGACAAAAACTTATCCACTTTTTACATAACAATATTACACACAAGCAAAAACTGTACGCTCTTTACGCACACAAACATAATTCCTTTTTATATGCTCAGAGGAAATTACGAAAGTTGCTCAACCGCGTAGGCGCGCTACGACAGGAGTATACGAGCCGACTGCCGTAGAGCTTTCAATCCGTAGCTACGTAGCTACCAAGCTACAACATCTTATCTGCTTTCTCTTTCCCTCGCGTTTGTTAGAGTATGTCTGTCTCGCTCACTAAATACGGTATCTCAAATAAGAGTAGAAATGTTTGGTGAAGGCTTGAACTAAAATCATTGTTGCCATTTTAACGCTAAGAATTTTTCTTTGTGTGTGACTTTAGTGTTTTGTTCGCGGGAGGTGTGAAAAGGGTTTATGTAAATTGACAATGTAAAAGGGTTTTGTTTGAGGGTATTTTGGTTTTTAATACACGGGTTGCATGGATTGATGACCTCTAAGGCCGGATTAGAACAAAAAATAAAGGTTGTTATTAAATCTTTTAAGAGAATTATGTTTGGCATTATCGTATTTTGCGGTGAGAGAAATTTGGGTCGTTATTTTCTACAGAATATTATTTTATTCGGCGGCCAGACGGCTTGTGGTTAAGAGTGTATTTATTATTTTTGTTTCAGATATTATTATTAATGGAAATGGGCCCAAAAATAAATACGAAAAGGTTTATTTGTTTTTTTTAACAGAAACATGAATTTCCCATTACGTTACAAGTTAAATTGATTGCTATATTATATAGCAAGGTCAGGTAATAGATGGGTGACCGTTTTAGACATTGAAGCTTAAGTATCTCTGCAAATTTTACGTTAAATAACTATCTATTAGTCAAGTTTTCTGAATAGTTAAAATGACATCAGAGCCTGCATAATTAAGAGGTGAAACAAATTTAATCCACAAAGTGAAATCCATATTGCTAGTCGGAATCGAACTCGGACCGCGTGTTTAGCACACCGGTCACTTATCCATTCAGCCAAAATTTTTTTTTTTTTAAAAAGACAACGCCCGCACTAGGGAACAAGCCCTGTGTCGCGGGGAGCTTTACAAACATGAAACTAACGGACACAAAGTACACCCAGACTAGAAACAAATATCTATGAATCACACAAATATTTGTCTCGTGTGGGAATCGAACCCACGTCACCCAGCACGGCGATGTAGTGGCGAGGCGACCACCTTAACCACTGCGCCACGGTGACAGTCGAGACGAAATATTTAAAATAAATATTTTAAATATAAAAAGCTATAAATAAGCTATAAATTTGTCCTTGTACTAGCCATGCTTTAGCTATAATGCACTGCATTGAAGGCTTTAATAAAAAGGCAAAGTTACGCTGTGACCGTGACATGAATATCACAAAGTCAAGATTGTATACAACGTCTTCGCTTTGAATGTACCATCGCGATATTCCTCGAAGGGGTAGGTAGAGATGCATCCCACACATAATTCATTAGATATTATATTCTATACGCTGATGGATGCAGTTTTAAGCTAATTCATTCGGACGAACATTTAGAAAAAAAAATTATACAATGTACAAACAGGATTCCTATATGTTCTATTTGATAAAAACACTGAATATAATGTAAGAAAAACTATTTAAAACTGTAATATTATAAAATTTAATAATGTTATTATTAGGTAGGCTATTATTATAGTTATATTAATGGTAAAAAATCACCGTTATTAATTCAACAAAAATATAATAGTATTATTTTTGTTATAATAATAATAATAATATACGTAACGTTTACTGGTTTAGTTTAATTTGTAAATGGGTATTAATAGGGGGGTCAGTCACCGCAAGGGAAGCCAGTGCTTGTTAATTTGACGATTAGTCAGATGTACCTAACCTGAAAGGGGATGATAAAGCCATTGAAAACAATTCAAGAGACGATCAAATAAATAAATTAATACAAAATTCTTCTCTGCATCACCCTAAGGTTGGCAGGTAGATAATGCCTTTGGCATTAAGCCCACCATTGTACCAACAATGTGCATAAAGTTTTTAAATAAAAAAAAAAAATTATGTTAATAAAGTAAAAACAAAAAAAAATAAAATCTAAGTTTAAACTACAATGCTTTAAATGCACTATGTTAAAAGCTTTAAAAATGTCAAAGTGACGTCTCGACCGTGACATATATAATGACAAAGCCAAGTTTGTGTGTCGCCTTCACTCTCATTCTTAAGGACGCGTTTGCAAATCTGACAAAATGTAACAAAAATATGCAGTTTTTCGGTGCATTTTGCGGCAAAATGAAACTAAATCTAATGTAACTTATAATTACCACAGATAGATTACTCCTTCATCTTCAAATGGTAGCAAGTTTTTGTTTGAAAATTTTCGTTTATAATATTAAAAAAAACTATTTTCGTAGCCTCTTCACATAAAATTGACGATATCGTATTGAGTTTAGGAACATTTTTCTTCCATTTATTAACACAAACTTATTAATTTAAAAATATTTTATGTAAGCAGACATGTTTAACTCAAAATGGTATAAAAAAAAACTATAAAAATGTTACAAATAGTCCCAGAAAAAACATAAAAATTAGAGTTAATTTTTTTCACATTTTAGCTTTAACGCGTGAACCTTATGTCATTTAATTAAAGGTCATTTTTACTGTCTTGATTTATTGCACAAAAAGTAAAGAAATATTAGTCTGCGCTCGGGCGCCGTCGTGAGTGGACACTGTGTCGCTTGTAATCAGCAGCTCGTGTTGAAAAAGATCGCTGTACGAATACAAAATATTTGACAACCTAAACTTGATACTTCACGCATTCTTCAGTGGCACGTACCTAAGGACAAGCAAGGAAGATTTTATTCACAGTTAATATTTTTTGTTTGAAGTAGGGATTATATTCAAAAGTTCGTTTCTGACTTGGAGTGACCTGAAGTTACACTTTGAAGACTGCTACTGGAACTTATTAACGAGCAGAGCTAGGTGTGCCGAGTTTGATCTGGTTTTGTTAGTTATGTTGAGATCTTACCTCCGGGCTAGATGGAGTGAGTTGAAGGTGTATTTGAAAGATTGCTACTGGAACTAATGAATGAATAGAGCTAGGTGTGCCGAGTTTGGGCTCGTTTTGTTAGTTATGTTGAGATCTTACCTCCGGACTTGATGGAGTGAACTGAAGGTATACTTCAAAGATTGCTACTGGAAGTAATGAATGAATAGACCGACCGTCGACTGTCACCGTGGCGCAGTGGTTAAGGTGGTCGCCTCGCCACTACATCGCCGTGCTGGGTGACGTGGGTTCGATTCCCACACGAGACAAATATTTGTGTGATTCATAGATATTTGTTTCTAGTCTGGGTGTACTTTGTGTCCGTTAGTTTCATGTTTGTAAAGCTCCCCGCGACACAGGGCTAGTTCCCTAGTGCGGGCGTTGTCTTTAAAAAAAAAAAAAAAAAAAAAATACAAAAATCAAACAAAAAAAAAAAAAAAAAAAAAAAAAAAAAAAAAAAAATAGGGCTAGGTATGCCGAGTTTGGGCTTGTTTTGTTAGTTATGTTGAGATCTTACCTCCGGACTTGATGGAGTGAACTGAAGGTATACTTCAAAGATTGCTACTGGAAGTAATGAATGAATAGGGCTAGGTATGCCGAGTTTGGGCTTGTTTTGTTAGTTATGTTGAGATCTTACCTCCGGACTTGATGGAGTGAACTGAAGGTATACTTCAAAGATTGCTACTGGACCTAATGAATGAATAGAGCTAGGTGTGCCGAGTTTGGGCTCATTTTGTTAGTTATGTTGAGATCTTACCTCCGGACTAGATGGAGTGAGCTGAAGGTATACTTCAAAGGTTGCTACTTACTGGAACTAATGAATGAATAGAGCTAGGTGTGCCGAGTATGGGCTTGGTTTTTTTTTTTTTTTTTTTTTTTTTTTTTTTTTTTTTTTTTTTAAATTAAAGGTCTTAACATAACTAACAAAACAAGTACCTAGCCCTATTCATACATTACTTCCAGTAGCAATCTTTGAAGTATACCTTCAGCTCACTCCATCAAGTCAGTAGGGAAGATCTCAACATAACTAACAAAATAAGCCCAAACTCGGCACACCTAGCTCTATTTATTCATTAGTTCCAGTAGCACTCTTTCGTTTATACTTATAAACGCTACATAAATCAAAAAAATATTTTTTTTAATTTCTGTCCATCTGTTTATCTGTTTGTTCCGGCTTATCTCTCGAACGGCTGGACCGATTTTGACTGGACTTCAATGGTAGATAGCTGATCTTATAAGGAGTAACTTAAGCTTACTTTTATTTTAGAAAAAAATAGGGCTTCTCTAAAAAAATAAAACCAGCCAAATTTTGATAAATTCCACGCGGACGAAGTCGCCGGTAACAGCTAGTATATATATATTCTTCTATCTCCTTCGTCCATCTGTGTATTTGTTACCTTTTACTTTCCCCGACAATGTTCAGGATTTATGTATAGGTAGGTACAATCATACTGAATACAACGTATAGCAAGTAATAAAAAAGTCAAGGCGTATTTATTAAATTATGAAACTGTCTCCAATAGTCCGTCGCGCTCGACTGCCTGCAGTGTATTGTGTTTGAGTAAATGTAAAGTGTTTGGATAAATTTATACATAGGTAAGTAATGCGTTTACATCGCTGGAACCAAACAGGTTCTGATTCGCCATCTATGTAATAGTGACTATTATTATTTATTTATTGATCCAGTCTGTTGATTGGGCGACCGTTGTGATTACTTTCTTTTCACACGTATAAATATTGTAAATACATAGGTACTACCTTGGCAAGTACTTGCTTATCAACCAAACACTGTAAATAAGTAAATGGTATCTACTTTTATAAACATTTCACATTACAAACTTTTTGGTAAAACAAATCAACGTTAGCTGAAAAAAATACATTGCTAAAAATTAAATAAAAGACGGCTAAAGTATCAAGTCATGTCAGTTAACTCATAATTTCGCCGCTTCGCGCTTGTCGCTGGGTGTGTGAGCCGTGCACGTGTAGTAGTAAGACTCAATACCTAGACTTGAAGCGCGTCAAATCGTAAATGCGTCCTTAATCCAAAGCGAAGGAGTTCAGGAGAAAAGAATTGTCTTGTAACACACGTGGTTGAATGCAACGGGAATGTTGTTAAAAAAAATATGTTTAGGTAAAAATTCATAGAACAATACATAGATGGAGCTTGACAAATTACGTCAGAGCTTAAAAGGCGATGTTAAGATTTTCCGCCAGTGAATGACCCCAAATCAATTTTGACAAATAAACGAGATCTAGAAGAAGTTCAGAAGCTTGTGTTTAATTTTATCATAATAGAGGTCACTGAGTAGTGTCAGTGCGGAGTGCAGTGCGTTATTGCTCAACCAGACGGCTGGATCTTGTTCAAATGTGTTGGATGAATGATTAACTAAACGGAAAGTTTATTTGTAACTTTTGCTTTGAAAGGGATAATCTTTTGGATGTTTTGATATAGGAAGTATCTTCGTAGGAATTTCTACTAATGCAAAAAAAATACACAATTAAGTAGATGAAATTAATTAAATAAAATGACTAACTATTATACTATCATTTCATTATTAAAACTATATAAACAATTTATTATTTGACTGCCTGTTGGTCTCGTGGTTAGTGACACTGACTGCTAAGCCGGAGGTCGTGGGTTCGATCCCCATCCAGGACAAATCTTTGTGTGATGAGCATCAAGGTTTGTTCCGTGTCTGGGTGTAATTTATCTATAATATGTATGTATTTACAAAAAAAAAAGTATATAAGTATTATATCAGTTGTTTAGTACCCATATCACAAGCAAATATAATTGCTTAATTTGAAACTAGATGGCGCTGTCTGAATGAGGCAAAATATTATAAAATATTATATTAACAAAAAAAAAAAGAAACTAAAATGTTAAATTAAACTATAGGTATTAAAATTGCATTTCCTATTTTTTATTTCACAGATGTCTTAAAATATTGACCAGGTCTTTAAAACCTTGATATGGTAAGGCCAAACTTGCACTTATGTATTTCTAACAATTTTTGAATGGGTTTTCTTTTCAACCACTGCTCAGCTCCTATTGGCTGTAGCGTGATGTTATATAGCTTATATTCTTCCTCGATAAATGGTCTATCCAACACTAAAATAATTTTTCAAATCGGACCAGTAGTTCCTGAGATACTAGCGTTCAAACAAACAAACTTTACAGTTTTATAATATTTTATAGTTTAGCTAAAATACAACTTCTTTTCCGTTCTCTAATACATAGTTGGTACCAAGTGATGATCCCAAATACCATACTTCTTGACGAAAACAAATTAAAGTTTGATTGCTCATTATTACTATTATTATTTTCTCATATCCAAATTTTATTGAATTTGATTTAGTATGGTGTTTTGGTTCTGTACTTTCTGTGATATTTCAAACTGTAACCAATTAAAATTGTAACAACTATGGCGATTGAAAAGAGTGGCCTGAGTTTCTTGCCAAGTTCTTCTCAGAGCTCAACCTTGTCAGTGAACTGGCTGTAGGCAAATTTACTGACACTTTTTCTGGCTTTTTATGACGTTCATAAGTATCATGTATGTGATCCAAATGAAATAAAAAGATTTGACTTTGACTTTGACAACTTCCTTATAATGTCTTGAACCCTTATAAACAACACAAGATGCACTAAAATCACATATTTAAGTAAAACTGGCTCTCACGTTAATATTTAGTTGAAGTTGTCTGTTTAACGAGCGCAATACAAACCTTAGAGACGGCTCCCTGTTATCGCTTGGGATTACATGGAAAAGTCTAGATGCCTTATATCTAGACATTATACTAAGACTCAGATTTTCGTTTCATTTTGAAATGGAAAGCCATTGTATGAAATTGCAAATAGTTATTTAGGTATAGTCGATCGATTACTTATTATACGACCATTTCATTATTAAAATTATATAAACAATTAATTTATTTGACTGGCCTGTTGGTCTAGTGGTTAGTGACCCTGATTACTAAGCCGGAGGTCGTGGGTTCGATCCCCACCCAGGACAAATCTTGATGTGATAATAATTAAATAATATTAGATCAGAAAATTCTTTTATTATCAGTATTAAATTATAAAAAAAGATAATTGGACTTATCAATCAAAAAATATAATTCAGAAGCTGTCTTCTATTTAATGAAGTTAAGTAGAAAACTTAAGGACAAAATTAGAATAAAATAATTAGGAAAGTCCCTTCTGTAATTTATTACGACGCTACTCACGTTCAAGAGCTACGGAACCACTCAGTGGCGATTCGAAGTAATTTATGGAATATAAAATGAATTCGAATCGTTTTCAATACGAAGCCTATTTTTCATAATTTTAATATGAGTATACTCTACTCATTAGAAATTATATACTCAAAATTTGTCTCATGACTGGCCTGTTGGTCTAGTGGTTAGTGACCCTGACTGCTAAGCTGCAGGTCGTGGGTTCGATCCCCACCCAGTCCAAATCTTTGTGTGATGAGCATAAAGGTTTGTTCTGTGTCTGGGTGTAATTTATCTATAATACGTATGTATTTACAAAAAAAAAATGTATTTAAGTAGTGTATCAGTTGTTTAGTACTCATAACACAAGCAAATATAATTGCTTACTTTGGGACTATATGGCACTGTGTGAATGTGGTAAAAACAAAACAAAAACAAACAATATACTCAAAATGTTAATGAGAAATCCTAATACTAGACCTGTTGATAAGTGGTTACCGCCGCTCATGGACGTTGCTAATGCTAGGGGCACAGCCAAGGCACTGCCTACCTAGAGAGGATAGCTCTCTTTAAAACTTGTTTGAATTAGGACATGTAGCGCTTAGGAAACAAAGCTGCAGAAAGTACACCCTATTGGCGAGAAATGATCTCTGAAACTTTACCGTGTTAGACGATATCGGCTCCAGCTAGTGTGGGTGAAATCTACAGCGGCGTCAAGTGGTTTTTTCACAATGCCTGATCGTAAAATTTTTCGAATCTTAGTACGACGTATTTTACGGCTTCAGTTATTTAATGTTACAAAATAGTCTACCTTATAGAGAATTCAAAACTGATTAATTTAAGATTTGTTCCTACAACCATCTATTTTTTTAACATTACGTTTTTTAAGTTTAATTAAACTGACATTTCCATCCGAAAATTTTCCAACAGCTTAGAATCAGGGGGCTGGTCGGAAACGAACTCAAACCGCGTGGGTGCCGGTCACTTATCCTTTCAGCCACCATCGCTTTTTTTAAACGACTTCAAAAAAGGAGGAGGTTATATGTTCGACTGTATGTATTTTTTTTTTTTTTTATGTATGTTCAACGATTACTCGGAGATGCCTGAACCGATTTAAAAAATTCTTTTTTTGTTTGAAAGGGTATACTTCCGAATTGGTCCCCTATTCATCACATCAAGTTCTGATGATGGAATCTCAGGGAAATCGAAGGCAACCCTCAAATTTTATAGGCACATGTTACGTTTTTCATATATTTTTTAAAGTTATTCAAGTATTTACGTCTGATAGTCAACATCTCATGTTGATGAGCTGGTGATGGAAGGTATAACTCCTTAACTGTTAGGAGTTGGAGGATAATTCTTTCGACATTATAGGTTCTTATAAACCAATAGTTGTATTCTTGTAGATTATTTAGGTGAGCTGATACTGGAAGGTATAACTCCTTAACTATTAGGAGTTGGAGGATAATTCTTTCAATATTAAAGGTACTTATAAACCTATAGTTGTATTCTTGTAGGTTATTCAGGTGAGCTGTCAGTGGAAGGTATAACTCCTTGACTCTTAGGAGTTGGAGGTTAATTCTTTCGACATTATAGGTACTTATAAACCTATAGTTGTATTCTTGTAGGTTATTCAGGTGAGCTGTCACTGGAAGGTATAACTCCTTAACTTTTAGGAGTTGGAGGATAATTCTTTCAACATTATAAGTACTTATAAACCTATAGTTGTATTCTTGTAGGTTATTTAGGTGAGCTGTCACTGGAAGGGAAACTTCTTAATGTTTAGGAGTAAGAAGATGATTTCTTTAAATATCACATCCATGTATAAACCTTAAGTTGTGTTATTTCAAGTGTCTGAGGTGAGAGCTCTTGATGGAAGATAAAGTTGTATAATTCAAAGGAATTCTTAGATGATATTTTAAGTTTTCGATATAGTATCTAACCTGCATTGTATACCTATACTTGTTACCTGTCGCATTTTATAGGAAAAAGAAAGACATAAAAAGCTGAGAGTTTTGAGATTCCTCTATTCTACAATCAGGTTGTGTTGTTAAAATATTTAAATAGACGTTCCCTTCTATCGAAGATTCTTTATTTCGGTTTTCCGTCTTAGTTTGCCAGCCAGTATTATTAAATCTGCTAGATAAAAAGTACACTAAAAATGGAAAAATAAACTATTTTTAACAAAAAAATATTAAAACGACTTCAAATCAGTACTAAAAAGCGAAAAATAAACTGAATTAGATATTTAATTCCAAGCTAAAAAATACCTACCTACCTGTTTAAAGTATAATACTCTATTACTTATCTGTTTGAAGTCGGTGCCAGCCTAATGAGGTTGTATCACTCAGTTTGAGCCGTCCACTAGGTACACGCAAGTGCGAGGTGGTGTGAAGTAGCGAGCGAGCGACGAGTGACGAGCGGTAACAGATGTACGTACTAAGTAGTACGTAGCTTAACAAACTTTTTAGGCTTGGCACCGACTTCAAACAGATTAGTAATAGAGTATTATACTTTAAACAGGTAGGTAGGTATTTTTTAGCTTGGAATTAAATATCTAATTCAGTTTATTTTTCGCTTTTTAGTACTGATTTGAAGTCGTTTTAATATTTTTTTGTTAAAAATAGTTTTTGTATAAGTAGAATGTATGATGAAAAGAATGTATGAATAAGTATTGACACAGTTATATTCAAAGCACATGAATATCATTTGGGCCATATCCTGTATTATTACAATGTCACCTTTTCTGCAATGCCTTAGTCATTGACTCTTGTCAGCTATTCAAGCTTTTGTCTAAGGCTGGCTTTTATAAAAGAAATGCAACGTGGCATGACATGTAATAATGTAATTCGTGCGTCAACTGTCGTCGACGTCACGCCAGCTGTGTGACATGTCTAATACATTTCAGTACATTACAAAATCTTCACAACCCGTTCGCTTTTGTGGACCTCGAAATGTTGACACTTTGTTTATTTTGATATAGTTGTCAAATATTTAAGTTTTCATACATTTGAAAGTGATGTTGAAACTGAATAAGCTTAATGACGTGATTTAGATTAAGCCCTTAGCCACGCTGTGTGACGTATATGCACAATAGGATTTTTGATTATCCTTACTAATTTATTAAATGCAAAAGTAACTCTGCATATTTGGTACATAGAGATAGTCTAGTAATTACTACGGATATAGGCTAAATCTTACCAACATAACACGCAAGTGAAACCTTCCACGAGAGGTTTCACTTGCGTGTGCGTGCTAGTGCAGAAAAAAAAATACTAATAAACTTGGTACGGAGTCCCTCAGGGACATATTCGAATATCCATTGAAATAAAATATAAAAATAGGAACTTCTGTAACCTTATTCGGAATGAGACCCTTATCATTCGAAGTGTCTGTCACTGTCTATTTACTCATGTAGATTATACGTAAAAAATCGGCGACGAATGACTTGCGGGATTGCTGGAATTTGTAAGTGCTGACTTTGATGGGTTTAGTGTACTTCTAATGTGGTTGTAATGGATTTGAAGAGGTTAGTTTTAGGAATGCTTTTAACACAACCAGCACAAATTGCGAAGGTTGGGCAAATAGTAAGGGAATGGAGCGATTTAGGGCCATAGCACACACACCATTTTTAGTAACCGTGACGGGGATTTTGCGACTGCATTGATGCTGCATCGTGTTTTAATTTGGTGACGCGTATCTTGTATTAAAATCGTCTGTTTTAAATTAGTTTTTTTTTTCTAAATCACCGATAGCTGACGCTAAAGACTAGTCTGCGGGAACCCTTAAAGAGTATACCTAATTATACTCGACTTATGGGGCAACCACGTGGTACTGAAAACTGGGGTTGTTGTTACAATAAGAGAGCTAATCATTATCAACTTAAAGTATATATTTTCTTAATTAATTTCCCGCTAGTAATCCGAAATAATCTGTTAATAAACAATTGGTTATTCACAAAACAAACTTTGCTATTTGGCCTAAGTAATAAAGTACATAATAGAATAGTTACACAAACGTTAATATTTTCGGATACCGACAAACTCCAACAACGGAAGTCAAACTTTCGTCAGGTTGTTTGAATAAAATATTTACTTTTTCAAACAATTTTCATAGGTAAGTACTATTTTCTTTTACAATACTATTTACAGAATAAATTCAAAGATTAGATAATATATACAGGAGGATGCACCAGTGGGTCACTACGGCTGAGAACTAAACGTCAAACAAAATAAGGTATTTAGACCTAATGAAATAGAATAGAAATAGAAATAGAAAACATTTATTTGGTACAAACACAAGACATACTAAATAACAAATATATAGAAAAAACAGATACAAAACAAACAACAATCCCGTGTCTGTACCAAATAGGCACCATTTCAGCATAATGCCGAGCACAAGTGCCCGGCGCTGATTTTCAAATGGGCCTATTTGGTGTGACGAACGGATGCTTATCCTAAATTAAAAAAAATAACAAAAATAAAACAATATGTGTGCCTCGATACAAAAAAAAAATATAAATAAAATAACATAAATATTACATAGATAAGAACCAAACGTATATACTAATTTTAATCTGTGACAATAGAAACGTCATAACTGTCACTTGTCAAAAGTAACAAATATCAAAGACAATAAAATTAATTATGACAAAACTACACAAAAAAGAACATGGACGGAAAGGACGCTAAACTTAATCTACAACAGACTATTTTCTAACATAAGTAATAAATGCAAGCTTTAATTTAAATTAAATACATACACTTGTGAAAAAGTGAGTGTGGTGTGGTGTTTATAAATAATTGTGTAACGATGATAAAAAACGGAGCACATAAACTACACAAGCAAAGACGCTAAGGACAGAAACATGTTGCATCTATGTTTATAAAGAATTTTTACTCAAGTAAAGCTGCTGTGTTATAGGTAAGTTATTTTTATTTATTATTGCAATTGTTGATGTAGCAAATGGTTTTTATAAGACTTATTAAAACTATGTAACGTTTTCAGAGAGCGCAATGGTGGTGGAAGATCATTCCAACAACGGCTGGCTGCAAACCTAAAACTCCCACGAAATGCAGCAGACGAATGTTGGGGAGTAATCAACAAGTAATTGGATGCCCTAGTCTTGTATTTATTACAATCTCTAGACCAGGTCAGCTTGTTATACAGATATTTAGGGCGCTGATTCAGTACAACATCAAATGAAATGAAATGAAATGAAATGAAATGAAATGAATGAAATGAAATCTCGTTTATTCATCTAGGTTACAAGGTAACACTTATGAAAGTCACAAGAATGTAACAGGTTATCCGAAAAGTAGTGTCAGCAAATTTGCCTACGACCAGTTCGCTGACGGGGTGGAGCTATGAGAAGAACTGGCAAGAAACTCACGCCACTCTTTTTAAAAAAAATGGATAGTTACAATCTTTTGTAATTTACAATTTGAGTAGCGTGTAAAGTGATGCAGCAGAGCACCACACCGTTAGATTAAAGAGTTAAAATGAATGTTTACAAAATAAATAATAAACAAAAAATAAAAAATTAGGCTATGCGGTTGCATCACTTTACACATTGCTAAGCAGCCGTTAGGGGCAGTCTGTGAATAAAAATATAGTTTTAATTTTGTAAAAACATAATAAAAAATAAAAAAACTGTTATTAAAAAAAATAAAGGAAATGCACGAGAAAACTGATATAAATATTCACAACGTGCCCCCACGTCACAAGTGTCATTCTACACAAACAAGATATATCAAATCAATAATAACATTATTCCCAAGACATTTTATCATCTAAAAACTCATTAATTGTATAATACCCCTTACGAATAAGATGATCTTTAACAATGGTTTTGAATTTGAGTAAGGGTAAATTCATAATGTCTTCGGGAATTTTGTTATAAAATCGTACACCGAGTCCCTCAAAAGAATTATGAACCTTATGTAAACGATGATATGTGCCTACTAACTTATGTTTACTTCTAGTGTTAACGCAATGAATGTCACTATTCTTGGTATATAGATGAATATTTTGTTTGACTAACATAATATTTGCAAATATATATTGGGACGCAGTTGTCAGAATACCTATTTCTTTGAATCGTTCTCTCAGGGAAACTCGTGAACCTAAGTTATAAATAGAGCGAATGGCTCGTTTTTGAAGAATGAATATTGTTTCAATATCAGCAGCCTTGCCCCAAAGCAAAATACCATAGGACATGACGCTGTGAAAATAACTAAAATAAACTAATCTCGCGGTTTCCACATCAGTAAGTTGTCGTACTTTTCTGACTGCAAAAGCCGCAGAGCTAAGTTTACCTGCGAGACACGATATATGGGCTCCCCACTGAAGTTTACAATCTAAAGTTATACCCAAAAAAACTGTTTTGTCAACAAGGGTGAGAGTTTCATTGCTTAAATTAAGATTAATACTAGTACTTTTAACATTTGGCATTGTAAATCTGACACATTTTGTTTTTTTGGAGTTTAGCAATAGATTGTTTGCCGTAAACCAGTCCAGGACTTTCGCTAGAGAACCATTTACATCGTCAAAATTTGTTACTTTACGATCAACTTTGAAAATAAGAGACGTATCATCTGCAAATAGTACTATGTCGCAAAAATGCTGTACGTAGAATGGCAAGTCATTAATATAAATCAAAAATAGAAAAGGACCAAGAATTGAGCCCTGAGGGACGCCCATTTCTACAGGCAGTCCTGAAGACCTATTTCCTTTAATATCAACGCATTGTACCCTATCTCTTAGGTAAGAGGCAACAAGACCAAGTGCAGCGTCCCTAATGCCATAGTGACTGAGTTTTCGCAAAAGTGTATTATGCTGAACACAGTCGAATGCTTTCGAAAGATCGCAGAAGACACCAATGGCATCCATCGAATTCTCCCAGGCGTTAAAAATATGTTTTAATAGAGTAACACCTGCATCTACAGTAGAGCGACCCCTTGTGAAACCATATTGCTCACTGTGTAATAGTTTATTTAAATGAAAGTGACTCTCTAATTGCTGCAATATGATTTTTTCAAACACTTTACTAATAGCTGGCAATATGGAAATTGGTCTAAAGTTAGTAGGGTCACTCTTAGATCCATTTTTAAACAAAGGTATAACTTTACTATGTTTCATTAGACCAGGAAACTTACCTGTATCTACACATCTGTTAAAAATTGCAGCTAGGTATGGCGCTATATCAAAAATTATATTTTCAACTAACTTGACTGAAATACCCCATAGATCACCAGTTCTTTTTGAATTGAGCGACTTGAATGTTTTTATTATGTCGCTGGGGTCAGTATATTTAAAACTAAAAATGACACTACATTCTGCCGTGTTGCTCCTAACCAAGAGTTCAGCTTTAACCGGGCAAGAATCTAAGGAGCTGGTTGTGTTTACCGGTATGTTAACAAAAAAGTTATTAAATACTTCAGCTATATCTATATTATTCGAGATAATGTTATTATTAATGTTTAATTGGATATTATTATCTCGTTGTTTAGTCCGACCAGTTTCACTATTAATTATATTCCAAGTAGTTTTAATTTTATTGTCGGACTGTTTAATCTTATTACTTAAATATAAGGACTTGGCGGCAACACAAGTCTTTTTAAAAGTTTTAGAATAATTTCTAACATATTCAACAAAAGTAGGATCAAAATTATAACGTTTCATACCGTAAAGTTCATACAACTTAGCTCTACTTTTGTATATTCCGGATGTTGCCCAATCACAGAACTGAATTTTAGTACATTTATTGAATGTTTTAACTTTAAAAATATTTTTAAATTGCAATTCTATAATACTAAACAAAGACGCGTATAGGTCGTCTGGACTATCCTGGCTAAACTCAATGTTGGTGAGGTCATCAGCAATACTATCACTAAAAAGTTTTAGGCGAGCAGAGGTCATTGGCCTACATGTGATCTTATCCACTTTAGTGGTTGTGCCTAAAGGGAATATTGCTTTTTGTCCATAGTGATCAGATGTTAAGTCACTTATGATAACACTATCCAAGCATTGACAGTTGCAAAATATGTTGTCTAAACATGTAGCAGAATGTGATGTAATTCTAGTGGGTGCAGAGAATAAAAAATCTAAATCGAAGGACTTGTATAAGCTAATTAATCTAGTACTAGTCTGTGATTGCTCTAATAAATTTACGTTAAAATCACCGCATACTATAATATCTCTCTTACTGCTAATTAGGCGTTTCAAAACATCTTCCATAACTGATTCAAATAAACTGAAATCACTCTGTGGTGGTCGGTATACGCAAACTATAATATAATGATCAATCTCTACACAAGATAGTTCGATAGTGCGCTCGATAGAAAGATTCACTATGTCATTACGAACTTTAGAATTTAAATTATTACATACATATATGAGAGAACCACCATGGATAGCAGTCTTTCTTACGAATGCACTAGCGACTGTATAAAATTCATTGTTAAATAATGATAACTGACTATCCTTTAACCAATGCTCAGTTAAACACAAAACCTGAATATTGTGTTTCTTCAAAAATAAATCTACCTCTAAGTCTTTGCTGAATAGGCCCTGAATATTCTGATGAACTAAATTGAATGTATGCCTATCCTTTGTCACACCTATTAGTTTAAACTAACAGATGTATCTAAACTAGTGGTTGACCTATCACTACTATGTCCTACCAAGTCCTTCAATACCCTACTGGTACCTGTGTCCGTAAAAACCTTCAATACCCTACTAGTACCTATGTCACCAAATAAATTGTATGCTAACAATTTAGCAATAAGTCGCTTAAAATAAATAGAAAGATAAAGAGTATCTTTTGTTAAATAAAAATTATTACTAATAAAAATATTAGTGTCAAAAAATAATATATAATCGTTATATCGACATGTACTGTTATAAAGTAATAAATTCAATTTCCCTATGTGTCTATTCTGTTGCTCGGTTAGTGCATATGAATATGGCAAAGCACAAGTAATAAATCTACATCCTATTCTATTATGAAGCATAACCATAACTTCAGTTAAATCTAATATGTCTCTTTTGGTGACTGAGAAGCAATCACCATACATAAAAACTACTGTTGAATTAGAATCTAGTAGTGAACTATTCTTTAAATTATTAACTAAAGTACTGAATTTAACTCCTGGGTAGCAATAGTTTGTAATAGGGCACTCAGTGTAGCTATTCATTATCTTACCTAAGCCCGATCCGATCAGGTCAGAAAAAATCAAAACTTTTTTATTAGGAATTAATTTTACAGGTAAATCTGGCTCAAGAGAAGTTGGACAGCAGTCAGTTAAGTTGTTGGAATAATAATGAACCCCACTTGGACTACTGAGTGGATTTGATTGTGTAGTCAGTGATGTCAGAGTATCAGGTGTTGTTGTTGATGAACACATTGAGCATTAAATAAACATTAATGAAGCTAAATGCATGCTCTATCAACAAAAAAGTATCAATTATGTTTTTCTCCTGTAATAAACTAGGAATGATTGAATGTGTACCAGACTTTATTTGTTTCTCGACAGGTCGGCGTTAATTGAAAACGTCCTTGTTAACTGCGAATGACGCTTATAGGTACTCCAATTGACCCTATAAAGGAAATAGCCGGATAAATAAATAATTTCATATATTTTGTCCTCATTTATTTGAAGTGCTCTTTCGTAATGGGTCCCTTGTATTCCTTGATTGTACAGTCATTCACCACTAATACATTTAGTTAATAAATTTATTTTTTCTTAAATCAAACCTACGTCTTTTGGTGCGGTGGGCAATTTTTCTGGAGAGGCTACCTAACCGCTAAGCCATGGCGCAGAATATAACATGGAGGTTAGTCGCCTCGAGGGAAGCCAATGTTCATCAAGCTGGTCTAAGCTGGTCAGTCAGATGTACTTTAACTGGCAAAGGTGGGTAAATTCTGGCACGTCTAATATGGCACAAGGTTATTAATAACAGAAGGTAATCTCATGTATTGGCTGGCCTGTTGGTCTAGTGGTTAGCGACCCGTCAGGGTCACTAACCACTAGACCACACCGCAGTCATGCTAAGCCGGAGGTCGTGGGTTCGATTCCCACCCAGGACAAATCTTTGTGTGATGAGCATAAAGGTTTGTTCTGTGTCTGGGTGTAATTTATCTATAATATGTATGTATTTATAAAAAAAAAATGTATTTAAGTAGTATATCAGTTGTTTAGTACCCATAACACAAGCAAATATAATTGCTTAATTTGGGACTAGATGGCGCTGTGTGAATGTGGTAGAATAGTATTATTATTATATTTTTATGTATGTATTTCACTTTTCTTACTTACGCTCGACGGTCGCGCTAGCTAGGGTTGAGCCGGTGGGCGACGCCGCGTCAACGCTTATCTACCTACCTACTACGTACACAGAACAGTAGGCAGGTAAAAATATTATTTTTATATTATATTATTGTATACTGTGCCACATAAAGCACCGAGATATAGTGTCCGTGAGCGATGTCTGCGTTGTTTGAGCGCGCTTTATAACTTGCATTCTGTACTTCATATTCTGTGGCCACGGTGACAATTATTTTCGTCTGTCTGTAACTGAATACATATTATATGAACGCTGAATACAATACAGTTGTCTATTAGTTGAGATTAATGCCCAAAGGTTCATTTATATGAAGAGAGTTTCTCGTACGTTTAGGACGAAAAACTCGAATGCGATTATCATATGTGATAATATCCTTCACACGTTTACATGAAACCAAAAATTCGCCTACAAATATGTCATATTCTACGTCAAGTATTTAATGACAAGGCTAGTTTCTCGCCTTGAATGTACAATTTTATTATCGTATGTTTGGTCATGATGACATTTTTTTATACTCGCATACGATAAACGTGCGTTCTAGGTAAGAAAGTCAGCTCGTGTAAATGACACTTAAGACTTTTTAGCACAGCCATTTTATTTTGATAGGCTGTTTGACCTATCTATGTCCATGAGTCTTGAACTTCTAAAATAAAATTGATGTGTAAGGTCACAGAACGTCTTACAATATATTATAATAATTCTCGGATAAAAACAGCTGAAAGAAATAACTACCCCCAAGTATATTTCGCAAATCTTCACAAGATTAGAACAAAAGTCATTATTTACGGAACAGTAAGAAAAAGTAATTTTCTAAATGTGTTTCAGCAAGAATTTTGGTGTGTCGAGAACTTGGAGACAAAAATTAACAAATATTATAAATTACTTTCTCCAGAAATAAAAATTGTTGGTCTAGTGGTTAGTGACCCTGACTGCTAAGCCGGAGGTCGTGGGTTCGATCCCCACCCAGGACAAATCTTTGTGTGATGAGCATAAAGGTTTGTTCTGTGTCTGGGTGTAATTTAACTATAATATGTATGTATTTACAGAAAAAAAAATTAAGTACTGAATCAGTTGTTTAGTACCCATAATACAAGCAAATGTAATTGCTTACTTTGGGACTAAATGGCGCTGTGTAAATATGGTAGAATATTAATATCATTATATTAAAGGTATCATTTTTGAAAAGTACAAACAAGTTTTTACAAAAACAAAAACATAGGGCTTGAGTTATATAAGCGCTTTACTACTATGTAGTCAAACGCTTTCAAATTAGCAATTTAACTGAAATCAGTTTGCCATTAGTTGAACATTATACGAAGCAATAATAAAGTAGTTTTTGAAGACCATTACTACACGTGGATATAACCACATCCACCTTATACTGTTGTTAGTTATTATTCAAGGGCAGGATTTAGATAAATCTTTTAGTAGGAGTTTGGACGTGAGATCGTTGCTTCAGGACACTAAAATACAATAACTACTTTTACATCATTTTCTTATTTTATTTAAATTAAAAAAATAAATATAAAATGATTATTTTTATATGGATATTTATTTTTATTAACATACTTATGTTGTTATAGTATATATATGATAGGTATTTATTATATAAATTCAACCTAGATTCTTTAAATTACTCTCTTCTACTTGCACCTACCATGCTCTTCTCTGCATCACCCTAAGGTTGGCTGGTAGACAATGCCTTTGGCATTAATCCCTCCTTTGTACTATATTGTGCATAAAGTTTAAATAAATAAATAAATAAAAGTGAGGACAATGCTCGGCAGCCACCTCAGTCAGCCCGTGACCACGATCGGTGCAATTCGATCGAAACGTCGGGCAAATAAATAAGGTATTTACTATTCCCGTATAATACGTGACATAGACCCGTTTTATGATAATTTTTTTCTTTGTCTTTTACGAAAAACGATGGCCGAACGGAAAAGTGGAATGGAATTTAAATGCACTATTTATTTGACTTACCATCTGCTAACGGTAAAGGAGAATATCTTATGGAAAGCCACATAAACTAGAAGGAATTTAAAGGGTATGAATGATCGCTCTAACCCGCAAAAGGACAGCGTGTGTAGATTATGGCCTCAAGTCTCTTAGCTTGCTTGTCGACAACTTTAGTTCTCCTGCGGATCAATAGATTAGCTATTCAAAACTAAAAAACTATTAAAACTGGTTCAGTAGTTCGCGAGATTAGCGCGTTCAACTAAGTAAACAAAAAAACAAACTGTTTAGATTTATAATATTAGTGTATACGAGTATATGAACTGAATCAAACACCCTTACAAACAGACGCCTCATTACGGCATCTTTCAGCAGTAAAAGTAACTACAGAGGTTCTAATTGCTGACTGCTATTAAATCGTTAACATGAGGTAGCTAAACTATGACGCAGACACGAATCTGGACCGCTGATTCTGCGGACCGTATGTTACGGTACATAACCGTAAATCCTCGGAATTTACGGCCAACTTCCTACAACCGGCGTTTATGATAATGTACCGAAATCGCTTGTCTGGCTATTTGAGGGTTTTGTAGATGTACTTCTTAGGGTTTAATGTATGACAACAGACGGAATGAGTCAATGACACAAGACTGAATGAATCTCTAGAGTCAATGGCCTTGTAAAAGAAGATCTCATAAAAGATGTGCTTTTTATCTAATAATAATAATATTCTACCACATTCGGGTCTTTCCCCTTTGGGACCACGACACTTTGGGACTACGGTCCGTTTGGTCTTGGTGTGAAACAGCCAATTCAAAAAAGGCCGTTCCGCGATTGACACCGTAGTCCCAAAGTGTCGTGATCCCAAAGGGGAAAGACCCCACATTCACACAGCGCCGTCTAGTCCCAAATTAAGCAATTACATTTGTTTGTGTTATGGGTACTAAACAACTGATATACTACTTAAATACATTTTTTTTTGTAAATACATACATATTATAGATAAATTACACCCAGACACAGAACAAACCTTGATGCTCATCACACAAAGATTTGTCCTGGGTGAGGATCGAACCCACGACCTCCAGCTTAGCAGTCAGGGTCACTAACCACTAGACCAACAGGCAAGTCAAATCTGTTATTAATAAACTTCGTACTAAATGGAGTCAATAATTTAATAGGGTTTATTTATCCTTATTATCACACAGCACGGTAAAGTGCGTGATAAAATCGGAAATGATTAGATTCGCAGGCGAACTAAAGTTGCCGAAATAGCTCACCGAATCGCATCGTTAAAAAGGCTATGAGCAGGCCACATAACTCACGATGGCCGATGGGAGAAAATTATTTTCGAGTTTCGGCCACGTATTGGAAAGCGCAGTGTAGGGCAACCACCAACGAGGGTTGCGGGTAGTCGTTGGATGTGCTGTGGTGGAAGTTAGGTGAGGCCTATGCCCAGCAGTGGACGTCATTGGGCTGATATGATGACGATTATGTCGGCAAAGGTGTTATGATAGTTTCTTATAATTTTAACCGACTTCAAAAAAAGAGGAGGTTGGTACCAATCCTTTTCAAAGCCTTTCGGATCGTTTGAGGTGATAATAAGAATCTTCATGACAGAAACGCCTATACCGTTATTGCTCGACCCAGGAAATGAACTCAAGTGTTTCTTCTGCAGCAGTCGTTTACAATCCCCCTGTACCACTGAAGCAGCACTTTTGAAGTGTATTTTAATGACATTTCTTCAGATTGAGTTCATTGCTTCTTTAATTTGCCACTAACCTTTATCAAAGAAAAGTTTTCCTCAAAAACCCTACTATATTATTTATTTAATAATATAACCTATTAGTTTTCAAGTTTATGATTCATAAATGATAGCCCCGATACCGACGCTGACGTCATCAAAGGTCAGTGCCACCTTCGACGTTTCCTTCGCAGGGTGAAAATGCCTTTGTCATTATGGTGAAAGCGAGAAAGGCTTTTCTGTTACTGGAATATAAACCTTATGTTTTAGTAGGTTGTTCTAATTTGAAATGATATAAGTGTTTAACCAGTATTTTACTTCTACTACTATTTGATATGTATTGTAATTAAACTGTGATTAACTAATTCATAATATATGCATCATGTTTGAACATACTTTTTAGCTTACAGAAACAGAAAAATCATTTACCAATAGATTTTATATCATGTTTAATTTTTTGTCAAAAATGTATTAAATTAAAAAAAAAAATGTGTGTGATATATATAGTGTGTGATCAGTGATAAATAAATAGTACTAAATAGGTACATAAACTACTGATATCCGGCAACATTCGGCCGGCGCACGGCAAAAGTAAGCAATAAAAAATGAATTTCTTGAGGTTTAATTGTTTTAAATTTTGGTTCTGCAAATAAAATACATTTAGGGTGTTTCAGCGGCATGCATAGTATAAAGAAATAAAAATGTTGTATAACTTCACAATAGACGATTAATAACAAGATTTATAGCCATTATATTATAACAAGACCAATGTATAATAATAAATCAATTAAAATCAATCAATTAATTTAAATAATGAAAGTCTTAGTAAGACTTAGATTTTTGAGCTTTTTGGGGTTGAAACTCTTAGGCCAAACGCTCACAAAATTTATCGTGAAATTTGTAAGCGTGTTTCTGAGGTATCACATGACCCAAGGGCTGGCCTTTACCCTGGGGTAACGCATTAGCTTGTTATTCAACGCGGTAATTTTGGTTACGTTTCCTCAGGAATCTGTTCTCAATCAGATATTCTATTCATAGGAATTTCCTGTAAATAGAGTATCTGGTTCTTTTTTTTAAAAAGGTTAGCTGTGTATGTTTTTAAGTTATGTGTAAATATTTTGTTGATTAAACGAATAAATACTTAAAAAAAAAAATTAAAACCAACAGTTCCAAAGTTGTTAGCACTTAATTTCGGAACCCATTTTCCCGGTGTGATGTAAGATAGCAACATTAAGAAATATGACTTCAAAAGGTCTTTGTTTTATTGTTAAATCGTAAAGGATTCCGTTTTGATCTCGTTATCTGCTCTTGTAACCCTATACTTACTTTTATCAGGTGTTATATTTCAAAGAAATGAGACACTTTTTATTCATGCTCCTAAAAATATTATCATCTGTTTATTTTATTGGTTAGGAACACGGAAAATAAATTGAAACGTTATTTTTTATAAGTTATAATTCGCCTGTTGCTCTAGTGGTTAGTGCTAAGCTGGAGGTTGTGGGTTCGATCCCCACCCAGGACAAATCTTTGTGTGATGAACATGAAGGTTAGTTCTGTGTCTGGGTGTAATTTATCTAAGTTGTTTAGTACCCATAACACAAGCAAAATAATATAATTGCTTAATTTGAGACTAGATGGTGCTGTGTGAATGTGGTTGAATATTATTATTATATATTTATTATTATTATTAATTATCTGACTGAGGAATGGCAAGTCAGGGTATTTTGTATTGTATATTGTCATTGGTTACTTTTTGAGCCAAACTCGGTAACTAGGATCAAATTGAATGAAACGACATAACAATGTATTAATTTTATCAAGAAACAGTTTCTTAAATCCCTACATCATCTCTAGAAGCTGACTCATAAAACGATTGTTATAACCCTACAAATGGTTATTTCAGTAGCAAGTCAAAAATACAAGAAACTTAAATTCTGATGTCTGATTTCTAAAATTTAATAATATCTCAATATATTCTAAGACAATAGAATATTCTGGAATCATTTATGCGTGACAGAAACTCAGCAATTGTTTTGACTGTAAGCCAGGTTGAAAACCTCAGCTGAAGGAGGTGCCACACAAGCGTTGCTTGTGCGTTTCGTCGACGCTAAGCTGTGGTTTCAACAGACTGATTGTTTTAATAATTATAATAATAGTCTACCACATTCACACAGCGCCATCTAGTCCCAAATTATGCAATTATATTTGCTTGTGTTATGGGTACTAAACAACTGATATATTACTTTAATTTTTTTTTTGTAAATACATACATATTATAGTTAAATTATACCCAGAAACAGAACAAACCTTTATGCTCATCACACAAAGATTTGTCTTGGGTATCGAACCCACAACCTCCGGCTTAGCAGTCAGGGTCACTAACCACTAGACCAACAGGCCAGTCCTTCGTTTCCTTAATATGAGCGCTTCGATGTCAGAACACAATGCCGCCACCGCTTTCTGACCTCAATGTCAGTGCTTCGGTGTACGTCTTCGATATTACAGAAAATATTGCTCTGCGTCTTTGTCGTCACTCCACTACAACCGCTCCGTTTTCCTGGCTTGTTATACGTTATTCAGGCATTGCGTTGACTTATGTCATTTCACCGTGTGGCATGTAATTTAGATTTATATGTAGAAACTATGGAGTTTATCTCTGCTAGTCGTCGCAGGACACCAGCAACGCCCGTGTGGCATCTCTCTAAGGTGAGAAAACCCGCATGCTAAGTTCTCAAAGGTATGTGAGTTCATGAACTTGTGTTCGGGTAACTTTATTATCATCGCGTACTTAGTAATCAGAAATCGTTAATTTAGAATTTAGTTTTCAACCTAAAGCATTATTGATAAGCCTTAGGATGATTATTCGGATGCTTTGTGATTTATTTTATTTTAATAACTTTAAACAAACTTTTAATGTTGTTACCAATTTTTAATACTAATTAGCTTACCTCCCGTGACTTCATCGTGGTATGTAGGTATATAAAAATAGCTTAAGTGCTGCTCTTGAACTATTTGTTTGTGAAACTTTTGTGATTATCAGTTGAGTGTTTACGGCGTGTTCAGCGTAACAAACTCATTTTCGGACTTATGATTTTTGTAACAATGTAGAATATTGTATACTAAATACCCATATAAAATTGCTTTAAAAAATAACTGACTTCAAGATTATAATAAACTATACAAATTTAAACTAAAAAGTATATTATGTAAAACTCAAAAAGTAGTATGAAAAATTCGTTCGCAATATGAATTTTGATTCATTAATGTTTCATTCAAAGATTTGCTAGCATTTGTGAACCAAATAATTAATATTTGTTTGACAAAGAAGCTTTATAAGTTGCCTAATATAAGAACGAAAGCTCAATCAAAGTCAAAGTGGCAAAGTGTCTAAATGTTTACAAACAAATTTCGAAATGAACAAACACATCCATACAATTACTACAAATCTTTTGGGGTTTATTTGTGTCAAAAGTTATATTGAAGTAGAAAAAGATGTGATAAAAAATATGTTTAGAGTTTGGTCATAGTTAATACGAAGATTTATGCCAAGGGGTTAGGAAAAATTGGAGACATAAGAATACAACTTATAAAGAATACAAGAGAATGTATAGATAATTTCTAGAGACGTGCATTTGAAAAGTCCTATCAATTGGGCAACGGGGACCACAATGAAATCTGACCATGCTTGAGCAATTGATTTATTTTGCTACTGTTTTTTGAGTTAGTTGCGGATCCAGTCACCAAAAACCTCATAGTCCCATTGCCTATTAGTGAATAATAATAATATTTTTATTTGCCAGATATATAGTTACAGAGGTGTTAAAAATATGAATATTGGCATAGCATATTTCACCGTATAATGGCATGCATCGGCATGCAAAATCTTATTTTCTAATTTAAATAGGTACACTCTACATTACTTTTTGAAGAACCCCATTTAGTAGAACAAGTGGGGACAAAGGGGAATTTCATGACAAAAAAAGAATCTCTTGCGTAGCTGCAATTGGAAATCTTTTGGGGAGGTACATATTATGTCCAACAGTGGATATCCTGTGGCGGATATGATGATGACGATGAATATATTAGTAATTTGAACTTATATTGTAAACGTAAATCTAATTCTATATCAATCTTCATGACTTTCAACTATCAAATCGAAATACAGAATTCAAAGAAAGATTCTCTTTGTAACACAATGGAAAATAAAATAAAATTTGAAATATAAGTATAATATCAGCGAATGCGAGCGTGAAGAGAGTTGTATTAGTTCGACAATACGTGTAATCTGTGTTGCCACAACTAGGTCACCGCACACAGATTCGTTGGAGGGTTAAAGTTAGTTGCTGCCTATGAAATAACAACCTCTGTGCAAATTTATTTGAATTATTATTTTAGTATCTATTACTAACATTATAGAGTTTGTTTTCTGGTCCGATTTGAAAAATTATTTTAGTGTTGGATAGCCCATTTATTGAGGAATGCTATATAACATCTCGTTATGGCTACTAAAAGCTGTGCAGTGGCCAAATAAAGAGCGATGGGTGCGAAGCCCAGCGCGACTTCTAGTTTAGATATAAAAATAAAACAAGAAGTATAAAAAAAACCCATGAATCATTAATTATAAGCCTAACCCTGCAAAAGTTGGCACAATGCAAAAACAAATAAATATGTGTGAATCGTAATATTATGAACTAATACAAAATGAAATATCATTATAACTAATTGTAAAAAAACTGAGAACAATTTTGAATGAATGGCTTGACACTTCTATTAAAAATGTTACTTTATTTGTATAACAAAGTCAACATACATACAGGCAGGCATATTATAATATAATATAATATTCTACCACATTCACACAGCGCCATCTAGTCCCAAAGTAAGCAATTATATTTGCTTGTGTTATGGTTACTAAACAACTGATATACTACTTAAATATTTTTTTTTTTGTAAATACATACATAAATTATAGATAAATTACACCCAGACACAGAACAAACCTTTATGCTCATCACACAAAGATTTGTCTAATAATAATAATAATAAATAGTAAATGTTTACTCAATTTAAAAAGGTACAATTTCATGAGTCTTAAAAATAATAATACATAAGTGCTTAAGTTTGAAATGCCTTTACTAGGAGCAATCCTGTATCACAGGCGGTAAAAGTACAAATATATAGTTAAAACAGGTACGTATCATATAATATTCTACCACATTTACACAGTGCCATCTAGTCCCAAATTAAGCAATTATATTTGCTTGTGTTATGGGTACTAAACAACTGATATACTACTTAAATACATTTTTTTTTTGTAAATACATACATATTATAGATAAATTACACCCAGACACAGAACAAACCTTCATGCTCATCACTCAAAGATTTGTCCTGGGTGGGGATCGAACCCACGACCTCCGGCTTAGCAGTCAGGGTCACTAACCACTAGACCAACAGGCCAGTTATTCAATAGTTCTAAGTATTACATTAAAAATGAATATAAATAAACTACCATATCTGTCGCTATTAATCTATACAACTGCAAGTAAAACGGTCACAGAAATCAATACAGGGTAAACGACCGTGCTTCGGCTGGGGTGCAAGAATAATGCCAAGGCCATCTTAATGGTATATCACGTTCATGGGATGGCTTGGCTGCAGTCGTGACCTTGTCTGGATCATTTGTTTTTCGTTCCAATTTTTGTTCCGCACATAGGTCACGTCTTGGAATGAAGGTTTTATTATTCACAGTAATTTTTCCCCCTTCAAGGTTGGGAAATTGATGGTGTCAAGGTGGACAGCAGATTGGCACGAAGATGGAAAGCGTTGTTTGTTGTTTTGATTGTAGAAGTTTGTGAGTGATATAATACAGTATTTGTTATTGAAGAGACTGTACATAAGACCACAATAAAATTTGACTTAACAAAACTTTTATTAATATTGAAGATAAAAAGCTTTTCTGTACTTTTAGTTTGGGTATCATAGATCGGAGTCTTTGTCAGTTTAGACGTTTCGAAGTAAACGAGCTCAGCTCGATATGGGATGCATTCCTCGATAAGCACTCAGTCGAATAGCATCGCGCTAATCGCACGTAACATATTCCTCGAAGAGATAGATACCAATATTTTGCAAGGTGCTGTTCGTGAGAAAGAATGTATCGTATCGAGATATGGATGGTTTTTAGTCGTTTTATTCCACGTCCACTTACGTCCACCGGCTGCATCATAGAATTAGCTTGATTTTATTATCAGCGTCGTTACGTTCGCAGTCATCTGAAACCGAGAAATGTGTCAAATTTAACTAGTAAGATTCCATTACAGACAAATATCATGAGTTTTTATAAAATAAAACGTTATAAAGAAAGCAGTATTGTGGCTGCTGCAATATTTTTGCTAGTGGCAATCGATTCGATCTGTCTATTCTATCGACATGTCAAATTAGTACATTGACCACGTGACATGTCGATAGCTTATGTCAAGGATGTGTTCAAATGTATTAAAGTGACATTTAAATATTTCGAATAGAGTCAGCGATTTGCCACTTGTCTAGGGGGGCTGTTTCTGGTACCTTCATCAGATTGCTTTAGTTAATTGATTAAGTTTTCGTTTCTATTAAGTTCGCTACAGAATGGTACGAGCCAGACAATATATTGTTTTAATCATAGCCTGAAACTACGCAGACACCATTATCTCGTATATTATATTTCTAGTACTTTTCCTCCCCAGAGTCGCTACTGATTAAAATTATGCATAGGCTAAGGTTAGTTCGTATATCAAACCTTTACCTGCGATCATTGATTTTGTTTTATAAGAATTTTTATAAACATGCTGTTTCTGCAATATCGAATAAAGTTCCAAAACTCAATTTACATCAAATGAGATTTTTGTTCAGCAAAATTCATTTGAAGTTCATAAACTTTTTCAAATAACACGTTCGTATTTTTTTTGTTTCAAAACTAGTTTTACGAATAAAATTAAATAACCTTTAAAACAGTGTATTAAAATAAAGTAAATAAAGTTGCAAGGGTATAGTTCTGATGTATATTTTATTGCATGCCCTCGAGGTAACTGTTTTATTTCATAGCCCAGTCGCGACAACCAGACGGGGTAGTTTTATGTTTCTATATTAAAGTTGGCTAAGATTCCAAAAGTTTGCCAGAACCTTCAATAAATATTCTTGGCAATGAAATAACGTTGTTCTTGTCTTGAACTTGACACAATCGATTAGTAATATAGCACTTTATATTTTTACATTAAACAACAGAAATTTTGAGATAATTTTTTTCGGAATGTGCAAAAAACATAAAAATAAAAAAAATAAAATTGTTTAAATTACATAAAATGAAATGAAATGAAATCTCGTTTATTCATCTAGGTTACAAGGTAACACTTATGAAAGTCACAAGAATGTAACAGGTTATCCGAAAAGTAGTGTCAGCAAATTTGCCTACGACCAGTTCGCTGACGGGGTGGAGCTATGAGAAGAACTGGCAAGAAACTCACGCCATTTTTTTTTAAATAAAATGTATAGTTAAATAAAATGGATAGTTATATTATATATTATAGGTAACTTTAAGATAGAATCGAATGTAATTCCCAAACAATAGATTTTGAACACTTATTCCGCCGTAGGTACTCGTTACTTAACTTTAAAGTTTATTTAGCAAAAACGTGTAATACTTAAGTCTATACACCTAAAGACGATTATTCAATGAAAAAATTGTGTTAATGACAGATTACTGCTAATTGACGGCTCTGAGTGAATAATTGTCTTTAGGTGTATAGACTTAAGTATTATACGTTTTTACTAAATAAACTTTTCTGAGTCAAAGAAACTTTTATTAATTTATAAAATTGAGTGATGCAGTGTAAAAAGGAAAACGAAATTTTACTTGCAACATCTTAGTGATACAAATATAAATATTTTAAATGATAAAATAAAAAAGTAAATTGAGTATTCGTCATAATTAAAGAAATTGTAAGTGTAGAATAAAAAAACAGTATACATTTCCCAGCTAAATCAAGTCTTAACGAACTGGGATAGAAAGCAAAAAGAGCAAAAATAAGCATCGCAAAAATATAGTGAGATTTTCTTCGTCGTAATCAGTTTTTTTTGTTTTTTGGACTCTTGATATATTTGTTATTCTATTTGTTTTTACTTGTGATAGATATTAGTTTTTGTTTCACAATATATTTTATTTGGCTCAGACAGTGTTTCCGAAGTGTGGGTAATAGTTCGTATTGTTGACCTCTTTACAAAATAAATCGGCTGATGCTATAAAAAATCAACCAAAGAGATTTTTTTGCTGTCTTGAAGGGTTAAGTACATTATTCTTCAAATTTAAATATGCAGGTGCAGCAGATGTTGCTAATGCTGAGTTTGCTACAAGTTTACAATATACAATGTGTGTCATATTGAAGGCTGTGACTGTATAGTCACTATATAAGTAATAAGCGGCTAGCCGCTGGGGCTAATACCCACTATTGCATTGTTGTCCTCAAATATATTTATATAAAAACTAGTCACAAGAGAAAACAACTAGGATAGGTTTCTAAAGCTCCCACTCTCCGCGGACATATATGAAACACGCATTAATTGTAAAATTATATTTATGTAAGTGACATGTATAAACAAGAGTAATAAATGAATTCTGATTCTGATTCTGATTCTGTCATATTGAAACCAAACCTAACGATACTTTAACAAGTAAATCAAATATTCTCAGAAAAGTATTTCAAAAAGTAACTTTTAAAATATTTCATGTGGTGACGACATAACAATACAATGTGTCTTCTTTTTATCCCAGAAGAGGTAAGACACAATTTATGGCTTAAACCGTAAAACAGTAAAGTACAGTATCAGTACTCGAAATAAAAAAAAATAGAGTCTGACAATATAGCTTGCAAAATGTGAGTTTAATGCACCTCTACTTACCCGTTCTGGGAAAAAGACGTGATACTATGTAAGTTTTGATTACTACTGTAAACTGTTACCCTTACTCATAACTATTGAAGCGTTCTACTATTGGAAATAGACGTTAGTCTATTGAGGCTAACTGTATCAACTAGCATAATTAAGTTATTTCTCAAAAAAAGTCATAAACTGCTATTTCAAATAGGGACAGAGTATTCAATTTTGCACAACCAAAATTAATATTTATACAACTCAAGGACCCAATTGATTAAATTTTATTGGATTTACTTACGCAAAATAATTACGTATACCTAATCATTTCACGTAGAGTGATTTCCTTATCATGTTGACATTCCACGAAATTAATTAGGTGCTTGTATGTAAGCAAAACACACGTTAGAAACCCAAGCTTAGTAAATAATTAACGTCTTGATGAAGGCAAACATCCTTGCTAAAGAAAAACTTTCTTATTCCTACTTAATTAAGTTCGGGGCCCATGGTTTATCGCGATCTGCAAGCTAAGAAATGAGTTTATGTAAAAGTTTTTACTGCATTATAAAGTACCTGGTTGTTGTTTGTTTTAAGATTTGGGATAATATTGTTATAGTAACTGTACCATCATCATCATTTCAACCCATAAACGTCCCACTACTGGGCACGGGTCTCCAAATTTTTGGGTTGATATAGGTTTTATTTCGAATTTGTCTTTTCTCGCAGTGCTCTTGTCTGCTTAAGTAGGGACCTACCCTTAGTCGCCTTTTATGAATGAATATGAATATATATGAAGGGGCAGTAATGGTGTAGTGACATTATGAATTCTAAATCCGTCACTACACGGACTAAACCATGATTATTGTAACACAATTTATTGGCCTTAATGTGTAACGAAAATTCAGCTGAACTTTAATTCAAATTACAGCAATATAAGAAAATGTTTTTATGAATATTTTACGACATTTTTTCAAGGTTGTTTCTATAAAATGTTATAAGGGGCTACATAATTTGAACGGCTTATACTTTGTCACGTTTAGTAAATTAATTAGGTTTGTTTATAATTGCTACGTAATACGGAGAATTTCAGGAAGTAATTTGGTTATTAGACCTTGTTGTCAAGTTCAAGGAAGTAGCTTGTTTAATAGTATCGTACACAATTTATTTATGTTAAATAAAAAGTATTGAGTAGGACTTTATGATGATGATAAAATATATATTATATACCATTATTATTTATGTAAATTTTATTCTTGATAATAATTTGTATTTTATATCTCCTCCTTGTCTTTCTGGTTCTTATGCACTTACTTTCATTATAAATATCTCTGCACCACCTCAGGTTGACTGGTAGATAATGTCTTTGGCATTAAGTCCGCTTTAATACATAAGTTTTATGTATTTGTAGCAAATAAATAAATAAAGTTGCTCCAGTATTTTTTTAATTAGTCTTCTGTTTTTAGTCTGTGAGAATACGTTAATCTAAGAAAACTTTTCTATAAGATCCGAATCACCTTAAATTTTAACGTAAATATAATAAAGGCAGGCATATGCTTACATTGTTTTAGGAGTTGTTTGTTTATCGCAACCCCAACTTTTCCTCAAATTGGAAACGCAATGACAAACGTCAAAATGTCTGTTGACTCTCCATGGTATCACAATGTTTACAAAGGCTTAGTATTCCCACAAGGAAAACTGACAGAATAATAAAATTTGGAGTAACGTCTCCTTTACCCTATTATTTCCCAAAAGATTTGGAGCAGACTGTGTTATGAAACAGAAATTTTACATAAAGAGACTCTAACAGAAATAAAAAAAGCCACATTACCTAATATTGAACCTAAGCTTATCGTTGAAAAATTATTTAATTAATACTAAAACTCTACTAAAACTCATTAAGTTAAGAGTTAATATTATTTTGATAATAACACTTCTTGTTTGCAAATGGCAAAAGAATTAAAGGATTAATTTATTGCATTTAACAATTTTGCACCTCTTAATTAGGAACTATGAAATATACATTCTATACGAGCACCTAATAAATAACCTCATTTGAGTATATGACAGTGCTTAAACGACATGCAAAAATTACATTAAATATACACAAAAATAATAATAATTATTATTGATATGTGCAATTACATAATTTAAATAAATATAAATTTAATATCTAACAATATCCCATCCTCCTCTCTTCTACGTTGCCGTGCCCAATAGGGTCCATATTGTATCCATAACATTTTGTAAGATCTTTATAACATATGGAGTGCAATAAAGACATTGAGTATTGAGTATTGACCAATAACTGTCTGGTGTACTTTGTGTCCCTTAGTTTCATGTTTGTAAAGCTCCCCGCGACACAGGGCTTGTTCCCTAGTGCGGGCGTTGTCTTTTCACAATAAAAAAAAAAAAAAATAAAAAAAAAAAAAAAAAAAAAAAAAAAAAAAAAAAAACAACATGCTTTATGATGATAATATAATCATAGTCATCAGACAGAACTTGAATTGAGCTAAAGCGACTTTTCAAACTTTGATAAAACGTTGCACTCAAACCTTCCAAAAAAACCTCGACAAAATGATCATAAAAGTTGATAATAATACGTATTTTGCTCAAAAGCCATATTTTTTAGTACCTTCTAAGTTTGAAGAGCCATACAGTGGATGCTCAGATGAAACCACTGATGTGCTTAATAATTCAGAAGACGGCTAGAACATCGAAGCAACGTGTCGTATGCAAATGATACTCTGTAGGACTGACGGCCGACCTTTCGGACTTATTGAATATTCTAGTTGATAGTTAAGATTTATTCTCACTGACGTCAACTTTCTGGTAAACTTACATTTCGGTGATATCAAAATTTTGTAGACTTGACTAAGTTGATTTAATTCTAGATTTATCTTTGTGTTTTTGACTAAGGTATTACGATGCCTAAACAAGTTTTTCTTGGGGTATTTGTTTTTTTTTATTATTATTGTTTAATTTTACGTTCTAGTTTCTTTTTTTATTTGTAATTAATTGTAATAGTTTTAATTTAATTATTTTAATTATTGTAATTATCTTTCCTATCATGTAAATAAAAATAAAGATATTTTCTATCAACATAAGTATAGTTGAAGTAAAGAAGATAGAGAGGTATATTCACGTTTCTATTTTTGTATATTAAAGGTCATCTGTTATATAAAAACTTATATTAACAGTTTATTTTTGACTGTATCATTTCTGATCTTTTTAAATGGTTTTCATGTGTACCAACCAAAATGAAGAAAAGGAAAATGTTTTTCTAAAAAGCTCACTAATTTACCAGAAACACAACAACAAGTCCAACTAAAACAAGTAGAAATAAAAGTATGCTGCGTTTATATTAAATAAGGAAAAACAAAAGTACAAAAAGTTCATAATCCCATTTTTCCAATCAACTTCCAAATTAATCCATTCCCTAAATGGTGAACCAAATGACCGAAACACGTGTCTAATTAAAAAACTTTTCTTCTCTGGAGGTGAAAGTCATATAATTTGTTTGTTCAGCCTTGAGTAGCCAGACGCATTGGCACCGGCACTCCTTGCCAAATATTATATCAAGGAGTCGGTATAACTTGAACTTGGCTATTGGCTCGATTGTCGACCTTGGATTCTTGGCGTGGAGAACATATTGCTTTTACTCAATGACAATAAAGCTTTATGAGTATTACTAAGTAGTTTCCGGGTCATTATTATCCAAGATACTATCCTCTTTGATGTTAATATGAGAATACTTTAAATTGCCTTATTATTGAACAAATTTTTTAGTTGGACTACAGTTGTTACATGTTAAATGTTTTGTCTTAAAATTCTATAAAATAGCGATACGAAATAATTTTTCTGTGATGTCTTGATTTTCCGGGCAAGCCAATTAGCTGACACACTGGCTTAAAAACCAACACCAATGTTTGTACAAACTCTTACAGCCATTTTCTTGATAACATTTTATTATAAATTATAATATTATAATATAATAATAATATAATCTATCCTCCTGTTGGCCGTAGCTTGATGTTATATATAGCCTATTAGCCTTTCTTATTAAATGGGTTATCAAATACAAAAATTAAAAAAAATATAGAAATGAGTGGAAAATTGTTATGAATCCATCCGCATACTAATATCAGCTTGAGCGTATCTTCATTTTATTATATCGTAAGCTATTTGTAACATGAAGTTTAATATCGCAATATAAAATGTAGGATTTTATGTCTTCATATTCTGAACTAGTTTTCTAACGTAGACTATTTTATATTTGTGATTCAGTATAACATTGAGTCACATTTTCAAATTTAATCTACATTATTATTATAAAGAAGAAAGATTTGTATTTTTGTATGTAACGAATAAACTTAAAAGCTACTGGACCGATTTAAAAAAAAAATCGATTAGAAAGCTAAATTATCACTGAGTAACATAGATTATATGACATCGCGCTACGGCCTATTGGCCAGCTCATTGGCTCCTATTGAAGCTGAGCAGTGGTCAAATAAAGAACGGCGGACTCCTAGCAGCAAGCGAAGCCCCGCGCGGCTCCTAGTATTTTATTTCTAACACGTCAACTTAACAGGATGTTGTTGCGACTGCCCCGGTTCTGCAGCGCTTCAGAAATGTTTGCCAAGGCCCACACAGACGGCTTCCAAGCCATAATCCGCAAAAAAACTGCTTCGCTGCTGTGCAGAGTGCGGGGTAGTCACAACTTTATCCTGAGAGCTGTAGCGGAAAACTATACTCCTAATATTAAGAGTTTTGTGCAAAGGGTGATTATGTAGGATACTCATTTTCCTGCATAATCATCACTTATTTTTGTTTTTTAATTATTTTATTTTATTTTATCTAATTTATGTTACTAACCCTAGAATATACTTAGGCTTTATTTGTAATACTAACCAACTATGGATCTCTGATGTCCGAAATAAATTAATTTATTATTATTAAAAATACTGACTGTTTTAAAGACTTCAATGATACGTCTGAAATATTTTTTAAACTCTCAAATGGCCTATAAAGTCCCGTCGCCAAACGCTTCAACTTGTCAATTTAGATTTGGAATACTAAAACCGTATCCCATTTTCTTTAAGTACACTTACATTGGCAGAAACATAATAAAAAGCACTCGCGGAGCGTCTAACCTACATTCTTGATAAAATTAATTAAAATAATTACATTCTAACGTGTGTGTGAACGTTTCGTCCCATTAGAAGAATAATGTTTTGTTTTCACATAAAACAAAAATGAAATTATTAAAAAATTCGGCATTAAAAACCGTAAACTATCGATTGATAAATTTTTATTATATTCATTAGTCAGTATTTTACAAAATACAAATTTGATCAATTGATAGTTTACGGTTTTTAATGCCAAATTTATAATAACTTCATTTTTGTTTTATCTGAAGATAAGACATTATTCTTCTAATGGGACGGTCTCTAGGTGTGATGATATTTTAATGTATGCAGCAGTCTTATCCTTTCAAGAATCTTCAGATCTATCAGAATCTAAGAGTTTAACAATCACTAGAATCTTTTTATTTCTTAATTCGTATCACCACATTGCTCCGGTGAATATTTAAAAATAGTATACGAGTATAAGGTGAATAGTAAAAAATTTGACCTTGTAAAAATCTAAACAAATAAATCTGTGAAAATTTTTAAAAAATACTATGAAATCGCACGCGACCGATGTCACGGGCACGGTTAGTACTACATTATAATTAAAATATTATTAAAGAAGTTGTTTTATTTTCACAGTTCAAAACAGCAAACATTGAGCCAGTACTTTAATAATTCAAAAAGTCAACAAAAACTCCGTTGTGTTTGCGCTGTCGTTGGCCTCGGAGATATTGCGATCCAGAAAATAGCTTTCTGCAAAATATAATAGCGAAAATACTACATTCTATATCACTGTGCAACTCTAGGATTTAAATAATGCATAACCATTTACGGCCACTATAATATTCTCTAAATCATCATCATAATTTCAACCCATAAACGTCCCACTGCTGGGCTCAGGTCCCCTTCAAAGAATGTGGAGGGAATTTAGCCTACTATACCACGCAGGCCAGACGGATTGGTATAGGGTTTGTTTCGAAAATTTGTTATCTTGTCTGCATATTAGTACTTAGTCGCCTTTTACGACACCCACGGGTTGAGATTGACATTATGTATTCTTAATCCGTCACTACACGGATAAATTATATCGTCTAAATCATGATCATAATCAAATCAGTGAAGTAAATAAGTTTTTCATAATTAAAATAATATTAGATTTCAATAAAATTAAATAGTTTCACGCTGAAATACTCAGAGAAACACTATGAATATCGACATTCGAATGTTCGGTTTTGATGTCGCTGTCAAATGTAAGGAAACTTAGATATGGTCGCTATCTCTTTCAAACATTTGACAGCGACATCAAAACCAAACATTTGAATGTCGAGATTCATAGCTACCACTCGTTCAATTATGACAATCCATATTCTCTCATAACCTTCCACTGGAAGATTAATTAAAGATACATACAACAATCTTTGCAGAACCCTCATTAATAAGCAGCTTAAGGGCTTAATTAATTTATATCACGTTGAGGCAGATTTTGCTCTTTACTAACACCGGATGAATCCTGAAATAAACACACAATGCAATTTGAGTGGACTTATAAACCTGGTCTAATAGTTGATACAATAAGTAAAAAAACAAAAAATAAAAAAAAAACAGTACTAAAATATATAAGCCTCAGTGGCTCAGTTGTTAGTGACCCTGACAGCTGAGACAGAGATCCTGGGTTCGATTCCCATAAGGGCAAATCTTTGTGTTCTGTCTTCTATCTTTTCAATTTGCTGCTGGAAAAAAAGATAAACAATATTAAAAGAGTTCTGCATTATTTTCTGTTCAATCTACAGTATAGGTACAGCTATACTATAGATTGGCTGGGACTTCGCTTCCGCCTTTCTTTGTTTGGTCAGTGCTCAGCTCCTTTTAGCCGTAGCGTATTAATTTTTAAACTTGTCAACGTGGCCCAGTGTTAAAGTGGCCACTACATCGCCGTGCTGGTGGTGGGTTCGATTCCCACACGAGACAAATATTTGTGTGATTCATAGATATTTGTTTCTAGTCTGGGTGTACTTTGTGTCCGTTAGTTGCCTGTTTGTAAATCTTCCCGCGACACAGGGCTTGTTCTCTAGTGCGGGCGTTGTCTTTTTTAAAAAGAAAAAAGAAAATCGTAGTAGTAGTTTCTGAGAATAGCATGTTCAACCAAACAAACTCTTCCACTTTTTATGTCCCTTAATATTTTGTATATTGATTCATCAGTAACCCATTAATGTCCCACTGCTGGGCTCGGGTCTCCTCTCCTCTAACTAGAGAGCTGAGAGGGTTTAGGCCATAATCCACACACGCTGGCCTAGTGCAGGTTGGTGGATCAGACATACCCATAGAATTTCTTCTAGAGTATGTGGGTTTCCTCACGATGTTTTCCTTCACCGTTAGCAGATGGTAAGTCACATGACTAGTACATGTATATTGATTACATAAAATAAAATTCCAGCATATTTTTTTTATCAATGAAGCTGTAATTTTTATTCATACCAAGACACAGTTTGAATGCGGATATTGAAATAGCATAGATGTGGCTTAGAAATTCACTCTATTGAGAGATTACTGGAAGTTTTCTTTCGCACGAGAAGGAAAATCTCGTGACATACCTGCGGGTATCTTGTAGGTATGTTATTGAAAACATTATGGCTTACACGTTTCGTATACATGGATTTGGCCTTCATCGATTTAAGGGTATGGGAATTTGTTTGAGTGTTACTTTTGCCCGTTTTTTAGGATTCCGTACCTCAAAAGGAAAAAATGGAACTCTTTTAAGATCATGTTGTCTGCCTGTACGTCAGTCAAGAATATTTTTCTCAAGAACACGTGGTACTGTTGTTACTGTGTTGTTACTGAAAAATATTTCACGATAAGCCGAAATAAATATCAAATACTCGGGTTTACAACTCCTTGGCGCAAAAAATAATCAGAGTTCTAAATAAGCGCAATTTAAAGATATGTTGTTATGTTTTCGTTTATGTTCTATTTTTGTCGCATAAGTTTACGATCAAAAACGTCAAAATCTACGAGTATATGGTACCCACTTCCTGTTGACCTGGGATCATGAGGTTGGGAAGAAGTATCTTACAGCAAGTGGAACTGTATGGCGATGGGCTATGGATGCGACGCCGTCGCAACGTAGACGCGTCGCCAACGCAACGTGGACGCGTCGCCGATGCAACGTGGATGCGTCTCCAACGCAACTTGGACGCGTTGTTGATATTGATGTTAAAAATATTTCTTAGTTAAGAAATGTTTTCATAAAAATACCCTCAGATTCAAATAATAATCCAACAAAAATGAGTAAACAAAACTTTTTCAACAAATTTATTGGACCCTTTTTACCGCTTACCCAAGTTGTTTGTGACCCAACAAACTCTCAAACTTCCCCTTTTAATAGTACCTTCCTTTTATGTCAACTCAATACCAAGTACCACCTCTTTACCTAAACTTTATAACAAGATATTTTATGTCCAACTCGGACCCAAGTAAAAATTACGAAGAAAAACTTAGCAGCAATGATTTAAATTTATTATTTGAACCCGATGTTTAATTTTTGAAAGTTTTTTTATAGGTCCAAATTACCAAATAAAACTTCTCTATTACCCCTTTTCGTATTATAGTAACATCAGGCTTATTCTGCTCTAATGAGTGTGCTAAGCATAATCCCCCTTATTACAAAATGTGTTCTAAATATTAAACCAGGTTTAAATTGACATAAGCTATTGTTTTAGTGTCAAAATTGTCAATTTAAACCTGGTTTAATGCTAAGTCCGTATTTTATTTTGTAATAAGAGGGAATGGGTTTTTTATGGCCTGAAGTGGCAGACTATTTCGGAATTTTACATTGATTATTAGTTTTAGTAACTGCAACTTGCTTTTAGCAAAGCATCTGTTTGAAGTTATGATTTATTTTGAGTAATAATGTAGAAATACAATACAAAAAAAACCGGCCAAGAGCGTGTCGGGCCACGCTCAGTGTAGGGTTCCGTAGTTTCCCGTCCGTCACATACGTTCAGGATAATAAAATATTATGTAAACGAAGTTAAAAAAAAAATACGGGCAAATGAAACTTGACCTCTGGATTGTATAGGCGCTCATACGATTCAGGGACCAAATTATATTGGTTAACTGCAGTTTCCATCTGTTGTTTCCATCCAAGTTCAAAATAATTTTCCTAGAAAGTCCTTATAAAGTTCTACTTTTCAGATTTTTTTCGTATTTTCTAAACTTATGGTTCAAAAGTTAGAGGGGGGGGGGACGCTTTGTTTTTTACTTTTGGAGCGATTATTTCCGAAATTATTGACATTATCAAAAAATGATTTTAGTAAACCCCTATTCATTTTTAAATACCTTTCCAACAATATATCACACATTAGGGTTAAAATTAAAAAAAAAAACACTTCCCACTTTACATATAGGGGGGCTACCCTAATAAAACATTTTTTTCCAATTTTTATTTTAGCACTTTGTCGGCGTGATTGATACACATATTGGTCCCAAATTTCAGCTTTCTAGTGCTAACGGTCACAGAGATTAAGCGAGGACGGACAGACAGACAGACAGACATGGCGAAACTATAAGGGTTCCTAGTTGACTACGGAACCCTAAAAAGTTGTTTGATAACAAGAAGTTGTAACGCTTTAAAGTCGTTTTATTAGCCATAAAGACAGCAAGGTTACAAATAAAAAATATAGCACATGAGTCATTTTATCCCCAATTTTCAAAACACCCTATATAAGAACATAACATAGCATCACGCTTCTTTCCCCGAAGGGGTAGGCAGAGTTATTTCACACCCACATTTCGCCAGCTATGTTTGGTCCCATGAAATAGGGGGCGAGCCTATTGTCATCTACCGGGAACATTTGTTTACCAAACTCCGGGAAAATCTCAATACTGGAATTTCACGTTAGAAAAGTCCAATACATTTTCACCCGACCCGGGAATCGAACCCGGGACCTCTTGCACAGCAGTCGTATACACTTCCGTTGCGCCACCGAGGCAGGTACCCTATATAAGAAAATAAAAGTGAATGGCTAGTCAAAGAGCTGTATTGAATTGAAAAGCTTAATTGAAATTTAATAGAACCGACGAAAAAGCAATACATACATTATGAACCAACAATCTTTTTATCACCTGGTAATTCTCGGGCGAGCAATGAATAAACTCATAAAGTGTTAAGTAAATATAAAAACACCCACCGCATTTATATGATTGATGTGAGCAAAGAATGTTTCATGAAAATTACGTAAACGTTTTCGCTAAATATATAACCTTTTCTATAAGCTGTTTTGTTGATGTTTGTATTTATTTAGTACAATAAAAGACGAAAAACAAAGTGATGGTGGCTGAATGGATAAGGGACCGTAGTGCAAATCCCGCGGTCTGAGTTCAATCCCGACTTGCAATACCAATGTGGATTCCACTTTGTGGAATTTATATGTACTAGTCAAGTGACTTACCATCTGCTGACGGTGAAGGAAAACATCGTGAGGAAACCCACATACCCTAGAAGAAATTCTATGAGTATGTCTGATCCACCAACCCGCACTAGGCCAGCGTGAGTGGATTATGGCCTCAGCTCTCAGCTCTCTAGATAGAGGAGAGGAGACCTGCGCCGTGCGAGCAGTGGGATGATGGTTGCTGATGATGAATAAAAGACAATTTTGTGTAGTAACGTATTATTTTTTATTAATTTTCGTCGTAAAACTGATGGCCGATGGGCGAAAAGGTTCTCGAGTAGCGGCCAGGTATTATAAGTCGCAGCGTAGTACGGCCCCCACCGATGATCTGGTCAAGGTTGCGAGTGGCCGTTGGTTAACCACGGGGAACATCTTGTTTAAATTATAATCTTCAAAATTAATATTAGCTAATAATTCTTGGTAGAATTTGCTCTTGATCAAATTGACTAGATTGTCGGAAAATTGTAGAAGCCACTTGTAACATTTATCGATATTAAGCTCTGCTATGAAGCTAAAATTCTATAAATTTTGACCAGAAAACTCAAGCATGATTTAATGTTTAGTACTTGAAATTGTAGCACTTCATCTTTGGATATGATTTATTAAGAGAAGTTAGAACTTCTCTTAATAAATCAACCTTATTAAATAGATTTAATAAGGTTGAGTTTCCCTTGGCAAGAGTAGTCTATATTTTCTGTATGTGCTTGCGGATTTATTGGTTATGGTAAGCAATACGTATCAGTCATGCTGGAGGTTCGCTGTTACTAAGACAAAGAGCAATAGATTTTTGTGCGTCGGGTCATGTCATGTCATTCTTGAGGGGATCTGCTCTCACAAGTTAACTTGCTACTTCTGTAGTCAATGACGACGTGAATCGCGTTGTGAAGCCCGAATTCTAGCGCAGAGCAGAAACGTCCTGTGTTGCGTAGTCCTTCAATTTTGCCGGCTACCAATATCATATCAAGGTTGTCAACTTTGAAAAGAACATGGATATTAACTTATTAAACAATAACAGGTGTTTTAATTTTAAAATTTTGTACTAATTTGTATGCAATCTAATAATTACTATGCAAACTTAAAATATGAATATGATCAATTTATTATTAAAGTTGATAACTAATACTTATTAACTGGCTGTAAATTATCAATTATTTTACTCAACGCTGATGATGGCTGGAGTGTAAACCAAAAATACTTTTTTATTCTAGGACAAGTATATGTGCACATAATTTAAAAATGCGTTGAAATACGGCAATAGTTGAATGGTATAATAATAAAAATATTCTAATAATAATATTCAACCACATTTACACAGCGCCATCTAGTCCCAAAGTAAGCAATTATATTTGCTTGTGTTATGGGTACTAAACAACTGATATACTACTTAAATATTTTTTTTTTGTAAATACATACATATTATAGATAAATTACACCCAGACACAGAACAAACAATTATGCTCAACACACAAAGATTTGTCCTGGGTGGGGATCGAACCCACGACCTCCGGTTTAGCAGTCAGGGTCACTAACCACTAGACCAACAGGCCAGTCTTTTTCATCTTTTTATCGTTACCCACGGTTACTCCACGATTGTATAATATATGTCATATAAATCTAAAAGTTTACTAATACCCTCCTAATTCAGAAACAGTCAATAGAAATATTATATTCCTATAAAACAACAACTTTATTAACTCTTTTTAATCATCTCTCTATAGTTATCCTAAGCCAGGTTCACATTGTTCCCAAAACAAATTTCAGAAACTTTTAATTAAACTTCCCAAAATATTTCCAACTACCCACAAATACCTGTAAATTCTCAGCGCAAACGGTGCTTACGTAAGCAGTGACTAAGAGAAACAATGTAATGCTTTTAAGACAACCTTAATTTGTTTAACTAATTAAGTAATCTTGACGTAAGGCGAATTTATGTAGGTACTTTTGTCTTAACAAACAACGACTGTTTATTCTAACCTGATACCATGAAGGGTTTGATATTGTATTTCTTTGGGCTTTTTTGTGTAACTAGAGATTGAGATAGCAAATCCAAGGTAATCATCATTGGCTGCAGCCCATGGCTTCGCTTCTGTCTTTCTTTGTTTGGCCACTGGTCAGTTCCTATTGGCCATAGCGTGATATTAAATTTAATAATCTATAGACTTCCTCGATAAATGGGCTATCTAACACTAAAAGCATTTTTCCAATTGGACCAGTAGTTCCTGAGATCCTAGCGTCCAACCAAACAAACAAACTCTTCAGCCTTATAATAATATAGATTCTTTAGAACGTCACCTATTTGGTCATAGTACGTTCTTCTAGGTATTCCCCTTCCAACGTTTCGTTTCAGATTATACAATATAGATATATCTAGATTATATTGATTCTTATACTTAAATTACCTTATATTTGCATTATTTACGATTGTTTCGGAAACAATTTAGTGTTTCTATATTTCCTCACACTTAGAGCAACGAAGAACACACCAAAACAAAACAACTTCTTTAAAAAGTCAATGCTTATTTTCTTCGTGTTCTAAGAGGCGTGAATTTTATCATATTTGAAATTCATTGGCTGAGATGTACGACAATCTGCGACATTTTGACATCTCATTATCGTCAGGAGATCGAGAGCAAGACGTAGTTAGACAGGAAATTTATTGTTATTTTTTTATTTCTGTTTACTCTACGAAATAATGGTAAAAATAGGTAAGAGATTTTAATAAAATTATCTTTGTGCTATAGTCGAAAACTGTAAACGAATTCTGTCAAAGCCAGAGGTCGTGGATTCGATTCCCACCCAGGACAAATCTATGTGTGATGAGCATGTGTTCAAGGAAACAAACTCTATAGCCTTAGAAAATTTGTATAAATAAGTATATATTTTATAATTGTATTTTTTATACGCAATTTGAGATTCATTTTAGGGTATCAAATCCAGTTTTTATAATCGTAATTTCTTTGGGCCTTAGTCTTTTAGTATGAAAAGGTCAGTGAATCACAAAAAGTATAGGTATAGGTAGGGTATGATCTCATCTTATCTATAAATAAGGTCTTGTTTATTTAGGTCATTATTTCCATCCGAGATGACCGTATGAAAATAAAACGAACCTCTTTCATATCACCATACTATACTCTAGGCTATGTAATTAATAATCAATAGAAGTAAGTAAGCATAATGTACCTACTTCGCTCTTGTCATTATCAATACTAATATTATGAAGAGGTAAAGTTTGTGAATTTATGATGTTGTAGAAGGTTATCTCGGGATCTACTGAACCAATTTTCAAAATTCTTTTAGTGTTAGATAGCCCATTTATTGAGGAAGATTATAGGCTATATAACATCACGCTACGGCTAATAGGAGTTGAGTAGTGGCCAAATAAAGAACGACGGGAGCCCCACGTGACGTCTAGTAAATTATAAATATACAAGAAATATCTGAACGAACGTAATAATATATATTATTCACTTTTCAACTGAGTTTTATTAAAAAAAAACTGTTAGTCTAAGTAAACCACATGAAAATACACTCTTCCAAATTCCCACGGGTGTGACATGCAGTAGGTTCAATTACCTTTCCCCTTTTTATTTTTTTTAATTATAAGTAATTTGTTCCTCCTAATGATGTCACATTGATTGTCTGTGGTAAATATTTTTTTTTTCTTTCTTCTTTCTTTCTTTCTCTTTATGCTTGAGACAAGTGCCAATGAGTCCGAGAGTCTTTTTTCGTTTGGGACACCGTAGTCTATTTACTATTTACAATAATATACAAGTTATATAATCACCAACAATCTGACTTGAAGGAGTTTGTGGTAAGGTATTCCTACATTTCCAATTGAGTTCACTTTTGAGTAAAATATATTACTATACCAATGAACTGAATCAAACTGCGTCGTCATCATCATCCACAAACACTGTCCCACTGCTGGGCTCGGGTCGTCTCTCCTCTATATAGAAAGCTGAAAGGGTTTAGGCCATAATCCACACATGCTGGCCTAATGCAGGTTGGTGGATCAGACATACACTTAGAATTTCTTCTAGTGTATGTGGATTTCCTCACAATGTTTTCCTTCACCGTTAGACTAGTACATATAAATTCCACAAAGTGAAATCCACATTGGTACTGCTGGTCGGTCTTCTTCATCATATTAATAATAATAATAATAATCTTCTGCCATATTCACACAGCGCCATCTAGTCCCAAAGTAAGCAATTATATTTGCTTGTGTTATGGGTACTAAACAACTGATATACTACTTAAATACATTTTTTATTTGTAAATACATACATATTATAGATAAATTACACCCAGACACAGAACAAACCTTTATGCTCATCACGCAAAGATTTGTCCTGAGTGGGGATCGAACCCACGACCTCCGGCTTAGCAGTCAGGGTCACTAACCACTAGACCAACAGGCCAGTCAAAGTAATGTAAAGTGTAAGTAATGTCTCTTAAATTAGATACTTCAAAGTTTCTGAAACGTTTCTGTATCTCACTTATATCCCTTGTGTCTCTCAGCCTAGTTTTGTTTACGAAACTCAACCTTTTATCTTCGGAAATATTTAAGTGGAATAGTTCTTTCTTGATTGTTCTTTTTGTTTCAGTAATTGACATCATCAATCTTAAGTTATTGTTGTAGTTCTTTTCGAAATATGATAAGAAATAATACAGGTAGATTGCTTTGGCGTCGAGGAGAAGAGGTCGATTTAGATTAGGTTCGATCCCCAAATCGAGTAAAAACGATATTGGGTATTTTTGTCATGACAGTTCTGTGTTCATCATTATTTCAACTCCTCAATGACACTGTCCATGCGTCCAAATGTCCCACTACTAGGCTCCGGTTTCCTTCAAAGAATGTGGAGGGAATTTAGGCTACTATACCACGCTGGCCAGAATTTTCCTTTTCTCGCATTGCTCTTGTCTGCTTAAGGTTACTCCCTTAGTCGCTTTGTACGATACCCACGGCCACGGATTGACATTATATATTCTGAATCCGTCACTACATGGATAATTCTTAATCCGATGATGACTCAGTAACACATTTAAAAATTTCATGATAAAAATCGCTTTTTAAATTCAAAAGGTAAAGTTTTTAGGTAGGTAGCGGCTTTGCGGTGCCCCGAATATTGCTAACATCCATGAGCGGCGGTAACCACTTACCATCAGGTGGGCCGCCTGCTGGTCTGCACTCTCACTTCAGGCAATAAAGAAAAGGTATAAATTGATGGAAAGGCATGAAAATACAATAGAAAGTATTTGGTCTGGAGTTTAATTAAATTATAAATACACAACTCGTCGGCTGTTTACAATTTAGACCAAAAGGTAAATTATGAAAAAACAGCTTTTTGCTGTAAATGTAACTTTTAACCTGAAGTGCAAACGATAAATTTAAATAAAGGGTATAAAAGTGTCAAACTTTTGCTTTCATTAATTAAAACAGATGGTGAGGTGAGTGTTTATTTGTTCAGTCTATAGAAACATAATTTTTGACCTCTGCATTACGAGTTTTTCAATTAGTGCCACAATGGACCCCACTTGTATATTGTGCCAAACATTTTGTTAATTCGTATTATAAAGTAGGTTTATGGAAATTGAATGATTCAAAACGTTGTAATTCTTAAAAAAACTTATAAGGTGAGTATTGAAGTTATGGAATGGAATCGACGAATTTTAATTACGTTATTTTCATATTTTTATTTCCTTTTTCTCATTTAATATTTTTGTTTAGTAGGTTTTAGTTGTAAATATTCCTTTCTTATTATTGGAAAGCGCAGCATGGGGCGGCCCCCCTCCAGATGGACCGACGACGTTGCGGGTAGCCGTTAAATGTGCGTGGCACAAAATTGCTCGTTCTGGCGAAAATTAGGTGAGGCATCACTGGGCTGATAATGATGATTGGAAAAGTGTTAAACGATTCAGATGAAAATTCATATTTAAATATTATTGTTACTATTCTCTTTTACTTTGCGTCCAATATCTGTATGTTTGTGTGCCTTAATGCGAGGTTTATTTTTAAAACACCATATTATAGTAGAATTTTTAGGTACTTCTTCATCACCATCAGCCATTAATGACGCGTTGCTGTGCTCAGGTTTCTTCTCATCTATCTAGATAGAGCTAAGAGGGTTCTTACGCCATTATCCACACACTATCTCTTAATGCGGGTTGGTGGATCAGCATACCCTTAGAATTTCTTCTAGCGTAGATATGTTGGTTGCCTCATGCTGTTTACCTCCATTGACACCTTGATAAAAATTCGGTCAGAATCGATCTTGGACCGCATGATTTGCTTGTCGGTCATTTATCCATTCGGCCACCATCGCTTTTTTAACAGTGAAATATTTTTATTATTATTAGTATAATTATATACACTTTTAAATACATACTATGAATTATTACATAATATGTACAAGAAAATAATATTTACAATTAAAACTAAGTACTAAACAAAACAAAAATGAAAATACCTTAAATTGAAATGCGTCAAAGTATCCATCAGCATCAATGCCGCTGTCCGCCGGAGACGTGCTCAACAGACTAAAACAAGAAACAAACAGGTAACTACTTAAATCAAATAGGTTGCAAGCTCTCGTCCGAGTCGTAACTGCTATCACTACACGCACTGTACGCCCTTTTGCGCATCACGCGCTCTAAATTGTCCCTGACCACACCGTCAATAGTCCTTGCACTAAATCTAATATCACTTTTAACACTGTCTTGTATGACGTCAGGGAGACTGTCTGTTCTCGGTAGGCTGTCCGCTCTCGGCAAGCTGTCCGGTCTCGGGTGGCCGAGAGTTTCGTCGGCGTCGAGAGGTTCAACTTTGATGTCGGGTAGCTTGATTGTAGGTGGTACTTGATTTTTGAGGTATATTGTAATCACTGAGCAATCAATTATCACAGCAGTTTTACGAACTACCACAATAATATTACTCAATCAATAAAATACCTTGATCAAGGTTTCAGCCTCAATTTCATCAATAAAACACATTGAATTTCAAACTAAATGTTCTATGTCAATAAACCCGTCTGTGATAATATCACATTGTTCTATCCATTGATATAACAGTTTCCAACGTAGCCTATATCAAGAAGTTATTCCATTCTAGTTTGCCTATCCTCATTTCCCTGAAGCCTAAGTTGGGTTCAAAAGCAAGCACTTTGAACAAACAATCGGCATTTGCATTATTTACTTTCATGTGTATATCCCATTGTCTCATATTTACGTTTCAACTGTACTTTACTTGAGCTTGGCTTTTTACTGACTTTTCCTGAAGGTCTAAGCCAATTTTTCTCAGTTCTATTTCATTCATCATTATCATCATTAGCCGTAGAACGTCCACAGCTATGATTGGTGACGTTTCATAAATACAATGGGTCGTCTTATTGCAAACAACCTTACTTTTAGATGAAAGAATTTAAACATTAGATAGAATTAAATATATAAAATTTTATTGAATTGAATTTAGTATGGTGTGTTGGTTCTGTACCATTCTGAAATATTTCGAATTCTAACCATTTAAAATTATTGAAAATTACTTTGTGGGTTAAAAAAAAGCCTGAGTTTCTTGCCAAATTCTTCTCAGAGCTCATCAACCTTGTCAGTAAAATTGTATTATATTTCTATCCATTGATATAACAGTTTCCAACGTAGCCTATATCAAGAAGTTATTCCATTCTAGTTTGCCTATCCTCATTTCCCTGAAGCCTAAGTTGGGTTCAAAAGCAAGCACTTTGAACAAACAATCGGCATTTGCATTATTTACTTTCATGTGTATATCCCATTGTCTCATATTTACGTTTCAACTGTACTTTACTTGAGCTTGGCTTTTTACTGACTTTTCCTGAAGGTCTAAGCCAATTTTTCTCAGTTCTATTTCATTCATCATTATCATCATTAGCCGTAGAACGTCCACAGCTATGATTGGTGACGTTTCATAAATACAATGGGTCGTCTTATTGCAAACAACCTTACTTTTAGATGAAAGAATTTAAACATTAGATAGAATTAAATATATAAAATTTTATTGAATTGAATTTAGTATGGTGTGTTGGTTCTGTACCATTCTGAAATATTTCGAATTCTAACCATTTAAAATTATTGAAAATTACTTTGTGGGTTAAAAAAAAGCCTGAGTTTCTTGCCAAATTCTTCTCAGAGCTCATCAACCTTGTCAGTAAAATTGTTGACACCTTTTTTAGCCTTATATGACGTTCATAAGTATCATGATTGTATCTAATCTATATAAAATAAAGTTATTGAGTATTCATTCATTTTCTACCCGTAAACGTCCCACTGCTGGGCACAGGTCTCCTCAAAAGAATCTGGAGGGAATTTAACCTACTATACCACGCTGGCCAGACGAATTGGTATAGGGTTTGTTTTGAATTTTCCTTTTCTCATATTGACTATACTCATTTTAAAAGTTTCTTTCATAAAATAAACTACAATATACGTTATCAACATTAATAAAAATAAAAAAAACAATAAAAATAAAGTTATTTGTTACATAAGTCTGTTCCTCTATATATGAGTTCTCTTGTTGCAAAATATTATATACTCGTATTATGTTAGTAATATCTAAAGCTTAGTTGCAAAGTTTGAAGAAGAAGACAGTAAGTGCGTCGACAGCACTTCTCGTTTGTTTCCCCTTTATCCGCTATAACTAAAGTTTCATATTTAACTTCCTTTATGTAACTTTGACGGTATACAGGGGGCTTACTCTGAATTTCGACATTCAAATGTTCGGTTTTGTTTTGGTTTTGCAAACTGCAATTCAAATGCAAGCAAACCATTTTCATCCATATCCATAACAGTTCCATGCTTCAGTTATAATTATTTCGACCAATTAATATTAATTTAAACTTTATTAAAGCGTAGTCAAACATTACATGTCATAATTTAAATATACTGCAAATAATATTTACCATGTTCACACAATCATTTTGAATTAACAATGCGTAAATATAATTAACTGCAGCTTACAATCACATATTGTAAAAGGTGTATGAACTGAATCAAAATGAAAAACTTCCAAATTAAATTGTCTACACGAACACAATATCATTAAAACGTTTAAAACAACAAAAGAGTCGGAGACGATTTGCTTAAGGCTGCAGTTTTACCAAAGATGTGCGTTGTTTTTACTTTATAGGTTTTTTTTTTTTATTTTTTTTATTGCCTGATATGGCAGACGAGCTAGCGGCCCACCTGATTTTAAGTGGTTACCGCCGGTAAGAAGGCGACGATGGCACCAAATCATGAAGTTCTTCGGAGCACTCCCCGTGGAACAGTCGATAAAGCACACAGAGTGATCCAATGTCTCTCCGCTGCTCCAACGATTCCAATTTGTCCGTAAGAAGGTACAGTTTTGCATATTTTCCTCAGTCAACAAACATCTAGATCTGTTAAGTTAAGCGGCTAGAAAAATTAAGAAATCGAGAACTTTTTTCCTCATCCCAGCTACCTCGACACTAAGTATCTCTTTAGAGTGAAGTTGAAGTTGGCAATTCAAAGTAAACCTTATACCTATATCTTAACCTTTTTAGAAAAAAAAAAATACAATCATCTTTTCTCTTCCTCATAATGGTCGTTGCAGGGGACCAGTTTTGTTTTCTATTAATAAAAAAAAATCTTAAATTGTATTTAATTTTTTTATTAAAATTGTAATTTAATTTAAGTGTAGAGTAAATTAACTTCCAATACTAAAAAGTGGTGACAATACAATAAGATAGAATATTTTATAATATTATTATGTAATAAAATAAATAATAAAATTTAAATGTTGACAAAATAAAAACATGTAATGCTGCTTTAGATCCATCTCTTTTCATCTCATCTCATCTCCCGTTTTGTGTAAACAGGGTCTTATTCAGTTTAACACGTCATTTAATTGCTATAGATGTGTAAACGAAAAGAAACGCATGTCTAGACGGGTTCAAAGATTTCGATCAGTTCAAGTGTTGAAATTCCAAGTTTAAAACTTTTGAAACGACATGAAATACGCCTGCCAGTGTTTGTACGGTTTATAATGCAATCGTTGCAAGTATTTATTCAGTTAGAAAGAAAGAAAGAAGGATAAGCATTTTATTTGTCTTGATTAGACATTAAATCAAAAACAAAACAGAATAAAGAAGACAAGAAGAAGAAAAAACAAAATGAGATTTATAATATACATGTATTATGTATAATATGTATGTATTTACAAAAAAAAATATATTCAAGTAGTATATCAGTTGTTTAGTACCCATAACACAAGCAAATATAATTGCTTAATTTGGGACTAGATGACGCTGTGTGAATGTGGTGAAATATTATATTATATTATTATTATATATATTTGTGTATATACAGTAGTAGTGTTTGCAAATTTGCAATATGGCGGACAGATTAAACAAAAAATATTGCATTTTCAAGCATTTAAGTACGTGTCGCGTCCATCAAGACAAATAGGTTTGTCGATCAGCTAAGTGCCGTTTTGTCGCAACTCTGAAAGGAGTTCATGTGCATTCAAATTTTTTTCTTTGAATACTATCCATGGTTAAAAGCTACTCCTAACATATGTACACACTTTAAATAAACTTGGCTTAGCCTTTTGAAGCAAATAGTTTCTTAAAGAGTATTTTGACTTCTGAAGATGCTGAACTTAATATAACTGAGGATCCTAGCAGAATATTTATGCAGCTGAATTTATTTATACTGAGTAGGACGCGTGGCATTTTAATAGTAATTTCACTGAGTTAATGGAAAGACATAAGTAAAGAGTACTTTTGCATAAATCTTGTTTTTATTTCAGTAAGATTGAGAAATGTTTTAACCATTGTCTGATCCCGTGTTTTTGTAAAAATTTTAGGGATTTACCGAAAATTCTAATTATCATCATCTAATGTTATTTCGCTGTGGCGGAAATTAGGTGAGGCCTATGTTCAGCAGTGGACGTCACTGGGCTGATATGATGATGATGATGATGAATGATATCTACAGATATAAAAATTATATCTGTATAATATACATTATGTCGTTAGATGAGATGCATTTGATAGATAAAAATATAAAAAAGTTATTTAAGTATTATTATTATCAGTTGTCTAGTATCTATGGGGCTTACTCTGAATTTTGACTTAAACTTAGTCAGTTTTGATGTCGTTGTCAAAGGTTTGAAAGTGACTGCGACCATATCTAAATTTCCCAAGAAACTTATATTATTATCTCCTAGGAGATATAAGATCCTTGAAATTTCCTTCCATTTGACAGAGACAGCAAAACCGACTAAATCGAAAGTCGAAATTCAGAGTAAGCCTCCATATTACAAGCATTAGCTTAGTTTGGGACTAGATGGCGTTGTGTGTATTTACACACAACGCCATCATAAATTTTTTGGACATTTGTCCAAAAAATTATAGTTATAAATTATACAAAATTAAGTTCCAATCGCAAATCAGTCTCTGCAAACTGAATAATAATGCCTTTGTTTAAACTAAAGCCATCAAAACTGGGATAAATAATTGAGAAATATAAATTGTTCATAAGTTTGAAGTCAAAGATTTATTTTTGACTTTTGCCCTCTCTAAAATATTTTGTTAAGGACTAAATTACTGGGACGCCTTACTAATCGGTTTAAGATTCTTACACCAGTGAAGGAAAGATATGGATATAAAAGATACTTAAGTATTGAAAATGATCTGCGAAAGAAGCTGTCTGTTTGATAAACCAGGATGTAAGCTGCTTTCTTTGAGACAAAAACTTCTTATACAATAAAAAAATGAGCGAAAAAACGTGTATTTTAATAAACACACATTGACTTGTAATAAGTCTTCGTATGTAACAATTACATATAACACGTATATTAATGTCGTTGTTTGTCACCATTAATAGCATAATATTATATTTAATTATTATGATATTAATGATAAATAACACTTATAATATAAATACAGATAATTATATATTATATAAATAAATAAATAAAACTATAGTATGGTCGAAATCAAACTCATGTGTACTCTCATACATACATACATACATATAGATCACGCCTCTTTCCCAACAGACGTGTAGGTAGAGACTATTTCCTTCCACTTGCTACGATTCTGACATACATATTTGGCTTCTTTAACATTAATAATAATATTCTACCACATTTACACAGCGCCATCTAGTCCCAAAGTAAGCAATTATATTTGCTTGTGTTATGGGTACTAAACAACTGATATACTACTTAAATACATTTTTTTTTGTAAATACATACATATTATAGATAAATTACCTAGACACAGAACAAACCTTTATGTTCATCACACAAAGATTTGTCCTGGGTGGGGATCGAACCCACGACCTCCGGCTTAGCAGTCAGGGTCACTAACCACTAGACCAACAGGCCAGTCAAATTCATCAGTCTTTTTATGCATTCTCGCCGGTTTAGGGTAATCGATCCCTTCTTTAGAACGTCACCTATTTGTTCATGATACGTTCTTCTAGGTTTACCCCCTTCAACGTTTCCTTTCACATTCGCTTCATATATTTGTTTAGTCACCCTTCCTTCATTCATTCTCTCAAAATGTCCAAACATGACATGTACTCTCATATGTCCCTGAAATATAATTAAAAGCATAATATATCTTATACTTCCCCCGAAGCTTAGTAAGGATTGGTGAAAGCCCTTAACTTTTTTAATTGAATAATCATCGCTTTTAAACTCCAAAACTTACAAAGCCTTTGTTTTAGAACGGTTGATGCAGTTTTAGAGGAGAGATTTAGCTAAAATTCACTTTAGACGTGGTTTTCAAATAAAATGACTTAACTTGCCCAGACGGAGGCGGTGTTCAATTTATTATATTTTATCTTAAAGACAAAACTTTTGGATTTATAATTGTTTGATGGTGCTTTAAATTTTAAAGTTATAAGATTAGGTATTTTATGGAAGACAAAAAAATTTAAATTTTGGTATCATAGTATCCGTGTGGTGAGGAATTAAGAATACATAATGTCCCTACCCTGCATTTAATTTAATGCGAAGCAAACAGGAGAAATGGGCCAAAATAGTAACCGAGTGGTATACCAGAGAAGGAAAAAGAAAAAGAGGAAGACCCTATCGCAGATGGAGCGATGACTTAAAAGAGAACGCAGGTGTACTGTGGGGCAGAATTTGCCCAGACCGCGGTCTTTGGAAGAGCCTGGGGGAGGCCTATGCGAAAGCAAAACAATCTGTGCCGGTGTCATAATTAATATTTAAGTACATAATTATTTTAAGTTAAACTATGTAAAGATTGTTAATAAAGGCTATTATTATTATTAATGTCACTACCCTATTTAAACCCGTGGGTGTCGTAATGCAGACCCGTTGCCCGTCTGGTGAGCGTGGTATAGTAGGGTAAATTCCCTCCACATTCTTTGGAGGAGATCCGAGAAGAAGGAAATAGCATTGAAACTTCATGCATAAATTCAGGACTCATACGCAATACTGCTGCACCAAAACAACAACAAAAATTGAGCCTCCTGCAGTCCATTCTCCTAGCACACGCCATAACACTCGGTCAACAAAAGCCATCATGGTAATTATCATTAAACCTAAATGCACATCTAACCAATCAAGATCTCAGACACATACTAACTACCTAATTTCAACCACTATCCTATTCGTCGACGACGTGTAAAATTAATTATCATTGGATTAATAACCTAAGCCTAACGCCCGTCTCGATAATATGTGATTGAAATTAATGTGCTCCCATTAGCAGTAATTAAGTCGTTTGGTTATCTGAAAACGATTAAGAATTACTTAGGTAACTAACAGATTTCTCGGTCCTATATTTGATTCCTGGATGTGACTAAAAATAGAATTGAGTTTTCGGTGAAGTAACGATAATTTTTGTTATTGAAGTTTCGATAATTTCAGTGTATATCAACACCATATACTTAATTATTATTTAAAAAAATCCATTTCATTTCATTTCAAATTTAAAACTTTTTAAATCTCCATCAAAGTCCAGTTCATATTTGTTCTTATAGACAACATTAAATTTGTTTGTATTCAATGCTAAAATAAAACACGCTTCCGAAAAGTTTCTGATTCAAAAAGGATTTTAGATCAAATATTTTTAATGGTACTCATATCAATCCTCTTTAGTGGATATTCATTTAAAGCGGATGAAATATAAGATTTTATGTATAAATTCTGTGAGACTTTTGTTAATGATTTTGATATTGAATTGAAGGTCAATGAACTCAATTAACACCGTTCGTCAATACGACTGGTTGCATCATCAGCAACCCATTAAGTCCCACTGCTGGGCTCGGGTCTCCTCTTCTCTCTCTAGAGAGTTGAGAGGGTATAGGCCATAATCCAATCACGCTGGTCTAGTGCGGGTTGGTGGATTTTAGGCCATAATCCACGATTGGTTGCATACCTAAACAGATATTAAATAGAGGCGTGTAGATATGACTCGTGTTCTGACCGTTTGTCTGAAGTTACAATACTGTATGTAATTAAGCTAAGCTGGAGGTCGTGGTCTACCCAGGATAAATCTTTGTGTAATGAGAATGATTGTTTGTTCTGTGTTTAGGTATAATTTATCTATACCTAATATGTGTATGTGTTTACTAATAAAAAATTAAGTAGTTTATCAGTTTGCCCAAGCAAATATAATTGCTTAATTTGGGACTAGATGGCGCTGTGTGAATGTGGTGAAATATTATTAATTATATTGTACTTTTTCATAGCCGAGTTTTATATTTTGTTAATTGAGTTCATTGAAACTTGTCAGAAGTTCAAAAAATATTTGAAAATGACCACTCACATTTTAATTTTCAAATATTTGACAGTGATTTTTGTCAAAATTAATGACGTTGTCTAAACTAATTGTTTCCCGGGGTTTCACTCCCATAGATCCCTTTTGCGACATCCACGGATTGAAATCTGGTAGTGGCTTAAGCCGTGTAGTGATGGCTGATGGGCACACTAAGTCGAAAACAGTACAAAGATTTTAGCCATTTTGGAACTGTTGCTAATAAAACAAAGAAAAATATATTGTACTCCCTCAAGGACATTACACCAAAAGGGAGACGAAATAATGAAAAATTATGGACAAAACTAAGAACAGTTTCTGATCATATCGTGAAGAAATAACAGCTAGAATCCAAATTTATTATTGTCACGAGCCTTTTACTGTAGGCTTGTGAGCCAGGTCCATTAACCGAGTATGGGGTCAGAATACGTAACTAGTTTTCCTACACCATAAAATATCATATATTTATTATTTGGCAAGAGGTAATTCTTGCTGACGTGTGTAAGGGGTGAGGAATGATTTTAAGTAGCTATATTTATTTATTATTCAACCATACTATGGACTCACCAAGTTGTATCTGCTGGAAGCGGCTGCTTGAATAAATGCAACATAATGACTGCGTTATCTATTAACAATCAAATTTGACACGTTCAAATTCGAATTAATTTGATATTCTCCTGGGATAGTGAACATGGCAACATTTTACTAACTTACTACGCGGACGAAGCCATGTGAGAAAGATGGCATAGATAACATCACGCCTTTTTCTCCGAAGGGGTAAGCAGAGGTGTTTCACACTCACATATCGCCAGCTATGTTTGGTCCCATGAAATAGGGGGCGAGCCTAGCCTCATCAACTGGGAACATTTGTTTATCAAACTCCGCGAAAATCTCAATACTGGAATTTCATGATAGAAAAGCCCAATACCATTTTCACTCGACCCGGGAATCGAACCCGGGACCTCTTGCACAGCAGTCGTATACACTGCCCGCTGCGTCACCGACGGAAGCTAGTTTGATATTGGTAATTTGAGACAATAACCTGATATGGTGCCGGGACAGCACTGCTGAGTAAAAGTTTTCTTTGCATGGCACAAAAAATCTTTAATAAATTACCAGATGACATTAAAATATTAAATATAACTCAATTTAAAAAATGTATGAACAAATTTTTGGTTGACAAATGTTATTATACAATTAATGATTTCCTTACAGATAATATTGACATGAGTAATTATATTGACATTTTCCATTAAATTTTATATAATTATGACATTGTAATAAATATTTATAAATATATAGAGATACCTACTGACCCCATTCTACTAACATATTTGTACTACATATATTGCAAATAAAATGATTTGTATTTGTAATAACTGCGTTGACTACAGATATAGTTAAATTAAGCCTGGGTGTAAATAATTGTATCTATGAATTGAACATGTGTAAATTCCTACATCAAACAGAAGTAGATTCCTATGTGTAGAATGTAGCAGTTATTTTTTCAAATGGTTTAGGCAGGATTCCTTAATACTTTTTTGGTCTGTACATCTTTTTAATATTACAATTTAGCCCTATATTTGTAATCGGGAATTAATTAGCTAACAAAATGGTTCCCTTGATTAAAAGAACAACGTCAGATGTAGGATAAACCGCTTAATTAAACAGTTTTGTTTGAAATTGATTCCGTGCAATATTTCAAGCGCTACATGTTTTAAATTAATATTCATTAGTGTTAGACTTTAGAAGACTGATGAAAATAAATACTTTGTCTTTTACGTAGTATGTTTGTAACTTAAGTTGAGAGTCAAAAGATATAATTGTATAAGAATAACGGAAATTGATGTCCACTTTTGTCTTTTTGTCATCGAAATGTTCTAAACGTAGACATACCATTCACTATAAATTTAATTTAAATGAAAATAATTATATTGGATGCAGTGCAAACGTTTCACCGGGGCACAGATTTCTTCCGAAAAATGTACCACGCTGGACGGGTTGGTATAGAGTTGGTTTCAAATTTTCCTTGTTTCGCAGTGCTATTTTTTTTGTATTGCCTGAAGTGGCAGACGAGCTAGCGGCACATCGATCCAAAGGCTCTCCACTGCTCCAACGATTCAAATTTTTTGATTGGGATCATCGACGATGCGAACAGCCCGCCTTTGAAGGGAGTCAAGTGGGTCGAGCTGGTACTTGGGAGGTCCCGCCCAGAGGTGAGAGCAGTACTCCAAATGCGCCTGAACCTATGCTTTATACAGCATAAGCCGCTGTTTGGGTTTGAAGTATTGCTTCGCCCTATTCAGGACACCCAGTTTTTTGCTCGCCAATTTGGCTTTGTCCTCCGAATGACTCTTGTCAGCATAAGGCTCCCTTAGTCGCCTTTTACGACACCCACAGGTTGAAATGGAATAGTGACATTATGTATTCTTACACGGATAAAATTAAATGTCACATACTATAACTCAACTAAGATAGAATTTTATTTTTGCTAATGAAAACAAACTGATAGTAAAACTCGAATGCAATTTTTTTTAAATAAAAAAACGCCACATTTTATTCGGTTCCATTAGTTTAATTTGAAGCAAAATTTTCATCGAAGTTTTTGACACCAACGGCGTCGATACACAGGATTTAATCAACAAATGGATGATACGTGGAAGTTCGGACGATTGATTTATATCTCACTTATCCGTAAATGGAGATTGATGTTACGAGTTCAAGTAAATTTACGTCCATTGCAGTAATATTGCTTCAATTAATAATGACGTCACATGTATGTAAGAAGCGATGGTGACCGAATGGATAAGTGACTGGTGAAAATCATGCGGTTCGACTTCGATTCCGAGTGGCAGTACGTTTGGAATTTCAGTTTGTGCAATTTACAATATGCACCAGGCAAGTGACTTGCCATCTGCGTTTTTTGTTGCCAATTTAGAGCTCATCAATTTACTGTATTTAGTTTTGACGCAATAAAGATAAATTATTTTTCAGATAAAATTTACAATGTTAACTAGGTACCATGTACCTATTAGATCCTATATTAGATCTATTGTAACTATTTTCTTCATGTAATATACCCCTTTGACCAAAAATCCAATTATATTAAAACTGTTTTACTTTAAACTTATAGCTCTTCAGCAGCTTCTTTCGAGCGAAAAAAATGCTTATTAAATACCGGAGACAGAATTCGGAGCAAGGTAGTCGCTTACTACTACATCCAACTAAACAAATATTTTCAAAGTCCCCTTAGTCAATTAGTTAAGTATTAAAATTTCAGAAGAAATAACATTTTATACATGCATGGGAGCTTTCAGCTAGAATTTTCTTTATACATCGAAATATTTAGATAAAAATGAAGTATAGCTTCATTAAAGCCGAAGCACATTAAGAAATTTAGCGAATTTCAACATCTGTGAATTCTAATTCATCCTAATTACCTTTAACGAATGGCTCAGCCTCACTTCAGCATCTGTCCCGTCGTTTTCATCCTCGTTATCAGGTATAGACCCTATCGTTTCTGTACCATTAGGCTAATTAGCCTTTTGTGGAGAAATAAGGCCACGCTACCAATGGGATATGGTCGTATAAAACTCTCTATTCTTAGTTTATGAGCAAATACAAAGAGACTACATATGGAATGCTGCTAATATTTGTTTTATTGGCACGAAAGAATAAATGACGATATAATGTATAGTAATACTTACATAACATCAGCTCACAATAATACTAAATTTCCACCGATTTTATGCCGCCTTCAACCAACGGCCACCAACCTTTACTAGATCGTCGGTCCATCTAGCGGGAGACCATCCCACGCTGTGCTTTCCGATACATGGCCACCACTCAATAGCTTTTTTGCCCCAACGGCCATCAGTTCTGCGAGCTATGTGGCCTGCCCATTGCCACTTCTGCAATGCGTTTTGGTGAGCTATGTCGACCACTTTAGTTCTTCTGTAATATTATAATTCTTACCTACGTAAAATAATAATATTGAAAAATAAACTCATTTTAAAAGAAAATAAAAAAAAACACTAGAAAATTGAAGTCATTAACTTAAAAATTTACTACTACCAACCTATTCAACGTGGAACTACTTAATATAAAGCTAAAACAAAACGCTAATTTCGTTCTTTTACATGAAATTGAGTTCTAAAACTGATAGCAAAAAGTTTAGGTTAGCATGTACTTGGTTGCACAGATGCTTCTGCAGGCATTCTGGCTCAAATTTAGGTCACTGTGTTGAGCGGCAGCTGTGACAGGTCAGTGTAAACTGCGAAATATGTTTTTAGAACGTTTGTGGCAAATAGCCTTTAGATAGTTACGTCATTTACTAATTGAAATGGTTTTTATTTTGTAGACGCAATTAAAAAAAATATAGGTTTTTATGTTTCAGGAACGCAATCGTGATGTCCCTGGTCAGCAGTAATTTAACTGTAGCTGAAACATTTACGAGTGGCATATACTTTAACTGAACTTTTCAAAGATACTTTAAGGTTTTCTATGTAAGTTTTTTACCCGACTGTCATTACCCGACTGTCAGGATGGGTATTGTTTTTTTACCCGACTGTCAGGATGGGTATTGTTTTTCGCGCGTATCTTGTATGTTTGTAAATTTCTTTATTCCCACGAATCTTCCAAACAGCTGGATGGATTTTGACAATTAGGGTATCGTTAGATTTGTCTAGAAAACCCAAGTGTCCTCAGATAGGTTTTAAGAATAAAAAGACTTAAACGGCGGGCTTTTGACGCCAAATTGTAAGAAGTTCAATTTTTTTTTAACCAAACCTTTCGAGTTTTGTATCAAAATAAAGAGAATCAAAAGGAGATAACATATATTCAAAAAGAGATTATATAATCGAATGGTTCCAAATTGTAAGTAGTTCTAAAACCAAACCTATCGAGTAGAGTATCAAAATAAAGGTAATCAAATGGAGATTACAAATATATACATATGTTATGTATTTAAATTTAGTCAGGTATAATTATATTACGGTCTTTTTAGTGCGTTGCTCTCTATTGATTTTTTGCAGTCGGGTTATTATTTTTTTTTAATTATATTTACTTGTTTACTAGATTAATATTTTCGGTAATAATCGCTTCAAAAGTAGCAAAAGTTTGGCCCTTTCCTCTACTTTCTTAACCGTTAAACCTAATAGTCTATGTTACTATGTTTGAAATCATCATGAATATTGCTTAAATATGTCCGAAGAGTGGCTACTCTTCATCATTAAACAATATTCAAATTCACTAATCACAACAAAAAAAGTATACCTACCTTGTTTGTTTGTTTGGTAGAACGTTACGACCCCAGGAACTACTGGTCCGATTTGAAAAAAATCTTTTAATGTTGGATAGCCCATTTATCGGGAACGGTTATAGACTATATAATATCACGCTACGACTAATAGCTGAGCAGTGGTTAAATAGAGAAAAACGGGAGAAAAGCCCCTCGCGACTTTCAGTGTTTATCTAAAACTGACTGAACAAAACAAAGTACGAAACTAACGATTGATATGATGATTTGTTTGAAAAACAAAAGCACTGTTGTTTAATAATGAATGAATTGCCCACTTGAACACAGAAAAATGCTAGCCAAGTTCTGTTACAATCAGATGACTTATAAAAAAATACTAGCAAACCAGTGCCAAACTTTTGTATCAAATATAAGTATAATAATATATTATAATTTAATTAAAATTATAAATCTTATATTGGTAAAATGTTTATTGCTAAATCTTAGATAAGTAAACAACAAAAATAACACAGTGACAAAAGCATAGGACACAATTACAAAATCAACAGTTTTACCGTGTTTTCTATAAGAGATAGTTCAATATTATTAATTGATAGTTACAATTGTAAGTCTGGTATATAAAATACTCGATCGTAGTTAGCCATAAAGTGTGGCAAAAATATTAAACTTTTAAAATATTTTTTAACATACTCATTTCATTTTGATCCGAGCCCAGGTGTGGAACTTAACGGGTTGCTGATGATACTCATTTCATGATGTTAAAATTATTTTCTAACTGTTAAAGAAACATTAAAAATACATGAAACTATTAGAATTTGGCTTGCTTTTACTTATGTAATAGATGAAGAATAGAGACGTAAATATTTAGAACGTAACTAAACAATCAATTTATATCTACAGTCATAAAAAGTCAAAAGTTTAACACGCCTCTTTAGTAATTCTCACCTTGTAGATGTTGTAACAAGGTTCAAAATTGCTAAGTAGTATAAACATTTTAAGTAATTATTCCCACCTAAATTATGATTGAATGAACAAAAGTACAATATTATGTTTTAAAAATTTAGTGTAAACATTTATTCGTTGTGAATGTATTATATAAATATTTACCGTCTTGTTATATCTTTATATTGAGTGTAAACGTCTAATAAATAACAATTGCTAAATTAAGATGGGTGGAACTTTATTAGGGTAATATTTTTTAAATATTTTTTTTTAATAATTTTAAGTGTCATGGTGAATACATTTTGTGATCACGAGTTTTTATGTGTTAAACTAAAAAGATGTTATAAGCGATGGTGGCTGAATTAATAAGTGACCGGCGGCGGCGTAGGGACGCATCGTAAGGCATTAAATTTACTGTCCACACGTTAACAAAAAGCTGAATATTAAAAAATAGTTGGTTTTTGGTGCCTCGCCGGCCGTTTTTGGGAAAGTAAAATTTGACTACAAATTTTATGCCCAAAGAGAGGTACCTACATCCAAATTAACAGATATAAATATATGGCAAGTTAATTATATTATGTTTGTATGGGTATTGTCATTATCATCATCATATCAACCAAATGACGCCCACTGTTGGACCTAATTTCCACCATTGCGAACAATTTTGTGCCGCTTGCAACCAACGGCCACCCGCAATTTGACCAGGTCGTTGGTCCACCTGGTGGGGGGCCGTCCTACGCTGCGCTTTGCAATGTATTATATCTCAAATTTATTTTAATTGCTTTTTTACTAACTTAAATTCCATTTCTTATTATTTTCAGATTATTATCTATTGCAGCTTACTTATACTATCATGTAAATTATCAAATATTGCCAAAAAATGTAAGTTTAAAAGCTTTTATCTCAAATATGTTTGGCGCATTCAAGAGAAAAGAAAACGAACACCATGTTGAATTTACGTATACTTAAAATGAAATAAAAAAATAATAGTTTCTAAATAAATATCAATAAAGTTTCAGTTACTTTAAATACTACGTACTACTTACTTTCAATGTAAAATAAATTATAAAAAAAAGAATTATATAAATATATTATTCTTTTTTACCAAATTTTTTTTTTGCACTTTTATACTACTGAAAGCAAACTGATAACATGTTTTGCATCAGTTTAAAAATATTTTATTTAAGTTAAATTGTTAAAGTTATAATTTATTTAAGTTGTACTGTAAATAATAATAATACTGTAATAATAATGTAATAATACTGTTGAATGTAATTTGCACTGTTACGTTATACTAAATGCTATGTACACCGAAATTGTCATACATATCAGATGTAATATTATGTACTTATTATTACTTATAAATCTTATAATAAGTATGATGTGGTTGTGCTAATAAATATAAATAAATAAATAAATATTGTAATTTACTCTCCCAGCTTCACCTGCGTGTATATTTTTAAACCAAATATGTGGTAGAATCATACAAGGTACAGTCAGCATAAAAAGCAGCTAAACATAATTAATAACCCATAATTTTATTTCAAAACGCATATTTAGGTATTCACTAGGACAGGGTTTTTTGAAATTCAAACTTTAAAGGGGTGAAACGGAGGATCAAAGTCTGTATGGAGAAATTGAATTGATGTGTCTTTTTACTTCGAAACTTTGTACAATTGTGTTAAAAAGCACAAAGAAACTAACACGTGTTTCTGGTTTTTTTTTAAATTCAACCTCCAAGTGATTCAAGATTAACCTGTGTTGTGAGGACCAGTCTCTTCTTAATTTTACAATGGAAATAAAAATCTTGAAACTTTGGGATGATGTTATAAAAACGTTTGAAAACCAAGTGGTTATTAATTTATAGGATTTATGGTTGGTTGATACAAAAATTACCACCTTATTAACACTCCACTTAAGTAAAAGTGATGGTGGCTGAATAAATAAGGGAACAGCGTGCAAACCACGCGATCCGGGGTCGATTCCGACCGACATGACAGTACCAATGTGGATTCCACTTTGTGGAATTTATATGTACTAGTCAAGTGACTTACCATCTGTTAACGGTGAAGAAAAACATCGTGAGGAAACCCACATACCCTAGAAGAAATTCTGTGTATATCCGATCCACAAACCCGCACTAGGCCAGCGCGGGTGGATTATGGCCTAAACCCTCTCAGCTCTCTAGTTAGAAGAGAGGAGACCCGAGCCCAGCAGTAGGACTTATTGGGTTGCTGATGATGATTTAAATGAGTAGTATGAGTAAAAAGTAAACGGATACTTCTTGGTATTTGTAAAACCAACCCTGAGGGATTTCAAAGGGGTGAAATCTATTGGTACTAATATTTTAAGAATGTAAAGTTGTGTCGTTGTAGGGGGTAATCTCGGGTTCTCCTGAACCAATTTTCAAAATTCTTTTGGTGTTGGATAGCCCATTTATCGAGGAAGGTTATAGGCTATATAAAATCGTCATCGCTATGCCCAATAGGCGCTAATTAGTGGCTAAATAAAGAATAACGGGAGCGAAGACTCGGGTGACGTCTAGTATAGTATAAATAAACATAACATAGCTTCCCCCGAAGGGGTAGGCAGAGGTGTTTCACAGTATAAATCGATATAGATTATGTCAATTTCGAGGTTTTCGGGACGCTGTTTATGAGAATGTTGTCTTTTTTGACATTTAAGACATTAGACACCAAATTCCGAAAACAATTCTTCTTTTGTCGTAGTGAGATGATACACCTTACAAAGATCTCTGTAAATATCGAAATTTTCGCAGACAAAGTCGCGGGCAAAAGCTAGTGGTATTGTATATGAATGGTATGTGGCATATTGTTAGTATAATGAATAACTCCAGTTTGAATTACTTATTGTATCAGCCTTATCCATATTGGTATATATATCACTCGATTGAGTATATATTTTTTTTTTTTTTTTATAATTTACTGTACCTACTTGTATGTTAGTTTATACAGTATTTATCTATAGAACAGAGTTTTCCTAATAAAAAAAATATTTCATTGGATAACTCAATTAAACTGCCATGGTGGCACAGCGGTAGTGTAAACGGTTGGGGTTACTGAGATCTCGGGTTCGATTCCCGGGTAGCTTTTTAGTTTTTCCACGGATAGGGAAGAAGAATTTTAATAAAATTATTGTGATAGCTTATAGAAAAACCGGTTAAAAGCATATTGGACCATGCTCAATGTATGGCTCCGCAGCAAAAGAGCGTATCTTCATAGCGCTTACGTCCTTTTGTTGAAGTTTTTCATATATACCATATATAACCATAAGTCATCGCTGGTAATAGACATTGATCTTATACTTTCGATTTGAGGCACTGAGGTATGTCGGACGAGAAAACGTTTCGCAGTTTTCCGATCGCTGCCCAGCCAAGTTGGATTCGGCGATTGACCTTTTGTCCCAAGTACACGTATGACTCAAGAAATTGAAGATTTCATTGTGATATAATCATAATTATTATTATTATATGCACCTCTGGGACAGTCATTAATTCTTATAGGAGGGTAGAGCAGTGTGGTTTTTCTAACACTTGTCTTATAAACAAAAAATGTGCTACAAGTTTAAATGAAGAGCACACAAACAAGGGCAGCTAGTGCCATGTTAAATATGTGTGGCAATGCGGTTCTGAATGCCCCATAGAGTTGGTCTAGGCCTCGTCTCCAGCACGTCTTTATTGGCTGACTAGAGTGAATCTTCAAGAGTGACGACAGGACTCTCAACTCTGGCTTATTTTAACCGGCTAACCAGAGAGGGGTTGCCAGAACTATATGCTCAGGGGTGGAAGTGTCATTTTTCAAGGGCATAACTACGAGGAAACCCACTCTAGGTTTCAATCTGAGACCCACTATGACGAAATCGGCGCCGGACCGCACTTCACCCCTAGCCGCATGGTGTTACGGTATGGTGTTTCCCTGAGACCTGTGGGCTTTAGTCCATGTCGGTTGTGCGAGGGACCTAATAGGCTATTAGTCTACCTACTACTATTATATGACTATGACTATGACTGGCCTGTTGGTTTAGTGGTTAGTGACCCTGACTGCTAAGCCGTAGGTCGTGGGTTCGATCCCCACCCAGAACAAATCTTTGTGTGATGAACATAAAGGTTTGTTCTGTGTCTGGGTGTCATTTATCTATAATATGTATGTATTTACAAAAACAAAATGTATTTAAGTACCTAGTATATCAGTTGTTTAGTACCCATAACACAAGCAAATATAATTGCTCAATTTGGGACTAGATGGCGCTGTGTGAATGTGGTAGAATATTATTATATTATTATTATTAAGCTACCATTAATATTATTATCCTTCTTAGGACCAGCCTCCTGATTCTGAACTGTCGGACAATTTTCGGCCGGAAATGTCAGTCTAATTAAAGTTAAAAAACATGATGTTAATTAAAGAAATAGATGGTTGTAGGAAAAAATATTATATTAATCAGTTTTTATTTTTTATACGTTAGACTATTTTCTAACATTAAATAACATACGTCGTACTAAGATTCGAAAAACTTTACGATCTGAGAGCAATCCGACGAGTCAGAATCAGAGGGCCAAGACCCGCAGTGGAACATTAATGGTTGCTGATGAATTTATAGATGTTTAATATTATTAATAATTAATTAATTTAAATTAAAAATACATTCACTAAATTTACTTAACATAAAGAAAAAAGTAGAAGAATCTAAAACGTACGTAACGTGTTTACAAAATCTAAATATAAATTAAGAAATATGAACCATTAGTTAGATGATGGTGGCTGAATGGAAGATGCGATGGTGGCTGAATGGATAAGGGACCGGCGGCATGCAAATCACGCGGTCCGAGTTCGATCCCGACCGGCAGTACCAATGTGGATTCTTCATTGTGGAATTTAAATGTTCTAGTCTAATGACTTACTATCTGCTAACGGTGAAGGAAAACATCGTAAGGATACCCACATACCCTAAAAGAAATTCTATGAGTATGTCTGATACACCAACCCGCAGTCCAGCGTGAGTGGATTATGACCTAAAGTCAGCTCTCTAGTTAGAGGAGAGAAGATCAGAGCCTAGCAGCGGGTTGCTGATGTAGTAGACATTGTATGTATTTTTAAATTTTCAAATGCGATTGTATCATAATATTCATTCTTTATAATACTCTTTTGTTTGCAACGTACGAACTATTGTGCGCATATTGTTTAAATATTTACTCTCTTGTTACCGTTCCTAATGAACGAAAGTGTGGCAGTGGAATAAATCATTATTATTTTAAATTCAAGATGGCGTCTCCTTTTTTATGGTAATTATATATTTTTTTAATTAGGAAGAGTAATAAATATGGTTATGTGAATAAATTCTGTGTAATTTAACGTTTATATAACAAACTTACGTATTTTATTAAATTATTAGTTTAAAATTGTCACATAGCTTTAAGTAGAGCTCTGTCGTCTGAAATACACATATTTAGACCCCCTATACATGGCCCTTAAAATTTAAGGGCCGTGTATAGGGGCACAATGGCCTCGATATGGCCTCTGATTAAGTCAGAGGCCACATCGGGGCCAGTGTTGCAACGCACTAAATTGGATAATCTATTCATCTAATTTTAGTTGATTAAAACGTATATAAATAAGATGAACGATATTTCACCAACCCATCTTCCCCGTGCTTGCTGAAAGATATTCATCTTATTTTAGTTGATTAAAGTTTATTCAGACTTTTTACTTTAGATACCAGATTTTCTAATTTAGCGCGTGGCAACACTAGCCCCGATATTGCGCACTGCTAGGCTCGGGTCTCCTCTAATTGACAATGGTAGTTGGATAAACATGAATGTTAGGTACTTTTAAAATTTATTTTATTTCACTTTATTACTATTAATTCTGGTCCTAATATCTAGTGGCAAAGTGACGCAGGCGGGTTTTAAGCTGGAGTCGAGAAACAAGGGATTATCTATTTATAATATAATTCATATAATATTTTACCACATTCACACAGCGCCATCTTGTCCCAAATTAAGCGATTATATTTGCTTATCTTATGGGCACTAAACAACTGATATACGTACTTATAAACCTACTACTTACTTCTTTTTTTTGTAAATACATACCTATGTATTATTATAGATTAATTACACCCAGACACAGAATAAACAATCATGCTCATCACACAAAGACTTATCCTGGTCGAATCGAATCCATGACGTCTAGCTTTGCAGTCAAGGTAACCACTAGACCAACAGGCCAGTCAGATTTATAAAGTGATTCCTATCAGTCATATTTTTCTATATGTCTTTATTAGCCTTGTCATATATCTGATATATGATAACGTTATTAGGAACTAACAGAAAAAGACTCGTTTTAAAAATACCCCCCCATTTTTCAGTTATATCCATACATATTAAAAAAGGCTTTGTCCTGACTGACTGACTGACTAACTGACAGACAACGCACAGCCTAAACCGCTGGTCGTAGCGACTTGAAATTTGGAGGGTGTGTTTGTCCTAATGTCTAGAGGTGTACTTTGAAAGGTTTTTTTAAATTCAACCCCTAAGGAGGTTAATAGGGATAAAAACGATTGTATGAAACTTTTTTGTATTTTAATAAATTAAATAGATTTGAAAATTTGTTTTGGGGTACTACTATTAAAATCTGTCGGCATCAACTCGGCAAGCGTAGAGTAGGACGCCCTCCAGCTAGATGGTCCGACGACCTAAAAAAGGTCGCTGGGTCTGACTGGATGCGGAAGACGGAGGACCGAGTGTTATGGCGCGTGTTAGGAGAGGCCTACGTCCAGCAGTGGCAATAGGCTGAAATGATGACTATCAAAATAAAAAGTACTCTCTTAAGACTCTGACTTTCATAAGTGTTACATATTATGAATAAACAAGATTTCATTCATTTCGGCTTTAGTAAAAATCTGCTATTGTCACTTTGCCACTTTTATTAAACGACTTCAAAAAAGGAGGAGGTTATATGTTCGACTGTATGTATTTTTTTTTTTTTTTATGTATGTTCACCGATTTCTCGGAGATGCTTGAACCGATTTGAAAAATTCTTTTTTTGTTGGAAAGGGTATACTTCCGAATTGGTCCCCTATTCACCACGTTAAGTTCTGATGATGGAATCTCAGGGAAATCGAGGGCAACCCTCAAATTTTATAGGCACATGTTACCTGTTTCATCTATTTTCTGAAGTTATTTAAGTATTTACGTCTGATAATCATCATCTCATGTTGATGAGCTGATGATGGAAGGCATAACTTCTTAACTGTTAGGAGTTGGAAGATAATTCTTTCAACATTATAGGTACATATAAACCGATAGTTGTACTCTTGTAGGATATTCAGGTGAGCTGTCACTGGAAGGTAAACTCCTTAACGGTTAGGAGTAAGAAGATTATTTCTTTAAATATCACATCCATGTGTAAACTGTAAGTTGTATTCTTTCAAGTGACTGAGGCGGGGGCTCTTGATGGAAGGTAAAGTTGCATAGTCCAAAGAAGTTGTTACTTAGATGATATTTTAAGTTTCTATTATCTAATATTAATACTCAATATCTATTTTCTAAAGTCATACAAGTATTTACGTCTGATAGTCATCATCTCATGTTGATGAGCTGATGATGGAAGGTATAACTCCTTAACTGTTAGGAGTTGGAGGATAATTCTTTCAACATTATAGGTTCTTATAAACTAATAGTTGTATTCTTGTAGGTTATTTAGGTGAGCTGATACTGGAAGGTATAACTCCTTAACTATTAGGAGTTGGAGGATAATTCTTTCAATATTATAGGTACTTATAAACCTATAGTTGTATTCTTGTAGGTTATTCAGGTGAGCTGTCACTGGAAGGTATAACTCCTTAACTTTTAGGAGTTGGAGGATAATTCTTTCAACATTATAGGTACTTATAAACCTATAGTTGTATTCTTGTAGGTTATTTAGGTGAGCTGTCACTGGAAGGGAAACTTCTTAATGTTTGGGAGTAAGAAGATGATTTCTTTAAATATCACATCCATGTATAAACCTTAAGTTGTGTTATTTCAAGTGTCTGAGGTGAGAGCTCTAGATGAAAGATAAAGTTGTATAATTCAAAGGAATTCTTAGATGATATTTTAAGTTTTCGATATAGTATCTAACCTGCATTGTATACCTATACTTGTTACCTGTCGCATTTTATAGGAAAAAAAAAGATATAAAAAGCTGAGAGATTTGAGATTCCTCTATTCCACAATCAGGTTGTGTTGTTAGAATATTTAAATAGACGTTCCCTTCTATCGAAGATTCTTTATTTCGGTTTTCCGTCTTAGTTTGCCAGTCAGTATTATTAAATCTGCTAGATAAAAAGTACACTAAAAATGGAAAAATAAACTATTTTTAACAAAAAAATATTAAAACGACTTCAAATCAGTACTAAAAAGCGAAAAATAAACTGAATTAGATATTTAATTCCAAGCTAAAAAATACCTACCTACCTGTTTAAAGTATAATACCCTATTACTAATCTGTTTGAAGTCGGTGCCAGCCTAATGAGTTTTTATCACTCAGTTTGAGCCGTCCACTAGGTACGATCACACGCAAGTGCGAGGTGGTGTGAAGTAGCGAGCGGTAACAGATGGACGTACTAAGTAGTACGTAGCTTAACAAACTCTTTAGGCTTGGCACTGACTTCAAACAGATTAGTAATAGGGTATTATACTTTAAACAGGTAGGTAGGTATTTTTTAGCTTGGAATTAAATATCTAATTCAGTTTATTTTTCGCTTTTTAGTACTGATTTGAAGTCGTTTTAATATTTTTTTGTTAAAAATAGTTTATGTAGATTATAGACGGCAGACATTTTCTTTTCAGGTTATTTTTTGCCGTAGTTGCAGCTGTTATATATTATAAAGTAGATTTAAATAGTGTCGGTACTGCTGTAAACAGAATGATCAATAGTAAAAGTTTTGATATAGTTGAAATTGAACAAAACGTCGAACAAGTGGTTGGAATTTTTGCTAAAAAAGAACCAGGTTATTATTTTTGTACTTACTTAATAAATATTCTTTTATACAGTTATAGTATGAATATGTGCAAGAGGTCACGGGTTCGATTCCCGGGTCGGGTGAAAATGGTATTGGGTTTTTCTATCATGAAATTCCAGTATTAAGATATTCCCGGAGTTTGGTAAACAAATGTTCCCGGTTGATGACAATGAGCTCGCTCCCTATTTAATGAGACCAAACATAGCTGGCGAAATGTGGGTGTGAAACACCTCTGCCTACCCTTTCGGGGAAAAAGGCGTGATGCTATGTATGTATGTATAGTATGAAATGAAATGTAGAATACAATTTTATTTAAATAATTCAAAACGAACTACTTTGAATACATTTTTTTTTTACTACGGTGGTAAACAGACGTACGGTCCGCCTGATGGTAAGCGGTTACCGTAGCCTATGGGCGCCTGCAACACCAGTGGCATCACGAGCGCGTTGCCGACCCTTAAGAAAGCTATTCACTCCTTTTTTGAAGAACCCCTTACTGTAGTCCCTTGGGAAAACCTCGTTAGGGAATTCATTCCACAACCTGATAGTTCTTGGGAGGAAATTCCTCTGGAACCGCGCGGTACGGTTCCGGTTCCAAGGTGTGGGGATAAACTTCCTGCCGATGGCGAGCGGTGCGATGGTAGAAGGTGGCCGTGGGCATCATCTCAAACAGTTCTACAGAGCGCAACCCATTATACAGGCGGTAGAACACACATAGGGAGGCAAAGTCTCAAAATACATACTCGATGCGGCCATTCGCGCGACCGCAGCACCAAATGTATATCAATCGCTAGAACATATTTATAGACAGAGTGGCAAAATTGCAATTTAGTATTACATTATAATAATTTTAAATATTCATTATTTAAATCGGTGCTATATTTTAAAAATATGTTTGCTTCACTTTTTAGTGAGAACGGCCACGCGCGATCCTGTGCCATATGTATTCAACAACCACCCACAACCTTGACCAGGTCGTCGGTCCATCTGGTGAAGGGCTGTCCCACGCTGCGCCTTCCAATACGTGGCCGCCACTCGAGAACCTTACACTGAACTTTATAATATTACTAAAATATAATGCAATTTTTACAGGTTATAATGTCAATAAATTATTTGTTGACCAACGTTGATACTTCGCATTTTCCCGGATTCATCATCACATCAGCCCGACGACGTTCACTGCTGAACATTAGCCTCACCTTATTCAGGCCACTGCGCGGTGGATGCCTACTCTAAATCTGAAATTAATCGATTCAACGCACTAAACTAGTGTAGAATAATATCCTATTGAATTGTACAATTAAATATTATATTAACAATTTTTCTGCAGTTTAGATTACATTCCAGTCCAGAAATTATGATCATCATTCATCATCATTGGAAACCATAAACGTAAGACGAAGGGCACGGATCTCCTCTAAAGAATGTGAAGGGAATTTAGCCTACTATATACCACGCTGGTCAGACGAGTTATTTGGTTGGTTTCGAATTTTCCTTTTCTTGTAGTGCTCTTGTTTGCATATACATACTATACCCATGGCCACGGGTTGAGATGTGTAGTGACATTATGTATTCTTAATCTGCCACTACACGGATACAAGGACAAAGTAGTATAATATATTATCAATTTAAGTATTTAATTAATCAACATAAGTAAGGCTGAGGATAGAGTGCTATGGCGCGGGTTAGGAGAGGCCTACGTCCAGCAGTGGACTGCAATAGGCGGAAATGATGATGTAGAAGTAAGGCTCGCTAACACACATCACCACGGGTTGTCACTTGTCGGGCTGAATCAGTCAGTATGGGAAAGAATGAAAGAACTACAAGCACTGACATGTAATACCTCTGGACAGGCGGCTGTCAAACTGATGTTGGTGCTGTTTGTTTTTCGCTATTGGGCGCTGTTAGCAGTGGCGGTGGGGAGTTGAACTAAAATTAGTGATGTGCAAAACTTTTTAGATTTAACACTTACCTATCGATAGATTTCATTTTAAGATTTCATATAATAATAATAATATAATATAATAATATTCTACCACATTCACACAGCGCCATCTAGTCCCAAAGTAAGCAATTATATATGCTTTTGTTATGGGTTCTAAACAACTGGTATACTACTTAAATACATTTTTTTTTGTAAATACATAATATATTATAGATAAATTACACTCAGACACAGAACAAACCTTTATGTTCGTCACACATTGATTTGTCCTGGGTGAGGATCGAACCCACGAACTCTGGCTTAGCAGTCAGGGTCACTAACTACTAGACCAACAGGCCAGTCATATAAACATATTCTGAAAGACGGAAAGTAATAATAATAATCTACCACATTCACACAGCGCCATCTAATCCCACAGTAGGCAATTATATTTGCTTGTGTTATGGGTACTAAACAACTGATATACTACTTAAATACAGTTTTTTTTGTAAATACATACAATTTACAGATAAATCACACCCAGACACAGAACAAACCTTTATGATAATATATAATTTTTAATAATCCATTACGTTAATTTAGTGACGCGAATCGATTTTGAAGGCCCTAATTTTAATGGCAGTATCTGTTCAAATAAATAAAATTGAAATGTCTGTTTGTAATATCAAAACAACAGCTTTGTTTGATAGGTAAATAATTAAATAATATTTCTTTTTTAAACCTCTTTGTTATTATTTCAAAAATTGTTATGTTTACTAACCGTTATTATATCTATTATTCATTTGTTACGCATTTTAACGCAGTATTGTGTAGAATAATGACGTCAAAGATATGCTAATAAAACAGGGAAAGGTTACATGTTATGTTTACTGGCAGGTAAGAAAGATGGATAAATATCTGAAACAATAGGTGTATAAATTCGAAATATTAAAATAAATAAAAAATAACAATTCATTATTATATTATAACATAAAACCACAGATTATAAATAAAATATAACATTTAATGGTAAAGAGTTAGAACATTATTATTAAATCTTCCCTTTATTAGAACATTTTTTATAAAATATATTGAGTATAATTGAATCTATCAATACGAGTGTCGTTGAATAATGAATCACAAAAACAATATCGTGAACAGTGTTGGAATAGAAATTATTTTCAAACTTAATATTAAAATAGAAACAGAATTTTAGCTGATATTGAACCATCAATTATTATTAATGAATAGCACTCTATTTTATTTACAGACAGCGTTATTAATAATGATACTTATTTTAAAAAGTTAACCTTTTTTTAAGTTTTTCGACTTATTCGTCAAATGTTTCGAACAAAGACGATTGTTTGCATTTGGAGTCCCATTAAGGAGCGCTTACATGTTGGCTAGCCATGATTTTCTAAACGCTGGATCAGTTGGATATCTACAATTAAATAAAAATCTATTATTATAAAAACATAGGTACCTAGATAATGTCTGAAAAAAAATGGGCAATCATCATCAACATTTACTTCTATGATATAAAATAAAAAAAATATTTGCAACCATAAATCTCATCAGACCATGATCATATTATTATTTATCGATAAGACGATATGGACATCACTAACACTTTGTTTACAAAACGTATTATATACGTCAATATTACGTCAAATATAGTTCCATTCCTCTCCGCTAGTTGGTCAAATACACATTGGAAATTAGGTGTCATTTGTATAGGACAGCCAGTCCAGTGATATTATACAGGTCAGTGACTACAAGACATACTAAGATCTTTCTGTTAGGAACCATGTCATCAATTTTACTGACAAGAAAAACTGTATTCGCAGTTCGGGAATACATATTATTATGCATCACAATAAAATAATGAAAGCCACATGCGACATAATCTCTTTGTGTCATTGAACACAATAACGCGCTGTCTTACCTGTATAAATTGTGTAATTATGCGTTTGTAGGATTATCTGGAGCTACGTTGATGGTTTATGGTTGGGAATTAATGGGTCTAAGTTATGGAACTAAGCGGAATATTGGGATGGTAATAAAATTATAAAATGTGTAGTGACGCATTACGAATACATAATGTCACTACCCCATTTCAACCCGTGTAAAAGGCGATTAAGGGTTCTTAAGCAAAAAAAAGCAAAATATGAAAGCAAAATATACCAACCCGTTTGGCCAGCGTGGTATCATCATCACCATAACCACCCTTAAATTAATATCCCACAGCTGGGCACGGGTCTCTTCCATACATTTTGGAGGGAATTTAGCCTACTATACCATACCACGTTGGCTAGACGGGTTAGTATAAGGTTTTATTTCGAATTTTCCTTTTCTTGGAGTGCTCTTGTTGCTTTTAAGTTAGTCCCTTAGTCGCCTACGACACCCACGGGTTGAAATGGGGTAGTGACATTATGTATTCTTAATCTGTTTATGGGTATGGGTTGTAATGATGAGGATGGTGATGAATAAAATGATGACTGATATACTGAATAGGACCAATGCACGGTGGAGCAAGCGTGTGCTGGAGTGGAAACCGCGACTCGGCAAGCGTAGAGTAGAACACCCTCCAGCTAGACCGACGACCTAAAAATGGTCGCTGGGTCTAACTGGATACGGATAGCGGAGAACTGAGTGTTATGGCGCGTGTTAGGAGAGGTCTTTGTCCAGCAGTGGACTGCAATAGGCTGAAATGATGATCATGAATACAGTTATGATCAAATCAGACCAATTTGTAGTAATAGTGCCTCGTTGGCATGCTTTGATGCAGCATGAATGGGCTAGTACGCCCAGGAAAATACAAACGTACAATCACAGACACAAACACCCAAACTCGAAAAAAATCTCGATCACACAAATATTAGTAACTAGCTGACTCGGCGAACTTCGTACAGCCATATTTTATTATTCGTGATAATATTCCATTTTCAAATGTTTATATGGAGATTATAACCCAAAATTTTTTTTTGACCAAACGTATCGAGTATGGTATCAAAATAAAGGGAATCAAATGGAGATTACAAATATATACATAATATCTTATGTATTTAAATTTAATCAGGAATGATAATTATAATTACAATATTTTAGTGCGTTGCTTATCTGTTGTTTTTTTGCAGTCGGGTTATTTTTTTTATTTACACTTATCAAAAGTGGCGAGACGACAACAACTACTCGCTATATCCTATATATTGGAACGCAACACTTAATTTGTCACACAGTACAAAATGATAACGCACCGGCAGCAGACCGGGAACTGTAATGGCCTATTAAACTTTTAGGGATTTACACAGAATTCACTGTTCACTTATAACCATAATAATATAGGACAGTAAATAAAATAATATTTTGTTTGAGTTTGTCTCTATTTACCTACTGTCTATATACGGTGTAATCGTTAAGTGTTTGCAGGCGATTATATCGTACTATTACAGATTTCAAAAAACTTTAAACTCGTGTCGAAAGTACGTTACCTAATGAGTAAAATGACATCAATAACTTTTTAAAGTATCCCAAAATTAAACACTCCCATACATTTAGAATGAGGGTTTCAGTTTGTTTAAACAAAGAATAATATTTCAATCTTTGGTGGATGGGTCAGACTTCTTAATTTTTATCCACTTCGATGCACTGTCTTGTCCTCGATATTCGTCATTGAAAATCATATTCAATAATTTATCTCTTGAATTCTTAAAAACTATATGCCTCTTCATTATTATTACTTACTTAATAATTATTATTCCTCCAAAAACATGAAAAATCACGCCATCTGTAATTTACAACTAAAAATACATTCACTCATACAATTTTATTTCAGAAACGATGATTTACAAGGAAAAGTTGTTGACGTTTCAAGCTACTACATCTTTATTTTAGTTTGCCAAAACTGTAACAGATGTCAGTAACATCAATTTAATAAAATACTCTTATCTGCGAACCACCCACTCTGAATTTTTCAAGAGTTTGGTTCGAAGGTTGAGGTTCATACAGGGGTGAAAGATAAACGCCATCTAGTTGACTACCCTGTAAATACCAGATACCTGAACAAGTTTCAAAGAACCGACTATTACGCAATAGTAAATTGTATGATGTACGTTTCTCTTGCGTTTTGTTTCATAAGATTTCCATTCATTGTATAGATGGCGTTATTTTGCAAAAACTATCATAAATTCTCAAGCAGGGAATTTGGCCTAGTATACCATGCTGGCCAGACGGGTTGGTAAAGGGTTTTGTTTAGACTTTTCCTTTTCTCGCAGTGCTCTCTGTTTAAGGGTTCTTCTTTAGTTGGCTTTTACACACCCACGGAATGAAATGGGGTAGAGACATTCACCGCTTACCTAATGAATATCAAAGTTTAAAATATTCAACAGTACCTAATTATGGCCATATTATAAATAATATAGTTAACAGGTTACCTGTACTTACCCTATAACTCTGTATCTAATAGCAGAATAGTAGCGTATTGAATCGCAATAAACTCCCTCTCAGGGCGGCTTTACCCTTGAGAGGAAAAAAAAACCTAATTATGGCGTCATATTTGAACAACTTCTTGCAACGCATCATTTTCATTAATCGATTCTTGCGAGCGTGTAAAGCAAACATTAACTAAGTATCCAAAATCGATTTATATTACATTTGTTATCTCTTTCGCACGCAGGACCTCTTCTAGAGGATGGCTTATCTTTATTCCGAGACATTAAATTGTGTTCAGATAAAAATATGAGTCCCCAGATATCAAAAAACGAACATTAGTGAACAAAGGCGGAGTAAGCATTTTTTTTTGCGGGTAATTTGTTGAGCTTAGAACAGCTTGGATTTACTCTGGTCCAAGTTGACATAAACCAATAAATTGAATAGGATTGATGTTAATCGCAGACTATTAAATAAGCAATTCATGTTTTTTCCGTATAGTGACGGATTAAGAATACATAATGTCACTACCCCATCTCAACCCGTGGGTGTCATAAAAGGCGACTAAGGGAGTATAACCATGCAGAAAGAGCACTGCAAGAAAAGGAAAATTCGAAACCAATCCCGTCTGGCCAGCGTGGTATAGTAGGCTAAATTCCCTCCTGATCTTTGGAGCCTTGTGCCCAGCAGTGGGACGTTTGTGGGTTGAAATGATGATGATGAATTCATGTTTGTAAGTATATCGGCTGGGCTCGGGTCTCCTCTCCTCTATGTTAAGAGCTTAGATGGCTTTAAGCCATAATACACACACGCTGGCCTAATCGGGTACCAACCCGATCCGAATCCACCAGGATCAGAGATATTATGTATATATAGAATTTCTTCTAGAATGTGTGGGTTTCCTCACGATGTTTTCCTTCACCGTTTGCAGATGGTAAGTCACGTGACTAGTACATATAAATTCCACAAAGTGAAATCCACATTGGTACTGCCGGTCAGAATCGAAGTCGGATCGCATGATTTGCATGCCTGTCACTGATCACAGACCATCAAATGTGGGTATGAAACACCTCTGCCTACCCCTTCGGGAAAAAAGGCGTGATGCTATGTTATGTTTATGTTATATGTCTACCATCGCTTAGTCTTTGTATAAAAAAATAATAATATTATCATTCATATCAGACCAATGACGTTGACTGCTGAAGTTGAATTAAAAACAAATATTTACATAGCATAATCTTTTGTACGAAACCCTCAATGCGTGAGTCTGACTTGCACTTGACCGGTTTTTTTACAAGAATAGTTGATCTCCTTAGACACTATAACACATGTATCATTACAAAGCAAGATAGCAGTAGCTGTCCATGTCTGAGGGAAGCCATTCATCAATGTTACCCGAAATGATAGATGATCGTGTAATCTACCAGACGTGGTACTGTATATACGTATAGGTATGGCTGGTCAGTTTATTGAGGTAGGAGTCAGGTTATGACGTAGTTCTTTGATTACGTCATTCACGGAAATACAAAAACTATTTATGACTAGTGGTCTACTTCGGCTTCGCATTATTTATTTATTTAGCACAAATACTGTACAGGTTAAACTTAATGCTATATAGCATTTTCTAACAGCTAACCTAGGGTGAGGCAGAGATAAGCTGTAGTAGGTGCATTCTGAGACTAAAGAGAGTATACTGAGAATAAAGACTATTTATACAAACTAAATATTACAGTATATATATAAATAATACTGAACATAATATACATAAATAAATATATATCTCGAATACATATAACTATAACACATACGAGGATAAAAACATATAAGTATACTACTGGGGTTTTGAAAGAAAGAAAGAAAAATATTTTATTTTGGTGACCAAAAAACATACACAAACAGAACACAGATTAACATAATTATTTATATTACAGTCACCAAAATAGGCTCCAGTTCAGCTTAAAATACATGGCACAAAAGTGCCATGTGCTGATTTTCAACTGGAGCCCTTTTGACAACGGTGTCGAAAACAGCAGACTAACTACTCGTACCTACTCGTAAAAATAAAAAAATATATATTCCTATAAAGCATATTCTGATAATCATCACACAGTGAAAGCAGAACACATGATGCTGAACTACTGCCATTAAGGAGGAAGTGTTAAAATATTGTAAATAAAAGTGAGTATTTTTTGTGTAAATAAATAAATAAATAAAATAAATAAATTTTGTGTGTCAAGTACCTATCATATTTTGTGTGAGTGTATGTGTAATCTTCTTGTGCAATTATTTACTTTATCTAATGTAGCCAAACATAGAACAAAACAAAGGTGTACTTTGTCCTGGGTGGGAAACGAACCCACGACCTTCGGCTTAGCAGCCAAGGTCACTAACGACCACTGACGACCTTTTTTAGCTTATTATTTTGTATATCTTTTAGGCAATGATATCAAGATCATGATCAGGGATGAGCTGCTGTGAAGTTGGCTCCCTGTATCTGCACAGTGCACACGCTGCGGCGTGCGTGCGGCGTTTGCGACTTTATCGAGTAAAATCTCGCGAACTTTTATTTAAAAGTGAGTCGATTTGTAGACATCCTGACTTTCAAAGGTAGCTCATTCCAGAGAAGAACGGATTGGACAAAGAAAGAGGAGTGGACAAAATTAGTACTATGAGTAGGACATACAAGGAGCCGATTGTTCAAAGAACGGAGGTTTCTGTTGTGAACAGAACATAAATATTGCAATTAATATTAATTCAAGTAAGTGGGAGGAGTAGGAGAATTAAGGAAGGAAAAGAGTGTAGTGAGTGCACATAGACTACGGCGGTGACGAATAGGCAACCATTTGAGTTCAGAGCGAAAAGTAGACACATGATCATACTTAGGTACGTAGATTGTAAACAAATCGAATGCAGTTATTACAGCACACAGCATTATGAAAATAGTCGAGATATTAGTGGTTTATAAAAACAAAATATTACCAAACCTTGTTCTGACAGTAAGTCGAATAGGTGCAGCTGTTCAATACTGTAGATTCATTAGATCTCATACATGAGCAGTAGTCCGTGTAGTGATGGATTTAGAACACATAATGTCACTACTCCATTTCGACCCGTGGGTGTCGTAAAAGGCAACTAAGGGACCTAACTTTAAGCAGACAAGAGCACTGCGAGAAAAGGAAAACTCGAAACAAACCCCTATATCAACCCGTCTGGCCAGCGTGGTATAGTAGGCCAAATTCCCTCCACAATCTTTGGAGCAGACCCATGCTCAGAAGTGGAACGTTTATGGGTTGAAATGATGATGACATACATGAGAGTTTTGAACTTCATACATCATAATCAAGCTGTCAGCAATTTGAGACATAAAAGTATAGGCATATATCAATGTCTTATCATCATCATTTCAGCCTATTGCAGTCCACTGCTGGATATAGACCTCTCCTAACACGCACCATAACACTCTGTCCTCCGCCTTCCACATCCAGCCAGATCCAGTGACTTTAGGTCGTCAGTCTATTTAGCTGGAGGGCGTCCTACTCTACGCTAGCCAAGTCATGTCAATCAATCAATATATCAAAGTTTATTGCCTCTCAATTTTGACTGGTCTGTTGGTCTAGTGGTTAGTGACCCTGACTGCTAAGCTGGATGTCGTGGGTTCGATCTCCACCCAGAACAAATCTTTGTGTGAGCATGAGGGTTTGTTCTGTGTCTGGTGTCTAATTTATCTATAATATAATATATATGTATTTACAAAAAACAAATGTATTTAATAATTGCTTACTTTGAGACTAGATGGCGCTGTGTGAATGTGGTAGAATATTAATATATTATATTATACTGTATAAAAGCTTACTTTGACAACGAATTGAGTGTTAAAACTTTTCCATGGAAACCCATCTCATACATAATACTATTCATAAATTCGTTTCGTAACAAATGGTGCGTGTAGAACTGCCATATACAGGGTGTATACGACGGTACGACATTAAATGAAACCACGTGTAGCATGTGATGTTAGAAGGCTATACCAAAAAAATTAAACAGAAATTTGCAATAGTTTAGACGCAAATGTACTTTCTTTATGTCACAGTTGTTCACAGTTTTAAACAACCTGTAGGTATTTACGTTGATCGTATGTTGTCATTACGTCATTCAATTCATTTAAATATCTCTGACTCTTTCATATTATCTTATCTCTTACTCTGTTCCGCACTGTTGTCGTCGTCATGTCGAAAACGTCATGATAGAAAAATAATGTTTAGTTTTCTATTCTTAAATTTTTCGACTTTAAATAATGTGTAGCTTTTTTTTTTTTTTTTTTTTTTTTTCTTTTTTTTTAAATAATTTATATTAGCATATGTTTATAAGGGTTAACACTGGCTGCCTTGTCATTTAATGTCGTATCGTCGTATACACCCTGTATACTCCATCTATATTTACTCAAGTTCCGTAACTTATAAAGTTAAAATACCCGTACTTAAGCTCTCGCTTCAAGAAAGCTTTTAAAAGGAATAGTTTAAATGTTTTGGATGGGATTTTTTTGTGTTGAATCCAGAATTTGCAATTAAAGTGCAGCAATGCTTAGGTTAATTAACTCTGTAATTTTAAAAGCAAAAGAAGGAAAGGAAGAGAAATAGTTGTCTTAGTGTAGGATTCTGTTTTTGTAGCTGAATAAATCTCAATACTCAATACTTTATTGCCATTCCATAGGTATTACGGGTGAGCTTAAAATTAAATAGTAGCACTATGGACCCCGACGGGCACAGCATTTTTGAGAGAGGGGATTACAAACTTAATCTAAATCTAAAGTAAAGTTTAGTAATAATAATAAATTAACAGAAATAGTAGAGAACTTATTAGCTCTTTAAACTGCGATAAAACAGTTAGTTAGCGACGATAGAAGTCACATTCTCGGATTCCCGATTCACGGATCGAAAAAAAACGGTATTGATAACATAATAGGTATATGCTGAAACTTTTTAAAAATAAGGCTAGTTTTTTTATTTTTATTTATACTTCATTGCACACAAAGAAAATATAGAAACAATCTTAAAATCTAAACAAGTATGTACAAAGGCGAGCTTAACTCATATTTGAGTTCTCTCACAGCAAATCTTAGTGTTAAAGGACAGAAGTAAGAATTTGAGAATGGGTATAAAGAAGTGTACAACTATAAAAAAACAGTTAATAAGTTAATAGCAATAAGCTCACTCTCTATTACTTGGCCGTATTAACCCATTTAGACCCGCCGTCCTCATTTGGGGACATGTGTTTAACTATCGACATTTTTTACTCTTAGTAGACCAGCATTTATTCAGATACGAATTTGTAATGTTAAAGAGTTTTACTTCGTAATAAAAAATATAATTTTGTGAATTATTGGATAAAATGGATAAATTTAGTGATTTTATTTACTGCATCACGCAAATATGTACTTCATCTAAGGTATTATTATTATTATTACGGTTAATTGGGCCGGAAGCCACTAGTGGCCTCCTTGCTACCTCGACCAGAGTTGATCTATTGTAGCGCCCCTTTTTGTTTTATAGTTCTCTGCTCATTCCTATGGAGGCTAGGAACTTCCAGATTGTCTGAGCAGAGAGAGACTGTATCTCATCTGGTTGCACCTGGTGCAGTCCTAAAAGGATGCTCCTTTTGTGCATAAGTGGCCCACATGAGCATAGGACATGCATAGCTGTCTCTTCTGACTCTTGGCAGAATCTGCACATTTTGGATTGGCTTAGGTTTAGTTTAAACATATGGTAGTTTAATTTACAGTGACCGGTGAGTATTCTTGTCACTGCCGACGTTTTGTACCTGTTGAGTTGCAACAGCTCTTTGGTATTTTTGTTGTTATAGCCTTTGATAAGTGCTTTAGAGTGGTTTTGTCCTGGGGCAGATTGCCACGCTCTTTGCGCTTTATTTTGGCATAGGTCGTTGAGGAGGGTCTGGACCCTTTGTTTGGGAATTCCACAGAAAGATTCTGGACCACTCATTGGGTTGTTAGCCCCGTTTCTGGCCAGTGCATCCGCCTTCTAAGGTAAGTCATGATTTTTATTATTTATACCATGATTTATTATATATTTATTGTAAATTTTACATCCATAAAGTAACTACTAGTAAATAATGCTATTTTGTCAGATGTTTTACAGGATATGGCTATAAATAAAGGCATTTTAGTATGGTGTCCCCAAATGGGTCCAATGGGCTCATTACTGTAATACATATAATAAATAAAATTATTTTTTCTTTATATTTACCGGTTAAGTTACAGCATAAAAATGATAAAACAATTTTTCAGTGTTCCTAATGACCATCGAGGACTCGAGGAAGCCATTGAAAGTATTTTGAATGAAGAAGATAATCCTGGTGTTAGTTATGATCTTGGTGGCCGTTCCTCCACATCCGACTGTTCTTATCGGTGAAGAAGAAGGCGATGAACACTATATTCAGAAGAATAACCTTCCTCGTGATACCGTAGTTTGAGTTGAAGTTTTTGGGTCCCGAAAATACCAGGAATGGGACAGCAGGATGACAAACCGTTACAGAAACATAGGCGAGTTGAAAACCAGACACTATGACTCTCTTTACCCATTGGGAAAAGTAAAAATATATATGCAGGAGCAGAGGGTAGAAAGGTTGACGTTGACATTCCTTATAGCTTCCAAAATTACAACAAGGGTATGGACGGAGTTGGTCAAGCTGACCAATCAAACAGATACAGAATAGCTCTACGAGGCATAAAATGGTGTTGGGAACTGTTTCCTTACATGCTAGATTTAGCTGTAGCAAATGCTTGGCGCCTTTATGCTCTTACCGCTGATAACAGACAAGACCTTCCCTAATTTCGCCGATGTATTGCAAGGTCGTATTTGAGGAGTGTTGGTACTGAGAGAACCGATGGAAGGCCTCGTAAACCATCCTCGGTGGTGCCAGATATCAACCTAGATGGTGTTGGATACTTTCCCCAGATACTACAAAGCCAGCTACGATGCACGGAATGCCACATGAAAGCACGTTGGCAATGTAGAAAATGTATTATTAACATTTTGCTTCAAAAATAATTGTTTTGAAATATACCACAAATATGCCCATTGGACCCATTTGAGGACGGTGTTTTTTTTCTCATAAGGAAAAATATTTTAAATTATTTTTTCTAATATAATGTCTAATTACCCACCACTACACATGATAATAAAGATTTTTTCAAAAAAACATCATTAGTTTGTATTTGGGTCCAAATGGGTTAAGGGAGGTCCTAGTCCTAGGGGTCTACCACCCCCCTTTAGCATCGTAAAATTGCACGATATTTTCTTTTTTTTTTTAATTATTATTTTTTTTTTATTCTCTTTTTTTTTAACAGACAACGCCCGCACTAGGGAACAAGCCCTGTGTCGCGGGGAGCTTTACAAACATGAAACTAACGGACACATAGTACACCCAGACTAGAAACAAATATCTATGAATCACACAAATATTTGTCTCGTGTGGGAATTGAACCCACGTCACCCAACACGGCGATGTAGTGGCGAGGCGACCACCTTAACCACTGCGCCACGGTGACAGTCAAATATAGGATAGGGTCATGTAATCCGTGCTACAAAATAAGTATATCTTTTTAAATTTTTGAACCTTCAGACCTCCCCCCTTCCATTTGTGAAAGCTTTAGCTAGACCCTATTACAAACATATTTACATAGGCTAAACACAGCTGCTGAAATATGTGTGTGATACACCCCGCCCCCTGCCTAGCCCTACAAGTAAGAAAGGGTGTAATGCTAGGCTACTTTTAAACGTGCTTAAGAGGGGACGCGGTCTGCGAGAAATTTGAAAAGTAGGTATTTGAAGTAGCTATTGCTGTTGCGTTGAGCCTGAGATTTAAATGTGTGAGTGGATGGTCCACATGCGTAATAGCTCCCTCCCCCCCTCCTCCCCACTAGCATCTTCCCCGCGCCCGTGTACCGGCGAGTCGGCGAACCTACATTTTGCATTTATTTGGTTTTTGAAATTTGGACCGATTTAAGCAAAAGTGATCCAATCAACACAAACCTCATTTTGAGATATTTGACTTTAAAATTCATTGCAGTATTTCTCTGGCTGTCAAAATGAGGTTTATGTTGATTGGATCATTTTTGCTTAAATCGGTCCATTTGATGTCATCGTGTTACTTAGTTACCTACACGTTGTTATTATTGTTTTTACCCGACTGTCAGGACGGGTATTGTTTTAAGTGTATGTAAATAATGGAAAAAATCGTAGTACTTACCTTATCTCTATTTAAGATTTATAAAATATTTTATCGCTAACTAAAATGTCCTGAGGGTTCTGTTCGAATTTTAATATAATTTTAGTTTTTATTAATATCATTGTAATGGTAATTAAGATCATTGTGGTATTCGTAAATCAAAGGCACTCCTAATACAGCAAGAGAATAATTATGGTAAAAGAAGAGGTAGCATGAAAACAATTTTCAGAAGAAACTAGATTGTCCGTCAACTTGGTTATTCGTCAACAACAATAAAAGTTTATAAGCTGCAAGTCTTGATGAACTTGTAAAATATTATGGCTCAATAAATATACAAATAAAATATCGGTATAAAATTTCTGAAAAACTCCCGAAAATGGAAATAGAAACTAAAAAAATATGTCTTATTTTGGCAAAATATCGAACCGAGACCAGCAGTGGGACTTAATGGGTTGCTGATGATGATCGAACTTATCTAAACTAGATATTTCTTTTCACGAATGGCCTTTGCTTGAAATAATTTACGGGATCACACAATTTACCCGTAAGCGAAAAGACGGAAATGACGATAGAATAAATGTCCTATTTATTGTTTTAAATTCTTTTTAGGGTTCCATAATCTATACTTCAAAAGGAAAAAAAAACGAATCATTATAGGATCGCTCCGTTGTCCGTCTGTCTATCAAGAATATTTTTCTCAAGAATGCGTAGAGGTATCAATCAATTTTGGGACGAAACCCTAAAAATACTCGGGTCTGCAATCCCTTGGAATATAATGAAAGATCAGAGTTCTAAGTAAATGCAAGATATGAAAAGATACAGCCGTTTATGCTCCATTTTTGCTGCATATCTTGACGATCAAAAAAGTCAAAACCTATAGGGTACTTCCCCTTGACCTAGAATCACGAAATTTGGCAAAAAGCAATATTAAGTTGCACAAGTAAAGCAAAAAGTCCGAAAACCGTAATCGTGTAGTTATATTATTATCAGTAAATATATTAAAATTTTATTGGAACGGGTATAAGATGATACTCGTAAATAAATTGAATAAGAAAGAGAGTTTATTCCGGACTGATGTGAACTTTACGTGAATGTTTATTGTAACTTATAGCTATCCCGTTACCTTCTAATATCTTACAATTTAATCGCAAATAATAAAAAAAATGTATAATCGTACGGAACCCTCGGTGCGCGAATCCAACTCGCATTTTGCCAGCTATTTTAAATAAAATACCCACAACCTACACCTCTCTTGCATCCATTATAATGCGTGTATATAAATATACTTGATAAGACTAGTCTTACTTTTAGAGCAGCTAAATCAAATCGTTGCGACCTGATCTGATAATCTTATTAACTTAATAAAAAAGTCGGAAATTAACCTTACAGTTTCACAATTTAATAAATAAAAACAGTAAATCGTCAACATCGACATTGATGGACATCACTACAGTATCGATAAAAAAAATATCGACAGATACCACTTCCCTAGTCATATACATGTAAGTAACCCCCCATACCTCAAGTCACCCCCGAAGAGTGCGATAAAGACAGCTACAGCTTAGACAGATTTTAAGACAAAAATTTTGACGAAATGGACGTTTTGTATTCCCCTGTTTTCTCCTCGAAAACTGAGCGGATTCAATACTTTTTTACATGAAAAATTCCAGAAAGAGTATGACTAGGTTCCTATCATTTTTTTTATGGAAATAACTAATAGAATTCCTCTGGTAGTCCTCTAATTACGACATTAAAAATACGGCAATTTTAGCAATATTTGGAGGCTCATATTTTCTTTATTAATAAGTTTTTGAAAAAAAGGAAATGATAGGGACATGCCTAGAGCTGAACTTGAATTTTTGAGCTAAAAAAAATTACCTTTTAGACATTATTCAGGGAGAAAACAGGGGAATACGTTTGTATGAAGAATCGTGCGCCGCGTTCCCTCTTAACGTTCAGGTAGTACGCATGCGTAATTCTACCTAACTAACCGTATGGTAGTGTTCAATGAATACAGATGATTTATAAAGAGTTCTTTCCCTTTTATCATACTCGTGATATTTTATTTCATATACTGTATTGTATGCCTTGTTATTTGCAATTATATTATGATGTTAGGTTTCAAAGTACTTTAAAAGTTTATTGGAAAAAGAATAGAGGTCATTATGATGCCGAACGTTATCCATACATTATAAAAGGCTTTGTCCTGACTGACTGACTGACTGACTGACTGACTGACAGACAACACACAGCCTAAACCGCTGGTCGTAGCAACGTGAAATTTGGAGGGTGTGTTTGTCCTAATGCCTAAAGGTGTACTAAGAAAGGGTTTTTTAAAATTCAACCCCTAAGGGGGTGAAAAGGGATAAAACCGATTGTATGAAACTTCTTTGTTTTTAACTTATAGATTTGAAAATTTGTGTTGGGGTACTAATACCAAAATAAAAAATACCCTCATCAATATTTTTACAAGGGTGGCTTTGGAAGGGTGATATTGGGGATGAAACGTTGTATGAAAAGATCTTTGTTTTAGCTAACGTTTGCAAATTAGTATTGGGATGGGAACTTAAAATGTTGTTTTTAATATTTTTGATAGGGATGGGCAGTTAAGAAGTGAGTCGATGGGTTATTATTGGGGTTTGAAAAACTTACCCTAAGGGATGAAATAGGTGTGAAAATGATTAGAAATTGATATGGATGTCGTTGTCAAGGTTTTCAAGGATGCTGATTACAAAAATGTTATCTAAATTGACGTAAAATGAAATTCAACTCCTGTAGTGGGGTGTTGTGGAATTCATGAATTGCACCCAAAATAAAGATCTTTGTAATATCGACATCTATGCGGACGAAGTCGAGGGCAAAAGCTAGTTTTATTATATTTTTATAATCTATACAAATAAATACAATTGGAGAGTCTGTTTGTAATATAAAAATAACCGCTTTCTACTACATGGTACGGTACATAAACTCTCGGCAGCCACCACAGTCACCACAATCGGTGCAATTCGATCGAAACGTCGGGCAAATAAATAAGGTATTTAATATTCCTTATAATATAATACGTGACGTAGACCCGTTTTATAATAATTTAATAATGGCAATAAGCTTTAATGGACTTTTTTATTTTATTAAGAGTTACAATTTTACTCTCTGATCTTTTCATAACATAGCAAAATACGTTTATTTGTAAATGTTTTGTTTTGCAAACGAAATAATAAATGATGGTTAAGTCGAGACAATTCCCTAAAATTTCGATCGCGAATTTCGTAAGTAATTTAAAAGTTGTATTAGAAACATGAGTGGATTCAAGTGTGGATGATTGTGGAAGGAGATAACATAGCATCACGCCCTTTTCCCCGAAGGGGTAGTCAGGGGTGTCTCACACCCACATTTCGCCAGCTATATTTGGTCCCATGAAATAAGGGGTGAGCCTATTGTCATCAACCGGAAACATTTGTTTACCAAACTCCGGGAACTCTTAATACTGGAATTTCATGATAGAAAAACCCAATACGATTTTCACCCGACCCGGGAATCGAACCCGGGACCTCTTGCACAGCAGTTGTATACAGTTCCTGCTGCGCCACCGAGGCACCGAGGAAGGAGATTGTTTGACATAAGAGTTACTATAGGGCGCTATACATTTAAGGTGGTCAAACGCATAAGTGACATGCGTGCAAGTCATGCGGATCGAGTTCGATTCCAACCAGCAGTCATCATCATCATCAACAACCCATTAAGTCCCACTGCTGGGTTCAGGTCTCCTCTCCTCTAACTAGAGCGCTGAGAGGGTTTAGGCCATAATCCACTCACGCTGGCCTAGTGCGGGTTGGTGGATCAGACATATTCATAGAACTTCTTCTAGGGTATGTGGGTTTCCTCACGATGTTTTCCTTCACCGTTAGCAGATAGCAACAATTAGCAGAGCTTGACTGTCACCGTGGCGCAGTGGTTAAGGTGGTCGCCTCGCCACTACATCGCCGTGCTGGGTGACGTGGGTTCGATTCCCACACGAGACAAATATTTGTGTGATTCATAGATATTTGTTTCTAGTCTGGGTGTACTTTGTGTCAGTTAGTTTCATGTTTGTAAAGCTCCCCGCGACACAGGGCTTGGTCCAAAGAGTGGGCGTTGTCTTTTTTAAAAAAGAAAAGAAAAAAAGATAAGTCACTTGACTAGTACATATAAATTCCACGAAGTGGAATCCACATTGGTACTGCCGGTCGGGATCGAACTCGGACCGCGTGATTTGCACGCCGATTCCTTATCCATTCAGCCATCATCGCTTACTGCGCGCGACCAGCAGTACCAATGTTGATTCCACTTTGTGGAATTTATAATGTACTAGTCACGTGACTTTTCATCTGCTGATGGTGAAGGAAAACATTGTGACGAAACCAACATACTATTAAAAGTAATTTTATTTTATGTGTCCAAGTGTGTGTAGTTCTCCTCCAAAGAATAAAACATAAAAAAAAATGTTGAGCTTATTATGTACTCACTCTCAACTTATTTTTTTCGTATTTCATAAACAGAGAAAACAAATTGAAACAAATTTCAATGAAAATAAAACTATTTTATTAAATTGAACAAACTAACTTGCCGGTCTTCTATTCCAGTTCTTTACAAATAAATTAAATAGGAAGCATTTCAATAGACTTTAGTTACTGTTTGATACACTACAGATCTTTCTTTATTGGAAACTTGAACTAGTTCTATGGGTTCGTTTAGAATGCAGTACCCATCCACCATTTTCTTCGTTTAAATAAGGCAGAGTTCAGACGTCTCACAATTGTACAAGAAATTAACTACTCAGATTGGTAGCTTGGCAGACAACATATGGACGATGGAAGTACGAGTATATACAGTTGCTGCTCAAAAGGTTCGATTCCCAGGTATTCTCAGTATAAACCCGAAGTTTGATAAAATAGCAAACGTAACTGACGAAATTTTGGTGCACCGCTGCCTACCTTATTCTGTTTATTTTAACTATTTTTTTTTTGGAAATTCGAGGATTATAAATGCCATTCACTTATAAATAAAATTGAAAAGTAATCGAAACGATTATTTACCTGACTATACTTTTTTTGCAAGAAACTTGGTGTATCCAGTTGGCGAAAATATAAATAGATTTAAATTCAAATAAACTATGTGGACACGTGTAAATATTTTGGCATTTACAGATAACGAAATAATAAGTGATACTAATTCACAGTTTCACCAACTGAACACACGCGTTGCCAGTCTTTCGTGTCGAGTTGGTGAAAAACCCGCCAAATCAATCCGTACTAGGCTAGCATGTGTGGATTATGGATTGAACTTTCTCAGCTGTCTAGATAGAGGAGAACCAAGCCCAGCAGTGGGACATTATATTTATTATTGTATATAACATTAGATATAAAAATATTAGGTACGAGTGATTAAATTATTGCATTTTACTCGAGTGTGTACCAACCTTTACGTTCTATGTAACTACAAATTAATTTAATTGAAAAACTTTGTGTAGCTTCCACTATCTATATGAAAGCAACGTTTGTTTATTTGTCTGTATTTGTTCAGTAGAATTGTTGTTTGATTTATATAACTGAATGTCTGTATTTATTGTTAATGATATTATATTCATAGTTCAAATATCATATTAAATTGATTGAAGTATGCATTTCTGTGTAGTGACCGATTAAATACAAAACGTCATATGAAAAGAAAAATTCGAAACAAACACTATCCCAACCCGTCTGGCCAGCGTGGTATAGTAGGCTAAATATCCTCTGCATTCTTTGGAGGAGACACGTGCCTTTCTGTGGTACGTTTGTGAGTTGAAATGGTGATGATCATGATGATGATTAATGGTTATTTAAATCGCGTCCGCGTGCGGGATGTGATGTGCGCAAATATAGGCACTCTGAAGTCCGAACAGGTACATGGAACGACTTTATGACTAAACTATATTTGTAAAGTAAGACGCATAATATAAAATAAAAAATCTACAAAAGCTATTTCTTATTTTAAATTCCATTGTTTTTAAAGAGTGGCGTGAGTTTCTTGTCAGTTCTTCTCATAGCTCCACTCCGTCCGCGAACTGGTCCTAGGCAAATTTGCTGCCACTACTTTTCGCATAACATTCTTAACTTGTGACTTTCATAAGTGTTACTTTGTAACCTAAATGAATAAGCGAGATTTCATTTCATCCATTTCATTTCATTTAATTAATATTCAAGAAGTGCCTGGGCTTTTTGTAGTGAAACTAAAAAGCCAAGAGTAAGTACTCAATAGTGGAAATGTGTTTAAAGTACCTTCTTCGTTTATACGAATACGCTTTGGTTTCGGTAAAGGTGACTTTAGAATTGAACTATTTAGAAAAATATAAAAAATATTTAGCTCAGCATTTTGAAGCAATGGTGGCCTAATGGATAAGTGAGCGGCATGCAAATCATGTGGTCTGAGTTCGTTTCCGACCGGTGCGGTGGCCAGTACCAATGTGGGTTTCACTTTGTGAAATTTGAATGTACTAGTATAGTGACTTACCATCGGCAATCAAGGAAAACATTGATGACGTTCATAACACGGGTAAATAAAGTAAAAATTATACCACCGATATGGCTTGATGGTGTGGCAATAAATAGAGTGTCCAAATTTAAATACCTGGGTCATTGGGTCACGGACGATCTCGCTGATGACGTCGACGTTGAGAAGGAACGGAGGGCGTTGGCAGTGCGGGGTAACATGCTGGTACGTAGGTTCGCGAGGTGTAGCAGTGAGGTGAAGGTCACCCTTTTTAAGGCTTACTGCCAATCATTTTATACTAGCAGCCTATGGGCCAGCTGCACCCGAGGCGCTCTCAACGCTCTCCGTGTACAATATAATAATGTCTTTAGAATGTTGTTGGGACTACCGAGGTTCTGTAGTGCATCGGGCATGTTCGCGGACGCGCGCACTGATGGCTTTCATGCCATCATGCGAAAGCGGGCCGCGTCCATGCTTCATCGACTGAGGACGAGTACCAACAGCATTCTGAAGACATGGGCCGATAGACCGGACTGTCCAATTGTGGCACATTGGATGACACTCCATGTGTCACAAAGTAATTGATATTTTATTTTATTTTATTATTTGAATTTTTCTTTTGTTTTATTATATATTATTTAATTTTATTTTATTTTGAATTTTTGTCTATTATAATGTATTTTTGTATTTTATTTAACTATGGATTTAATCTGAAATAAATGAATTATTATGTCTCTTTTTTCACGGCTATACTTCTCTCTAAGGTGAGAAGTATACCCGGTCTTTTTGGAAGGCTTACGCGGGGACACAGGTCCAACACGCAGTGGCCCTTAAAGAATTTTAATTTAGAATGGGATGAGACACTTACCGCTGCCATATCACAGCTGCACTATTGTAGTACAGCTATGATTTGTCACTGATAAGTGTAAAGCTATTGAATGATGTTATGGAGTCAAATAAAATTGGGCTATGGGTTTGGGTGTTCGGTGGAATGGTGATATATGGCATACGGGAACTACGTCGCCTGCTTGCCTCCTCCAGCGGTGAATATATGTTGTTAAATGAGGATTGGGGCAGACGGTGACTCGCCTTACACTAGATGGGCCCCTTCCACAACCGACATGGGCCGAAGTCCACGGGTCTCAGGGCAACACCGTAGTGCGCGGCTAGGGGTGTCGAGCGGTGCGGCGCCGATTTCGCCATCGCGGGTCCCAAGCGGAGACCCGGAGCGGGTTTCCTCGTAATTATGCCATTGAAAAATGACACTTCCACCCCCGAGCATATAGCTCTGGCGACCCCTCTCTGGTCAGCTGGTTAAGGCAAGCCAGAGTTGAGAGTCGTGTGGTCGCTCTTGGAGATCCACTCCAGCCAGCCAACAAAGACGTGCTGGAGACGAGGCCTAGACCGACTCTCAGGGGCATTCAGGACCGCAGTGTCGCCACTCACATTCAGCTCGCCACTAGCTGCCCTGCGGTTTGTGGGCTCTTCATTTAAACTTGCAGTACATTTTTTTGTTTATATGGCAAGTGTTTGAAAAGCCACACTAATCTGCCCTCCAAGTTTGCGTTAATCTTATGAGAAGATAACGACTGCCCCAGAGGGGGTAAGAATAATTATTATTATTATTATTATAAATATCATGTATTTGATTCAAATGAAATAAAGATTATGACTAAGAAATTCTAAGTGTATCTAGGGCTTACAATAATAGATCAGTAAAGGTGGAGACACATTACTGTGGCGTGACGTGGCGTGGCGCGCTGATTCACACCTGAAGCATATCGGTTTCATACATTTAATATGGTTAGGGATACATAGGGATATTAGCGCCACGACACGACACTACACTGAAATGTTTCTGTAAACATACAAAATCTATGAAACCGATATGCGCCCGGGGCATCTCCGGTGCGCCACGCTACAGTAATGTGTCTCCACTTTAACTGGTCGACGTAGCAAAAAAGTCGCTCATAGCATCTATCCCAAAACAAGCTAATAATAATTCACTATAGGAAATGACAAACAAATGAAAAACCTTCATGTTTACTATTTAAATTCAGAACTAAAAAGCCAGTTTTACCTGGAATTTATCTAAATTAGTGAGTATACTCCTTTACCTGGCTATTGGCAGCAAAAAGCTACTTCCCTTTTCGTCGTCACGTAAACACAACTCTTCTATTTGTTTTCACTTCACTTTTGCTGAGCGCTTCTGTCTCATCAAAGAGTTGCAAAATGTTGAAAATAAAAATTCTATACATACCTTTAATATACTTTATTGAGTACAGACAGCAAAACGGTGGCAAAAATCTATTAAACTTTTGTATTAAAAGAAAACGACTTGTTTGATATAATTTTACATATTGCTGTACTTATGCCTCAATTCTGCAGGGGGTATGTGCTGTACGATTGCTAAGTAAAAGCTCCCGGGTTTGATCCCCGAGTCGGACAAAAATGATATTGGATTTTTCATTCTTGAAATTCCCAATATATGCTCGAAGTTTGGAAATGTGCCCGGTTAACGTCAATAGGCTTGCTTCCTTTTACATGGGACCAAATATAGCTGACAAAATAAGGTCAATCAATCAATCATCTTTTACTTGCGAATATGGGTAGGTACAATGGTGATCTTACAAATATTTTGTTTAATCCATACTCTATCAATACGCATAATATATTTGGATACAATATCATCATCATCATATCAGCCCAATGACGTCCACTGCTGAACATAGGACTCACCTAATTTCCACGACAGCGAGCGATTTTGTGCCGCCCGCATCCAACGGCCACCCGCAACCTTTACCAGGTCATCGGTCCATATAAATATATAAAATAAAACAACAACAATATAAAACATTAAATTACATTTAACTCGTATTATATCTATACTAATATTTTACTGGCGGAGAGTTCGGATGAAATTTCTGGTCAGCAGTCACTTTTGACTACGCTGGCCAGACGAGCCGATCATCATCATCATCAATATTTTAAGCTAAATTGTTGCTTGTTTGTTTGTTTGAACGCTCAGGAACTACTGATCCGATTTGATAAATTATTTTAGTGTCAGATAGCCCATTTATCGAGGAAGGTTATAGGCTACATAACATCACGCTATGGCTGATAGGAGCTGAGCAGTAGCAAAACAAAAGCGACGGGAGCGAAGCCCCTCGCGACTTCTATATTTATTTAAATGTCGTAGTCAACTGGTTGAATTAGGCGTTCACTTAGGCTTAGCCGTTTTACTAAACAGCGCCACTCAACTAGTGGCCTGAATGATATTTGCCATTCAATGAAACGGCTGGGCAACTAACTTGAATCGATAATGTGGAACTACTTGCCTAGCCTGGTTATTTAAATTTAGTTCCTCTTTTTGCCACCTGGTGCTGAAACCCACAAAATCTTACTTTGATCGTACCAAAATGGCGCCAGCAACACTTAAAGAAGAAAGAAAATCTATTATCCAAATAAAAGAAATAAGTGCTGAAAAGATTTATCGTTTAGAAAATATTTTATCTTATAATAGCATTTTTCTGTTAGCAGTGCTATCAGTTTCATCTTGAAAACACAACAATACCTTATATTAAAATATATATTTCCGATCAAATAATAAGAAGTGAAAACCACGAAATATAGATACTATAATAAAAATTGTAAAACACTTAATTTCGACGTTGCCATTCATACGTATAAACGCTCTTATAATTTTAATGTGTATATAATTTTAGCAAAAAAAATATTCGTAATAGTTTATTTAGGTAAACTATTACGAAAAATACTTTAAATATTAAAATATGTAAAGTATTTTGTCAACCCTACATTTATCAAAACAACATTTTATTTATTTTCATTGATGTCTTATATCGGCACATGTAAATAAACTTAACTTTTATTTGTGTTACGTTTTTTCTAAACTGTTATTTCTTCAAATGTCATACATGTTTGCTAAAGGTGTTGCTTGTTTACGAACAGCGGACCGACTAATCTTGATATTAGATTTCATGTTTGAAAATTTAATTCCGGTTGCTATCATTTTCAAATATTTGAAATCGTAGAAAAGTAACATAGTAACCCTAGAGGAAATTCTAAATGTATGTCTGCAGAAGGCCAGCGTGTGTGGACCTCTCAGCTTTCTAGATAGAAAAGAGGAGACCCGAGACTAGCAGTGGGACATTAACAGGTTTAAAAAAAAGTACTAGTCGGATGACTTACTAGTGTCATCCGATTTTGGGAAACAACAAAAAAAGTCTTCAAAAAATATTTTTGTTATACGTAATATTTATATTAGTATGAGAAGTACAAGCAGCCATTTTGAATATAATATATCATCAACAAGAAACGGAAAGGAAAATCTCGTGGAACCCGCTGGTTAATAATACATTCTAAACGTGAGCGCCTTGAGAATTGCGATGTTCGCATGAATTACCTATGTCAAATGATGTATAGGCCGTTAAGTATTCAGTGTAAATGCTGACACATAATTTAGTATACAGATGGATTGCTCTTTTAAAGAGGGGAGAGTTGCGAGCAGTTTATGAAATCTTTTCATGACTGGGCGTCATGAAAAGATTTCATAAAATTCAGTGTCTTAAAAAAAATAGAGAAAAAACGATGGCTTGAAAATAATTTAATAAGCTATTTTAAAGACAAAGTAGTTTATTTGCGCTTAGAAGATATATTATTATATTTAAACTTGATTAACACAAAATTCCTTAATATGAATGTCTCTCTCTTTTCATTTAAGAGCTGCGTTTTTGTCGGTGGAGTCACTTCAAATCCTATCTTTTTTCTGCCATTTCTTAAAAATAAATAAAATACATATGCATGCCATGAAACTTTAAATAGCACCAAAGGTATTATGAATGTATACGTGGCCGTATTATGAACTCCAGCAAGTTAATGACTGATTTTATTTCAAAAACTGTCATTTGATTATAAGTCAAAATTTCATTGTGAAAAGTAAATCATTAGACAGCCTAATCAGGTACAAGGCACATGATGAGATAAACACTAGATAATAATATATGGGCACTCGAAAGGTTCTTGAGTATAATTGGCTACATATTGGAAAGCGTAGCATCTCCCACCAGACCGACGACCTAGTAAAGGCAGCGCAAAGTCGCTGGCTGAGGAGGCAATTAAGTGAGGCTTATATTTCCAGCAGTAGACATCATTGGGTGGATATGTTGATGACACATAGACACAATTAATTTTCAACCTCTTTACTTTAGACTCATTACGTAGCTTTGCCAAAAATAGGTCATAAAGGCCATATTTATAGATGTTATAGACTGATAATAATATTGGTCGAAAACTTCCTAGTAAAAAAAAAATCATCAGAAAAACGATAATTACCTATCAGCACTTTTAGATAAGGGAAGAAATTCCCAAAGCCCGTTATATAGGCGAATGTAAAAATCCTTTGGTAAAGTGAACGTCGTCGCATCGTCAGCCAGCAATTACGAAGGAGGGGAAAAAATGAGCTCCCTTTAATAACAAAATAAAAGGAAATCTCATTTACTTAGCTCAAAGTGTCGCACTCCACCGAAGTGTTTAGCGCTCGAATAATAGAGCTCTCTCAGATTTTATTAAACGCAGATTTTAAATTAAATTTTGAACAAGTTGAATATTAAAAGTAGTTAAAAATTAAGGTGGCTTATTGTTCTCTAAAGATGAATGTAACATCGCTGCATTTTAGAGCAGAGTTGGAAAATATATTTAAATTCAAATTTAAAATAAATTCACATGTTTTTAATATTGCAATAAAGTTACATACTCGTTGAATAAGTCCCTATTCCACTATCGGCAGATAAGTATCTGAAAAATTATCTAAGTTAAGTGACAAATTTTAAATAAAAAATATTATGTATAATATTATTTGAATTTAAATTAAATAAATAATAAATAATTTAAATTTATTTGCTAGTGGTGAATCAGGGCCTTTATAATTTAGAGACTGTTGTTTTCATTTCTAGACTATGTACGTAGAGTGGTAACTAGTGAGACCTAATTGACTTAAATATTTACAAAATAAACTCCTTATTATATAACATAATGGCAAGGCCCAACAACTAAATTATATATTTATATAATTTATTTATGTGTTTATTACCTTTAAATAATTGTTAATTTGTTATTTATTTTGTTGCATGCATTATCATATAGACATTATATTATTTAGACATGAATGTAAACAATTGTTGGTAAAACAAATAAATTAAAAATTACGTCGAATACAATTCTCAATTGAAACCAAACAATTTACTAATTTGGGACCTCTTTATTTTATCAGTAAAATGAATCTCTGTGCCTAATTAAAACAAATATTACTCTAGTACCTTTGAAAACAATCACTTATAATTCAGAACGATAAACAAAAGCTGTTCTAACTTTGACCGGGCGACAAATGGCGTCCGTCTATGATTGATGACTAAGATTACCACAAAGTTGAGTTAGCGACAGATGGTGCGGACATCTTAGACCATAAAAAACTAATACAGAACCGCCTATATGAACTTATGACTGACAGTTCTGGAATGACCGTCCCCACAAAAGACTTCATTGACCTTGCGTCGAAGATATTGTGTAGAAGGACCCGGACAAAACTAACTCGACGTTTTTATTATAAATTTGAATAATGATTAATTTGACTGAAGAAGACTTTGAAGAGTTTCTTGAACTGGCTGGACGATAGTTTAAGTCTCAAAAGTCGTGGAATCTTATAGACAAATTTGAGTGAATTATTTGTATTTAAATTTTATATTTAGATATTGCATAAATGCTTAGTGTATTAATTTGATTTTTTAAGCAACACTTGCATTATAAATAAATAAGAAATAAAATTAACCTATTATTGTCCTATTTCTGGGCAAGAAAAATGCTCTCCTCTGTCTAGAGAGCTGAAATCCACACAGCAATATTTATCGTACTTAAAATCTACACAGTTTTTTAAGTATAATAACTATTGCGAGAGAACTACATCTACAAGATAACCAATTTCTGATAAAATCAAATTAATTCCATCTTGATGCCATATTCTCGATCTCTATACTTCATAATTTAATACACGAGCAAACCTTGCGCTTGTACAACGTATTACTAAGGGTTAATCCAATCAACATGTTTTCCTCTTGGTTTATAGACAAAGGGGATTGCAGGTAATTGTGTTTTGTATTTAAATAATAAAGATTAAACTTCAACATTTATTTCTATTGTGTGCTGAAACTGGATTAAGTATACACCCGGGGTTTCCTGATTCAGAGCCAGTCCTAGAAACTAAATACATTCATTTGAATTGTGCTTATATTTGTAGGAAATGTTGTGTTTTGAAATAGAATTGCTATGTTTGTTATGCAGTATTTAATTTCAACCCATAAACGTCCCACTGCTGGGCACTGCTGGGTAGGGAATTTAGCCTACTATACCTACCACGATGGCCAGACGGGTTGGTATAGGGTATTGTTTTTGTGAATTTTCCTTTTCTCACAGTGCTCTTGTTGCTGGTTTATTCACATTGGACATTGGACACCCACCAGTTGAAATGAATGACATTATGTATCTCCGTATCCTTCTTATCTATAATCAAAATTAATAAAAAAAAAATTCAAGTTCAAGTTCCTAGCGATCCAGGCGTCCATAGGCTACGGTAACCGCTTAGCATCAGGCGGGCCGTGTGTCTGTTTGCTACCATCATGGTATAAAGTCAGATTCTATATTAAAATTTATGTACTGTAACAATAATATAAAACTCAACACGCTGGCAATTCACGACCGTGTGACGTCACAGAAGAACCCCTTACATGCGTGTTCAAGATTCCTGCTGACCCATGATCCCGAACGCAAAATATTTCACCTTATCTTTATTGAAACATCAATCAAAGGCTTCACCAAATTCCATCAAAGTAAAAAATACCCTATTAAACTTCACAAAGATTCAAAGTCAGTGAACCTGTCTTTATTCAACTTCCAAAGGACGGAATTTAAAATCCCGTACTGAAGTTTTCGATGCAATCCACCTATTAGCTATAGAAACCAAATTATATTTGCATTACGAATTCAAAAGAGTTCAATTAAGAATATGGTGAAGTACAATCTGCACCGTTTATTTATGGGTTCTGTAGGTTTTAAAATTGATTTATCTATAAAAATATCTGTTTGTAATATTAATAACAAAAAAAACGGATTTAACAGATTCTAAAAATCTTATCACAAAAACACACTTTGAAATCTTCAATTTTGTTTGTCTATTTGTTTGAGGTAAACTCCAAAACTACGGAACCGATTTGAACGGAACATTCACTGGGGATAGCTAATGTCACAAGGAGTAACTTAGACTACATTGATTTTGGAAAAATATCAGAATCCTCAAAATTGCAGGAATCACTAACGTTTCCAAATATAATGCAAATACTAGATAATATTAGTCACAGTTAAAATAATGAACGTTTCTCTCTGAATATTAATAATGAGTCCAACCTTTGATATAACATCACGCTATCGAAGCACGTACATTGGTATATCAATTTGAATATCAATATGGCAACCACTGTATCCATTAAACTAAGTGATATGTATATAATCTAAAGTTGTGTACTAGGCAAATTGGTTTTGGTAGCCAAAACCAATTAAAGATAGCAGTATTCATCCATATTTGCAATTGATGTTATTGGTATCTCTGACTCGTAGTTGTTTTAACTACAAGTTAGAGATACCAAATTTATATTAGCATCATCATTTCAACCCATAAACGTCCCACTACTGGGCACGGGTCTCCTGCTAAGAAAGTGGAGGGAATTTAGCCTACTATACCACGTGGGCCAGACGGGTTGGTATAGGATTTGTTTCGAATTTTCCTTGTCTTGCGGTGCTCTTGTCTACATAAAATATAGATATCTTTTATGACACTCGAGGATTAAGATGGAGTATTGACATAATGTATTCTTAATCCGTCACAACACGGCAATTTGGTGGCCATACTTACTGCAAACAAAATTTAAATGAATGTCCCGTTATTATATTATTACGTACTGTATTTTTCCCAACTACATCCACTAAACTTTTATCATTGTGAAACTTATTCTCTTCAAGTTTATATATATATTTAATAAATTATCTATTATTGGGGAACCCTAAAAACTTTTGCCGACTCTGGAGGTCATTATGGGTTTTAAAATGGATGCCGATAGAAACCGCATCCCAATTAAGGAGAAGCCTTGACATTTGCTAGGAGCTGCGAAACTGTGGAGGCGTTAGTTCAATTATCCATAGATTATGCAACTGTCATCTTTAGGTGGTTTACTTAACCCGTTTGATTTAATATTAATTTTTTAATCAGGCAACATTTAAAAAAGGTAGTTTATTGGATGATCAGATCATAGAAAAACAACCTATTGCAAGAAATGATAAAAATACATTAAAAATATTATTTTTAATTTTAATTACAATAGGACTCTAAAATAACATAGATTTTTGCATTATCATCATCATCATAATATATCAGTCCAATGACATCCACTGTTGAACATAGCCATCACCTAATTGCCGCCACAATTCAATGAAAGAAAATTATTAAGAAAAAAATAACTTAAAGCGCATTATGAATTTACCTTATTTTGCTTGACATAAACGTTTCTTACGTTTGTCTCCGTATTTCTGTTCACTATCTTAGAACGTGTAGATACACACCGCGATTTTATCGCGGCGAAAGAATGTATAGAATACGAGGCAGACCCGTAATATTGTCGCGATTTTCTCGCTCGTGGAGGCTATTCCTAAGCAGCATAAATATACGACCAGTCGATTTAGACATCGGTTTCAAACGTTTGCAAATACCAATGACCATGTTTGTTTATATATTCAAACAGTCATTTATTTATTTATTTAAAAAACTTTATTGCACAAAATACAAAGTAAATGTACAAAAGGAGGGCTTCATGCTAAAAGCATTCTCTACCAGCCAACCTTTGGGTGATGCAGAGATGAGAACAGGTAGGTGCAAATTTAGAAGAGATGTAAGAATGAAAATAACAAATAGAACTTTAATAATCTTAATATTAATATTATTACATAAACAAATACATACATATATATATATCAAGGATACTAACAAAATATTGCTAATAAATATTATAAATATATATTTAAATAATATTATTACATATACCTATCAGCTTATGTTTTTAAATAATAAACAAATAAGACTTGGTCCGCTCCTTAAATATTTTATTATATACATTTTACAGACAAAACTCTTAACCAATCAAAATTAATTTTGCTATATCAGTCAAAAACCAATCAAAACTCTTAAGAAAGTAAGGAGGTCGGAAATAACACTATTTAAGTTAGGTTAGTTTTTTATAATAATTATAAAAACTAATCTAACATATATTATCCAGTTTTGAAAAAAGGTTTAGTACCGACCTGTTTATTTTTTTAAGAGTTTTGACTTATATAGCCAGTCAAAACTACTTTTGACTGCTTAAGACTATTTAATTGTCTGTAACATAATAATGTTATTGTATACTTTAATTAAAAATGCTACAAAGAAATTCAGGTACTTGCGATTATTCTACTATTCAGTATCTTGTTTTCACAGCCGAATACCCATTGTACGGCCTGTAGGTTTTGTATAAAAGAGGTCGAGCTAATCTGTATTCTGCAGAGGTAAGTTTTAATGCAGAATTTAAAGTAGGCAGGCTTACCTTAGCCGTATTACATATGTAGGCTTTTGCCTTATGAAAATGTAGGATGGTAAAAATAACAAAGACCGAAGTAAGAAATCTGTTGAATAATGGAAGAAAATTACAGAGTGTTGTTTTGTACGGTTAGGTTTATATTTTTGGAAATAGTTGCTTTTCAGATACGGGACAATCCCAACCTCCTATGAGCCAAGATTAATAGCGATGACGCTTGCAAACACCAACTTTTGACACTCGGAAGTTCCCGTTACTCAATACTCAAACAAAATAAACTCATATATTTTGTATTGAAAGGAGAGAATATTTGAACTAATTATAACTATCACGTTGAAAGAGGCAGACCTAGAAGAACATACCATGACCAAATAGGTGGCGTTCTAAAGGAGGGACAGATCAGAGTAGGTTAGACATTCTCTGGAATACCTGAGCGTCAAAACTGTATTCACAAGGATCATCGTTGTTAATCCTGGCTAATTTTTATTACTTAAGGAGCATGAGGGCAAATAAAAGATAATAAAGTCAATTTTTTTTGTCACAATACGGCCAAAATTTATTTTTTGGCATATCCATTATTACTAATCCTGTCTACCATTTCTACATCCACGCAATTACTTCGTTCAATTTGTTAACACTAAATTGGATGCGGTTAGCATTGCTGCATCCAATAGCCGGGAAAGGGCACTGATTGCTCAGATTGGCCAACTATATTAAATCTTGAGTGTACATGATAGATTGCAAAAAATAAAGAAAACAAATTACTGAAGATTTTTAAAATTTCATGTATGCTTTTGTTAAAGTAACGTAAAACTTAAGGTTGATTTTCAATGGTTATAAATTGAAGTAAAAATTAAAATCAAATGGAAAATTAATATCAGATAATAAGCTTTAAAATTCTGAGCAAGAATTCTATTATTCTGAATACACTGAAACTAACTTATTACATACAGGAAAATAATGCAAAACCGCGGCAATTTATTCACAAGTAATATATTTCCAAGATCGTATATACGTCACTTGACAGATATTGAATAAGTTTTATGAGTTTTAACGTCTTTATTACTGGACCTTTTGGTGTCTTAAAAATAATTCTTTTGGAATATCTTAAATACGAATAGCAAAAATCCATACATATTATAAAAGGCTTAGTCGTAGTGACTTGAAATTTGGAGGGTGTGTTTGTCCTAATGCCTAGAGGTGTACTAATAAAGGGTTTTTTAAAATTCAATCCCTAAGGGGGTGAAAAGGGATAAAAACAATTGTATGAAACTTTGTTTTTAAACTTATAGATTTGAAAATTTGTTTTGGGGTACTACTATCAAAATAAAAAATACCCTCATACATTTTTTTGGCTTTGGAAGGGTGAAATTGGGGATGAAAAGATCTTTGTTTTGAAGTTAACGTTTTGCAAATTAGTATTGGGATAGGAATTTAAAATGTTGTTGTTAATATTTTTGATACGGATGGGTTCAGGGGGTGAAATATTAAAAAGACAGTTCTTTGTTTTCCAAGTTATATGTGAACTTTAGTTAAGAAAAACAAATGTCTATGTAATATCGAAATCTACGCGGACGAAGTCGCGGGCAAAAGCTAGTAATATATAAACGACATGTGAACCATCGTTTGAGGTCTGAAAATAGAAAATAATAAAAGAATATGTTTGAATATCAAAGCAATTCTTAGGTTTCGTTTCACAAAGTGACGAGATCGTTTTGTAAGAAGTTTGTTTTATTGAAGCACGTTTGCCTTTTTGTGACGTGATATTCGACTTTTATACTTAAGACTGGGAGTTCATACAACACTAATATTAAATTGCTGTTAGTATTTCAAACTTGGGACTGTTTAGTTGAGTATGACTTTTTTTGGAATTGCTTTTAAACCTTTTGAATTCTGAGACTGTGTACTTGACGGTGAGTAAAGGTGATATCCAATTTTATGGAAATAAAATAACATTACTCGAACGTAACGGAAATTTTTTGTGAAAACTTATTAGTTTTTCCTAAGATTTTCTTCCATAATTGTCACTTCATGGTAAAAATAATCGAACGTCATGATGGACCGATGACCTGGTTAAGATTGCAGGTGGTCTTTGGATGCAGGCAGCCAAAGGTCAGCATTATAGCATCACGCCTTTTTTCCCGAAGGGGTAGGCCTCTGCCTACCCCTTCGGGGAAAAAGGCGTGATGCCCCCTTCGGGTAACATCTCTATGTTTCACACCCACATTTCACCAGCTTTGTTTGGTCCCATGAAATAGAGGCGAGCCTATTGTCATCAACTGGGAACATTTGTTAACCAAACTCCGGGAAAATCTTAATACTGGAATTTCACGATAGAAAAACCCAATACAATTTTCACCCGACCCGGGAATCGAACTCGGGACCTCTTGCACAGCAGTCGTATCCACTTCCCGCTTCCCCACCGAGGCAGTTAATAATAATAATAAGTAAGTAATGTAATACAGTAATGTGATGCATTATACTTATATAAGGTAATGGTTGTTTGGTAATGGTGTTATCCGTGTAGTGACAGATTAAGAATACATAATGCCACTACCCTATCACAACCCGTGGGTGTCGTAAAAGGCGACTAAGGGAGTAACCTTATGCAGACAAGAGCATTGAGAGAAAAGGAAAATTCGAAACAAACCCTATACCAACCCGTCTGACCAGCGTGTTAAAGTAGGCTAAATTCCCTCCTCATTCTTTGGAGGAGACCCGTGCCCAGCAGTAGGACGTTTATGGGTTAAGATGATGAAGGTAATGGTTTACACAAACGTGTATAGTAAGATGAGTTTATATCTACAGATATTGAGCGTATCAGACGTTTGCCGTATCATACAAAAATATTCAACACAAGCCATGTATCATGTTGACGCTAACAAGAAATCACTCAACGATAATCATTTATCTAAAACTTAACTTTATTGCTAAGTAATTACGGTGGATAATATATTATGTGAGCACAAAGTGGATAAGTTGTGCGGTAAATGAGTATATTAAATTTAATTTCAGTAATACCGCGGTGGTTCATACGTAGTGCTTATAATATGACTAGCATACACCCAAAGCTCCGCGACTCCGCTCAGGGATTCAAAACATTGTACTACAAAAACATTGTACTAAAGAATACATAGGTACATACATATAGATCACGCCTCTTTCCCAACAGCGGGTAGGCAGAGACTATTGCCTTCCATTTGCTACGATTCCGACATACATCCCTGGCTTCTTCAACATTCATTAGTCTTTTCATGCATTCTCGCCGGTTGAGGGTACTCCATTGGCTCCATTGGTCAATAAAGAATTATTATTATTCTATTCTTCGATGATAAAAGTTATTTAATACAAACAACGAACACAAAATAAATTCCATAAAGATTACCCTTTAGGCAAAATGTCATAAGTCATAAACTCGAAATAATAAGCTTGTATAACCGACAAACTCCCAACTTTGTAATTCACATACGTCATCAAAGTTCGTGTTTGTTATATCCTTAGGCCGGGTGTTTTATGAGTGTTTCCAAACTTCATTTAGATGATACTAGTTAAGTAATTTGGCGCAGATTTGGGAGTAAAGTTAGGATGTAAAATTTAATTAGATCTTGTCAAGTTAGAAAATGTGAAGAGGTTTAACCTCAGTCTAGATGTTAGTAAAGAAAACAGAAAGAAAGAAAACAGATTTATTGGAAGCAAAAACGATATCACACAGAAACTGACCACACAAAAAATCACACAGAAAATGGCATTAAAAACAATATGAAGAAATTTAAAACAGTAGTAGATACCTAAATATGAACAGCCACAAGATAAGACCACAAGAAATATAGGTATATAATAAAAAGTAAAGTAAAATACAGACACAAAGTAGACCTAATTACCGAAAGGATGACAGTCTCAGTGTGACCCATGCGATTTTAGAAACGATAGATTTTAGATGCGGTATTAGAAACTCTTAGAATCGTAGACCTAAAACTGCGCGCTAACGCTAGTTGTAATGCTAAATGGGAATTTCAACATACATAGATAGATAATGCTCGGATAGTTAAATTTTTTTTTTTTTGACAACTCTCGCACTAGGGAACAAGCCCTGTATCGCGGGGAGCTTTACAAACATGAAACTAACGGACACAAAGTACACCCAGACTAGAAACAAATATCTATGAATCACACAAATATTTGTCTCGTGTGGTAATCGAACCCACGTCACCCAGCATGGCGATGTAGTGGCGAGGCGACCACCTTAACCACTGCGCCACGGTGTCAGTCAGTCAATGTAATAAATTTAAATATTCAAGTGTCCATATTTTTAACGAATTGAATATTGTGAGAACATTTTATATAAGACTCGGGCGCCACCTATTTATACAAAAAAAGTACATAATTTTTTTAGAGATACAAGAAACCCTTTTAAAACAGAAAACTGTATTGTTTTTTATAATACTACACAATCATGAATTAAGTATTATAATATCCAATTTAATAATTGTAACTTTACAACACAATAGAATTCTAATAAAGTACTTTTTAAGTTCCCGCTAAGATCTTAAAAGTTTAAAGCCTTAGCTTATTCCGGCATAATAATATCTTCTAAAGATGACTTCTGAAACAGTAAAATAAACTGGTACTTCTTGGGTTATATAAGAAATTAAATCGAAATTTATTTTTAGATATTTTGACTCAGTTTATTTTAATACAAATTTATTTTATTGATAAACGATACAACTACTTGGAATATTCAAAATAATCATCTAAATAATTTATTCAAAATAATTACCCAAATTGATTGGACAAGTAGGAAGTGTTTCTTATTTTAGTAACTAATAAGGTCGAAATTTCAATAACAAATTTTCTTAACCTTAACCTTGGCAAAAGGTTACCAGTTTTTCAACGTGTTACATTTATTTTCCTCAAGATACTTGTCGACGCCTGTAAATAAACCTCCTACGTATAAAATAACCCAATTTATCAGAAGATGAGTCTGCATTAAGTCGTTATTTCTAATTGAAGTGGAGGTGTTTGCTCTCACTAATTTGTTGTGTAGAACTTGAAGCTATGTACTTGGTGTTGCGGTTAACGTGCTTATAAACGTAAATGTTAACATGTTGATTAAATTGTCGATATATTTAATATTGTTTGGCTGTAAATTCGGTAGAAATTCTTAGTACATCACATAACATAATTATAGCTGCGCTATTTACATTTTCTTATCCGTGTAGTAACGGATAAGGAATACTTATTGTCACTTTGCCCTTGCCCCATCTCAACCCGTGGGTGTCGTAAAAGGTGACTAAGGGAGAAAGCAGACAAGAGCACTGCGAGAAAAGGGAAATTCGAAACAAACCCTATACCAACCCGTCTGGCCAGCGTGGTATACTATTTTGTAACATTAAATAACTTAAGCCGTAAAAATACGTTGTACTATGATTCGAAAAAGTTTACGATCCGAGAGCAATCTGACGAGTCAGAATCAGGGGGCTGGTCAGGGTTGCGGATGGCTGTCGGTTGCAGGCGGCACAGGACCGCTCACAGTGGCATATATGTACATAATATGAAACAAATAAACCCTTCAGCTTTAAAATAATATTTTTTATTTTCTAGAGAGCGCCTATTACACGCGCATTCAAAACCCTTAATCTCACAAACCTCAGTCCCTCAATCAAATAGGATTGACTTATTCTGCTGATCACTGAGTAATAATAATATTAATATTCTACCACATTCACACAGCGCCATCTAGCCCCAAAGTAAGCAATTATATTTGCTTGTGTTATGGGTACTAAACAACTGATATACTACTTAAATACATTTTTTTTTTTGTAAATACACACATATTATAGATAAATTACACCCAGACACAGAACAAACCTCTATGCTCATCACACAAAGATTTGTCCTGGGTGGGGATCGAACCCACGACCTCCGGCTTAGCAGTCAGGGTCACTAACCACTAGACCAACAGGCCAGTCGCCAACTGAGTGAGTTCACAAGAATAACTTTGTTTATAGTTTGCTATACTAAGATTTATTAGGCTTAACTTTTGTATTAGGTATTCCTGTAAAAATAGTTTTAAGTGAGTTAAATAAATAATACTTAAATAAATAATATAATTAATTTATAATTAGTATAGATAAATGTATAATATTCATAATTTATGTCGTTATAATTATTGTTCTGTAAGAGTAAAAACTTTGGCAGGTCAATACACAAGGGTAGCTACTCAACAGTCTGCCGTTTTCTTAACAAAAGTTAACAAAGAAGAATTTAAATATCAAATATTAATTACGAAATTCCAAACTGGTTCAGATGGAATATTCTTCGGAAAGTTGGTATTTCAGTTAATTTAAATTATTGTGGTTTTAATTTTGAACTTTGATTTGATATAAATCTATCATAATTAGAAATGCAAAGGCTTCTGAGGATAGATGGCAAATATTTGTTAGGATTTCACGCAATAACTGTTACATTCTTAACTTATGATTTTCATAAGAGCTCCTTTGTAACCCGAATGAATAAAGTGGATTCATTTCGTTTGACCCATTAGATTACGCAGGCAAAGTTACGAGTTACAAGCATGAAAGTTAAAACGAATGGCATAGTTGAAGTGGCAGTGGCATGCAACATAGCTTGCAGAACTGATAGGAATGGGGGAAAAAGGCTCTCGAATGACGGCCACGTAGATGGATGGCAGATTCGACCGAGTAAGGGTTGCTGGTTGTCGTTGGATGCAGGCGTTACAACCTCGCTCGTTAACTTACCATATGGCTTCGTATGCATTTGGGCAGCTTTTAAGAGCCGCTATACGCGGACAGATTAGAACATTTCAGACTGACTGTTCGACAGCAGTCATGTTGTAGTGGGGGCCATCGTACAAGGAGTGCTCTCAAGCAATCAAAACCGACTGCTCCCATCCTAAAGGAAGAGGCGAACAGTCGGAGCGAATAGCTTCAAGCGGTCTATGTAAGAAGATGTCAATTTTGCATTGGAACTGCAGGTTGCCTACAGCTGCTTGAAACTGTTGCACTTTAAGCTGTCCATCTCCCCTAGACAAGTGGCACGTGGTGGATTCTATTCGAAACATTTAAACGACACTAGAACAGTTTCCTGACACAAGCAACATATCACGTAATCAATGTACTAATCTGACAGGTTGACAATAGAACGAACGAATAGATTCACATTTTGTCTAAAGCTCTGGTTTCCTTCAAAAGCGGTGGCGTCATTAAACGGAAGCAATATGATGCCGCAAAAAGAAGGCCATAGGCACTTGGAATGTTAGAGACTTCGACGGCCGTCTTATTAAGGTGAACAGACCACAAAGTACGTGTCAACGGTTGCAAATGGACGACCTTCGTAAGGCGTACATTTGGAAAATGAGCAATCATCAGAAGACGAAAATAATCGTATGGAGGAAAATTATTTATACAAAGCTCGTTCTACCGAAGGTGCTTTTGAAATTTTAGTGCGTCGTCGTCTACACTGTAATGACGAAAAGATTAGGGAATACTTTCGTCTTACACCAGTTTTATTTGTTATGTATTTTTATTTTATTTATTTATTTTATTTGGTTGGCTAACAAATGTAACAATAATACAAATTATACATAACATATGAACAAATGTTACATTCAAATTATAAGCAAACACCACTTGTATATAATATATGTACTTATAAATAGGCACGCAAAATTTATTTCATTGTACTTAACACCTTTTTCCGATAATTAGTGAGAGAATCCGCAAATATGACTACAGAATCGTGGCATTCGTTAAGTAACTTGCACCTTTCATTACTATTAAATCAAATAAGAGATGAATTGAGTTATAATCCATACAACAGACATCACCGCTATCGAAAAAAACGTTCACAGATCATTCGACACCAAATGACGGCCGTCATACAAATGGCGGCTGTTTAACGTTACTGTGTTTGAAGACGTGCCCTAGGAAACCGCAACATCTTGTTTTTATGGACAACGTTTCAGTGACGTCATTCGACGCTATATAGTGACCGCTAAATGATGGTACCGCTATCCTAGGAAACCAGAGCTTTACCCCTATGTATGGCGGCCTTAAAACATAAGAGTAACTTTAATATTTTTTGGAAAATATTCTAAAAATAAAAGAAAACGTGAATAATAGCTTAGCTGTGGCATAAATAATGTCAATTTTTTTTTTTTTTTGCAGTGAATTCTCAACAAAAAGTTGAACACAGATACGCAAAGTAATGGAAGAAATATATCACATAAGTTGGCTCACATTAGATGATTGCCATTTAAATTTCGAACATAAATCTATGAAAGTGGTTTATGACAAAAGCTTATAAAGCAGTTTCAGTACTTTAAATGGGATTTGAAACAAGATAATAAGGATTATAATGATGGAGAAAGAACACATGATTACACTTGAAAACAGAGTACATTCTTTATTGATGTGACTTGTAATAAACGTCTTTCTTACATAACTATAATGATTATTTATTTGATTTTGAATTAGATTTATCATCATCATCAGCAACCCATTAATGTCTCACTGCTGGGCTCGGGTCTCCTCTCTTCTATCTAGAGAGCTGAGAGGGTTTTTAGGCCCTAATCCACACACGTTGGCCTAATGCGGGTTGGTGCATAAGACATACATTTAGAATTTCTTCTAGGGTATGTGGGTTTCCTCACGATGTTTTTCCTTCACCGATAGCAGATGGTAAGTCACATGACTAGTGCATATAAATTCCACAAAGTGAAATCCACGTTGGTACTGCTGGTCGGAATCGAACTTGGACTGCATGTTTAACACGCCGGTCTTTTATCCATTCAGCCACCATCGCAGTGTAATACATACATTTTAGTTATTTCAGATATTTAGCATCAAGATACATATAATTTATCTTTCTTTGAAATACATTTTGAATTTTAATTTATTTGTAAATTGTATTCGAGTGAAGTTGGTGTGCGTTGTTAAATCATTAATAAACCGACATATAAAATGTTTATTAAGGCAAAGAGTAATTAATATTTAATTTATGTATTTACGATTTTTTAATGATTAAACTTTTATATCGCCCTGTTTGATTATTATTTCAATATATTGTAAGTATGAAGTGTTTTTTTTTTTTTTTTTTTTTTTCTCCTGATTTAGATAAGTAGGACTCATCTAGTATCTCTTTATACTGAGATATCTACAAAAAACTTTAGCTGAAAAAAATGCTTTAACCGTCATTTGTTATCTTCTTTGTGTCTGCGTATACCAAATCTTTGGATCGCGTGAACATTCGGGTGTCTGTGTCAGATCAAGTCTCAAAAATTAGATTTGAACATTTTGTTTAAAAAAATTCTTATAGCTACAATGTATGGCATTATTTTCTGTTTTGGTTATTATTCTCAATGTTTTGGTTAATACTTTAATTTTGGATATCGGTGTTTGCACACAATCCTTAATATTACTTATAATAATATATATTGATTTTAAGTTTTTGTCTTTTCATTGGACATACATAATATCTATAATTTTTGAGAGGTATCAGATAAGTTTCATATTCGACTTTCGATTATCATTAGGTAATACTTTACTTCCTACATTAATATAATATAATAATATTCTACCACATTTACACAACGCCATCTAGTCCCAAAGTAAGCAATTATATTTGCTTGTGTTATGGGTACTAAACAACTGATATACTACTTAAATACATTTTTTTTTTGTAAACATATATTATAGATAAATTACAACCAGACACAGAACAAACCTTTATGCTCATCACACAAAGATTTGTCCTGGGTGGAGATCGAACCCACGACCTCCGGTTTAGCAGTCAGGGTCACTAACCACTAGACCAACAGGCCAGTACATTACGTTTATATTTTTTGTAGTAACTTCGCAGTCTATTTTAAGCTTGAATATCTTCTACTTACCTAATTAGCGCTAAAATAAAATCGTTTATCCCATCACTCAAAGGATTCAAGCTAACACACTCATTTGTTTCTCTAAGACGATGCGACTCTTGTTTCAAATAAAGGTATAAATTACACTACGTGTTATTGTAAGGCAGCCCATTCTCTAACCGACAAGAAAACCCGATTTTAAAATCGCATCGATTGCTTTTACCTTACATACAACCTAAACTCTATAGAGTTTTTGTAAACTTGGAATCGAACTTAGTTCCTCTGGCACAGCAGTCGCACTGTCCACTGCTAGACATATGCCTCTCCTACACGCGCCATAAAACTCAGTGCTCCGCCTTCCAGCATTGCTATATTAAAGAGCATGAATTTAGCAATTAATACATACGTCAGATTTGCCATCTAGTGAAAAATATAAATTTTGATTTAAATTTTAACATTAATTATATACTTAGAAACATATTGAAGAGTTCTCGAAATTTGCCTTTAGCGTAGAAAGTTTCAGCTGTCAAGTATGTCAAAGGTTATATTCAATAACTTGTTTCCATTTGAACCCGAATGTTGGGACTTCATACTCTTATTTAAATTAAGATCAAAGTATTTCCTAATGATATATATATGAGTATTTGATCCCAGATACTTTCATAATATTCGTCAATAGGGTCTGTGGCAATCATATAAAGAAATTAGGTTTTATTTGCTCAAAGTTAATTTAGTTCTTTGAAGATTGAAAGCTGTTTATTTACTTCTATCAACAGACTTCGTTAAATAAAAATAAACACACATTTTTTATATAGTTTTGTTGCCATGGTAACAGACAAATAGTTTAAAGGTTAACAACTTCATCATCATCATAATTTGGCACTTAAAAGCCAGGTTAAAAAACCGGCATGCGTATCATACGGTCCGAGTTCGATTCATGGAAGGAATAAAAGGAAGTTGATATAATAATAATAATATTCTACCACATTCACACAGCGCCATCAAGTTCCAAAGTAAGCAATTATATTTGCTTGTGTTATGGGTACTAAAGAACCAGAACAAACCTCTATACTCATCACACAAAGATTTGTCCTGGGTTGGGATCGAACCCACGACCTCCAGTTTAGCAGTCAGGGTCACTAACCACTAGACCAACAGGCCCGTCAGTATATATATAGATATCATATTGTTTAATTTATATTTACCTCAGTCAGTCATCAGCTACCCAATAAGTGCCACTGCTGGGCTCGAGTCTCCTCTCCTCTAACTAGAGAGCTGAGAGGGTTTTATTATTTACCTACTAGACTTAATTAAGTGATATTTTTATTTAAAAATCGATATAATCTTCGATAAGATTACTACCTAGGGGGACCTTGGAGTTCAGTAGATCTTAAAAATGTCTTTTTTTACTTTTAATACCGTAAACAATTTCTTAGAAAATCCCAATCAAACTATTACACAAAATTAAAACAGCATACTAAATAATTTCTTCGCAACTTTCATCACGATCTTAAAGCTTCATAAAGTTAAGATGTCGTAATGTGAATGGTAGTCTTTATCGCCTTAATAAGACGGATTAATTTGGCTCTACAAAGTAAATATGACTTTACGGATCGCTAATTTGTTGTAACGTTAAATTAAGTATTTCGAAACGTAAGATATACAGGGATCTACTTAATTAGATTCCTTATTTAGTACAACTTGAAAAGTCACTAACTTCATTGTCTAATAAAAGCTAAATACATACTAAAATTCATCTATTGTCATCCTAAGATTGACAAGGAAAAAGACGTTTCAATTTTACTTAATCTCTTCACTGAATACCGTCACAGTCATGATTATTAAAATAATTATTTCTTAATTTGTTCACAGACGAACCCACTGCGCGTCTAACGGTCAGACTGCCGAGTCCTGCGTTCCGCGTTCACACTTGCGTACATTGCAACTGGGAGACTGCTTGCTTGTGGTGTGTAGAATTCTTGGTTATCGTATAGATTTCAGTGAACGCAGAACTCAGAACTCTGACCGCCAGACGCGCAGTGGGGTCGACGCCTTAAATAATTATTCGTGTGGCAATCGAAACCTCAACACTTGGCACGGTGACGGTGGCAAAGCTTCCACCTTAATTGTTAATTTACAATGACAGCTGTGACAAGATCACTAACATAAGGAAACCATGTAATTAAAAATTTAGTTTTACAACCAGAACTCCGCCTGTTTAATACTGTCATCATTATTACAGCCTATTGCAATTCACTGATGAATAAAGGCCTCTACTAACACGTGCCATAACACTCGGCCCTCAGCCTTTTGCATCCAGTCAGTCCAGTAATACTATCATCATCATCATCAGCAACCCATTAATGTCCCACTGTTGGATTCGAGTCTCCTCTCCTCTATCTAGAGAGCTGAGAGGGTTTTTATGCCGTAATCCACACACGCTGGCCTAATGCGGGTTGGTGGATCAGACATACACTTAGAATTTCTTCTAGAGTATGTGGGTTTCCTCACGATGTTTTCCTTCACCGTTAGCAGATAGTAAGTCATATGACTAGTACATATAAATTCCACAAAGTGAATTCCACATTGGCACTGGCTGGTCCGAATCGAACTCAGACCGCGTGTTTAAAACGCCGGTCTCTTGTCCATTCAGCCACCATCGCTTCAGTAATACCTACTATGCACCACATAAAACTAAGCTCAAACTATCTCATTTGCACACAGAATATGATAATTAATGGCGTGTAATAACGCTGGATGCGTGCGAGATTATCTTCGGACGTGTGAAATGTGCTTTACGCAAAGTAAAGCTCGTTTAGCTTTTATAAGCTAGTGTGTGAGCGAGTCGAGTAATTAATAATGTGTTCAGTAAATAATAATAATAAATCATTTTATTTCAGGCTTCAATGGCCCATACATAAATATCTTATGAACTAACATATACCTATATAGTTATAACAATTTTGTTAGTACATAAATCTTATAAACTACGTTAGTAAAACTTCCTTAGCACTGTCACTACGTCACTGTGCGTTCGTGTGGCACTTGTCTGTGGAAGCGACGGAACACCACGTTTAGCGGCCAGAAGTTTTCTTCCATGACGGCTGCTATAATTCCTAATCCGACCCTACACATACTCTAAATAAATTACCTATACTAGCTGAAGGGAATTATATAGTAGAGTTTTAGGCTACACCAATTTGATTTTAGGTAGCTTGACTTTGTCATGGACATTGACGAAATTAGATGGTGTGTACATAAATATAAATAAAAAAATAAATTTCATTTAAAAATCCTTTTATAAGAAACATTGCTGATCTCAACGTAAAATTAAAATACTAATAAAGTTAAAAATTAGTATATACATTAAAAATTAAGTAACATGCTTAGTGGTTTAAAACATTGGCCGTAAACCAGTTTTATGATACACCATCACCCGTACCTCAGGAACGATAAGCAATAACCCAACCTTTTGGTGGTAAATGGGCTCTTTAGATAAAAGCTTCAATTCTCAGGCCGAAATAGGGCCAAATATGGCCCCGCTTAACGAACGAGTTCTTAAGTAGGTACTCTAAATGCTCTAGTGGACTTCACAAGATCCAGCCCTTATAGTCTAAGGGTCATTTAATCAATTTTTTCGCCATTAAATTGGATTTTACTCACGTGAAGGAAGAAGGTTTGGAAGTTCTTTATTTATTAAGAGATTTTTAATTTGTACTGAAGGGAAACTTGAAAAAATTATGAGCTTTTATATAATATTTTTAAGTATTTGTGTCTTTAGATTCGCTTAAGGTTAAATACTTCAAAATAAGATTGTATTGAATGAAGTAGATGCCATACAAAATAATGTTGATAATAAAATACATGAATTTTGTCTAGGTAACATTTTATGAAAAAATATAATATAATATTCTACCACATTCACACAGCGCCATCTAGTCCCAAAATAAGCAATTATATTTGCTTGTGTTATGGGTACTAAACAACTGATATACTACTTAAATACATTTTTTTTGTAAATACATACATATTATAGATAAATTACACCCAGACACAGAACAAACCTTTATGCTCATCACACAAAGATTTGTCCTGGATTGGGATCGAACCCACGACCTCCAGTTTAGCAGTCAGTGTCACTAACCACTAGACCAACAGGCTAGTCAAAATAAACAGAAGATTGTTAAAAGTAGAACAAGAGTAAGATTTCTGGCTCCAACTGAGCAAAGCTGCTCAAAAAGAAGTACTGTAGCATAATAATCCTATATTGGCAGTCTTGTATTTCTTATGATGGGAATTGATTCACAGGGTCTTTTTCTCTCATTTCATTTATTTCGTCCAAGAACAATTTTTACATTGTGTCTCTCATACCTACATATTCTTCCAACATCCTCACAAGCGAACAAATAATATTTCACAGATAACTTTCATTATCATCATTATCATAATTCTGCCCTACCAAAAAACAACGGCATAACTGCATGTCAAACGCACGGGAAATTGTATCTAAATAGAGTAACTTAACAAGCGTTTTTCCCATTGCTTATGGAATGCAACAGCGGCTTTTCTTCTTAGCAATGCAGAATATCAGCCCAACGACGTCCATTGATCTGGACTCACCTAATTTCCGCCACTGCGAGCGATTTTATGCCGCCTGCAACTAACGGCCACTTGTACCCTATGTTTAAATGAATGTATCATTTGTTGGTAATCTATTAAATTAAATACATAAATAATACTCGTATTATATAAATGTTATCAAAGACCAAACACTTCAGGAATTACAGAGCAATAAAAAATAAGCTAATGGAATGCAATTGAAAATTCCAAGTGCTCAGAATGCCGCAAACAGAGATAGGTTTACAATAGCTCTTCAAATAGAGAGAAGCAGGAATGAAGATGGAACGCAAACAGCGACGCAAACAGGTCCATACCACAGCAATTATACACTACTACGTAATATTTTAAATATACACTTTTTTCAAATTTTAATTTTAGCTACAGTTTACCTTTAGCTAAAATTTATTATTTATAAATTAATTTTAATGAAAGAATAATCCAATAAAAAATACGTGTTTGGTGAAATAATAATTACCGACAGCCTGAGAGCCTGCTATGAAAATAAATTTGAAATTAAATGAAATTTCGTTTATTAATTTAGGTTACAAAGTAACTTATGAAAGTCACAAGTTAAGAATGTAACCGGTTTTTCGAAAAATAGTGTTAAAACCTTTTTTTGACTTTTCACTACAAAATACATACAATGATTTGGAAATATTTTATATTATTCAAATATTTATTCTGCAAAATTCATGTGGAAATCAACGTCGAAAACGCCCGTCTAACGTCTGTAAAACGATCAGTAAATTTATAATTTCGGAATCTGATTTGTGGTAGGTATACTTACAATTTTATTATCACCTTACTAGCATTACTAACTATTTTTCTAGAGTTTTAGATAAGGTTAACTTAAGCTACTTTTTCCTTTAATTAGCAAAAGCTTTAAAGTGTAGTTAAAGTGATTTTATCAAACAGGTTTAGCATTAAGATAAAAATTGTAATTACGTCTTAAGAGGATTTTTACCAACGTCTTCTAATGACAGTCGCACTCTTCTTAATTGGCTAAGGTAATTACGTCAGATACATTAAGTCCAGTTTTAAATGCTCAGGACTAAAAAGATCTAAATTAGATTGAATATTTTTCACCTATTATGTTTATCAAAAATCTATACTTTATTGTGTGGATCTTGAAATATTTTATCATAATTTAAGAAATATAAGAAACTTAGGGTGATTTTTATATTTCATTCTATAATTTTTATGCTTCGCACTGCAGAGCACCCTCTGTGACCCTCTGTGAAATTACGGCCCCCATCAAATGGGCCCAAGACATGTTAAAGGTTGCGAGTGGCCGTTGCTTGCAGAAGGCACAAAATTGCTCTTTGTGGCGGAAATCAGGTAAGGCCTAGGTTCAATAGTGGACGTCATTGATGTTACGCTGATACGATAATGATAATAAAACACAAAAAAAAACTTTTAACATATCATACGAGTATATACATTATCTGAAATGTCATATTTTGAAACAACGAAATAAATTTTAGTTCTTTCATGAAATTCCAATTTACAATCGAGTTTTTTCAAATAATCGAGAACTAATGTTAGTAACTCGATTGAGCTTCTCGACAGTAAGTCCCTTACTCACCCTATTAATAAAATAGACTGCGGAATGCATTACAGGAACGAAGTCTTCACCACCTATTAGTTATGATTAAAATTGTTGGCAAGTTCTGTGACTAAGGTATACGCATATTTTGTAACTAAAATATGCACTGAAGATGCTTATAGATCGTAACTACAGATAAAATTTATGTTCCTATACTTATCACTTGGAATTAAAAAAAATAATGAAATAAAAAAAAGAAAAGAAATGTATCTACCTACATCTCGTTTTATGCAGTGGTGGTTCGTGATCGCTGAATTTGTGAGCGGTTTACTTGAGCCCCACATAATTTTAATATTGTTTTGTTTTGTTTATTGTTGTATGTTGATGCATGTTAGATCTTATATAAATTTGTGAGAACCTAGTATCTAGATAAACCTAATATAAGTCTTAAAGACACTACGAACCAAAATTTGTCAAATATTTATAAATAAATATATTTTATCTAAAAAAAAAAAAAAAAAAAATTAGGGCAAGATATTTCTATTATATTCATGATAATTGTTGCGTTAAATTGTACAAAATATATCAAAGTTTTTATGATATTAGGAATACAATTCTAAAGACGACTGCTGATTTTGGTTCTTATATAAATTAGGATCTATTTTTTCAACTTTCACAACTTTCTTTCTTATCAAATTTTACTTTTAATACAAGACATTGCTGTTCAAAATAGGTATTTATTTTCAAATGCGATTCCTCCATATACAGGTTATTAAAAATCGCATCCTTATAATATCGATTTTTGGAAATTTGTATTGAGTTTAAATACAAATTTCCAAAAATCTATATCCCGAACTACTAAATAACTTTACTAGTGATTTGCAGCATACGAGTATACCATAGAAAATGACAGACAGTTTTTCAACTTTTTTATTACACTTCAATTACTTTAAATATTAAGTTAAACTTTCTATAAATTCGACATCCGTCGTAAAAGAAGTACTGTATTTTAATTTTTCCTCGTGTTAGTATTTTTTCCAAATTAAATTAAGGATAACACACCGAGTTTTAATTAAAATATTTTAACTATGCACTCTGTGCTGTACATGTTATTTGCGTAAGTAAAGGTTTTCGAGATAAAGTTAGCTTAAAAATGTATTTTTATCTACGTCATTATGAGTTTTTTTTTTGTTTTTTTAAAAAGACAACGCCCGCACTAGGGAACAAGCCCTGTGTCGCGGGGAGCTTTACAAACATGAAACTAACGGACACAAAGTACACCCAGACTAGAAACAAATATCTATGAATCACACAAATATTTGTCTCGTGTGGGAATCGAACCCACGTCACCCAGCACGGCGATGTAGTGGGGAGGCGACCACCTTAACCACTGCGCTACGGTGACAGTCATTTTAGACAGTTATGGTATGTTAACTCCTTTGAGAAGTTGCATATTATATGTACTAAAACATGATTGTCATCATATCAGCAACAATGACAAGTCATAATCTTACCTCTTTTCTTAATAAATAGTACAGGATCCCTGGTCCAAATTTTTTTTTTTGATTATTATAATGTTAATTTTTCGTGAGTAGCTTCATTTCGATGAGACGCCCAACAATTTCGTATTCCAAAAGTTTGATTGTGGTAGCTAACAGACGTAGCAAGGGTATACCGCACCGGTATTTCTATACCGGTGTGGTATGTTGGGCGTGTCATCGAAATGACTTACGAAAAATTAGCTTGATAGTAATAAAAAAAAAAATTGGACCAAGGATCCCGGACTAAAAGTCTATTCAGATATGAAAATGTTTTGGATAGAAATCTTTTGTCACTTTTTGGATGACAATAACTTTCTTATAATGGTGACGTTGACTATCGATGATAATGGCATTTTCTGATCTATACTTTACTTTAATATTATCCGTTTAGTGACTATTACCCCATCTCAACCTGTGGGTGTCGTAAGAGGCGATTATGGGAGTAACCTTATGCAGACGAACACTGCGAGAAAAGGAAAATTCGAAACAAACCCTGTACCTACCCAGACGGGTTGCCAGCGTGGAATAGTAAGCTAAATTCCCTCCACATTCTTTGGAGGAGACCCGTGCCCCGTGATCGCTGACGGGGTGGAGCTATGAGAAGAACTGGCAAGAAACTCACGCCACTCTTTTAAAAAAGTGGATAGTTCCAATCTTTTGTAATTTACAATTTGGGTAGCGTGTAAAATGATGCAGCAGCGCACTATACCGTTAGATTAACGAGTTATAATGAATGTTTACAAACTAAATAATAATTTATTCATTTTATGATAGTTTAATTGTAATAATGACACTTCAGATAGATGTATGTACCTAATTATGATAAGTGTTTATTTTAGTTTTATTAACGACATAATAATTTGTATACTCTTGAGTAGAATGAAGCGAACTAATTTATTTGTATAACATCTATTGTTAATGATACCTACATTGACAAATAAACCATATTTCTATTTCTAATATTTTTTCTTTTTTTTTTTAAAGACAACGCCCGCACTAGGGAACAAGCCCTGTGTCGCGGGGAGCTTTACAAACATGAAAATAACGGACACAAAGTACACCCAGACTAGAAACAAATATCTATGAATCACACAAATATTTGTCTCGTGTGGGAATCGAACCCACGTCACCCAGCACGGCGATGTAGTGGCGAGGCGACCACCTTAACCACTGCGCCACGGTGACAGTCAATATTATGAAGCTGCAGACTTTCTTTGTATGTTTTGTTGGACGCAATAACTCAAGAACTACTGGTCCGATTTGATAAATTCTTTTAGTATTGTATAGCTCATTTATCAAAAAATAATATAGGCTATATAATATCGCGCTACGGCCAATAGGAGCTGAGCGATGCTCAAATAAAGAATGACGGGAGTGAAGCCGTGACCAGCATCAAGTAAAAACTTACTGTGTATTTAAATACACAGTAAGTTTTATTACTTAAGTAATAATGACTTTAAACTAATTATATAAATAAACCTTTATATAAAATTTAAGCACTGGCCTATAAGGACGTCTGATAGATTACTTAGTCATTTGGGACGTAATAAGGAAACTGACTTAAGTCTTCAATTACTTCGCTTTAATTACATTGGTCGCTGTTTATCTTAGTATAAATAAATACGACTTTCGAATGAAATTAAGGACCTTTAGTAAGCCAACTATATTATTATAATTAATCGTATTGTTACAAGACAAGTTACATCTCAGCCGAAAAAAATGTTGTGAAATTGTTGTGAAATATTTAATACGATATTTATCTTCATGAAATACTTCAGAAGATTCTGTTTACTTCTTGCATTTTAGCAATAAATAGATTTTAAATAAAATAAAAAAAGCAAAATAGAAGAAAGGTTTGTTTTATACTGCCAATTATTTTTTTGACAGTAGTATAGATTATACACTTACAATACATACTATTTGTAGCCTCTGATATGTTATGACTTGTCTCTCTAAACTATCTAAATATTATAATGCTTCTTCTGTTCTGACTGCCAGGAAGGGTATTATTTTTTGCTCATATCTTGTATGTTTGTAAATTTCTTTATTCCCATGTTTCTTCCAAATAACTGAAAGGTATCGTTAGGTTCGTCTCAAAACCCGAGTGTCCTTAGATAGATATAAAAAAAAACAAATAGGGGGACTTTCAGCGCCAAATTTTAAGTATTTAATTTATTTTAACTCGGCCTCTATAGTAGGTTGCGTATCTGTTGATTTTTTGCTGTCGAATTTTTTTTTTAATTATTATTTATTTTATTTTATAGTTCAAAAGAATTCTAATCAAAAATATTTGAAGATACGCCTATACTAACTTAGCCTGGTTATTGTTCAACACAATTTAATCTTCTCCATTATTCACGGAACCCAATTGAAGTCTTTGAACTTTCTTCCGTACTAACTTTCTATTCCTGCCATTCCATATCCCCGTAATCTTTTTTCCAATACTTTTGTTTCCTTTGTAGGTATTCTTAAATAGCATCGTAAATAAGATGGCCAAGTTGTTTGTTATAGCGAATTATAGGGAGTTAATAGCTTTCTTTGGGCGAAGAGATATTGAGAGAGATGAATATTTAGGAGTTGATTAAAATTAAGTCGATTTAATGTAATTGAGCACAGCTTTTTGTTATATAATATTAATAAAAAGAAAAATAAAACTTGATAATGTTTACACTTTTGTATACTTTTGGTGGCAATTATACGTTTATTGTTCTCATCATCAGCAACCCATTAAGTCCCACTGCTGGGCTCGGGTCTCCTCTCCTGTAACTACAAGCTGAGAAGGTTTAGGCCATTATCCACTTACGCTGGCCTAGTGCGAAAGTAAATGAAAAACAACTTTATTTTGAAATGTATATTTTATTTATCGGCAGTATTGATTCTCAATTAAAGAGATCAGGTTTCATATTAATTATGACTGGTACAACCACACTTTTGTGCATCAATTAACAGAGCTGCAGGGGTTAAACAGAATGTGGCAGAATTGATTTTAATGCATTTAACGAGTATATTAATAACCTTTTAAATAACTGCGTCGGTGGCGCAGTGGGAAGTGTATGTAATTGCTGTGCTTTTCTATCATAAAATTCATTAAGTATTGAGATTTTCCCGGAGTTTGGTAAACAAAATGCGATGGTGGCTGAATGAATGAAGGGATCAGCTTGCAAATCACGCGGTTCAACTTCGATCCCGACCTGCAGTACCAATGTGGATTCCACTTTGTGGAATTTATATGTACTATCAAGTGACTTACCATCTGCTAACGGTGAAGGAAAACATCGTGAGGAAACCCACATACCCTAGAAGAAATTAAATTAGAATGTCTGATCCACCAACCCGCATTAGGTCAGCGTGAGTGGATTATGGCCTAAACCCTCTCAGCTCTCAAGTTAGAAGAGAGGAGACCCGATCCCAGCAGTGGGACTAAATGGGTTAATGGGTTGCTGATGATGTTATGGTAAACAAATGTTCCCGATCGATGACAATAGGCTCGCCCCCTGTTTCATGGGACCAAACATAGCTGGCGAAATGTGAGTGTGAATCACCTCTGCCTATCCCTTCGGGGAAAAAGGCGTGATGCTTCTTTTTTGCCATACTTATTGCTGGAATCAGACTCAATAGGTCTCGTGTTTTATGACTTTTTTTGACCGCGTTGCTAGCCATCTAACCCAGGACCTCGTGCACAGAAGTAGTACACATTACTATAGCACCAATGAATAAGTAATAATAATTATTAAACATTAAATTGTGACTTTGTCATCATCATCATCATCATCATATCAGCCCAACGACGTCCACTCTTGAACATAGGCCTCACCTAAATTCCGCCACAGCGAGCGATTTTGTAATCTGGAATTTTGTGATTTTCGAAAAAAAAACGATCAAAACGAAACAAAAAAAAAGATACAAATGAACGACTTTGTATAGAATATAATTATATTATTACGCTCGTAAAATCGTAAGCACCAAAATTATCTCCCATTATAGATATTCCAATATACCATAATTTCTAAGGATGGCCGAATATCGGATTATGGACTTATAATAAAATATATTTATGTACAGTCAGCAAAACAGATAAGTATGTGGGGCCGCCCTTTAATTTTTTTTTTAGACTGTATAATTATTTACGTGACTGCCATAAAGAAATGTTATAAAATAGGCTGATAAAAAAAAACACTACTAAACAACAAATACACGGCACAAAATAACAATTAATAATTCATCATCATATCACTCGAATAACGTCCATTACTGATCATAGGCCTTATTTAACTTTCAGCTCAGTCAGCGACTTTGTTTGGATCGCAGCCAAAAAAAAAACAATTGAAAAAAAAAAAATGTGCCATTGTATGACGTACCTACTGGTACGTACGTACTTGTAGGTGGACCGACGACCTGAAAAAGGTCGCGGGATCGGACTGGATGCGGCAGGCGGAGGACCGAGTATTATGTCGCGTGTTAGGAGAGGCCTACGTCCAGCAGTGGACTGCAATAGGCTGAAATGGTGATAATGATGATGTATCACGAACCTAGCAGTACCTGCTATCTGCTTACACCCAAGAAATAGTAGCGTACTTGTCCCATTATAAATATCTCTTTTGCTGACTGTACAAAACTGTCAAGAGACCTGTTGGCTATAGAAACTGAGATTTGTGAACATTCTATTGATGTTCCTTTCGTCAATATAATTGGAGCTAAGAAGCTTACGTACAGATATTGTGTTGATTGATCTTCTAATAGTCTTAGGCTTGGTTACGGGTGGTGAATGGGATGATTATATATTGATTAGTAATGTTGAAGGTTCAGGACCATCCCTCCCACACTCCCATCACTGTGACTCCTGTAAGTCAGGATTATCAATGATGACAATTACAAACACAATGCTATGACACTCATGAGAACAGGGTAACCCATTGTCTTGGAAACCGCAAATTTTTATTTTAAGTTTTTTTATTATAAGTATTAGTAATAGTCCTGGTTAGATTATAATCTATTTTGGGAGATTGTAAACTGTTGAAAGATAACAATTATAAACGAAACACACTGCTTACAAAACGCATTATTTTTAAGAATATGAAAGAAATAAAGAAAAATCATTTATTTCGGCTTAGGGCCTACAAACCAACACACTGAGATCAAAGAAAAAAAAAAGACAAAGAACAATTAAAAAAAATAATAACACAAACATGAGAGAGAGAAAAAATAATTAAACTTAAATAAATATGGTGTAGTGGTTTAAGGTACGCGTTCTGCAAGCCCCACCGAATAAGGCCGCCATCTCAGCATGGGCTGGGCAAGTAGTACCCAGCGCTGGTTTTCAGTTGGCAACCGCTATATAGGTGACGCACGGACGAGTGTATGATAAAATATAAATTAATAAATAATTTTTTAAAAAGCCCTCGCGGGGAGCTTTACAAACATGAAACTAACGGACACAAAGTACACCCAGACTAGAAACAAATATCTATGAATCACACAAATATTTGTCTCGTGTGGGAATCGAACCCACGTCACCCAGCACGGCAATGTAGTGGCGAGGCGACCACCATTATTTATTTTTCGATAGATTCTATGGAAGTTACTTTTATAACCTACCGGTATTTACAATTTTACGGTGAGATGTACACTCCCGGACTCCTAAATCGAGCCACCTAGCATAATGAGTTAGTATCGTCCATGACTTTTAGGTGGCTCGATTTAGGAGTCCGGGAGTATATATATTTGTTAATAAATTCATAAGCTTAATTCCTTCTTCAAATAATAATTTAAGTATATTTAATTATATTGTATACAAGCTGTGCCCGCGACTTCGTCCACGTGGAGTTTAACAAACGCAACATTGCTTTTTTCAAAGTGACCTAAGTTACTCATTATTATATCAGCTATCTGCCAGTGAAAGTCCCGTCAAAATCCGTCCAGCCATTCCAGAGATAAGCCGGAACAAACAGACTGACAAAAATTTAAAAAAATGTTATATTGGTATATGTACTGTATATACATTCATATGCATGTAGTAAAAAACGGTTATTTTAATATTACAAACAGACACTCCAAATTTATTTATTTGTATTTATAGACAAAGTATTCCATTACAGTATTGGCAGTTGTCGCAAATATTGTGACTTGTTTTGACATTGTTACATACATAGACGTAAACAATCGTCTTGATCGACGTTTAATTAAATGTTGCTTCCATATGGACCAAAATTATTGATTATAGAAGTTGTGCAGGGCTTTGCTCTCGTTGTTCTTTATTTAGCCACTGCTCAGCTCCTATTAGCCGTAACGTGATGTTATATAGCCTAAGTTACTCAGTGATAATGTAACTACATTCTATTTTAAGACAGAGTTTATTTTATTTGCAAATTCACTTAGAAATGTCATAAAACTGTATTATCCATAGAATTCGGTTTCCATAAAAAGCTACATTCATTCGCTCGTTTGCAAATATTACGGCACATTTCGTCTCATAAGTGCATATAAAAAGAGAAATAAAAGGAAAACCTGTAGCAGATTCTGAAATAATTTCATTTATGGTCGCTTTGTCTCTGTCAGTGCTTTCTCAAAGAAAAGTAATTTTGTGATTTACTCGTGTATGTGAGAGACAGGATCGTGTGGAAATAGTGTAGGTTCGCAATATTGTTTGTGAGTCAAAGATTTGCTGTTATAGTGGCATTGTGCGATGTTTTCTGAAAGCTTTCTTTAGTGTTTGTTTGCTCGTTGACTGTGAAGTTTATTTGAAGTATTGGCTTCTAGCGTTTAATATTTCAAATATTAGTAGGTACGCTAAATAAAAAAGCCGAATTGGTAAGTTAAAAATACGTATCTATATTTTATGATTATAATGTTTGAAAGCAAATTCCAAAATATTTTTTTTAAATCAATTAAGTATACGAGGGTATGTTGTCAGATAACTTTTTTTTTTTCTTTTCTAAGCCTATAATGTCTTACAATTACAATGCATGTTGTGGCACTTTAAAATGTTGTACATTTAGTTCATATTTAAGTGTTTTTATTTACAAAATGTTTTACACAAATTTATAAAATAAAATAATATTTATAAAAAAAAATATTATTATAATAGTGTGTGCTATCTTTTTTAGTTTTTCTGGTTTATATTTTTACGTTGATTAGATGAAATCCAAAACAAAAGCAAATAATGTTTTAATAGTCTGACATAATTATTATGATAAGATTGTGGTCATATAAAAGAATAATCGCACAACATTATCACCTCACATCTCAGAGGTCAAAATACTTAAAAATAATTTAAATTTTTTTAAACATAAATACTTTCAATGAAAAACAATATTACAACATCATTACTACAATAAAGTCAAAATAAACACTACAAAGAACAAAAAGTCAAAATTAAATCGTAAAGTCCATTCAACAGAGAATTTATTTGTCGAGTGACGTTTCTGTAATATTTCAATGGGAATTTAATTTCGGCCTTCGTACTCCCATTCTACCCAATGTGGGCTTTGTTCATGTTACGATTTCCTCCCCGGTCCAATGTTACTGTTCAGACAAGTGTGTTAAGTTTAAATACCTTATTCGTGGTTTCTTTCATGTGTGGTTTGTTCAAGAACTGTTTGTTTAACTGTACTTTTAGTTAGTGTGGGATCTGCAGGCTTGAAATCGACTAATTTAAGTACATGTTGGAATTTCGAGAAAGGAATATAGATAAAGGGATGCTAAGCTGGTTTGGACATGTCGAGAGAATGAATGAAGGTAGAGTGACAAAACATGCGAATGTGAAAGCAAACGTTAGAAGAGGAAGACCTAGAAGAACGTACCATGACAAAATAGGTGACGTTCTAAAGAAGGGACAGATCAGGAGTTTAGCGCTCCTAAATTATTTAATTCCCTTTTTTTAAGCTTATATTGCTAAACAATGTGTTCACAAAATGTTTTTACCGTTTTCAAATACATAGTTGGTACCAAGTCATGATCCCACATACCATACTTCTTGACGAAAACAAATTAAAGTTTGATTGCTTATTATTATTATTATTTTCTCATATCCAAATTTTATTGAATTTGATTTAGTATGGTGTTTTGGTTCTGTACCTTTCTGTGATATTTCAAACTGTAACCAATTAAAATTATAACAACTATGGCGATTAAAAAGAGTGGCCTGAGTTTCTTGCCAAGTTCTTCTCAGAGCTCAACCTTGTCAGTGAACTGGCCGTAGGCAAATTTACTGACACTTTTTTTTTGGCTTTGTATGACGTTCATAAGTATCATGTATGTGATCCAAATGAATAAAAAGATTTGACTTTGACTTTGAGTACCCTCAACCGGCGAGATTGCATGAAAAGACTGATGAATGTTGAAGAAACCAAAGATGTATGTCAGAATCGTAGCAAGTGGAAGGAAATAGTCTCTGCTTACTTTGGGAAAGAGGCGTGATCTATTATGTATATATGTATGATTCCGAGAAGCCCCCTTGAAAATAGTTTGTTCAGAATCAGCAATAGAATTGATAATTATTTATTTAAGATCATAACGCAAAAATCAAATCAACAAAATCATCATAAGCAGTCGACTTATGCTTTTTGAATATTGGTCCCGGCTGTTGTGTATGTATTATTTATTTTCAAGGCTTGTTTCTTACTTTTTTTTAAAAGTAAGCGAGATTTTTGTTCTTTGTTCATATCTACTATCAGGTTGTGGAATGAACTCCCTAACGAGGTTTTCCCAAGGGACTACAGTATGGAGTTCTTCAAAAAAGGAGTGAATAGGTTTCTTAAGGGTCGGCAACGCGCTCGTGATGCCCCTGGTGTTGCAGGCGCCCATAGGCTACGGTAACCGCTTACCATCAGGCGGACCGTACGTCTGTTTGCCACTGTCGTGGTATAAAAAAAAAATCATAATATTACATATCTTTTGACATCTTCTACATTATTATCAAGCCTTATACAATTGTACAGTTCACCTTCGTTACATTACTCTTTGTCTTGTGTTGGCGTTATGATATCTCATTGTGGCGGTGTAACATTTTTCATTTTATACGTATCTCATGCCACAGGAGCGAACACGTGAAATTAGATTACTTTTGACATTGTTTTCATGCAAAAACATATCTGTGTAATCAAAGATATGAAGGAGGATGAGTTGGGTTACAAATGAGTAACGGAAACTTTGAAAAAGATCTTACAGAAATTTTGAAGTTTAGTAGGGCTCAGTCTGTGATGTTTCTAGCTCAAATTGAGCATCCTCCATAATACTGCAGCTACACAATGGCGTGCCTAGGTGATAGACTTGAAGTTTAAACGACATATGCACAAGAGGACATGAGTTTGATGCTTGGGTCCAGCTAAAGATGGTCCTTATTGGGTTTATCAACCCGGAGACTTGAAATGTAAAAAAACGATTATGTGCCCGGTCAAATTTGGGTATTATACATATTTTTTTAAATCTTGGCTGATTGACAGTTGATACAATACTATATTCGACATAGGATCAAACGAGAACTTTAGCACGTACATGTAAGTCCAAAATCATTAAAAGGTATTAAAAATAAACGCATAAATTTGACATATAAACTCCCAAATACCCACTATCTCTTATATATAAAAGCGCACGTCCAAAAACACCTGAAAGCAGACATGGAAAGTCAAATATCACGTCTCAAAGAAAGGGTACTCCAGTAAAACAAACAGTTTGAGTTCACTTTGTGATACGAAACTTCGAATGTAAAATGACACGGTTTTGTTATCCATACGCTTGCTATAAAGAATATTGAATTTACACGATGAAACTTGGCAAGTGAGTGAAAGAGTGCTGGGGGTTCCGTACTGTTATAGATATATCTACTAAAATTTATTTAAATACTATATCAGCTGTTTCGTACACATAAGCGTTATTTATCATCATATTATGTTGCTTAATTTGGGACTAGATGACGCTGTGTGAATATGTTAAAAAAAACTAATTCAATTCAATTCTTTGTTCAATAACAATTTTTACATTGTGTCTGAAGTAATTACTTAATAAATTAATTACTTAATTCAGCTTTATAAGTAATATTAGATAGATGGGAAGTACCTATACATTTTGATTGACCAAAAACTTACAGCAGCTAATAAAGTGGTATTTTAAACGTTTCATGTTTTTTTTTATTAGAATTAGGAACCCTTAAAATAATGTATGTTGGCTTTAAAGTTTAAAGACTCGTTGTAAACTAGGTTTTGTTAACGCTTGTGAAATTGAATGTTATGCTCATGAGTTCAAAGTCGTTTATTGCTCGCATGTTATGTATAGCTTATTTTGTGGCTTAGATTGAAAAGTTTGTGTGCACATGATCAACAAATAATGTGGCGAATGTATATATAGGATGTTTTAGATATTAAATAATATTTAATATCTAAAACATCCTATATAGTAAAGTATATTATACTTTCTGAGAATGTAATCATTTATCAATAACCTATAACGCCTGGAGCATAATACGAAGCAGTTTTTACTACTGCTTAAAATGTGTATTAATGCTGAATGACAATAGAATGATCATCATCGGACCTTACTCAATGTAGGGTACCGCAGCAAAAGAGCGTATCTTCATAGCGCTTACGTCTTTTTGTTGAGAAGCGCCGTTTTTGGATATAACTCAAAAAAGGTATATCCGATAGTGTTCAAAATAATTTTCGTTGGAAGTATTTCAATAATTTTCATATTCCTTGTGATTTTTTCAGATTTTTAGGTTATACAGTTTGGAAAATAAAGCGCCTCTACCTCTATTTTTCAAACTGTACTGGGTACCTTATATATTTCATCGATATACATTGACTAGTTTTGTGAATGGCTGTAACATACGGACGGTTGGACATGACGAAACTATAAGGGTTCCAGATTTTGCTATTTTGGCTACGGAACCCTAAAAATTAAGATTAGTAATTATTCGGAGATTTATTTGCTCAATAATTGTGGTCATCAAATCTTAGAACCTGCATTTTAGATAAACACCTTTCATCCTCAAAGGAAGCATTTGCTTCTTTCTAAAGGAAACGTAGCCCCAACAATTTACAGCCATTATTCACTTCTCTTCCCAATTTAACTCAAACGGTGTTCGCTTTATAACCGAAGAATTTACTTAGTTTTTCACCATTAAACAAAGATAAGGTTTCGTCAAATTGCGAACACAAATCATGAACTGTACCTCGAGTGCTGACTTTGTCCAAATTACTTCGCCTTTCAGAATACTGATGGTAAATGTTTTTATTTTTTAAGTTACAAATGGAAGCGTTTAGACTCATTCTCACTATATTCCCTAAAACTACACAAAATTTATGTACAAGTGCTTCGTGGTACTGAGACGTTTGTTGTTCTCATTGAGGTTAAGCAATGTTCGGTAAGGTCAATTAATAGATGGATGACGGTTTGCGGCATTTTCATTTTACGTCCTTCCTACGAAAACCTTGTGTGACTTAATGAATCAAATTTTCTGCCTAAAGCTCAATTGATAAGAAAAACTGAAAATTAATGATTTATTCAGTGACTTTTTCTCGTAAAGACAAAGAGGCAAATGGGCTTTATGTTTCAGCCACCCGAAAGTACAAGACGTAGAAGCCTGTGTAGATTATTCGTAGTCTTTTCGTAGCAGTCGTAATCTTTACATAGCATTCGTAGTCTTTTCGTAGCATTCGTAGTCTTTCGTAGCATTCATAGTCTTTACATGGCAATCGTAGTCTTTGCGTAGCATTTGTAGTCTTTTCGTAGCATTCTTAGTCGTTTCGTAGTCTTTTCGTAGCATACGTAGTCTTGTCATAACAATCGTACTCTTTTCGTAGCATTCATAGTCTTTACATAGCATTCGTAGTCTTTTCGTAGCATTCGTAGACTTTTCGTAGCATTCCTAGTCTTTTCGTAGTCTTTACATAGCATTCGTAGTCTTTTCGTAGCATTCGTAGTATTCGTAGCACTACAAAATAGTCTATAATATTATGTAGAACGAAGCGTAAATAAATAAATTTTGTTTACACATTAAAATTATTTTTCCATAGGCCTTGCCAAATAAATCTTAAAAACAAGGAAAAATACGCATAAAATTAGTTTCAACGCTTTTTCTTCATTTAATACTTTTTAAACCTACAATAAGAAAACACATCAAAACTACAAGCATAGAAATCTATACCAACCCTAACTGATGTAGTAACCGTCGATTAATTTCTCCTCTTTCATATAATTACTCGTATATGAACCTAAATGGTTATAAACGCTATACGCCAACACTTGCACCATACCTTTTAAGCTTAGTAAACACATTACGTATTTAAAGTTAAACATCAATTACTATTCAATTTGCTCATCGACTGTTATGACTACAGATGAATTATACATAAATTGTCAAAGTTTAATGGAAGACTTTAATTACATGCCTTCATCTGCGTTGGAAATGTATATTTTGCTGTACATCAAAGGTGGATGGATAAATACGTTTTGATCTGATGTGTGTATTCTTCTGAAAATGGGAAGTGGCTCCACACTAGGGTAAATAAAAATAAGGTTTACTAACACTTGTATATAAGATGTTCCTAAAATAGGTTTACCTTAAATAAACGTTAATTAATTTATGAATTTATAAATTTTAATAAAAAATAAACTCCATCTCTAACCGTGGGTGTCGTAAACCTAACTTCTAGAAAAGTAAAATTCGAAACAAACCCTATACCAACCCGTCTGGCCAGTGTGGTATAGTAGGCTAAATTCCCTCCACATTCTTTGGAGGAGAACCGTGCCCAGCAGTGGGACGTTTATGGGTTCAACTGATGAATTTAATATTCGATGAGCAAAAAAGTTCTCGAGTGGCGGCCACTTATTGGAAAGCGCAGCGTGGGGCAGCCATAAGGTGGACCGATGACCTAGTAAAGGTTGCGGCCGTTGGATGCGGGCGGCACAAAATCGTTCGCTGTAGGAGAAATTCGGTGAGGCCTATGTTTAGCAGTGGATGTCATTGAGCTCATATGGATGATGATGATTAATTTATAAAAATCTCAAATACAACAATCAACATTTTAAACCTATTATAGTATTTACCAACGCTTCAAAAACAAATAAATTAATAGAGCTAAACAACATTACACAATACCGCTCTTAGTTCCCAACTCGTGTCTAAATACTGAACAAAGTTAGTAACAAGGCTGTGCAAGACAGTTTAAATGTATTTGCGCTATGCACAATCAAATTGGCTGCACAAACTTACTATAAAACTTTACAATGTTCTGATATAAATATAGGGAAGGAAAGTTGATACAAGAAAAACTTTTAACAGTGTATTATTAACACTATCTCTGTTCTGTGGTATTCTTTCAACCCATAAACGTTCCACTGCTGGGCACGGGTCTCCTCCAAAGAAAGTACAGGGAATGAAGATAACATGTCTCTAGTCAGGTGGGTTAAAAGAGACACCGGGAGAGGGTCTAGGTATATTACGCACGCCGGTCACTTATCCATTCAGCCACCTTCACATAAAAATCTTAAGTTATGATTTGAAATTCGGTTTGATACTTATTTAGTCTCCACTATTATCAATATTAATAACTAAAAAAGTTAGTAAAAAACGTACAGGAATACACGAAACAAAACTTTTAAAACAATTCATGCTTCTGCATCTGTAGCTCAAAGTTTCCCCTGCTCAAAAATTCACTTCTTCAGTCACTCAGTTCAGAAAATTTGGATCTTGCAACAATCTAAGTAGAATAATAATAATAATAATAATATTCTACCACATTCACACAGCGCCATCTAGTCCCAAAGTAAGCAATTATATTTGCTTGTGTTATGGGTACTAAACAGCTGATATACTACTTAAATACATTTTTTTTTGTAAATACATACATATTATAGATAAATTACACCCAGACACAGAACAAACCTTTATGCTCATCACACAAAGATTTGTCCTGGGTGGGGATCGAACCCACGACCTCCAGCTTAGCAGTCAGGGTCACTAACCACTAGACCAACAGGCCAGTCGCAGAATACATAATATTAACATAGTTCGTAATTTAGTGCATGTAGTGATGCGGGTGTGTAGTTAAATACTGACTGGTGTATTTAGTTTGTGTAGAGATACGAACAAAACTGTTAGTCGTTTCGTAACATTCGTAGTCTTTTCGTAGTATTCGTAGTCATTTTGTAGAATTCATAGTCTTTACATGGCAATCATAGTCTTTTCGTAGCATTCTTAGTCGTTTCGTAGCATTCGTAGTCTTTTCGTAGCATACGTAGTCTTGTCATAACATTCGTAGTCTTTTCGTAGCATTTATAGTCTTTTCGTAGCATTTGTAGTCTTTTCATAGTATTCGTAGTCTTTTCGTAGTATTCGTAGTCTTTTCGTAGTATTCGTAGTCTTTTCGTAGTAATCGTAGTCTTTAAATAGTCTAAGTAGAATACATAATATCAACATAGTTCGTAATTTAGTGCATGTAGTGATGCGGGTGTGTAGTTAAATACTGACCAAGTTTGCGGCTTACAAACGACATTACTGGTGCAAACTATTTAGTTTGTGCAGAGACACGAACAAAACTGTTAGTATGTAGTATATAAGGATCTTATATTACGGTTTTAGAACGTTGTTGGTATAATCTTTAGGGTTTAGGACGGTAAAACAATAAAATAAGTAGAAAGCGAGGAGCTACCCCACTTAGAACGGCTATATTATCACTTATTTAAATTTCTACTTCTTTTTCTTATCGTGTGGGCTTGAGGCCACACGTCCTGGTCTCACACACACCCTGGTGTTGGAATTTATCAAGTCGCCCAGAAGGCTTCCAACTTGACTTAACGACTACCACATTAAGTAATAACCAGCACCAACGGCTTTACGTGCATTCGAGAAGCAAGGAGACGCTCGTGAATGAAATTGCCACAAACGGTCACCCATCATGGACTGACCTTGCCGAGTGTTGCTTAACCTCGATGATCTTAACGAACATCTGAGTACCACAATGCTGCGAGCGCCTAATTTCTACTAGTATGTATATACTCGTATTAAACTAACTGTTGCCCAGGGCTTCGCTCCGTGGTTCTTTATTTGGTCACTGCTCAGTCCCTATTTGTCGTAGCGTGCCTATAGCCTTTCTCGATTAATTGGCTATCAAATACTAAGAGAATTTTTCAAATCGGTTCAATAGATCCCGAGATTACCCCCTACAACGTCACGAAGTCACAAACTTTAACTTTTTATGATAACTAAGATACAGTCGCCATAAAATTAAATCAGTTACCAGCATTTTATGGATTTTTGGTGGAATTTTTGCGTTGACGGTATGATTTTACCACGGTATACATACTATGTTTCTATATTTATATATGATCATCTGTTCCTGTATAACTTCTAAATTACCCATTTTTTTTTCTTCTTAAATAAAACTTTTTTTTTTTAATAGGATAGGTATATCGTCAGTACAGTGTTGACCATCCGTTGTTTAAGTAAGTTAAAGAGTAGGTACGTTACTTTACACTAAATTCAAAATGCAGCCTCTCGAAAATGTAAATCACTTTATTTAAAAGCAATTGAAGCCCATCAAAAGAAAGGTCTTCATATTTAAAATTAACTTAGCGTTTTTACGTCAGCGGCGTTGCAAATATTCCAACTTTTACATTTTTCCAGTTGCTAATATAAATATAGACAGTCAAGCTCTTGAAAACGCAGATATTTACTTTAAATTGCCGCGTTTTATATATAAATGCGATAATTTAAAATTTTAGTTGCAATTCGCCTTCGATTTTAGTATTCAGTTGGCAAACAGTTAAACAAATACAGAGTTACTTAGTTCCCAAACATTAGCATTAGGCGATGCTATCGGTACTCACTCAACTAACTGCAAACTAGTATAAAGTTGAGCTGTAGATCTGGGCAACGTGTGCAGTAACTATCTACTCTAAGTTGCCACTCTAATACTAATAAAGCTCATAATAGTTTGGCTAATTGAAAATGATACGGTCCTCGAGCAAAAACATTAAGTACAAAGTTTATTAATGGTTTGGTTTTAATGTGGGCGTGAAAGAAGACAGTTGCCAAGCGGTTTTGGTCTTAACGGTAGTAATTTCAGTGGTCTAACATTTTATTTAGTTTGTATCTACGTGACAGCATGAAATTTAAGTTGATTAATGTATTAACAATCCATGTAATCGATCGTGCCATCTAACGCGGTAATGTGGCTAGCCTTTTGGGTACGTTTCTTCAGGAATCTGACCTCAATCAGATATTTAGAGGAATTTTCTGCGAAAAGAGTATCTGGTTCTTTTTTTTAATAGGCTACTTTTGTATATTTTTTTAAATATGATGTAAATATTTTATTGAATAATGAGATAATGAGAAATATATATCCGTGTAGTGATGGATTAAGAATACGCATTATCACTCTGTTTCAACTTGTGGGTGTCGTAAGAGACGACTAGAAACATTTAAACAAACAAGAGCACTGCGAGAAAAGAAAAAAAAAAAAAAGCCGGCGTGGTATAGTCGGCTAAATTCCCTTCAAAATTTTTGATGAGACCTGTGACCAACAGTGCGACATTTCTGGTTTGTAGTGTGTGAGTGAGCACATAGCGTCACTATTCCCACCCTTGCTTAGTGACCCATTTCACTTCTGTACTCGAAATAAACTGTTACTGAAACTTTGTGTGTATTCCGTTGACTGATCATCGGTAAATGGGAACTTATTTCAAATATCGATATTCAAATAAAGAAGGGTGGCTTTTGTTGAGGATATCGGATCAAATTGTGATTGGAATGAAAACGAAAATAAGAATTGAAGCTGTAGGTAACAATTGCAAGGCTCAATGAAGAGATACAGTCGTAAACAGAGTTGGCAAGGCACATACAAGGTACATAACTGTATATTTTATGTCAAGCTTCAAATACTAATAAATAATGGCATTATTTGAACATAATTATTTATTGTAAGGTTCTCGAGTGGCGGCCACGTATTGGAAGGCGCAGCGTGGGACGGCCTCCCACCAGATGGACCGACGACCTGGTCAGGGTAGCGGGCGACCGTAATGGCGGTTGGTTGCAGGCGGCACAGGACCGTTCGAAAAAACGAAAGTTCGAAAAAAATACAAAAGATTGTAACTATCCATTTTTTTTAAAAAGAGTGGCGTGAGTTTCTTGCCAGTTCTTCTCAAAGCTCCCCCTGTCAGCGAACTGGTCGTAGGCAAATTTGCTGACACTACTTTTCGGATAACCTGTTACATTCTTGTGACTTTCATAAGTGTTACCTTGTAACCTAGATGAATTAACGAGATTTCATTTCATTTCATTTCGCAGTGGCGTAAATTAGGTAAGGCCTATGTTCAGCAGTGGACGTAGTTGGGATGATATGATGATGATGATGATGATGATGATTGTAACAATTTAGTCAATTGTTAATTCCTAAAAACAATTTTTGTAAAACTTTCTTAGCGTTATCACTACGTCTTCATCACCGTGCGTTTGTGTTTTTATGTAGCATTCATTTGAAGATTTTTTCTGATTAAGGTATCTGATACATACACTGATTATTTTTTGGCTAAATTCTTATAAAATTATGTTTAGGTAAATATTTATAAGGTCTTCTGTAAGTTAGAAATACTTCCATCATCAGCACGCACCGTGCTCATCTTCAGATGCTCTTTTTATTTATTTATTTACACTTTATATACACAGAAATGTACAAAGGCGGACTTAATGCCAGAGGCATTCTCTACCAGTCAACCTATATGGTGATGCAGAGAAGGGTCGAAGTAGGTGCATAAAAAAAGAGATAATGATGAATTAAATTAATCACATTTAAATATATTATATAAATAAACACAAATACATAAATAATATACATATACAAATAAAGATAAAATATACATATAGACATACAAATATAAAAAATAATATACATACTATTGTTGTGATGATTCAGTAATTTTTCCTAGTAGTAGAGCACGGACTCGCCTCTTAAACACGTCACGGCTAGTAGACTTTCTGATCTCAAGAGGGAGGGCATTCCACAGAAGCACTTTTTAAGCGATAATTTCGCTATACCCATAGTCTTTTAACCTATTGAACGTCAACATCGATTGTATTCGACAAACCTACAGAAACAGGTTACATAAAAATACAAAATAAATCAGTTAAAGTCAAAGTCAAAATAATTTATTTGCTAGAATGTATGTGTACAAAGTATGGTGTTAAAGCTATAACTTACACCAATAATTTAAATTCTACCAATATTTGGTGTGCAAACATTTACATAATATATTTCTTTTATTTATTATTATCAGCAACTCATTAATGTCCTACTGCTGGGCTCGGGTCTCCTCTCCTCTATCTAGAGAGCTGAGAGGGTTTTTAGCCCATAATCCACACACGCAGGCCTAATGCGGGTTGGTGGATCAGACATACACTTAGAATTTCTTCTAGAGTACTTCACCGTTAGCAGATGGTAAATAACATGACTAGTACATATAAATTCCACAAAGTGAAATCCACATTGGTACTGCTGGTTGGAATCGAACTCGGACCGCGTGTTTAGCACGCCGGTCTCTTATCGATTCAGCCACCAACGCTATTTCTTATAAACTACATCTTAAAAACTGAATTTCATGCTTTGATATACAGGGTTGGTGACACCGTTATGACGTGTCGATTAAAAAGTTTAACAAACGACTACTACTTATTTATCAAGGTTAAAACCATTCACCCTATCTAGACCAATACATACCTATTAAAAGTACATTCGATAAACCATTACCATAGACTGTCTAACTTAGAATATATGGCCGAAAACACCTGATTTATATACAGCGAAATGCCAGTGAATATTGTGGACACATTTTATGTAGCTATTAAGGGGACAAAAGGTCCACATAAGTGATTTACACCCCTTTTATAATACGGACTTGTGTTTCATGGTGATTTAAGGGTTAAGAAAAACAGGATAGAAGAATAATGGATACATTAATGGTTGTCATTTCAATTTAAAAGCTTCATTCTTATACCTAATTTGGTTGTTAGCGAAAGTAATCTTTATTGCGTTAGTAAATGTAGTTCATAATTGTTTGATAGTTCGAAGGTATTAAAGAATCGTTTTGTTTGCTGTTAATGTGGTGCTTGTGTCCTTTAAGCTCCTATCGATGAAATGAAATAAATTCGTCCTTCTGGTACAAAATGAGAAGTAGTAATACAATAAATTATTAAATGAATGGTAAATATGATTCTGAATAATGAGGATTCGTTGTTTAATTACTGATTCCATTATACACATAAGTAATTATTTATTAAATCATACAAATTTGTATTACTATATTATGTATTATCACAGTGGCGTAGCGGTTAAGGTGGTCGTCTCGCCACTTACATCGCCGCACCGAGTGGGTGGTTTGATTTTGTGATTTTCATAGATAATATTTGTTTTAAGGTGTACATTATGTCTGTTGATTGCATGTTTTTAAAGTTCGCGCGACACAGAGCTTGTTCAATAGAGAGGGTCTCTTTTTTTAATTAAAAAAAAAATACTATATTTTTTTTGGCATGGCACTGCTGGTGTATATACAAGATGCGCTAGAGGTCCTGGATTTGATGTCCAAGTAGAGTTTAAAGTCAATATCAGCTCGTTCATAGCTTAGTAATCCCGCTATTACATGGGAGTTATACAATATACATAGGGGGTGAATGTGGATCTGGTGCACATCTGTCTCATCAGAAATCCATAAATGTCCCGCTGCTAGGCTCGGGTCTCCTCTCCCCTATCTATCCTCCAAAAATTGTTGAGGGAATTTAGCCTACTATACCACTCTGGTCACACGGATTAGTAAAGGTTTTGTTTCAAATTTTCCATTTCTCGCAGTGCTCTTGTCTGCATAGGAACTCCTTAGTCGACTTTTACGACACTCACGGGTTGAAATGGGGTAGTGACATTATGTAATTTTAATCTGTCACTGCACGGAGTGTATTTCATTACCTTAATAAAAATAAAAATCAAACTGACCAATAAATAGATTAAAAAGTAATGGCTTTTTGAAATCTATTTACGATGCGTTGTTGCTATAAATCTGTCGCCAAAAGCTTCGAAATATGTGCAAGCCAACGATAACTTTTATATTTTATTTTGCATCTACAGTCCCAATCAATAAAGTTCATTATCGGTAGCTATCAGCTCTTTTGTTACAATAATTCTTTTAACAAAAAATTGAATTAAGTTCAGAGAATACGCATCCGTGAAAGACAAAAGCACAATAATAAAATAAAACTCTTTTCGCATTTGAATTCAATATGTTGCTCACTGACTGTTCATACAACTATTGGCGATTTTATTCCATTATCACTTTACGTGATGGTAATGGGTGCTTGAAGGCTATAATCAGATGACTCTAACCAAAAGGAAAGGTATTTCAACTAGAAAACATTTGGACTTGTTGGTGTTGGTGTAGTTACCCTGACAGCTAAGCAGGACGTCGTTGGTTCAATTCCCACCCTGGATAAATATTTATGTGATGATGATTATTTGTTCTGTGTCTGAGTGTAATTTATAATCGGTTTGTAAAAATTGGCTCCAAATGGTTGTCTCCTTGAACTTGTCTGAGACGCTGTCGCGTGCCTTGATCTACCGACGACTTACGACCGACTCCGGCTAACAGATTTTTTATTGTCTTTTTGAATAGTTTTATATGAAAATATTATATATATATTTATATTATTTTTTTAATAAATTGCGGATCAGCTTGGTCGCGAATAACTCCAGACCGTTTTTTCTTTGACGACAAATATTGGCATAACTCAGACAATTTACAAGATTTATTTTAAAATTATTTACGTGAATGTTTCCAATAAATTACTGCGTTGATAATAAAGTTGATAAAAACACTGAACATACATACATCTTTAATTAAATCCACATGCAACATAAATCCTTCACGAAACAGTATATTTTTTTCGGGATACCAAATACTTCAAATATTATCGTAGAGGTATATCGTGAATAAACACTCATTACAGAATTAAATAAGGTTGGCAATCATGATCGAGCATATCATTAACTATCAGTCAATATTGACTACCTTGGTATTTACTTAATAATATCAAACACACAGATATAACGTTTAATTGAAATGGTAAAATGTAAGTAAGTTAAAATATTAACAATGTTACAAAACAAATGTACAATACATTGACAAAATATAGACAATTATGAGGTGACTTAATACATAATAATATTATAATTCAATCATTGAGAAATAAAAATTCGTCGTCACCCCTTAGTTGTAGGTACAATCACGAACTAAAGTCACACTCAAAACTGTCGCATGTCAGTCAAATTAAAATCATATTTTTAGAAAATAGTTTTATTGTAAAATCAGTCTTTTTAATACGCTTTACAGTTGCTTTTCAAAAGTAATACTTCTTCTTCTTCCTGCTTGAAAGGAATTCTACTTGGTTTATATCGTTGGTGAATTAGCATCTATATAATATTTATCTGAGATTTACCATTCTTGCGATTACGTGCAGTTTAAAAACTTGACGTAATTTAGCACTGAATAAAAATTAATTAAAAGAGGTCGGCCATAAACTCTTTATTTTTAAAGAATTTTCAATTTAAAATTTAGCTGCTTTTGTTTCCCAAGACAAAAGTTTTCACGACTTTTTGGCTGTTAAAACAAACAATATTAAATGAACCTAGATTCTCTTAAAATTAATTATTTACATGATAAAATAAAAATCTAGTAAAGAAAATTGTAGATTTATACGACAGTTAAGAAAAGTTAAATATTCCTTGTTATATTTTCTAGAATGGCAATAAATTATTTTTTTATGAATTTTCTTAAACTTATCTAAAGGCCTCTTACGCTAAAGTTTATGAAAACTTTCTAAGCTAGCTAACTGGATGACCAGTTAGCTACTTAATTCACGTCACATACAAATGTTAAAGTTATTAACTTATTACAGTTTGAGAAATCCTGCGTGAGTTGAATAAATAAATTGCTTTATTGAACGTGGAAACGGAATAACTAGCAAGCTTATAATATTTAAATCTTTTAATTGAAAATAAGTGGAAATTCGTAAACTTCTAACCCAAGAAGAAATTAAATAGAAGTACTGTTTCTATTACAGGAATAAGCAAGTGCTTATTCCTGTAATAGAAACTTATGGTTTAGGGAAAAAATGATTTCGAACGTTTTAGAGATTAACATTATCAGAGAGTAGCCCTAAACAAATGGCAGTACGGCTGGTGCACAGACATTGTAATCTTATTAGTCGTACTAGTAGGGCACACCCACAGTACTAATGACATTTTATAACAAAGCAATTGCACAATAAAATCATTAAGTAATGATTATGAAAATTTCCATTAAAAAAGAAATCGTATTGCTGAGTAAAGGTCTTCTCTATTTTTCAAGAAAGCTTTTACCCTTCTCTCCTCCCTAGACCATAATCCACACACATGGTTGGTAAGGTACAGTAGGTATGGTGGGTTTTCCAACTGATGAATATTATTTTTTATTTATTTATTTTTTATTGCCTGAAGTGGTAGACGAGCTAGCGGCCCACCTGATGTTAAGTGGTTACCGCCGCTCATGGACGTTGGCAATGTTAGGGGCACAGCCAAGCCGCTGCCTACCTTGAGAGGATAGCTCTCTTTAAACCTCGTTTGAAGAAGGACATGTCACGCTCAGGAAACACCGCTGCAGGTAGTTCACCCCAGAGCCGGCACGTATGTGGGAGCAATGACCGCTGAAACCTTACCGTGTTGGACGATATTGGCTCCAGGTAGTGTGGGTGAAGTCTACAGCGGCGCCGAATGGTGCGATGGTAAAAAGGCGACGATGGCACCAAATCATGAAGTTCTTCGGAGCACTCCCCGTGGAACAGTCGATAGAGCACACAGAGTGATCCAAAGTCTCACCGCTGCTCCAACGATTCCAATCTGTCCGTAAGATTGGGATCATCGACGATGCGAACAGCCCGTCTTTGAAGGGAGTCAAGTGGGTCGAGCTGGTACTTGGGAGCTCCCGCCCAGAGGTGAGAGCAAAGAGGTCTGTATATATTTGGCCGCATTTGGAGTACAAATGCGGCCGAATATATACAGACCTTATTGGACAGAGAAAGGGTTCTAAGGGCACAGACAAGCCAATTTTAGCATTACTGATCGGTGATTTAGTCGCTTTTTAAGCTAAATACAGCAACAGAATCAGGCCCATTCGTTTAAGAGCTACGATGCCACAGACAGATACACAGACACACAGTCGGGGGTTAAAAAAAGCCAAAAATCGTCGCACAATACATTGTCACACGAGTGCATCACCGCAGGGCAGTTTAGAATCACTGAATGGTTATAACATAACACAACATAGCATCACGCCTTTTTCCTCGAAGGGGTAGGCAGAGGTGATGTTTGGTCCCATAAAATAGGGGGCAAGCCTGTTGTCATCAACCGGGAACATTAATTGTTTGCCAAACTCCGGGAAAATCTTACTAATGGAATTTCATGATAGAAACATTGAGTCAAAAACGTACCTTTACGATGAATTGTTATATTGAAATCAATCATTTTATTTATTTATTTTATTTTACTAAAACATAAGGATCACGCCTCTATCCTACAGATAACGATCTGCAGTCTGACTAGATCATAAAATGGGATCAATATTTAAATAGACTGATTTCAAGTGATAAAAAGACTCAAAAGTTAATATCTTTATATACAGGGTGTATACGACGATACGACATTAAATGACAAGGTAGCCAGTGTTAACCCTTATAAACATATTCTAATATAAATTATTAAAAAAAAAAAGAAAAAAAAAAAAAGAAAAAAAAAAAAAAAAAAGCTACACATTATTTAAAGTCGAAAAATTTAAGAATATTAAACTACACCTTATTTTTCTATCATGACGTTTTCGACATGACGACGACAACTGTGCGGAACAGAGTAAGAGATAAGATAATATGAAAGAGTCAGAGATATTTAAATGAATTGAATGACGTAATGACAACATAAGATCAACGTAAATACCTACAGGTTGTTTAAAACTGTGAACAACTGTGACATAAAGAAAGTACATTTGCGTCTAAACTATTGCAAATTTCTGTTAAATTTTTTTGGTATAGTCTTCTAACATCACATGCTACACGTGGTTTCATTTAATGTCGTATCGTCGTATACACCCTGTATATAATTCTTCTGTACGTGTGTTGACAGTGAACTCCTCCTAAATGGCTGAACCAATTTGAATGAATTTTTGTGTATGTGTTCAAGTGGATTTGAGGATGCTTTAGATTTAAAAAAAAAATCGGCAAAGCAATCGATTGGTATATCATGCAGGACAACGTCTGTCGGGTCAGCTAGTAATAATATATGTATAAAACGTATTACAATTTTCGTTTATATTTTTGTAATCCTGAACATCGCTAATTCGCCAAATTTTTTGCCATCATCTCTAACGAAAAAGTTGTAAGAAATGCTTTTAAGAACCAAATTAACCTTCATGATATCTACATTCGTAAATTCAATTTCAGACAACCTTTAACCTTAATCAACACACATTGTAATACTGAATGACAAATGAAATCATGTACCTGTAGACATTAAAAAGTTTCATCGCCTCATATTCGCAAACCTTGCAAATCTTTTGAGCTTTACCTGGGATTATCTTGAACAAAAAAACTCAATTCTTTGTACAAAACGAGTATATATAAGATTTACGGCATGAATATTTTCAAGAGTACAAAAGATAAGCCTCTCACATATTCGACGGCAAAAAAAATACTTCTCTACTTAACAATTCAGGCAAGGAAAGCTATTCCAGAAACTTTGTGTTGAAATATTTGGGATGTATATAATGTACCTGTTACAAGGGGTCAATAATTAATTTTGACTGTCACCGTGGCGCAGTCCTCGCCACTACATCGCCGTGCTGGGTGACGTGGGTTCGATTCCCACACGAGACAAATATTTGTGTGATTCATAGATATTTGTTTCTAGTCTGGGTGTACTTTGTGTCCCTTATTTCAATGTTTGTAAAGCTCCCCGCGACACAGGGTTTGTTGCCTAGTGCGGGCGTTGCTTAAAAAAAAAAAAGAAGTAACCTTCCGATCTAAGCAGCATGGCTGCGCAGCACCACCGGTCCTCATACATTTTTTATAGGTTTATATGAGATGTGATTTGGAACTCGGCAGCAGTACTGCCGCAGCACTGCTTCCTTAGATTGAAATCACCACGGAAAGCCGCACTGCTGCGCAGTAATGCTGCCGAGATTCGAAGAGTACCTTTAGGCAGTACAATAATTATTGTGATTGTACAAGTCAGTAGACCATGTACATTTGCACCAGGTTTGGGTTTGTAGTTGTAGATGTAGTTGTTTGAAGGATAGACCAATATTCTTGATGTACTAGTTTAATTAGCAATTTAATTAATATACAACAAATATGAAGTGGCCAGTCTTTCCTTAACAGTGTCGTGTTTCCGTCTGTTCTTACATAAATAATGCATTATATTAAATACTTGTGTAACTGACGTCACTAAGTAGCACGTTGTGTTCTTTTGACATTTTTGACAAGTAAAAACTATGCCATTACTAAAAATGGTACGATACATGCTTCAACATTATTTAGGTATTATGACTAAGAGCGCATGTAGGTATAAGCTACAAAAACTTGTCGTGTCTATGTATGTAAGAATTCGTATTGTTTTTTACATACATTTGAATCCAATTTCATCGTGTACATAATAATAATATTCTACCACATTCACACAGCGCCATCTAGTCCCAAAGTAAGCAATTATATTTGCTTGTGTTGTGGGTAATAAACAACTGATATACTACTTTTTTTTTGTAAATACATACATATAATAGATAAATTACACCCAGACACAGAACAAACCTTTATGCTCATCACACAAAGATTTGTCCTGAGTGGGGATCCAACCCACGACCTCCGGCTTAGCAGTCAGGGTCACTAACCACTAGACCAACAGGCCAGTCAAACATGATAAGAATTTTTTCCGATCTAGCCACGAAATTTTCGAAATTTAAACGTAATAGACGCGTCTTGTCTAGCTCAGACAAGATCTTTTTTTTGTTGTTATGTACACAGTTCGTATGTAAAAACGAAATGAATTCTTACGTAGACCCGGCAAATTTTCTTAGTGTGTACTCGCGGTCTTAGGGTATTTCAAGGACACATATTTGTATTGTATATTATTGTAATACATACACATTTTTTTTTTAAATTGTGATCACATTACAAGCAATATCAAAACTTTCAAAGACCGATATTACTTTGCTTTTAGATCTAAAAGTTTCATGTAAGCCTTTTGTCTTTTGTCTTATAAAGGAGATTGTTGTTGAGTTGTGAAACAAGACCTGATAGCAACTCGGAACAATGTTCGCTCAAACTTATTATGTTATCTGAAATAGCAATTTAGTTAAGAGTTATACTTACGTGCGTAGATTGAATAATGGTATTTTTGTATTGTTAATATCTAGGGCAGGGTTTCCTAACCTTTACTTCACTAAGCCTCCCCAAACTCGACTGGCCTGTTGGTCCAGTGGTTAGTGACCCTGACTGCTAAGCTGGAGGTCGTGGGTTCTATCCCCACCCAGGACAAATCTTTGTGTGATGAGCATAAAGGTTTGTTCTGTATCTGGGTGTAATTTATCTATAATATGTACGTATTTACAAAAAAATAAATAAATAAGTAGTATATCAGTTGTTTAGTACCCATAACACAAGCAAATATAATTGCTTACTTTGGGACTAGATGGCGCTGTGTGAATGTTGTAGAGTATTATTATTATTATAAAACTGAAACACAATGATTATATTTTATTAGGAACTATTTTTTTTATTTGAATTTCAATTAAGTATAATACCGACAGATACTATATAACGTTTTCGGAAATGTAAACGTACCTATGACGCCCCCCTGACATTTTTCTACGCCCCCCAAGGGGAGCGTACCTCCCTGATTGGGAACTCCTAGTCTAGGGAATATTATTATTCTTCTAGGCCACATAAATTTCTGGACTTTTCGACTTGTTTTCTTGTGAATATGAAATCCAGCCTTATGTGTGTTTATGTTTCTTTGTTTCAGAAGAGATATTTTATTTTAGAAGCTATTATTTTATATGCTTTATATACTTTCACTTGTTCCGTCGTCTGTAATCAAATCTTGCAAGTTAAATTTAACACACTTCCTGGTTTCTGATTGAGCTGAAATTTTGTTCATAGAAGATGTCTTTAATCTTCTGAACTGAGACTGATTTGGTATCAACATTAATGGTGTGTACATCTGTAAACGTCTGAGCATATTTATCAATTACATTTAGCAGATAACTGCACTTTTACCCGTAATAAATCATGTTTATATTTTGTAACTGTATTGAAACGCTTTTATCATTAAATATTTATAACTCATCAGAAGTATCTTTTTCATTACACTTTATAAAAGCGATGGTGGCTGAGTGGGTAAGTGACCGGCGGTGTACTAAACACGCGGTCCGAGTTCGATTCTGACCAGCAGTACCAATTTGGATTTCATTTTGTGAAATTTATATGTACTAGTCATGTGACTTACCATCTGCTGATGGTGAAGGAAAACATCGTGAGGAAACCCACATACCCTAGAAGAAATTCTAAGTGTATGTCTGTTCCACCAACCCGCATTAGGCCAGCGTGTGTGGATTATGGCCTAAACCCTCTAAGCTCTCTAGATAGAGGAGAGGAGACCCGAGCTTAACAGTGGGACATTAATTTGTCGCTGATGATGATGATCTTTTTCATTACACTATAGTTTTTTTAAAGTTTCCAAACCACGTTTTTTTTCTTCTCAATTGAGACAATTTTTGTTAATTTCATTCACAATATTTACGAAAAAAATTCCTTAATTTAAAAGATACTTTATGGCAACAACAAAACTGTGATTTTTTATATTAAATTTCAAATTACAAAAAAGCATCGTACAATGGTTCCTACTTTTACTCTGCGGAGTAAAAATGTCCATTGGAATACAGTATAAAATAAAATCAAGACGGCACAACAAAACACTTTTACTGTTCCCACAGAGTCCTTTCACAAAACTTTTGAATTCGTAGCTCTGTAGTGCTCACGCATTTGGATTTTTATTCTGTCTAAAGCGTTTTTAAAGTAGGATAGAATGTTGAATGTTAATAAGCATCATTAACTTGGTTATCAAAACGTTTGGAGCGAAGTAGGATGATTTTAATGGAATATATATTTAACTTTGACTGGCCTGTTGGTCTAGTGGTTAGTGACCCTGACTGCTAAGCCAGAGCCCGTGGGTTCGATCCCCACCCAGGACAAATCTTTGTGTGATGAGCATAAAGGTTTGTTCTGTGTCTGGGTGTAATTTATCTATAATATGTATGTATTAACAAAAAAAAAATGTATTTAAGTAGTATATCAGTTGTTTAGTACCCATAACACAAGCAAATATAATTGCTTAATTTGGGACTAGATGGCGCTGTGTGAATGTGGTAGAATATTATATATTATAACTTGTCTGGATATTAGGGACACAATCTAAATAATGGATTTTAATTTGTTTTGAGTATATCATTAAAGTAACACCATTTTCTACATTAAACTGACGACGTACTTCTTGTAGGTGCCATTAAATGCAGCAAAATAAAATAAATCGTTGTTGGAGATTTTCGTTTTCGAAGTTTTGATGATTACCCATACTTATACCTTTCACCAGTAACTCCACCCGCGTTATATGCTGGTAAAAATTAGCTTATGTAAAAACATATATATCTACGTATATTAAAACATAGGCCTCACCTAATTTCCTATGTTCCTAAATATGTTTCTAGAATTTCAAAACGCGCCGATTTGCATTATAACGCTCGAACAATCTCATTTTGTCGCGAAATAATTCGGATAAACCGACATTCCATTACGGCTTCCACTTTTCACGAATAAAAATGTAAATAGAAAGTGTACGGAACCCGCTGAATGGTTCGCCTTATGAATTATTAAAACCCTCGAATAAAATTAAGGTTTACCTGAGTATTGTGGAATTTACACTTTATTTTAAGGTTAGGTTCACTTTAATTATATTTATCAGCAATCGGTTGCGACATGATTTTATTGGAAGTGTTTTTTGTAATTTTTTTGGATAGATAATGTGAAAATAATTAGGTTTTCAGCTGCCTATCTAATTTAATACCTATGAGAACTGAAAATTAAAACAGAATAATTGGAACTTTAAATTAGATTAAGGTTATTTTCTTTTTTAAGGTTCAAATGTTCGATACCATAAGATGTACCTAATAAAATAAAAAATAAAAGAATTAGGTGAAAAATGTGTAAAAGGTACGTAATTATTGCATTTACAGTGCTATTCATAAATATGCAAATAATTGTAAGTCGTTATTTCCATAGTAAAATCACTGTAAGCATTAGAAATACTTACTTTTTAATACACGTTCACGTAATTCTAAAAAGTGTATTGAAAACACATTCACACAGCGCCATCTAGTCCCAAATTAAGCAATTATATTTGCTTGTTATGGGTACTAAACAACTGATATACTACTTAAATACATTTTTTTTTGTAAATACATACATATTATAGATAAATTACACCCAGACACAGAACAAACCTTAATGCTCATCACACAAAGATTTGTCCTGGGTGGGGATCGAACCCACGACCTCCGGCTACTAGTCAAGTGACTTACCATCTGCTAACGGTAAAGGAAAACATCGTGAGGAAACCCACATACCCTAGAAAAAAATTTATGAGTATGTCTGATCCACCAACCCGCACTAGGCTAGCGTGAGTGGAAGCCTAAACCCTCTCAGCTCTCTAGTTAGAGGAGAGGAGACCCGAGCCCAGCAGTGGGACTTAATGGGTGCTGATGATGATGATATTGATGATGATGATGAATGGTAAGCAAACCGAAGTTTGAGTGATTTTATAATATTGTCTCACAAGCAAACGATAATGTACCACCAATCAACAGGTCCCAGTAAAACCCGCCATAGTTTGTCCAAGACCTTTCTCAAGTATTTGTATCAACATACTTGAATGAAGAGGGACATTATAGAAAGACTCGCTGAAAGGCACAAAAGCCTCTACAACATACACAGATCTTGATGATATTTGAACTTTACGAGTAAAGATGAGCGTTTCTGATTTCGACAATGTTTTAATAATATTTTCTTTTTCTATTTATATACCTACACGTTTCACTTGAAGGGCTAGCTGAGCCATGTGTGATGCCCGCGGTTAAAAAAAATGAGACTTTGCATCAGCAAAAATATACCGCAGAGTATCAGCTTCCTATCTTATCCATGTAGTGACGGATTAAGAATACATAATGTCACTACCCCATTTCGCCCGTGGGTGTTGAAATGGGGTAGTGATAAGAAAATTCGATACAAAAGCCTATACCAACCCTTCTGGTCAGCGTTGTAATAATGAAATGAAATGAAGTGAAATTTATTGATTTGCAGAAATATGGTAGGTAGGTACATAGGCTACTTAAATACGTTTTTGACATGCAAATTATTATAATAACAATATTAAATTGGACCTTGCAGCTACTTAAAAAATAATTAAACAATTTTGATGTCTGATATTATATAGTTAATTAGTAGTCAAAATTGCGTCAATAGAAGAATGTCAAATTAAAAGTCAAGGTACATAGATAAGTCAAAATAATAGAATCCTAATTTAGACAACGTAAGTAGTCATTAATAGAATAAATCATTTTATCAATCAACCAAGTCTTTAAATTCTTTTTAAATTGTGGCAATGGTAATTCTTGTATATCTTGTGGTAATTTATTAAATAATTTTATGCACATTGCGTAATAGTAGGTCAAATTCTCTCCAAAATGTTTGGAGGAGACTCGTGCAGTGGGACATTTATGAATTGTTATGATGATAAAGATGAAATCCACATTAGTACAACTGGAATTCGCACTGCAAATTTTGCATGCCGGTCACTTCCCCATTCGGCCATTATCATTTTTCAAACGCTTTTCCTATAAAAGATGATTATATAAAATGGTTGGAGGACATAAATAATTTATAAGTTGAACCGTCACATTTACAACATATTGGATAGGGTGGCCCTTAAAGCTAGTCTATATGCATAGTGCATGCCTTTGACCTAAGAACGAACCTTCCCTCAATATATTCAACGTCGGATTTAAAACCGAGAGAGGTAGGTGAGAGGAACTGTAAATGGCTGGAAAGATACTCTACTAGAAATAAAAAAAAAAAGAAGGAAGACTGGCAGAGAATGCCTTTGGCATTAAGTCCGCCTATACATATTTGTTGTGTATGAAATTCAAATAAATAAAAACATTTATTTGAGACATAAATAGCACACAAAAAACTGACATACCACAAAGCAAATCAAACAGACTACATACATCCAAGAAAAATAATGCTTCATCATCATCATCATATCAGCCCAATGACGTCCACTGTTGAACATAGGCCTCACCTAATTTCCGTTACAGCGAGTGATCTTGTGCCGCCCGCATCCAACGGCCACCCGCAACCTTTACTAGGTCGTTGGTCCATTTGGCGGGGGGCCGCCCCACGCTGCGCGCACCAATACGTGGCCGCCACTTGAGAACTTTTTTGCCCCATTCGCATCTCTGCAGTGGCTGGGCAGGCCATATAGCTCGCAGAATTAATGGCCGATGGGGCAAATAATGCTTATTACCAGAAAATTTACAATTTCAATCAGGAAGACATTGCAACAAATATACATTATATAAGAACAAGAAATACTGTTTGTATGCAGTAGGTATCAAACATCCATCCATCCATCCTAACTTTGGCAGTTACAATATTAAGTATGATAAATACTAGCCCTTTGACCGCCAAGGACGCATTAAAGCGTCATTCAATAACTTCTTCAAGCATCACATCTTAAAGCGTCCATCTCACTTCAACTTTTACTGACGGATAAAAATTGAGTAATGTTGATTTTCAGAATCAGAAACATTTATATATAACTGTTCATATATATTTATTGCTTGGCGTAGGGAACACAGTTTTTCTTTATAAAATAAGAAGTAGAGCAACATTCCCAACATTACCACTACAAGCTCTATATCTCTTCAATAGACGCTTGTAGGGCCACGGAGCGGCACGCGCTAGATTGCAGCTACATAAAATATAGACGTAATTTAAAAAACTTGGCAATTATACAGAGGCAGAACATCTGTGCCATTCATCATCTTGTGGAAACATAGTGGGAATTATAGTGCGAGGATTAATCTACCACATTTCCCTGGAGTATTATAAAATATTCAATCTCGTTAATGAGTTTTTGTTTACACACCGTTCAGGTAAAAAACTGTTGGTGATCTTAAAGTAATGACCTGACGGATTAATTTATTGGTTAATGGTTATTGTGTATCTTTTAATAAAGAAAATTAATTAATTTGACTACTCTTTGATTAACAACTGCTCAGCTGCTATTAGTCGTAAAGTGATGTCATATAGCCTATTACCTTAAATAATGTTTGGACATTCAAACACACATCAATTCCCAAACAAAGCTAATGCTTGTAATATGGATACTAGACAACTGATATAATACTAAATAACTTTTTTATTCGTAATACATATTATAGATACATTACACCCAGAAACAGAACTAATAATAAAATTGTGCTCATCACACAAAGATTTGCCCTGGGTGGGAATCGAACCCACGACCTCTGTCTCAGCAGTCAGGGTCACTAAACGCTGAGCTACGAAGGCATCCTCGATTTTTCAATTTTGACCAGTAGTTCCAGAGATTAAAATCATGCAAATAAATCCTGACCATTTGTTTTACCGAAGTAAATATTATTCTGTATAGTGTCGGATTAAGAATATTATAATGTCGTGGGTGTCGTAAAAGGGTGTAACCTTATGCAGTCAAGAGCACTGCAAGAAAAGGAAAATTCGAAACAAACCCTATACCTACACATCTGGTCAGCCTGTTATAGTAGGCTAAATTCCTTACACATTCTTTGGACGAAACCTGTGCCCAGCAATGGGACTTATGGGTTGATAGGATGAAGTCATATTTAATCCACAAAATTCATCATTATATCAACCCAATGACGTCAGCTGTTGAAAACAGGCCTCACCTAAAAAAAAATCAAATAAGTCCAATTATTAATTTGATCCGTAACTCTATTACTTTACATAAGCATTTGTCTTCATGATTTTCAATCTAAACCCCCACTCTTAGTTTGTGGAGAAACAAAGGCTACTCATATATAACAAAAGGCATGATTTATGGGAGTAACTCTCTAAGGGAAAGTTTGTAGAGACATTTTATTAGGGTTGCTTTTATATTTCGTTATTTTAAGGGTGAAGTATGTATGGCAGATGTATTTTGTTTATGGGTTAATCAAAGTTTTGGTGATTTAAGTGCGTATGGTACAAATGTATTACTGCGTATTTGCTGAGTTAATGTGTGAGCTGTGGATATTTATTTGTTTAATTTTTTGTGGTTATATGTATGTGTTGCTAGTAAAAAAATTGTCTTTAAAAATTGATTTCTATTCCATACACTAATCCATCTGTGCATTAAATTTCATACACCATCAATGATTTAAAAAAATATTAGCTTTCTTTGTTTGAGTTTAGCGACAGCTACATAAAGATCTTTTTAAACGAGTCAAAGAGAAATAAACATTTGCTATAAGTGCTGTGTTTTCATCAAAAGGCGACAGACAAATACAAATAAATATATTTCTTTTATGCCAAAAAAACAAAGGATAAAAAAGCTTTGAAAATGAATTTGTGTCATGAACAGAGCGGCAGGAAAACTATTATATTTTAAACATAGCTATTGCCCGAGGCTTTGATCCCGTTGTTATTTATTTGGTCACTGCTTGGCTTCTATTGATCGTAGCGTGATGTTGTATAGTCTATAACCTTCCTCGATAAATGGGCTATCCAACACTAAAATAATATTTCAAATCGGTTTAGTAAATTCCGAGCTTACCTCCTACAACGTCACAAACTTTACCTCTTTAATTATTAGTAAAAATGATATGTGTATATCATCATCATCATCATCATCATCAGCAACCCATTAAGTCCCACTAGGCTAGGCTCAGATCTCCTCTCCTCTGGTTTAGGCCATAATCCACTCACAGGAGTGCGGGTTGGTGGATCAGACATACTCATAGAATTTCTTCTAGGGTATGTGGGTTTCCTCAAGATGTTTTCCTTCACCGTTAGCAGATGGTAAGTCACTTGACTAGTAAATATAAATTCTACAAAGTACATATAAATCCACATTAGTACTGCCGGTCGCGATCGAACTCGGACCGCGTGATTTGCACGCCGGTCCCTTATCCATGTGTATATAGTATTTGTTTTTGTTTCTAACACTTAATTTGCGACTTAATTTAAACTTTGTTTAAGAAACTGAATTGTTTTAATTGATAGTAATAATCAGAGATTTGATTAGTGCATATCTGAAAATTGACATAATTTGTGTCTGAGGTGCGGCTCGTCTAGCCACGAGCCTCGCCGTGTCAAGTAACGGTTCGATGCCCACAAGAGACAAAAAATTGTGTGAATGAATTGAATTTATCTTTTTATTAAGTATTATTACAATGTACTTATTTACCATTTTTTTTTCCGACACGGGGATCAAACCAGAGACCAGACTCTGTTTCGATCCCCGGAAAAAAAATATGACGATGGAAAGCAAAAGAGGGGCCCAGATCGATGTATGATCGACTTAATATATTTTTGGAGTAGGTATGGGTGTTTTTCTATGTAATGTATATATTTAAAAACATAATATATTATGTTTGTTAGTTGTTTAGATCCCATACTAGCTAATATTGGTTTATTTTGGTATAGATGGCGCTGTGTGAAAGTCATAAAAATCAAAACAAAATAGTTATGTATGTATGAAATTTCTATAAGCAATTACTAAAAAAATTTGACATCTCATAATTTAAGGCTTGCTACAGCACACACACAGTTGTAAAGTTTAGCATTGAATACTACAAAAGTTTATTCTATGTCCTCAACAATTTGTACAAAAGAACAAAAAAGACGAAATATAACAAAACTTTTTTACTAATAGTACTTATGTAGTTTCGGCTATTACTAAGTACATTAACTTTGAGTATCACTACAAGCGTTTCTTCAGCTGGAGTTGGTCGATAGTTTTTATTACTTTGCAAAATAATTGTAACAAACTGGCTTCTAAAACTTACCTATGATGAAACTGAACCACTTCTTCATCATCCACTCAAATAAATATATAAACACACACACACACACACACACACACGCACACACACACACACACTACCTATTAGCATTTACCAACTTCATCATAGTACTTATTATTTAAACTTTAAATTTAAACATAATTTTACAAATTGTTGCAAAAAAATAAATTGAGTCCCAAAAGCTCTCATGTTAAGTAAATATACCTGTGACACTGGAAGGTTGCTGGTACTTACTGGCATACATTGCTGGCATAACATGTTTTGATGACAAACTTTGAGTACTTACTGGCATACATTGCTGGCATAACATGTTTTGATGACAAACTTTGAGTACTTACTGGCATACATTGCTGGCATAACATGTTTTGATGACAAACTTTGAGTACTTACTGGCATACATTGCTGGCATAACATGTTTTGATGACAAACTTTGAGTACTTACTGGCATACATTGCTGGCATAACATGTTTTGATGACAAACTTTGAGTACTTACTGGCATACATTGCTTGCATAACATGTTTTGATGACAAACTTTGAGTACTTACTGGCATACATTGCTGGCATAACATGTTTTGATGACAAACTTTGAGTACTTACTGGCATACATTGCTGGCATAACATGTTTTGATGACAAACTTTGATTGTTCTATAAACTGAACTGTAACATGAAATTTCTGTGGCAATAAATGATTATTATTACTACTTGTAACATTGATGTTTAAACTCGCAAAGTTGAATGTCCTTTTTTCTGACTGGAAGTTGTCAGTAATATTAATTATCGAATTACTTTTGATCTGCATTTGAAATATCATAATTAGAATACGTACCATTATAGATAATTAAAGTGTAAATACATGTAAAAGACATGTGTGTATATCTCCTAGTATGCCCCACGGAGTCATTCCATCGTATGCGCCGCGCCGTGGCGCCAGACGGGTTGGTATAGGGTTTGTTTCGAATTTTCTTGCAGTGCTCTTGTCTGCATAGGATAACTCTCTTAGTTGCCTTTTACGACAGGTTGAGATGGGGTAGTGTCATTATGTATTCTTATTACACTACACGGAGAACTTTACTATAAATCCGTCACTATTTATAGTACTAAAATCAATGAACATTTAGTAATTTTTTTTTTTTTTTTTTTTTTTTCAATTTGCAAAGACAACGCCCGCACTAGGGAACAAGCCCTGTGTCGCGGGGAGCTTTACAAACATGAAACTAACGGACACAAATTTCAACATTTTCAACCCATATCTCTTACCTCGTCATAATTGAATATCTAATTGAAAATTAAATAGTATATTTAGATGGCACAGGTTCTTAGTAACTCCACAATGAAACTCAAAGAACAATAAATGCATTGCATAAGTTAGTTCAGTGTTGGTCTAGTTTCAATTATATTAAAGTGCGTCTTTGAAAACTTTCTAGACTGGTAGTATTATTTGCATAGTAAGTTTTATATTATGCTGGTATATTATGATTATTCCATTTCCATTCCGTGTTGTGACGAATTAAGAATACATAATTGTCACTAACCCATCTCAACCCGTGGGTGTCATAAGAGGCGACTGGAAGTAACTTTATGCAGACAAGGGCACTGCGAGAAAGGGAAAATTCGAAACAAAACCTATACAAATCCGTCTGGCGAGCGTGTAGGCTAAATTCCCTCTATATTCTTTGGAGGAGACCCGTACCAAGAAGTGAAAAGAAAATTCGAATCAACACCGTATACCAACCCACTAGCCAACGTGGCATAGTAGTCCAAATTCCCTCCATAACATTTGGAGGAGAGTCATGCCCAGCACTGAGAAACCAATTCACATCTTAGTCGACAGATTTTGACATACATAAAATCTATCATTTAAGTCTCAGATAAATAAATAATCATACACTTAACTTACCATTGATGAAACAGCGCCTAAACTTACAGAACATTAAAGCATTAAATTAAAACCACCTGTTCCCAGAAAGTCATCAGAAAGCATTATCAATCACCATTTGTCAGTCATTAGCTACACGCCTGCAGGACGTATAATCCATACATAGCTAAATGTTAGTCCGTATGTTTCGATAGTACAGGTACAATCGACATTTCAACTGCCAAACGTAGTGATTAAAGCGAATTGCCTTAGATTGTACAACGGTGCTCGGTAAGGATTTATTGACACTGTACCTACCACGTCGGCCGTTGGGAGGAATTAAAATGTCTACAATATTTTAGTATAGCATACGTATTTTCATGGCGTCAATAATAATAATAAAATAATAATATTCTACCACATTTACACAGCGCCATCTAGTCCCAAAGTAAGCAATTATATTTGCTTGTGTTATGGGTACTAAACAACTGATATACTACTTAAATACTTTTTTTTTTTTGTAAATACATACATATTATATATAAATTACACCCAGACACAGAACAAACCTTTATGCTCATCACACAAAGATTTGTCCTGGGTGGGGATCGAACCCACGACCTTCGGCTTAGCAGTCAGGGTCACTAACCACTAGACCAACAGGCCAGTCATACACACAATAATTTTGGTTATGAGGAATTTGTGAATCAATTCTTTTGTAGATTTAAGTCAGCAATATTTTTCATCATCATCATTACAATTCATAAATGTCCCACTGCTGGGCACAGGTCTCCTCCTGTGGCATATTGCCTTTATTCATTATTTACTGCTACATTTTATATCTAACAGTAACATAAACGAATAATGCTGACGCACGGAATTGGTTAATATAAAAGACAATTTAATTAGTATTTAGCTCTTTAAACAACTATAATAATGGAAACAACTTAAATATACGTATTCTACTCCATACTGGATTTCTCTACGTCATCACCAAACATTTAACAATAGTTACATGGCGACCCTGCCAAACTATTTTGAAGGAATTTAGCCTACTGCACCACGCTGGCCAAACGGGTTGAAATAAGGTTTTGTATCAAATTTTCCTTTTCTGAAATGAAATAGTGACCGTATTCTTAATCCATCAATAGTGATGGATTAAGAATATAAAGAGAAGAATATTAAGATTAATAGACGGACGAATAAATTCTATAAAATATTAAATTCAGATAATAGTGCAGAACAGACCTTAGGAGAACGTATTGCATCTAATATCTGACTAAACAATAACATGATTTGAATAATCCTTAAATCGGAATATAATTGGACTAGATTTGAAATGGTAGATATTGTGTATAAACTTAGCAGTTAAAGTGGGATATTGTTAAGGCAATTAATTAATTTGCATTTTTTCCAAATATTTGTGTCTTGTGCCTATTTATACTTTTTTTCAGGGTCCAAAAAGTTTTGAGAGTTAAACAATTTACAATTAATGTAGATCTTAGTCACGTTACGTAAATTATTATACAGAGATAGGTCTTTCATTGTTCTGTGGTTATTATAAATACTTTATTTAATTGTCAGACGTCAGCATTTCAAGTCGATCTACTGCATTCATCCTTATTTAGACCCATCATTCATCATTTCAGCCTATTGCAGTCTACTGTTGGACGTAGGCCTCTTCTAACACGCGCCACATAACACTCTTTCCTCCACCTTCTGCATCCATTTAGACTCAGCGACCTTTTTATGTCGTCGGACCATCTAGCTGGAGGGCGTCCTACTCTACTCTTGCCGAGTCGCGGTCTCCATTCTAGGACACACTAGCTCCAACGTGCATCGGATCCTTATTTATACTTCTGATAGAATACAAAATTATTCCGCCTAAGTGAATGCATTATTTAGACAAACTTATACGATCGCTTAGTATGTTGCAATAACAGTAAAAGTAAATGTTTATTTCTAAGTGGTTCCAGCATATTAAGCATACGTTTAGCAGAAGTGCACTAGCCAGATGTTTGTAAAAGAAACTTCATACACTTCACCATACGAAAAGTAATGCTTAAAGGAATCTATTTTCTAGTTACCACACTGCTCACGTTTCACGTAACTATTCCAAGTTATTTCTTCGACCAATTTTATGAAACGAAAATACATCAAGTATACTCCGATAGCCCGTTTATTATTGCTCTAGTGACACTGAAATACAGGGTAAAATTTTGTAAAGCCACCTGGAGGGAAAGTACTCTTAATACTAGAGATAGATTACCTACTCAAAGGAAACATTCCTTTGTTTTAAAAAAAGAAACAAAACTGCATTCAAAATGTTTCGGAAATCACTTGCCAGTTGCCACATCCAGAAATTTAACCTGGTAAAATCCAAAAAAGTAGCAACCTGTACTTTTATTGCATTGATCGATAAGGTCAACCATAAGGATCGAATCTTACAAACAAACATGGTTAATTAAATAAGAACCAATACATTACCAATACCTTGTATATTGAACAGTCGTGGCAGGTGTACTGAAATGGACATACTATATTGATGGGCTACCGGTGAAGAAGGCATTATCTACACTAATAAAGAAGAAAAAATTGTATTTTTGTATGAAACGAATTAACTTAATAACTACTGGACTGATTTCAAAAATTTTGCCGTGTACCTTGTGCCGATAGAAAGCTACATTAACACTGAATAACATAGGCTATACCACACCACGCTACGGCCAATAGGAACTGAGCAGTGGCCAAATAAAGAAGGACGGTAGCGAAGCCCCAAGCTACTTCTAGTAGGTATCCTATACATAAGTGACTAGCACTTCAAATAGCTATGAATATGTCCGCATTTCCAAATCCGTCGCAATAAAACGGCTTGAGATGTTGCTAAGATATATGGTGAGCAGTTAGAAAGCCATTAGGCTTAGTTAATTCACAACTAACATTGTCTTACATGGTCCGTGTAGTGGTGGATTAAGAATACGTACTTATACGTAGTTAGCGTAAGAGCTCAACCTTGTCAGTGAAATGGCTTTAGGCAAATTTGCTGACACCTTTTTTTTAGGTAGTAGCCAATATCTCCGTCTGTTATATCACAGGTATTGGAATACCTAAAAATATGAAAAGAAAAATCACACAAATCACGCCTTTTAAATAATTTCAACGAAAATTATTATAAACATATACCGAGAAAGCGTTATTGAATTATTGCTAAAAACAGCATTTCTCCACAAAAGGGCGTAAGCGCTATGAAGATACGCTCTTTTGCTGCAAAACTCTACATGAAGCATGGTACAGTGGTGTATTTGGCTTTGTATGACGTTCATAAGTATCATGTATGAGATTTATATGACTTAAAAGATTTGACTATTTGACTAGAGATTTTTTTTTACCAATATTGTGAAAATGACATAATAGTATTCGGGGTTTACTCTGAATTTCGACATTCAATGAATGTTTGAAAGTGACAGCGACCATAATTCTAAATTTTCTTACATTTGACACACGACATCAAAACCGACCAATCGAATGTCGAAATTCAGAGTAAGCCCCCTGTGTCTAGTGTTAGTTTATAGTCACACGAGCTAATAACCAAGCTCCATATACTAGCTGATATATAAAACTGCATCATCACAGTGTATACACCGCTGGAGCGTTAAATCGATAGCTGCGACCAGCTGCGAACTGTGCTATACATAGGGTTGTCACAATTATCTGACGATATCCAAAGGTGATGTAATCAAAACTGATGCTCATTAAGTCCTTAATGGAGTTTATACAAATTGAAAGCACTTCATTAATTTGTTCACATCGGCAAGCGCAGCGCTGGACGTCCACCAAGTTGTGGAATGGAGGAAAAAGAAAAGGGAAATACTGAGGAAAAAGAAAACAATGGGGGTTGCAAGGAAGACTAGGTGGAGTAATTAGACTTCCGGAAAATTTCACATTGCTCTAACTTATTTTTTTTATCTGTTTCACTTTTTTAGAATATATTTGGTGGCAGCCCTGGAAATATTGCTATCTATAATATACGCTGCACCACTGGTGTCTTGAAAAACAATGCTGTAATTTAAAGTGAATAATAGTAAAGTTTATTCCAGTCGTAGTATAAAAGTTCTCATTTATGAGGACTCTTGAGATGACTTTTTTTGGATTCTTAATACTATTTTCATGAAATATAATAATCACTATCCGTGTAGTGACGGATTAAGAATACATAATGTCACTACCTCGTCTCAACCTGTGGGTGTCGTTAAAGGCGAGGGGGTTAACTTTATGCAGATAAGAGCAATACAAGAAATGGAAAATTTGAAACAAACTCTATACCAAGCCGTCTGGCCAGCGTGGTTTAATAGGCTAAATTCTCTCCACATTCTTTGGAGGATACCTGTGCCCAGCAGTGGGACGTTTATGGGTTAAAATTATGATGATGATAATAATCACCTCGTGTAGCTACGATAGCAAATCGGTTGCGGTAGATTCTGAATAGATAGCGCGATGAGTTGAACCAATATTTCAAAGACAACTCCCGCATTGGCTATGGACTGAAGAGTTTAGAAGAAAAGGCTTTTGACAGGAGTTGGATGAGGTAGGTTAACTATATCATAATTAGGCACAGATAGCACTTTGATACCGAGATTATGATGAGGTTACGATTAAAGCTTGCAAATACTCGAAATATTTTGGTACTCGAATATTCGACTTTTTTAGGTATAAAATACTTCGAATATTAGAAGTAGGTATTCGAATAATAAGCTGGGTCGAAATATCGAATATAAAATTTGTAATATTCGAATAGTACCCTAAACAAGCATAACTTCGAATGCAAGCCCTAGTTACGATAATTAAGGTTAAGCAATGTATGGGAAGGTATCGGCCACGTGCGTACTGATTTGTAGCACTTTGAGTCTCGAGTCTTCTAAACTCTGACGAGCTGAGCTTCTGTATTAAAACTATGACAATCGTACAACGAACTTAAAGTATAATATTGTCAATTTATTCTAATAATCGTATCAAACAACAACCAAAGCAAAATGAACCGTATTTACATTCCTTATAAGCTCTTAATAGCAACAGAGTAAAGTTAACTAATATTAGTAAGAACGCGCAATTAAAGTGAGCGGTGACACAGAAAATTAATTCTGAAGACGTCGGTACCCCTCCTGGTTGAAAGTAGGCAGCCATCAGACGGGAAGAAATGGAAATGTAGCTAATATTTTAGATAAGGTTTATTTATGGACTAATCTTGTTATTACTTTAAAAGCAAACTGAGAAGTTGAGAGGGTTAATAAAGTATACGATGCTAACTTAAACAAACCAAACAGACATAAAAACTTATTTTTATGAAGTCTTGGTGAGACTTTACCAAACGTACCAGTACCCAAATTAAGAAAATATATACGATGTATTGATTACCACATCTCTGCCAATAAGCTCGCCCCTATTTCATGAAACCAAACATAGCTGGCAAAATGTGGGTGTGAAATACTGTGCCTACGCCTTCCGGGAAAAAGGCGTGATGCTATGTTTATGATATCTCTTCCAATTACACACTAGCTATCTAATTATAATGCAAATGATAAAATCTTGGAAATAAAACACATTAACAATAAATCAATTAATATTAAAGTCAAAGATCTGCATATGTAAAAGAAAAGACATTAAAAAAAGGTAATATGTAAAACGATGTCAAACACATAAGCGCCTGTAAAATATTTTATAGTAATAACATTCACCAATGTGACTTTAACCACACCGCTCCAGGCGCTTCAGTAACAACCGTTTAGGTTATAATTTATGGATATTTTAATTTTAATTAACAAGATTTCCCGTCTTGACACCAAGACCAGTTAGTGACGGCTCGCTATTGTGAACGCAACGTTACGCAAATTATAACGAGATTTTTTGATTTATTCGGGACTTTGCGTAAGTAAGTAAGTTTTAAAATCTTTGCGTTTTTAATGTTGACTAGCAAATTACTTGGAGTCTTTTACAGGCGTAGAATCTTGCCAATATTGTCATTTTTAAGCAAACGAATAGATGTTAACCTATGAATAAAAAGATATAATATAATATCACCTTCCTCGATAAATGGGCATATCCAACACTAAAATAATTTTTCAAATCGATTCAGTAGATGCCGAGATTACCCCCTACAACGTCACAAACTCACAAACTTTACCCCTTTATAATATTCATCATCAGCAACCCATTAAGTCCCACTGCTGGGCTCAAATCTTCTCTCCTCTAACTAGAAAAAGCTGAGAGCGTTTAGGCCATAATCCACTCACGCTGGCCTAGTGCGGGTTATAATATTAGAATAGATTAATTTTAGTATTAATATAGATGGAACGAAGAAACCAGTATAATATAATATTAATATTTTCTCCTTTAAGCACTTTCACCGTCTATAAATTAATAAGATACAATTCGTAAATTTATTATAACTTTGTTAGTACTAAACATTTCCATTAACAAAGATAAATTTGTGAATTCATAAACTGGTAATAAAGCCTAGCTTTCCATGTTGTTTAACAAAGCTTCAACAAATTACATTAAAATTCGTTGCGTAGTTAAATAAAACCCTGCAACCATCTACTCTCATTATAACAACATTAACGTGTATCTTTAACCAAAGCAACCAAAAGAGAACTTAGAAAGCCCTTTGACAACTTTTAGGGAACACCTTATTTAGTCTTAAACCAGAATTGTTTAAATAGGCCCTTTTCTTTTACGCTAATTACCTGAAAACACTTATAAAGTTTAATTACATTTAATTGCGTGGATTACAAAGTTCGTGTGTACCTTGCAAAAGGAGATATAAGTTTCTTGGATGTGACTAAAGCTGATGTCACAGAAATAGCAACTGTGACGCAATTTTATGGTTTTTGATAATAGTGAACCTGTTCCACTGCTAGGCAAGGTTCTCTTTTGAAGCTAAGAAGGTTTTAGTCATAATTCACATACGTTGCCTGGCTTAATACGGCTCTTCTATTCTATTCTTGAAATTCCTTCCATTCAATGTTCCTTCACATTGTTTTCCTTCACTGCTAGCAATGAAAAATATATAAATTTCAGAAATCTTTATCGATGTGAAGTAGCAAAAAATTGAGAACTTGCTGATTCTTAATCCACTGCGGCTGGGTTTTTCATGATTTTATACATTTATTAGTTGAACAAATGCCTTTCTTTATGTGCATGTATACAGAAAGACAACACAACAGTTTATTAATGTATGAATTTGAATCGTTCATTTGCGAAATAGAAATACATATACAGGAGACAGGAACGAATTTTAAGAATTAATACCTATGCTTTTTTAACGTATCCAAACATCTTAAACCTCATATAACTAAAATTATATTTATTGCTGATAAATCCATAACCAAAAAGCAGACAAATGAACTCCACTAAACACTTATTAAAACAAATTTGTTTGAAATTTTTTGGAGTCCAGGCCTTAGGTTAGGGAAAATATAATATTGCGCAATAAATCTTTGTACTTTTCTTCCTCCTTTAAAGCCTGAAGAGGAAACAAGTATAAACAACATTGACTTAATTCCAGTTAACAAGACGTTAACAAACGAAGTTCAGAGTCCTGATGATTTACTTCAAAGTTTGTTTGTATGGAGTTACCCTTTTAGCCCATATGAGTTAGGTGCGTTCATTGATCAACTTATTACGTGTAATTTATATTTGGAGTATTTTCTGGGAATTTTGCTTACATTCCCTAACTTTGCTAATGAGTATATTCATCAATAAGCTATTTCGTTCCTCTGATTTTTTCTTAAGGAGGCAGATATTATTAGCAAATTGTTACTACGCCTTTAATTTCAATTCTAATATTTTTGTACAGAATGTATTTTTTTATTTTACCACCGACTATATTTTGCGAGATCAAAAGAATGCTTAGAAGTGGCAACATTCGTTTTATTCCAATTTGGATTGTTATATCGTTATCCACTTATTGTATGTAATATGTAAATAATTACTGTGTGTCATCTATTGGCATCGTTGCTATTAAGTATTGGCATTTGTATCCTTGCTGTTTCATAGACCGACTTTGGTTTCCATCCACAAACACTTACGATACGCAGAGAATTACAAAAAGACCAAATTGCATCACATATTGTATATTTAACATGTCATTATTATAACCCTATGTTTCTAAATGAGTACATTATGATTTTGTAGTTTAACTGGATTCTGCATCGTTGGATATTTTTGGTATTCATAGAGGTCACGAAACGTCTGGGCCTACGCGTTCATATTAAATTTATCTAGCCAACTATTCTAAAACTTCTGAGTTCATTGATTTACAACTAGTTGACCCTACTCTGTGGTGACCTTCCCTGACTCAGCCGTAAATTCACCTTTCGATTTTTCTTTAGATCTGAGAAATATTTTAATAATGGTAGGTAATTCATGCGATCAAGCATAAGGTTATTCTTTTTATCGTGACGACAACAAATCTCTACTCAAAACTTAGCGACACGGCTGATTTATCGTGACAGAGCCCACTACAACATTTCGCTTAGTTGATATCGATTTCGCTGCTTTTATTTGCCTGTCATCTTCTAACATTTGGCAACGTTTTTAAAATCGACTGATTCAAATATCAATATTTGAATCAGTTGAATTTAAAAACGTACCCTTGCTGTTTCAAAGAGAATTTATCAGGTGTGTCATGAGTTTGTGACCACAGCCAGAAAATACGCGAATTCCCGTCCTTAAATATTTTTACGATTATGTCTGTTATCGACAAATCTTGTAAAAAATTAATTTACGTTAAGGTCACACAGCCAGTTTGGTTTCAAATATAACTACTTCCATTCAGTCTGTATTGGCACACTTGCAGACTACATTGTCAAGTGTACTGTTTCCGATAAAACACCGTGTGAATAAACCTATTGTCATGTTCTATTTGATTAGTCCCTATTATCCAAAGTTCTTTATGATAAGAAACCCATCATTATTTTTCATTTCTGATATTATAATTTTAATTGTTAAAATGACAAGTTCCACAAAATTTGGCCTAATTTTTCTTTCAAAAGTGACTGAAACTTATTGTGATATTTTTAAATATTTCTCTGTCAAGGGATTAAGCTTCGTTCATGAGATGTAGATCTTATTTTAAAATAAGAGTAAGAACACATCCATACTTGGCCATAGTGTGAATTATGGTCTAAACCATAGATATAGTATGCGGATCCTAGGTCTATGGTCCCTCTCAGCTCTCTAGTAGAGGAGAGAAGACCCGAGCCTAGCAGTGGAACATTAATGGATTGTTGATGAAGAACACACTTGGATAAAAATAATATATTTCCAATAAATCAAATGCTTCACAAATACATCTTCGCAAATCTCTTTTAAATAAGCAAGTCACTTAATCCTAATCTATAAAAGGAGCAAACTGCGGCGTTTCAACAAACAATACTTGACAATCTACAGTCACAATAATGCAATTGGTACACTATACAATTGCGGGAGATAAGGGAATCCTCCTTGAAGCTAGCTCTGGGGAACAGTGGGGAAACATTCTGATTGCTACAACACAGCTGTGTTTGTCGCTCAAACAAGGACCTTACCATTGTACAAAGTCGCGGCGATATCATTCATTTCTATGATATTCAATATGTTATTTCAGACGTATTGATAGATACATACAGTTTAATTTCAAATTGTTAACAAGATGTTCAGTAACATAATTATCATTAAAACATAAATATCATCAAGATCAAGCTTATTCATTTTATCATAACAACCCATAAAAGTCCCACAGCTAGGCACGACTCTCCTCCAAACATTGTGGAGGGATTTTGAGACGTGTTGGTTTTGTTTCTTGTGTTTTGGTGTCACTTTGTACGAAAACCATGGGTTGTTATGAGGTAGTGACATAACGTATACTTAATCCGCCACTACACGGACTAGCTCTTATGAAACCTTTGAAATAAAAAAATAATTATTACTTATTATGAATCAGGTTTGAAACGCATAACATACCAAATTATCAGGCTTTATATCACCGAAAAGATAAACATGTGAGGTTCGTTATAGCAGATTTATTCTGAAATGTTAAGTCCCACGTAATTGGAAGAGCCAATTGCCATTTTACCATGCATGATTTCAGACTTGGATAATAAGAATTTTACGACAAAAATATCCAAAAGTGTTTTGGCCTGATCTAAGGATCTACCCAAGCTTTCGTATACACTCCAGATGCACAATCCATGCAATCTTCAAAGTAATCACAATAAAACAAACGCTTAAATCCAGAATTGTTGTTCCTTCACAAAATATAAGCAATATCTTATTTATTTCAATATTATCCTTATTTCGAGTTCTTATCGGGACTTGAGGAAGTAACACTAATAAATTGAATTCCAAATCTACTTTAAACCGGATTAATCAAGAAGATCTTCACATCTACCTTCAAACGACGAAGCTTCGAATTACAATAATTTAAACCAGTGGTAATCCATTTGATGTGCCTCCAACAACTGAAGTAAACGTTTATTTTACTAACGGCTTTGTGTCAAAGACATAAATGAAATGTAAATTGAACCCACAGCAGGATCCATGTATGATTGCCTACGTTGAATTTTAAACTAAGCTAAGTGTTAGTTTATTCTAAACTAAATTCATTCAAATATAAATACATACTTTATGTAGTCTCACAAGTTAAATTGGCAAACCTAAAAATGAACTTTGAAAGTTTGGTGTTTTGGGTTGCCATTCTGCCAGCAGTGGGACGTTTATTGGTTGAAATGATTACGATAATGACGATGATTCTGCCATTCGATAACGAGTTGGTTGATCAGGAATTTTGTATAAATAAATTATTAACGAATTTAAAATTTAAACTACTTATTTGTTTCTTTGAACCGTATGGTTTCAAGAAAGTACTTATAACGATGAACGAAATGAAAACAATGAGCAAATAAATCAATATTTTTACCACAAAAACAATTTCGTATAAATACGAAATAAATTATTTTTGTCCTAACAATATTGATTTGAAACAAATTTGTTTCTATTTATTAGGTAGCTGACCATACATTTACGTCAAGCTTTTTAGAACAACATCACTGCAATGACTTATGTTTTCAGGCAAAATCCTTTTGCCACCTCATTTAGCATTATGAAACACTATTTGCAGCTAAAACCAGAGAGGACAAAAAATATTTGCCCAATTTGGCACCAGCTTTGCTCAAAGCTTAGTTACCCAAAAAACAGTAACACATGACAGATAGCTGTTTTCCTCTTCAGAAAGACTGATGTTAGACGCCTAATGCCACGGTCATTTGTTTGGTCCAAGCTCTATTAATTCTGTGGTGTCTGACTGAATATGTTTCACTATCTTTTATATTTAGTCGAAAATGTCAGACAATGTTACTCGACACAAGGCAAATGAAGCGCTTCTATCGGTTCTTAACAATCACTTGCCTCGCTCCATATCTTCGCATATTGGAAACGCAGCCTTAATCTTCTATGAAATATTACTTTAATATTCATGCCAAATATTTATAATCTTATCTCGGAGTAACAATAAAACTAGATCATCAAAAAAGAACCAATAGAGGGTTGAAAAAACTGCCAACGTAGTCTAAAACGAAGCCAGCACAATCTTTATTGAAACTCAAATGAAATTTATTCAACAAATACGCCTCAATTGGCTCTTACAAAACGAGAAATTTTAGGAAATGAACCGAATTGAATATTTTAATAATGACGTCCCTTTAGCGTTTGATGGAGATGAATTTTTGGAAAATATTGCTTCCTTGATAAACTAGGGTAATATTGCAAGAATAAGCGTTGATGTAACTGATACAATTTCGTTTATCAATATACTAGGTAAGAATACGTTATAAATCTTTAACTCTTTTTCTTTCGCTCGTAGTTAAACAAATAGTTTATGATAATTAATTGATTATTTGCCTTTGCCTAGCGTGGAGGTGAGATAAGCTGACTGAAACTGTTATTTAATTTAGTGATCATATTTGTATTTCAAAGCACCGTAATAATGTAAGAAAGAAAGAAAAAGTATTTATTTTGTTAGATTAAAATCAACAATATTGCCCACCATGACCAGACAAATCACCTCAATAAATAATATTTTTTATCTTTCACAGGCAGTCGGCAAAAACCGATCCTTTTGAGCAGACCGTTTCTTCTTGAATTGGTTCTTCAGAAACAGTTTTTCTCTATTTCTATCAACAACTTTATTTCAATACCGATAAAGTTCAAATTGCCGTCGGTATTTTTCCTTAAAACTTCTCTTTCTGGCTTAAAGCCAGTGCATGTATCAATCATTTATTAACTTCACTATGACTGTTTAGTCGTAAAACTATTTTCGATTTTCCTAAAATGACAAAGAATGTTTATATTAAGATATCTACTTGATTATCCTTCAGAAGAATAGAAAGAAAGTATACAATATACCATAATATGGAGAAAAGATTTTATCTGATGGCTATAAGATTTTTATAGAAGTAATAAATTAATCGGGCTGAATACATTATTATGATCAAGGAAGCGAAATTTATTAGCAGCCATCATACTTAGCCTTACATCAACGAAGATAATAAAACATTGTGGTGGTCTTTCTTAATTTATTTGCGGCCTACATGTCTAGAGAATAAAGGTCGTACGCTGCAATGATTTTTGGATGAGCTCTCAGCGTAATTTGAAATAAGGTTTTGTCTTCCTATGTTTTTTCTAGTATCTTATATGATAAAATTACGTTTTATTAATAGAAGTTGTTGTTATTTATTTAAAATCTTAAATAGCTTCAAATAGTCATCATCATTACCATTTCAACCCATAAACGTCCCACTGCTGGGTACGGATCTCCTCCAAAGAATATGGAGGGAATTTAGCCTACTATACTACGCTGGCCAGACGGGTTGGTTTAGGGTTTGTTTCGAATTTTCATTTTCGTGCAATGCTCTTGTCTGCATGAGGTTCACCCTTAGTCGCCTTTAACGATACCCACGTGTTGACATGGGGTAGTGACATTATGTATTCTTAATCCGTTACTACACGGATATTATACAGGGTGTAAACGACGGTACGACATTAAATGAAACCACGTGTAGTATGTGATGTTAAAAGGCTATACCAAAAAAATTAAACAGAAATTTGCAATAGTTTAGACGCAAATGTACTTTCTTTATGTCACAGTTGTTCACAGTTTTAAACAACCTGTAGGTATTTACGTTGATCGTATGTTGTCATTACGTCATTCAATTCATTTAAATATCTCTGACTCTTTCATATTATCTTATCTCTTACTCTGTTCCCCACTGTTGTCGTGGTCATGTCGAAAACGTCTTGATAGAAAAATAATGTGTAGTTTTATATTCTTAAATTTTTCGACTTGAAAATAATGTGTAGCTTTGTTTTTTTTTTTTTTTTTCTTTTTTTTTTAATAATTTATATTAGAATATGTTTATAAGGGTTAACACTGGCTGCCTTGTCATTTAATGTCGTATCGTCGTATACACCCTGTATAATACAAATATTGAAACTACATATTTAAGACTTTTTCCAACTCATCGATATTGTTTTCTTCTAAAGTATATTTACTATCGTCAAGTTTAAAATTATTATCAATATTAATTTTTTGTCACTGACACATACGTTTATATTACATGTCTTCTTAGTCAACATGTTTATTACTGAAGGTCGTGCCTAGTTTGAAGTCTTCATCACTCGTTGAACTTTCAAAATATTTATTTTATCTTTCTAAAAACAGTCACCAGTCAGTACTCAAAAAAGCCACATACTAATTTCCAAGTATATTATGGTCACGTGTCACTTTAGTTTACACAAACACATTACGTTATTGCAGCCATAACTGCACTTTAAGCGCGACGATAACAATATGTAAGCTTAAACTAAGTGCCAATTAAGGTAGCATTAAATGGCAAGTAAGAGAGCAATTATAGAGTACAAAGTGCTGTTGTAAAATAAAGTTATGAGCTTGCGAGGTGCTCTAATGTTTTAAAATTTCAAGAATATGAGAGATGCTGACTAATGACAAAATTATCTTCAGAAGAAGAATTTTGTTCATCTTCTTATCTTATCGACTGGCTTGAGGCACACCCTGTACCCCTTGGAATGTATCAAGTCATCCAGAAGGTTTGCAATAAATATTTAGAGGAGATTCGTGCCCAGCAGTGGGACGTTTATGGGTTGAAGTAATGAGAAAAGTAATTCGGAACCGAAAATTACGAACTATATAATCGTACAATTATTTGAAACATTAAGTAGTAGTAATATTCATCATTTCAGCCTATTGCTGTCCACTGCTGGACGTAAGTCTCTCCTAACCCACGCCATAGCACTCTGTCCTAAAATTGATTTTCGTGAATGCTATTTTCCTACAAAATAAAAAAAAGATAAGAAAAAATGCCTATAATAATTCTTTGTTATTGGAATCGACATATTATTATTACGTGACTTTCGTTGTGCAATAATCATGAGAAGGAAGACCTCCTTCTCAAGGTTTGACAGTTATTACTAAGTCACTTTTTACCTTACAGGAAATGTCGAGAAAGCTCTATAATAGACATGAGCCGAGCTCCATATTGACTTGTCACTTTCTGCCAATAAGGCGAAGATATAGTCAAGGTTTAATATAAAATTGATATTATAGATAATCATATATTATAGAATCTCTAACGAGACTAGAATTACTAACAAACTAAGTCGATGTTCTGTAACATAAAAATAACTTTATCATCAACCCATTAATGTCCGATTGCTGGGCTCAGCTCTCCTCTACTCTATCTAGAGAGTAAAAATGGTTTAGGCCAAACCAAAGTAACTATTTACTTAAACCCAGGGATTGGACCCGGAAATTTCCTGGACAGTAGCCGTACAGGCGCATAGAGCGCAATTGAAGTAGATAATTTAAAAATAAAAAAAAATTAAGAAAACATTCTAATGAGACAGACTCAGATTTAGAAGAAGTGCTTCATTTTCTTTTTACAATAAATGATAGTTATTAAACCAATTCTGAAATCATTGCATTTGAAGGAACTAAGAATAGATTAACAATGATCAAAAATAAGGGAAAATAATGCACGAATAAGAAGTATTAATGGAAAAGTAAACAGAAAAGGCGAAAACGTAAACATATTTCCGCCACCATCCTCCATTTGCGCATATTCCATTCAGATTTTGAATATTAGGCAAATCGGAAAGTCGTCTACGCGGAAAATTGAACTGTCTCTGGTATTTCTTGCACTATTGGAACATTTTACGATAGAGTGCGCTTTAGTTTAGTGGCTTAGTCCAATAGTTTATTGTTTGGAAGAGTTCAGATACATTTACAAATGCTGTGACCAGTAAATGTTGTCGAAAGTTTGGTTTCACAGATAAAATAGATTTTTAGAAGTTATTATTGAATAATAGAAGAAGTAGTTATTATAAGCGATGGTGGCTGAATGGATAAGGGTCTGGCGTGCAAATCACGCGTTCGAGTTCGATTCTGACCGGCAGTAGTCAGTACCAATGTGGATTTCACTTTCAATTGAATCAAATTTCACAACATCATGAGGAAACCCACATACCCTAGAAGAAATTCTATAAGTATGTCTGATCCACCAACCCGCAATAGGCCAGCATGAGTGGATTATGGCCTAAACCCTCTCAGCTCTCTAGTTAGAGGAGAGGAGACCCAAGCCCAGCAGTGGGATTTAATGGGTTGCTAATGATAATGATTATTGAATACCCATAGAAATTTTAATCTACTTACTTCATTTAAAAACTTATGCAATAATAATATTCTACCACATTCACACAGCGCCATCTAGTTGCAAAGTAAGCAATTATATTTGCTTGTATTATGGGTACTAAACAACTGATATACTACTTAAATACATTTTTTTTTTTGTAAATACATACATATTATAGATAAATTACACCCAGACTCAGAACAAACCTTCCAATCATTCCATTTCAGATTTACCTATAATAAAAATAAAATACTTAATTTTCGTAAAATAGTAAGCAAATACTAAAAGCTACCTTATTTTGGCTTTAGTCGCAATCTGCCAATAAATTCAAATGTCACGAAAACTTCACAACGCACCATAATATATGTAGTACATGAAAAGTTATATTGCTCGTATTTTTGATACTGAAAGTTATAGAAATGTAAATCTGTGAATAGATTTCAAAGAGCTGTGAGTGGAAACTTGCTTACCCGATATTTATGGCCATAAAAACTGCGAGCTATTTGCTGAAAGATAGTAATAATATTCGATGTGTGTAGAATAGTAAGAAGAGAAAAATTCGAGTCTTACTTGGGACTAGTGAATAACTGACTAATCAATTTTGCACCGTTATAAAATGTTAATTTGACATTGAAACTGAAATTCATTCAAATCTGATAATATCTCATCTACGTTGACAATAAACAAACAATATTTAATTTTGGCACTGGAAATTTAGTGCCGCAAACTACCGCTCAGAATCGATTTTGGACCACATGAATTGCCGGTGACCATCGTTTTTTTATCCATTCAGCCACATCCGATCAATCCATCAGAAAAAAAAACAATTTCTGCAATTATTATTGTTTTTTTTTTTATTTTTGGCTTAGAAATCTGCGTTGTTGATATCAATTATTATTAACATTTACTTTAAAAAGTTTAAGGTTTTGTATAATAAATTTATAATGTTATCAATGTCAACACGCTTAATTTGTAGCCCAGTATCACCGGCACGGTTCAGTAACAAGAAAAAATACTTTCTAAATTGAGTATCAAAAGTTTTCGAACATCTTTGATATTATGTTCACTGCGAACGCTTTGCAATCCCATTTAAATGTTATTGGATGCATCCTTTGATAAAGTAACTTTTCAATTATGTATATATTATTATGTATGTAAGCGACCCGACGGCATGACTCTCGTTCCGTGGAAGATGGGTAAGCCCTTGGTGTGGGATGCTACTTGCGTTGACACACTGGCGGCATCTCATCTTTCACGGACTGGTATTAAAGCGGGTTCTGCTGCCAATTCTGCAGAGTGCCTCAAGAGGCGTAAATATGAAAGTCTTGGTGAGACTTACATTTTTGAGCCTTTTGGGGTTGAAACTCTTGGACCTTGGGGGCCAAACGCTCACAAATTTTATCGTGAAATTTGTAAGCGTGTTTCTGAGGTATCACATGATCCAAGGGCTGGCCTCTACCTGGGGCAACGCATTAGCCTTGCTATCCAACGCGGTAATGTGGCTAGCCTTTTGGGTACGTTTCCTCAGGAATCTGATCTTAATCAGATATTCTATGTATAGGAATTCCCTGTAAATAGAGTATCTGGTTCTTTTTTCTTTTAATAGGTTAGCTGTGTATGTTTTTAAGTTATGTGTAAATATTTTATTTAATAAAAAAAAGGCATAGACCATACATATGATAATTATCTTACTTTTAGCTTTTAATACCGGTATTTATAATGCTAATTTGAAAGGAAGAAGAAGTTTATATAAGGAATATCATAAGAAACTGATTTTTAAACTGTTATTTGTATGATTCTAAAATGTCTTATTTAGTCAATATTGCATTTTGCATTAACCAAATACAAGCATTGATGCAACTCTAAAGAATTATTTTAATATTATAGCCAATGTCAATATTGTATCCATTCCTTTTCTTTCGTTTTTCCACATCATTTGAGGATGGCAATATTTGAGGGTGTCGACAGCATGTATGAAGTTGCTTTACTTTCAAATATTGTCTTAAGTAACAAAGTATTTTCAACCTTATTGTTATCTGGTTTGTTACTATACTGCACTAAAGAAGTCAGTGTCTATTTTATATTCATGAGTCTCATGGCAGCAGAATTACGATATATAAACTTTTTGAATCGTCTTTTAAGAAATGGCATGCAAAGCCGTAATTTCAGAGAACTTCCAAATTGTCTCTTATCTGGATTGGAGTTATTAAGTCACATAAACGTCAGGCCATAAGTCGTAGTATCTTGTTCTAGACATTTAATTTATGTTCCAACTTTCCATAGGTATTACTTTGATTCATTACGTAACGGGCTGTATGAGGATTTGATTGCGAATGCGTGCTACTTTAATGTGGTTTACCCTAAAGAAGAGCGTTTTGTGAGATAAACAAATATATCAAGGTTTTATTAATTTATTTAGCACAAATAATGTACATAATGTAGGTCTAACTTAATCCTATATACGTTTTCATTCAACTGTAACTGTAGCAAAATTAAACATTAAGTATATGAAAGAGTAATGAAATGAAATGAAATCTCGTTTATTCATCTAGGTTACAAGCTAACACTTGTGAAAGCCACAAGATAAAAATGTAACAGGTTATCGGAAAAGTAGTGTCAGCAAATTTGCCTACGACCAGTTCGCTGACAGGGTGGAGCTATGAGAAGAACTGGCAAGAAACTCACGCCACTCTTTTTAAAAAAATAGATAGTTACAATCTTTTGTAATTTACAATTTGGGTAGCGTGTAAAGTGCTGCAACAGAGCACCAAACCTTTAGATTAACGAGTAGAATAGGCATAGAAAACCGAAAATGAATACGTTAAAGATGTAATAGGTATTGAAGAAAGCAATATCAAAACTTTAAAGATGAAAGACTTGGTATAGATAAAAATCATCATCATTACCACCCATATACGTCCCCCTACTAAGCACAGATCTCCTCCAAACATCGTGGAGGGAATTTCAAAACCAAAATGCTTATAATAATATTAAATGCACATAACATTAATTAATACAACTAATTTTCGCTCGAACAGATAATCTGATTTAGCTAAAGCCTGCTTAATATCTTCAATCTGAAATAACTTTGTATTTCAGAAATGTGGTTAAGTGGGTTTTGCTTTTAGCTGATTGTAAGGGTGACAGATTGTGATGTATTGCACAAAATCGTTGATGGTGTGAAACATTGAGGAGCAATAATCGTTTTAATGAGGTCGCTAGTAATTTTATTGTTGTTTTAATTTAGTACCTGAACTATGAATAACAATGTCTTACTTTATAGTGATTTGATTTGAGTGATTTGACTGAATAGCTACTTTATATTAGTTAAATTTCATTTATTTAAGCGTGACTGTAAACAATCTTATTTTAATTTAGGTAGGTACTCTAATTTAGCTATCTAAATCGGATTTATAAATAAGCTTTTATTAACTTTTTTAAAAGATAAAAGACGAGCTAGCTTGTGGTAGTGATAACCACTTCTGAACATTAAAATTGCCAGAAGGACAGTCAAAATGGTTTCTAAGTAAAATAAACTAAAATATAAAAACGAAATTCTTTAATAGAATTAAAGTTAAAACCATGAAACACTATCTGATTTTAATAGGTCATACGATGTAAGCGACGCGAGCCTTATCAAGAGGCCCATAACCTCATTTGTATTTGTCTATGGTTGGGTTTATATATTTTTTATTTACGAATGTCAGGGAGGCTCGCGAGCTGCGAGCGCTCGCAACGAATGAGAATCGGGTCAGTTCTGCACTATTCGGCAGTACGTACCTAAGAAAAAGAGGGAACCCACGTACTCCGCACGCCTCCTACAAAATTTCTTGTTAAAACTGTTTTCCAATTTCATTTCCACTAAAATATACACCTCTGCTTTCTCATCAACCGGCTTTCATTTCTACGACCAACCGCTTACATACGACTCATATACTACAGCATTATCAATATTCAAAGCTATCACAATTAACACAATCTCACCGAGTTATACCTAACTCAAACTTAGCTAATTTCTCTACTCTGCTATTCCTCCCCACAGGTTCGTTAACTTACGTGAGAGTACTTTAATAGTACTCTCAACATTATTAACAACCTGTGCTCTACTCACAGCACTGCTTACCCTTGAGACCATAACCAGAACTGCAGCACTTACAATAAGTTACTGAATAATTAATAATTAAGAGCATAAGTAGGGAGCGTTTAATTTTGTCCCCGCCGTCTCGTGGAAGGTAGATTGGATTAAGGTCAAGGGATTTGGGTTTTAAACCACAGGTTTAGGATGAAATACCACCGGATTTTTGGAGATTAAATTAACTTCTTAAAAATAAGAGAAAACAATGACTAAATTTGAAAAACTATCTCTCTGGGAGTAGGTTAATTTTCAGTTTGTGAGATTGTCATAATTTTTTTTTAATTGTGACATTCTAATCCATACTGTAATTGGGTTCCGATGTATAAACTCAATTACACTGGACTAATACAGAGTGTTTAAATTTTGAAAACACATTATTTTAGTCTTAAAATAAACATAGTTTCAAATAATTTTTCTAAATATTTAATATCAAATAATAATAAAAAGTGACCTACGATCAACATTTTGGATTACCATTCATCAATCATTAAAAAGTAATTTAGATAATGTATAGATAGATATCATTGAGCAAATAGCAATCAAAACGAAAGTTTTAAAGGTTAACAGTCTATTTTGAGGTTACATTTTACAATAATTTTAAACTTTTGTTTGCTACATTGGAATGTGTAGGTGTTCTTGCTAAAATTCTATTTTAATGTCATGATAGCTTCTTTTATTAAAATCATCCATTTAGGCCGTTTTTGTACAGAAAATAAAAACATTTTCTTATTTAAAAAAATCTTAATGTAGTTTTTAAACTATTCTAAATTTCATGTCGATAGCATAAGTAGATTCCGAGATAAAGTTCTGTTCGTCTGTCTGTCTATCTGTTGTGAACATAAACGAACAGAGCAAGACCATAATGGTTCCTTTTATCTTTTATACCTTTTTGGTTCCTTTTGTACCTTAAAAACGGTAAATTAAACTTCCTTGATGAAAAATCTAAGGTACGACATGATCATCATCAATTCAACCCATAAACGTCCCACTGCTGGGCTCGACGCTCCTCCAAAGAATATGGAGGGTATTCCGGACCGGACGGGTTAGTTGGTTGGACCTATAGGGTTTGTTTTGAATTTTTCTTTTTCTCGCAGTTCTCTTGCCTACAAAGGTTACTACTCCCTTAGTCGGTTTATACTACACCCACGGGTTAAAATGGGGTAGTGACATTATATATTATATTCTTAATCCGTCACTACAAGGAGTGTGTGTCGAGCGAGGTATCTTACACAATGGGATTACAGTTGATCCTCGAACCTCGCTGAATCTACTTACCTTACCAAAGAGAGGTCCGAAGATTGATGTCAGAATATTATACCTGCAAGGTAATCTGAGTACTTCCCATGCAGGGATCAAGTGTGATCGTTAACCCCATTGTATGAGCTATATCCTATGTTGCTGGTTGTCTTCACTTGAATTCAACTAATATGATATTCGTCATTTTAGCTGCCAAGTCTACATAATATAAATCAAAGTTATTTAAGGTATCTTTTGCAATGTTAATGTAACGAGAAGATAAATAAAAACGAAAATGATTGCAAGGAATCTCAGGAAATTGGCATAGTTTAATAAATTCATTTGCAGGTATCTATCTTATTCGATGTCAAAATTAAATGTTTCGTATACTTTCTACGTATATTATCGTAAAAGTCCTCAATGAGTATTTAGTAATATTTCAATGCAAAAGTAAATTGAACATCACGCACTAAAAATGTAACTTAACTCTCTTTCAATAGCACTGCCTCCGATGGACCGATAATCACTTTAGGCGGTATCTAAGTAGTATTATTAGGACTTAAAATATAAAGAAAACCAACCTTAACCAAAGTCGCTTAGACCCAGCAAATTGCTTGCCAAAAAGTATAATTTCCTGATGCCATATTCCAACATGTTGCCTTGTCCTATTTAGTCTATTATCCGTAAAAACGCGTGAACATGAAACCATGTTTTGACAAAACCAATTTAGTGGAGCACCATAAAAGATTTTACCCTCCGGCTGTGTAGAAAAGGTTAACCGTATTACACTCCCCTTAACCGTACAACTTGTGCGCTTGTGCCCCGAGATTAGTTTCCCTTTAAGGGATAATTTAGCTTTACGTGTCGTAGTCGTTACGTGCCCGTGGACTAACATAAATTATGGAATTAACTTTCCCTTATGTTCGTATTATATTATGATGTTAATGGTAGATTTACCTTAGTTTTGGAGTTGGCTTTTGGTGCGGGTGATTAAGGAATGTTTGTGGTTATGCGATCGTTAGTAGATCACTGCGATAAATGGCTTATGTGGGTAGGTTAATATGTTAAATTTGAGCTTATTCTACGTACCTGCGGATTAAATGTGTATTATCGAAATCCATGTAGAAATACTAAAATTGAACACTGATGATGATGATTCACAATAATCTAAGAAATAATTATAAAATTCTTGGCATTTTTAATATCAGCTAATTCTACCAAAATCTAAAATTTAAATCCTTCCGCCTTCAACACCCAAGCTAATTTATAAAGGTAGCCTTTTCACTAAACAAATAACGTGTAGGTCAACACAATTTTGAAGGGATAGGCTCCTTCAAGCTGAAAAAGACCTATTAGAATCGCTTGCTTTAATATTTTTGGTAAAAACGTTTTACGGTCCTTAGGGTTAGGTTGTCAAGTGAATTATGACAGCGTCAGTGTGACGCGCGCTTGGATTTAATTGGACCCCATATCAACGTCAGACCTTATAGGATGTGTGTTGAAAATATATTTGACTCTTTTGAAAAAGGTTTCCTACGTTCTGTCACTGCTGGATATGTTTTGATTCATAAAATGTCGGGTATCATACGTACTCGTTACACAGATTCCATAAATCTTTACAAAAATTTGTAACACAAAATTGTGTGATGTATACTTCTTTTAAGTACTAATCTTACTTTTTATTACCCGAATTACGAATAAGCTGAACAAAGTCTTTCTGAGAACAAAATTGTCCTATAGTTCTAGGTTTTTAGAGAATCTTTGTTCAAACATTCTGATTTCCTTTTTTTTTTAAACTGCAAATCCTGAGAGGGACAACTCAGAATCTTGATATTTGACTAATTCGTTATTAAATATCGTTGTCAACTTTTTGAAAATGACAGCCAACTTATTTAAATTTCAATTCTTAGTAGGCTCCCTGTCTCGAAACGTATCTATGTATCAAACAAATATTAGTTTTTTGGAAATATAATCGAATCTACTCAGTATGGAGATGAAAATGATGATGCGACCATCTTAACCGCTACACCACAGAAGTCTTATTATAGTACACTGCTCTTAGTCCCTTTCTTTCTGCTGTGTTCGAAAGTTAGTTTATTACATTAAGGGCCTGATTCACCACCATCAAATAAATGTCTAATAAACATGGGACTTTTTTGACAGATTTTATATGAAAAATACGTCAAACATCTGTCGAGTAAGTTTTATATAGGCTATCTAACACTTATTTGCCAGTGATTAATGCAAATAAATTTTACTTCTCTGTTATACCATTGTAGTCCTTTTTACTTAAAAAATCTTTTATTTATCAGCAGCCGTCAGCAATTTCGTTGTTACAACTTTGACCTAAATAGATTTATTCCAGTAAGAAAAGTGTCACATTTCCATAATAAGTAACCTCATTTAACGAGCTCGTAAAATCCTTTTGTCTTAGTATCTTTTACGACTTGTGATCGATTAGGGACGTCTAGTGTATTAAATTATTTCTTTATATTACTGGGATTTTAAGATCATTGTCATGATAATCAATTTAGAAAGTGTCAGTGGTTTTTTTTAATATTTTTGTATTAAAGGAAATTATATAAATAAGGTACTTGAAATGAAACTCTGCAGTCTTTCTTTTACAGTTGTCATCACTTTCTTTAGTCAAAAATTGCTGGTAATTTGATAATCCCCTATCAATTGGAACTAAGATCTTTTCATAATTGGATCTTTCCATAACCACTTTCTGGATGATAGATTCGTTTGGTTCAGAGAAATTGGCGTTCTGCCTAATCCTATAGGAGACAGACGTGATAATTATTTATTCTAGGTACATATTAAATTTATGTTTGTATATATCATCGTCGGTCTATCTGGCGGGGGGCCGCCCCACGCTGCGCTTTCCAATACGTGGCCGCCACTCGAGAACTTTTTTGCCCCATCGGCCATCAGTTCTGTGGGCTATGTGGCCTGCCCACTGCCACAAAATCGCTCGCTGTGGCGGAAATTAGGTGAGGCCTATGTTCAGCAGTGGACGTCATTGGGCTGATATGATGATGATGATGATGATATATCATCGTTTTAGGTACTGAAAGTATCTTCAATACTATAGTATAAATTAATGAATCAGAAAAATAACACAAATTGGAACTGCCACATCAAGCTGGTGCTTTTCCATTTGACAACTTTCATTATTTATCTTTATCTAATTTTTGTGTTACAGTTTCAGCTCATTATAAAGACTTTTAGAACGACATTGGTCTATAACATTGAGGTATTGGACATAATCCAAATACATTAGAGTTTCCAGTTGCCACTGTATTTTAATAGAGATATAAATAGCTTATCATGCAGTCTATATATTGGGTGGCTAGACGACCTGCGCGGTTTTACTTGACGCAATAATTATTTTTGTGGCAGAATTGAAGGGCAGACGGTTAATGGTTGTTTTTATTTGTAATTTGAGATAAATTATAGATTTATGTGTCTCATGTTTGGTTACGGATAATTTAACTTGTTATAAATAGATTTATCCATGGTCTATGTCTTTTCTTGTACCATCTATACTTATTTTTGGAACGTTTCGCTTTTTTAGTGGTCCATCATCATCATTTCAACCCATAAACATCGCACTCCAGCAGCGGTTTTCTTAAAAGAATGTAGAGGGAATTTAGCCTACTACACCACGCTGGCCTAACGGGTTGGTATAAGGTTTGTTTCGAATTTGCCTTTTCTTCCAAAGCTCTTGTTTGCATAAGGCTACTCCCTTAGTCGCCAGTGAAATTATGTATTCTTAATCCGTCACTTCACAGATCCAAATTGATATAAATTTATATTAGTGTAGGTTTTTTCTAAAAATAAGAAAATAAATTCTTAATTCTCGATCATAAGTTTTGAGTGTTGGTTTTTTTCAAAATTGAACCAAGTAAGTAGTAGTCGTAGATAAAAATCATCAGACTGGATTTTAGTGTCAACAACAATAAAAGATTTTCAAGGCATACTTTTTGTAATGTTGCTTAAATCCGCCTTTATAAATCGTCGCATAATTATATGCGTCCACCGGATCAGTATAATCACCTCGACGGAGAAGTTCCGGTGGGCGAATCACAAGATTTATTTTTTCCTGTTCTTCAATTTATTTTTCTATTTTTTCCTTGTTTGTACGTTTTCATTTAACCTTGACAAAAGTGCAAAGAACAAGAATATCAAAAGCTACTGTTACACATTATTATAATATAACAAAAATAAATTACAAAAGAACTAAATCTGGACCTAGAAGTCTGAAAAATAAAGAATTTATACAAAACTTAGTAGATACGAAAATAATCGCAAAAGTCCCTCAAAATATTTATTATTATGAAGACCCATTTGACGTAGTTACGCTAATTACACTTTCACAATCTTCTTTACCGTTTAATTTATGTTTACAAACAAACTTACAAATAAATGAAAGCTCTATTTACGTCAATGCCGTCACCTTATTTACGTGAACGAGCTGCTTCTGTCTGCTTTGATTTTGTTAATAGACCGAAATTTAAACCAGAATGTTCCTTAATGCTATTACGACTCATATCATTGACCGGTTCTGTCGTTTTATCTAATTCCGGGTTTATAGCTATTAAATTATGTATATAGATAGTAAATTTTGCGTCATTAGGATTCATCTGTTTGTTGATAATTTTCAGTAAAAGTTATTACTTAATAGCCCTCTTCTTTTACACTAGTATTTAATTAAGTCGTGTTTTTTTTTTTAACTTTAGATTTGACTTAAAACTTTAAAAGTATTCTTTTTAATTTCGTTTTATTTCATTCTATGTTCATATAACAGCAAAGATTTAGTAAATCTCCATTGATTAAAACTTTAAATCATCCTTTGAAAATTTTAACAAGAACATAATCTTTTAAAGAACGTTTTACAATTTGAAAGCGGTGGATACATCTCAAGTCGTTTTTAAATCAGTGGAGTATTTTCAGAGAAAATCTCTAACAAAATTACTTTCGCTCATATTATACTTGTGTACTGCACTAAGAGCCAATCGGAGTCTGACAAGTGATAAATGTCTAAAAGAGGGGCGGTCTTGCAAAAAATCGGGATGGAAATTTTTAAATTAGAATATTCTATTTCCATCTCTATCCTTTCAAGCGTAAGGTTTAATTTAACTTCGAGAAACATTTTATGAAAAGACAGTTTTAAAGATTTATGGTTTTGTGAAATTTATGCCGATGGGATGGACACTTCTTTCTGTATTGCCACTATGTTTGACTTGATTTATTTTGTTTAAGATTTTAACTAAGACTATAAAAAACGCTACGTCAACTTATATGTCTACCGTGTTTGCTAATTCTTCTATTTCATCATAGCAACTGTTTTAGATAAAATGATAAACAAAGTGAAGGTATAATTGCATAATATTTTATATAGCTATAACATGTAGGTACATTGTATTTGGACGCTCTTCAGCTAGGTGGACCGACCTGGAAAAGGTTAATGGGTTTGCCTGGATGCGAAAGGTATAGAATAATTTTATATTAGGAGAGGCTTATGTCCAACAGTGGACTGCTATAGGCTAAAATGATAAAAGGTAGGTACATTGTAACTATATTGGAATTTTTTTTTTGTTACCTATGTGTTTCGTTTCTAGTATTATCTGACATTAGAATATAATTGAATACTATTAAGGACGCTTCAAATTAATTGCAAAAGCATCACAGCAAATCGTATTCTTTCGCTCATTAGAATTACTTTGTCTTCTTCTTCTTATCGTGTCGACAGCAAATCGTCTTAAATTGTATCAGCCCAAAATTTAGCCACGGCCACTGCACCGTCAGTTTGTGGCCTAGATACTTAAATGAGATTACATTTTATCTATAGTAATGTGCAATGTGCATCAAAAGCACACCTATCTATAAAACTAAAAATGGCTAAAGACACAAAATGATTCTGCTATAGCTAGTCTATGCTATTCTGCCAAACTACCTGCATTCAAGACCAACCATTAAAAGTTAAACTGAAAACAGTTCCTAGGTTGAAATTTACGTTAAAACAGATAGAACCACCTCTTGAAGAAAGTATTGCAGCAAACTTGAATGTTTAGGTTCTAAAGGTGACATTCAAGTTAGGTCTTAAATTCGGATTATCTGACTAAGTTTGAGTAGAGCAAACAATGGGAAATTTCTTTAGCTATTTAGAGTTTGTTGGTATATTAGTAGAGAATGGGGTTAGTGTGTCGAATATAAGTAATGTTAAAGAATAACTTTATATTAATTTTATGGGTTAGTTACTCGTAGCTTCCACCCAATGCTCATCTCACGTGATTTCTCAGAAAAAAGTATCCTATGTGCTACTTCAGACTATAAATCTATCTGTATGTCAATTTTTTTTCAAATTACTTTCTCATTCTTCTCTTTCTCTCACTCCTTTTTTGGAGAACCCTATCCTGATCCCTCCGCAATCTGATAGACCTGATTCATTTAAAAGAAAGGAAACAAACAAGACATTAGAAACATCTCTTAATTCAACAAAGAATATTTTTGACAGTCTTTTTAATGAAAGTCATTTAATACTGCAAAATATATTTACTTTTAAACTTTCGCGTTGGATAATATTTATTGATTTTAAACGGGAATTCATGCGATTATGATTTAGGTACTTACACTACTTACATATCTTATGACGTTTCGACCGCGGCCGGTATAATCTGCCCCCTGATTCTGAGTCGTTGGATTTCTCCCGGATCGTAAACTTTTCCGAATCATAGTACGACGTATTTTTACGGCATAAGTTATTTAATGTTAGAAAATAGTCTACCGTATAGAAAAATAAAAACTGATTAATTTAAGATTTTTTCCTACAACCATCTATTTATTTAACATTATGTTTTTTAACTTTAATTAAATTGAAATTTCCGGTCGAAATTTTTCCGCCAGCCCAGAATCAGGGGGCTCGTCGAAACGTCAAGCATCATAAGGTATGTAAATACCTAAAGCATAATCGCGTGAATTTCCGTTTAAAATCAATAAATACTACAACATATTTTCTGCAAGGATGCTACGATTACATAATAACTCAATGCTACGATATAAGTTTTCTTTACTCTTAAAGCCAGCCTTATGTGTATAAGGAATGGGTTTACCACAATAGTTATGAGGGTCTCGATACGAAATAATGATTTTCCGATCGGAAGTCTACGCTAGGGGCAACTTGCAATTATTTACTTCTTGCGTCTTTGATATTGACTTGGATTCTATAGAATGTGCACGTTTCTGATCATTTAAAGTTTTTATAGTCATGATTATATCTTTCTGTCCGTGTAGTGTCAAATTAAGAATACAACATAATGTCACTACCCCATTTCATCCCGTGGGTACGACAAGGCGACTAAGGGAACTTAAGCAACATAGTAATGAGAGAAAATGAAAATTCGAAAAAACCCTATGCTAACCCATTTGGCCAGCATGGTAAAAAATAAAAAGGCTAAATTCCCTCCACATTCTTTGTAGGAGACCCGTGCCAAGCAGTGGGAAGTTCATGGGTTGAGATGAGGATGAGAGGATGATATCTTCCTTAATGTAGAAGTACACTTGCGATCGGTCGTCAGACCATAAGCTAGTTTTTTGTGTTTGGTATATGGCGTTATGGTGGAGCGGCCACTGCTGCACCACTCAAATTAAATTAAATTATATGGTCCCTCCGCAACCTCACGACCATGGTAGAAGTGTCCAAAAGCTCAGCGACTAGGGGGTTTGGATGTTGTGCTAGTCGCGCCTTATGCAGTAACTTGTGTCTTTTTATTTCAGACTCAATTGTTGGCATTCCAAGGTGTTCATGAATTTCATTATTTTTGGCGAACCATGGAGCATTACTAATTGCTCTGAGTATGCTATTTTGTGCTCTCTGTAGATAGATCACGTTGGTCTTGCTTGCGATACCCCATAGTTGGATGCCGTACGTCTAGATGGGTTTTAGCATTGAGTTGAAGATTAATAGTTTGTTGTCTACTGACAACACAGAGTTTCTACCCATTAGCCAATACAGGGATTTGAATTTTAAGTTCAGCTGGTTTCTTTTATGTTTTATAGAAAGGCAAGCCATTGATCCATATGTTAGTCGTTAAATCAAGTCAGAAGCCTTCTGGGCGACTTGATAAATACCAACCCTAGAGTGTGCTTTAACTACATTCGATAAGAAGAAGAAGAATCATCTTCCACAGTTTAATTTTTAACCTGCGCAGGCAACCGGAGAAAAATCTGAAGTCGTTTTTCTAGTGACACTGTACGTCAAACCGGATCAACTTACTCATACAGCCGACATTTGCAGTCATATCTGCGCAGGCCAACTGGTATAAGGCATTGCTTTTTCAGTTCCAAGCACAGCTAAAATAATAAAACAACTAAATATTATATACGAAACAATTTTCGTTTATTTTGCAAAAAGCATTTGGTTACACGCACATATTAGGTAAATACCTAAAGGTTAAAGTCGCACCACGCATCATTATTTTTCAAATAATTTAAACAATTTTACAAATAGCAATAATAATACATTGATTTAATCATATTTCACCTAGATTTTTATCACGTATGCTCATAAAAATAATATTTACAACTTTACAAAATAAATTAAAAACATACGTTTAGTAAAATCTTGGTAAAACTATATTTAACGAATATCAAAAAATAGGATTTGTGTGATATTAACTATTAATAAAATCATGAACGATGAATTAACTATCACAGTATCGTAGGATACAAATTAGAAAATCATACAATGATTTTTTAGATATCTCTAAAATTGCACAAAAACTTAACAAATATTGTACTAAAATTTACAGTCACCATAGACCTGCGCCCAATGCCGACAATGGAATTTTTAGTAGGCAAATAATTTTTGACCTTATTTCAATGAAGTTAACACTGACATTCTTTTATCTTGACTGGCCTGTTGGTCTAGTGTTTAGTGACCCTGACTGCTAAGCCGGAGGTCGTGGGTTCGATCCCCACCCAGGACAAATCTTTGTGTGATGAGCTTGAAGGTTTGTTCTGTGTATGGGTGTAATTTATCTATAATATGTATATATTTACTTTCAAAAAAAAAAAAAAATGTATTTAAGTAGTATATCAGTTGTTTAGTACCCATAACACAAGCTAATATAATTGCTTACTTTGGGACTAGATGGCGCTGTGTGAATGTGGTAGAATATTATTATTATTATTAATATTATCTATACTAATTGTATAAAGCTGAAGAATTTATTTGATAGGTTGAACGCGCTCATGAAAAAAAAAAAAAAAGAACTAGGTCTGATTTGAAAAAATATTAGTCTTGGATAGTCCATTTATCGAGAAAGGTTCTAAGTTATATAACATTATGCTACGGCTAAGCTGTGGTAGCAGAATGACGTAAGCGACGCCGCGGAAAACAGCTAATAACATAAAAGAATGTTACTGATATTCGTTCATATTAAAATAAAATAATTTTAGTCCTAAAATCATTGAAATAAGGTCAAAAATCATTTGTCCGCGAAAAAAAACCTCTGTCATGCAATGACGATATTGGGCGCAGGCTATATACTCTTGAGATGCAATTACGGTGTGATGGTAGAAGAAACTATTCTATACACAGAACTACTTATACATAATACGTCAAGGTTTTTTAATTACATAATATTGCTGTGTTTTATCTAGTTTACTGTATCTGCTAGTGGTTTCAATCTATTTGTGAGAAAAATCAATTCTATTTATATTTAAAATGGCTACATATTTTAAAACTGACGAACATTGAATTTTATTTACATATCTCTTGAAAAGTTTACATTGATATTTTCTCTACAAATCCTAACACATATTATTTTGAGTTCACATCAAGCTAACAGGACCAACTAGTAGAAAACAGATTTAAACAAGGTAAATAAATATAATGGACGGATCTCAAAATAAAACAGTTGTTAATAGCACTTGCTTTGGATAGAAATATGAGTCCAATAAATTCATTTATTACCAAATATGTACAGTAGAAAATTTTAGGTTTTTTTTTTAAGAAAACTGGAAAACCATTTTTTGGAAAAATAATATTTTTCAGATATGATTAATATTGTTAGAAAGTTAGTTGTAATATCTAAAGAAGTCACAACCATTTATTATTACTTTTTTTTACAATTACAGCCTGTATGTGATTACTCCACATACTGTAACACTAAAAATTGGCTATATAATATAATGATTTTTAATAAAAATTTACACTCTAATCTCATCTAGTTTTTTTACATTTACTTTGAGCCTATATTACTTATTCAAAAGGAAGACACATTGAATTTACAATAGCGAATATAGTACACCATTTACTTTTAGTCGACTTAAAACTTTTCAGGGTCATGGTAGTCAGACATACAATACATCTAGCCATACTAAACAAACGTATTAAATATTGTTAGATGTATTTTCTTTAACAAAACCTAGAAAAAGTTTATAAGGCGGCTAAAACTGCACGGTGTATCGAGAATGTTGTTTGAAAAAACATACAAGTGAGAAACTTCATAATATTATTAAAATGGTTATCATAATTCTAATTAATAAATTAATTCATTTTCTGAATCAGCTTAAGCTAAGATTTGATTTTTTTATGTGAAATTGAAATTGTTCCAAAGAGTGAAAAACAAAATAAAATTAAAAAAGATCCCATAGAATATTAAATTAAAAAACAAATAAATTCTTAATTTAAATTCATAAATAGAAAGCTTCGTTTTTCAAACAACAATTCCCAGACAATTCGTGAGAACGCGGAAATATAAGCTAATGCGGATAATATGGACATTGACACGACAGAAATTAATATATTAGATATTTCTGGACACAAGAGGAAACAATACACGTTCAGTATAGACTTTATCAAAGAATGTACTATGTTTTTAATAAAGGAGAATAAGTTGGATAAAATATATAAAGCAAAAAAAAATATTATGATAAAATAAAAAAATCAAATCAATCAATATGAAAGACGAAAAAGAGTAATTATTTTAAACAATAAGTAAATTTGGCAGAACAGTTTTAAAGTTGATAGAAGAAAGACAATTTGTTAGAAAAATATTATCTGGTTTAAAATACTGTGATAAAGTCAAGGTACTGAATAGAAAGCCGACAGTGCCATTATTAGTCAAGTTAGTAAGGGCTTTCACACACTAGTAGGTTCTATACATCTTATAGAAAAAACTATTCTGTGCTAGCCATAATTTCATACAACTATAAATATTAAAAACGATGAGTTTTGACACAACACTGACACATCAAATCTAACTGGTTTGATAATTAACCGTAGCACATCAATAATTAATTATTTTAAAATTCCTTTTTTTTTTCTCTATTGAAGCGTTATTTGTCCCCATTATAGTATCTTCCTATTTAAAATATAAATAAAATCGTATTTTAAAACTAAGTGATTGATATTCCTAATTATTTCTATATTATATTCAAGTCTGACTATAAATTATTATTTACATAAAATAATAATAATGTTATCTACATAATTTTAAATTAAATTCACTATTTTAAATAATAAATCTTACTAAAATTTATATTATCTTATTTTTAAATATCATTCAATATACAATTTATACTTTGTCCAATCGTTTATTTTCTTTTTGGAAGTTCGTGAGTATCCAAATTAGTGATCACCTTACAGGTTATCATTTTTTAATTGATTCGACGATTTATATTTTGCAACAAAAACATACTTTTTTTTTGATTTTCTGAAATTGAATTTCCTGGGTTTGAAATTAAATTTCATAATTTTTAATAGTTCAAATCGAAACATTTTGTATCAATTCCAAATTGTTTACTTTCGATCAATAGAATGCTATCAAGACATTCGACCTCTTCACTATGTACGATAGAACTAAATTGTATTTATTACGCAAAACAAAAAAAAAACTATTTTGACAATAAAACTACTTATACAGTGTTATAATGTTTACAGCAGTTTAAAAGTTACTTTAAATATTTCATATTCCCCGCGTTTTAAAGTAAAATTTTATAAACGTGGAGTTACGCGTAGTATCGTTCTAAGGAAGCTGTAAAAAATAAATAAACGAATAGATAGAGTATAAAATTAAGATGTAACATTTAATTATTGATTTTGACAATTATTTACTTCTTATTTTTTACAATTCTTAACTTATAGTCACAAAAGATTACTACTTAATTAAATTAAGCTAATATTGCATTTAATACGTTTACACAAAATGAATAATTAAGTGTTCATCTTCAATTTATTACTATTATTTTAATTAAACTTACAAAGTGAACTCAATACCTAAAACTAGTGTTAAACATATACAGAAATTTTATTTTATTACGTAATTTTATTTATTATCTATATTTACAAGACTTTGGCCTCACTTAATTAATCAAAACTTAAATTTAGGCCCGTAAATTAAACAGCCTAACTACATTACAATAATAATATATTTTATTCTATAATGATTTAAGAAATGTTTTACTATGGAATGATTCTATTACACAGTTATATGAAATAATTATATACAAAAAAAAATTATAAAATTAAAATTCTGGCTAAGTCTACCTATGTTTTGTATTGAATTTCCTATAAAAATGAACTTTTACATCTTTATTATCTTCAGAGAGTGTCTTTGGTATGTAACATGTATGATAGCAGTTTTTATTTAAACTTCATAATATATTTACATATTAATACATTTTATATTTTACACTTTCAATAAAATTTTTACATACTACTTCAGACAAGTATTCGTCAGACGTTTTAAAATACGTTACAAATAATTATATTATTTTGGATACAAGTTTATTCAATGGCGAATAAGTAATTATAATTTTATGTTACTTTGTAATTCTAATTCTATCAAAATAATAGAAACTAAGCGATGGTGGCTGAATGGATAAGGAACCGGCATACAAATCATGCGGTCCGTTTTCGATCCCGACAGGCAGTACCAATGTGGATTCCACTTTGTGGAATTTATATTGTACTAGTCAAGTGACTTACCATCTGCTAACGGTGAAGGAAAACATCGTGAGGAAACCCACATATACTAGAAGAAATTCTATGAGTATGTCTGATCCACCAACCCGCACTAGGCCAGCGTGAGTGGATTATGGCCTAAACCTTCTCAGCTCTCTAGTTAGAGGAGAGGAGACCCGAGCCCAGCAGTGGGACTTAATGGGTTGGTGATGATGATGAATAGAAACTATAACCACAATTTACTTACTTAACTTTACTTAAATATTTAACTGATATTAATATTAAATGAATGATGAAGGAAACATCCGTCCGTTTGTGCTATAAAAATTACATCTAAACCAGAAACATTTTCACAGGTAGAAAAATAACTTCATTTGGTTTCAAATTGGTAATTATTATAAATATTATAAGTAATCAATACCTATGTAATCATGCTAAATGAATGATTACTGTTGAATTCAATTACCAATACTCTAAACCTAATATAAAATCAACAGTTAATAATTCACATTTACATACTTATAGTATCACCTAATTATAGAACAGATACCACTAACTGTACACTTAATTGTAATACGACGATACTAAATAAATCACATAAACTTTGGGAATAAGTACACAAACGTTCTTAAATATTTCGTTGAGACTTCACTAGGCCTCCTAAACTGCTGTAACTTCAGTCTTAGGCGATATTCAAAGTGACGCCAAGTCTGAAGCTCTTCTTGAAGCTACGGGTACTCTAAGTTGCGCCGAACCTCTTCTGTCTAACCTCTCCATTGCATCTAAATCAGACGCCCTTCTCCTGCAAAAACTACAGAAGGCACACGCTAATGTATTTTTGAACGCGTTACGAAAGTCTCTATTGAAGTATGCGTAAATAATTGGATTCAACGCGGAGTTGAAGTAACCAGTCCAAAACATGATCACTGTGACAACTTCTGGTACATTGCAGCTATCACACAATGATGTTGATATGTAGAATAAGAAGAATGGAAGCCAACAAAGAATGAAGGCACCCATGATGATGCCAAGAGTCCTTGCAGCTTTGTGTTCTCTTTTCATCTTTAGAATATTTCTATCTTTTGTTGGAGTCGCATTCATGTGTAAGGCGCCATTTTTATCGCCTACTTCTCGTGAATGTCGGTGCATGAGCATAGCATTACCAGCTCTTGCATGAAGGTTCTTTTCTTGTCGATTTGCTTCTTTAAATATCGCGTAGTATGTAAACAGCATAATGGTGCATGGTATCCAGAACGAGATAGAACTGGATATAACAGCGTAGGGTTTGTTGACCTTGAAATCGCACTGGTCTGTTGATTGCACCATCAAATGGTCTTTAGTTGTGTACCAACCCATGAATATTGGTACATATGATATTGTTATAGGACTGAGCCATGTTGCTGCTAACATGACGTATGCCATCTGAAACAATAGAAATGGAAAAATAAAGCTGAAGAGTTCATTAAAATTTGTTTGGTTGAATCTCAGGAACTACTGATTCGAATTGAAAATATCTTTTAGCGTTAGATAGCCTATTTACTGAGGAAGGCTTTTTATGCGACGGTGGCTGAATTGATAAGGGACCGGCGTGCAAATCACGCGGTCCGAGTTCGATCCCGACCGGCAGTACCAATGTGGATTCCACTTAGTGGAATTTATATGTACTAGCCAAGTGACTTACCATCTGCTAACGGTAAAGGAAAACATCGTGAGGAAACCCACATAATCTAGAAAAAAATCTATGAGTATGTCTGATCCACCAAGCTGCACTAGGCCAGCGTGAGTGGATTATGACCCTTTCAGCTCTCTAGTTAGAGGAGAGGAGACCCGATCACAGCAGTGAGACTAAATGGGTTGCTGATGATAAGGAAGGCTTTATGCTATATATCACCACGCTACGAGTTATAGCAGTTGAGTAGTGGACAAACACAGACCATCAGCAGAGTTATACTAAATAGGTACACAAAAAATATTAATAACGTAATTAAACAGATGTTGGCAACCTTTCCATTACAACTGGCAGTTTCTGAAGTTTTTAATTAAAACTTCATAATTTTAACTTTCGTCTTTTTCCAACTTATTTGATTGAGATTGGTAGATTTCTTTTTATGAAGATTTTTATAATTTCGTTCTACATTTTAAATATGCTAGTTTGAATATTGATACACTTTTAAAAGTACTTTAAATAAATGTGTGAATGACAAGCACCGTTCAACATTAAGTAAATAATAAATGGACAAACTCATTTCGATTGATGTCATGCATAAATATTTAACGAAATGCTCAGTAGCATAATTATAATATTATCTGTATAAAATACAGATATTATAATATTGAAATTTTAATATGATCCCCTGAATTTTGTTCACAGATTAAATAGAAAAATATAGAAAATCTAAATAAGGTATGCAATATTTGTCTGTCACCGTGGCGCAGTGGTTAAGGTGGTCGCCTCGCCACTACATCGCCGTGCTGGGTGACGTGGGTTCGATTCCCACACGAGACAAATATTTGTGTGATTCATAGATATTTGTTTCTAGTCTGGGTGTACTTTGTGTCCGTTAGTTTCATGTTTGTAAAGCTCCCCGCGATACAGGGCTCGTTCCCTAGTGCGGGCGTTGTCTTTTAAAAAAAAAAAAATAATAATAATATACGTCCATTTTTTAATTGTGTCATCATCAAGAATTCAAATTCAGAAAGTTATTCTGCATATAAAAAGAGCATTATTCATACATATATGTTCATATAGATCCTTAGACTATATTTATATGTCGCAGCGAACTGGTTAATTCAGACATCCAATTAACTGCCTAGCCGTTTAACTAAACAGTGGCGTTCAAATAACAGTCTAAATAAAATTCAGCCGGATTGTTAAATGCAACATTTAATGAACTGGTTGTCTAATGTTTAGGCCATTCATTTAACAGAGTGAAGAGTGTTTACACTAGCCTTCCAACTTATCCACCCATGTCCGATTGGCCTTAAAAGGTATTTCAAGGCTAAAAAAATAACCAGATTTAACCAGTTGGCGGCGACATAATACAGGTTCAATCACATAAGTACACAGAAATTGTTTTACACAGAGAACAGTACTATGGTAGGTTAACACCTGAACTAGGAAGATTCCTGTGTCTCAGGTTGTTAACCCTCCACCCCTTGTAAATAGTCTTATGTCTAATTTAAGTACAATATTCAAGAACATTATGTCTAAATAATAATTTGTAAGTGGGTAGTACGATGACAACGACACACGACGCAAACAAATCGCAAAGTCAACTACCCGCAAGTAGTGACTGGAGTGTGGTACAAGTTATAAGTTGTTATGGTTATTGCATCAGCATAATATATAATATGCGTCTATATTATATATTATCTTTTCCAATAGAGGGCTTAAGCAGTAGGCAGAGACTATTTTCTTCCACCTGCTACAATTCTGTCATACATCTTTCGCTTCTTCACCATTCATCAATCTTTTCATACATTCTCGCAGGTTAGGGTACTCCTGATCTGCCCTTATATCTTTAATTTCAACCAACCTTTTTAGTCATCTTTATAGGATACTTCAATGGCTTGACAATCGCGTAGTACCTGTCCACTGATATACAACACAGGTGTAATATTGACGTCGATGTGAAGTAAACGTCTGAGGAGTTCCAGAGATCGCAGATGGTCGGTCCGAACAACCACTTGGCATAGAATTGTACGCTGAAGTTGAACGGCATCACCACCATTGCGACCAGGATGTCCGCAAACGCTAAAGACACGACGAAGTAGTTGGTGATCACGCGGAGTTTCCTGTAAAAAAAATAAAGTTCTGAGTCAGGATGCAAAAATTTGGAAATTTATTTTGAACCTCGTCAGAACGACTTTTTATAAAATATATAATATAATATAATAATATAATATTCTACCACATTCACACAGCGCCATCTAGTCCCAAAGTAAGCAATTATATTTGCTTGTGTTATGGGTACTAAACAACTGATATACTACTTAAATACTTTTTTTTTTGTAGATAAATTACACCCAGATACAGAACAAACCTTCATGCTCATCACACAAAGATTTGTCCTGGGTGGGGATCGAACCCACGACCTCTGGCTTAGCAGTCAGGGTCACTAACCACTAGACCAACAGGCCAGTCATGCTATTAATATTTATATTTATTATATGCATATGCTGTTAATATTTATATTTTTTTAATTAAGATAATAATAATTATTATATAAAATAAAATATAAATTCCGGAAATTACGTGAGGCCTATGTCCAACAGTAGACGTCATTGGGCTATATGATAATGATGAAAATATTAATTGCAGTCAATCGATATCCTTTTGTATCTACTCAATAAAAATTACATTATATTTTGTCCAATATTTCGTAAAAAATATAATGCTAAATTTTTCATTAGTAATTCCATACAATGACATATCCAATAGGTAATATATCAACATATTCCAATTAGCTCTCAATAAAATCCATCAAATATTTAAATTATGTATTTAATTAAGTATTTTACGAAAATATTTGAGGCACCAATTAGCTAATAAACTATTCGCCTTCAGGCACTGAATCGATAGGCACATGAGAGTTTTATTTTGTAATAACTTAAGTCATATTTTATATTTTTTATTTAATATACGAAGGTATTTTTTGCCATCTGACTTATAAACCAATTAATCATTATATTTAATGGAGAAAAGTTCTACTTTCGTGTGAAATTGAAAGCATGTCGTGATTAAACTATAATAATATACTGTGCTCTTTTTGATATTTTGATATACATTAATATTTCTTTATTGTTATAAGTTTGGAATCAAAATAGCGGCAGACGATTAGGAATTTTAGTCTAAGATTTGGTCAGATTATTCAGATTTCTGTCAATAAAGATGTAATAACAGCTTAATATCTACTTATCTTATCCACCAACCCGTATTAGGCTAGCATAATAATATGATTATGGCCTGAAAACCTTCTCAGATCACTAGACAGAGGAAAAGAGACTCGTGCCCAGCAGTGGGACATTAATGGGTTGATATTATAATAGCTTATTCAAATAAATTTGCAGAATCAGAATCAATTTTTGCAACTTAACAATTTACCATGTACAGTCAAGTCAGTACAAGCAAAAGTCATATAAAATATCGAACCAAAGATGATAAAAACTTCTCTACTAACCAACTTTATAAAGAGGACATGGACAGCAGAAACAATAGATACACCTATAAAACTAGATATCATAAAAAGACTATAACAAAAACGAGGATCTTATTTCAACTTTTCGGGTCAAATGTCCATGAATAATAAAGTCATTTGTCCGACCATTCGCACGACTAGTGCCCTATCAGAATAGACTGGCGTGAAGGGGAAAAAGGATGAGGAAGTTTTGATTGCTTCGCAGAAAGTTCTAGACGGCTCGTACGACGCGTCGAGAATCTTAAGTCTTGTAATATAATGTTGAACGTGTATGTTCTTATAGTTATTTTTTGGAGGAAAGGGTCGCTCGGGTAACGTATATTGAAATGAAAATGTGATGAATGAAGTCCCGACATTTTCAGACTCTGAGCTAATATTGAGAAGTCCGACCCGGGAATTGAGCCTGGTACCTCTTGCGTAGCAGTAGTAAACAAGGCTCGGGTGTCCTCACCTCTATCTACAGAGCTGAGAGGGTTTAGGCCATAATGTACACACGCTGACCTAATACGGGTTGGTGAATCACCATTGAAATTTCTTCTGTGGTTTTCTCACGATTTTCTACTTCACCTTTAATAATCATTTGGACACCATCGCGGCATCGCATCGCTTTACTTTTCTAAGACTTATTGAATTGCAAATGAATTAGGTTTGAATATTTGTTGCTGATTGAGTTACGTTCCAATTGTTTCTATTGATCACTTTGCAAATACATGCTAAAATATGCATCGTTAATATTCGAGTACTCGTAAAAGTTGGTAGTCACTTTAATTCTCGCAAAATTCTGTCGCTCATTGTGAACTGACCCTTGTTAAGGTAAGGCTTAAGTTAATTCGACTTTGATGATACAATTATTATTCCTAACAGACGCTTATCCTCAAATTAAACTCGTAAGTTTAATTTGACAAACTTTAAATTTAATATTAGAGGAGGAATAATGAGGGCAATTTCTTTAATTAAAGACGTAAACTGGAACAGTATTTTCTTTCAAATATATTTGAATTGTATCTAAGTTGATGTAGTTTGACTATCATTTTATCTAGAATGTCTTAATTATGTATTAATATAATAATAATATAATATTCTACCACATTCACACAGCGCCATCTAGTCCCAAAGTAAGCAATTATATTTGCTTGTGTTATGGGTACTAAACAACTGATATACTACTTAAATACTTTTTTTTTTGTAAATACATAATTATTATAGATAAATTACACCCAGACACAGAACAAACCTTTATGCTCATCACACAAAGTTTTGTCCTGGGTGGGGATCGAACCCACGACCTCCGGCTTAGCAGTCAGGGTCACTAACCACTAGACCAACAGGCCAGTCAAATTATATATATGTATTATATATTTGATTAGTTGTGATAGGGTTATAAAATAAGCTTACAGTATTTTAAAAATAATTATCGTTGATTTAATTTATAATGTTATGTAAAAAGCCTGCGAAGAGCGAGTTGTTTTACCATCATCATCATCTCAACCTATTGCAGTCCACTGCTGGACATAGGCCTCTCGTAATATATGTTTGCTTAAAAACAAAAGATTGTTAACACTAGTATAATACAAAGTGCAAATTCTTCTACTGCAAGATTTGAGGCTCTAGTAATTTTAACAAATTCAATAGCCGATATTAATCCAAATTATTTTAAGAAAACAAATATATTTTAATTAGTCTAAATATAAAAAAAAATTTTTGTTGCTTTTTTTTTGTTTTTTTCTTTTAAGTTAAGTATTGGTACTTATACGTAAAATATAGGATACGTCATACGACGTACGATTTTAATTGAATTCAACGAGTAGGTTCCAGAAATTCAATATTTTTATCTGTTAGCTACCAAGTTATTCTAAAATTTGAAAGAGCTAAACTTCATATCAACAAAATTTTATATGTAACTTTACGTTGATGATATTTTAATAGGAACATTCATAGTCATTTACCTCTTAAATAATGTTAGTATTACACTTGAAACGCATAATTATCTGTAAGACAAGCACGTTAATAGCACATAAACCATTGAAATGGAGTCATACACTACAAAACTTGGTTATATATACACTGAATGAAATTAGAATTAGAGAATACTTTACGGTGTAAATAATATGTACAGCATAATGAAATTTTGCCAGAAAACCAGATAATTTATCCAATAATATTCGAGCTAGGGGTAATTAAAACAGATATAGGTAGCACTCGAGTTTTGTTTTAGGTGAGAAGTATTTTTGTTAAAAATATCAAATTTTTTTATATAAGAATTTGAAATTGAAACAGTTTAGGTATTTAGCGGTAAATAACCGCTAAAAACCTAAACCATTTTTTGTATACAATGCTATTACGCTTTTTATATTGGTCATTTAACTAGTTCCTTTTTTTTTAGAGTCTCTAAGTTATTAACATTAGTACAAATTTGTTTAGGTTTTATTTTTTGATTGCAATTAGCTAATGAAAACATTTCGAAATTTATGTATTGAAATATTTCGATGGGTATGCTACGTTAACCAAACTATTTATTATGTACCTTAAAATAGCCTTGGTAGTCCCTAAGTAGGTTTAGGTATCAGGTATCAGCAAACCATTATTGTCCCACTGCTGGGCTCGGGTCTCCTCTCCTCTATTCCGAGAGCTGAGAGGGTTTTAGGCCGTAATCCACACACGCGGGCCTAATGCGGGTTGGTGGATCTGACATACACTTAGAATTTCTTCTAGGGTATGTGGGTTTCCTCACGATGTTTTCCTTCACCGTTAGCAGATGGTAAGTCAGATGACTAGTACATATAAATTCCACAAAGTGAAATCCACATTGGTACTGCTGGTCGGAATAGAACTCGGACCGCGTGTTTAGCACGCCAGTCTCTTATCCATTCAGCCACCATCGCTTTATAAGTAGGTTCTTATGGTGAAGTTATTATTTTTAAATCCTAAAATAAAATATATTGCGAGGTAAAGCATTAGTATTAGAGTATTTAACTTTCTAAGGACTGCCGAATGTTAGAGCTCGGTGTTTGCAAGGATTCATCTTAGTTAATCCTGGCTTACACTGGTCGGTGTGTGGCTCGGTTGTATAATAGGTACTCATGGGTAGTATTCACTTCACTTATTCATGCTGAATAAAACTATACGTTACAGTGTACAACATAATGTCTGTTATAGATTGTGAGTATCTTGAAATTAACGATAATATAAAACCTCGATAGAAAAGATTTTTTGACCGATCCAGGGATTGAAACCAGGATTTCTTATTCAGTAGACGTACATGCTTTCGCAGAAACATTTTTTATTTTACCACAATAGTGGCAAACAAGCGTACGGCCCGTCTGATGGTAAGCGGTTACCGTAGCGTATGGACGCCTGCAACACCAGAGGCACCACGAGCGCGTTGTGGACCCATCAAACCCCTTTCCTCTCCAATGAACTCTATACACCACTCTCACCAGCAGGAAAACAACACTATTATTCTTATTCCGTATGTCTTCCATAGGGTGAAGGTACAGTCACTATAAGTATCTATAATATTTCAAAACAAATGTATACCGTATTATATAATTATAAATTACTTAACAAAACTAGTGCCAAAATTGTATTTACGATGATAATTTAATTCTGGTACTAGTCTTGTGCACATGCGCTTCGAAATTATGGATATGTTCAACTACTTTCGATGCTGACTGTACTTCCCAGTGGGTGGCTGAGTTTGAGCCGGGATTATACGTAGTCCTATATCTCCAAAAATTTCATAAATTTATTAATAAATTAAAATACCAACGAACCTGTGCCTCATAACACTGACAATGACGAGCATGTTGCCCAGCACTGCCATGATGACAATGAGGAGAAGCACCGACATCCGCAGCTTGAAGAATATCTCGTCGCCGAGACCATATTCGGCCTCCGCGACTGCGGTGGTCGGTGGACCAGTCGCGTTGACCGTCGCGTTCAGTGCCGCGGAGTGGGTTAAATTTTCTCGATCCATATGGGGTGGCCTAGAAATACATATTGGTAATTAATATTTTGACTAAGACATTTTCTGAGGTATCACATGACCCAAAGGCTGGCCTCTACCTCAGGTAACGCATTAGCCTTGCCATCAAACGCAGTAATGTGGCTAGCCTTTTTGGTACGTTTCCTCAGGAATCTGACCTCAATCAGATGTTCTAATTATAGAATATTCCTGTGAATAGAGTATCTGGTATTTAATTCCAATAAATTTGATAATATTGAGTATCATGTAGGTGTTAACCAAGAAGTTGTTTACTTCTATGAGCAACAGAGTTTTATCATAGTAATCCATACTGTCCAAATAGATTAAGATTTTCTTATTGTGAGCCTAAGCAAAGACATATTTATATGGTACCTATCTATACGTTTATACAGTCCACTATGTGAATAACTTCAGTTAGTTGCGATTAAACCGGCAAACTAAATACACGTTGTTTTCTTTAAAAAATCACAGCAAACAAAAGTCGACCTTATAGATTAAACACATACTTTTGACTTAGAAACAATATTATCTTAATTCAAAATTAATACTCTGTGAAGGGAGATTAAGTACCAACTTTCATGTCGATATTTTCTTTTCGCTAAACATCTACAATAAGATATTATTTTACTAATTGGGTTGTATAAGGTTTTAGGTTTGTTACCTTTCATCTTGTACGTTAAGCGAAATCGAATTTCCTTCATGTCAAATTTTATGAAAATGTAAAGGAATATTGAAATAACGACGACCAAAATAGAGAAAACGTTTTTGATGTAAATATAAAGTATAAATTGAAAAGTAAGGCAAATTGGATCATGAATAAGGATGCGGATGAATTAGAAAAAAATATTAATTAGTGATATTTATTTTTATTAATGACTACTTATTAATAATTAATTAAGCGATAGAGGCTGAATGGATAAGTGACCGAAGTGCTAAACACGCGGTCCGATCCCACTTGACCGATTCCACTTTGTGGAATTTAAATATACTAGTCTTGAGACTTACCATTTGCTAACGGTGAAGGAAAACATCATGAGGAAACCCAAATACCCTAGAAGAAATTCAATGTGTACCTATGTCTGATCCACCAACCCCCATTAGGTCAGTGTCTGTGGATTATGGCCTAAAACCTTCTCAGCTCTCTAACTAAAGAAGAGACCTGAGCCCAGCAGTGAGACATTAATGAGTTGCTGATGAATAATAATTATACTTAATTCATAATTGAATTTGTCGCCTTGGATTCTTGTTTCTTCTGAGTTAAAGGTAGTTAGCGTATTGGCATCAAGTTTTTATAATTGCTTACGTAAATTAATAACAGTTCTACATGAGACTAAACATCATTGCGTATTTAACTCCAAGTCAGATATCCGAAAAAGCTTTTATGGATCACAATTTTATTTCCAACTGCTAAACTTTCAAGAAACGAGAAATCTCATTATGATTTATGATTTTAGGAAAAAGACTCATAAATCATAAGATCGAGATGTTGAATTACGTCTCAGTACTTTTTGTAAGAGCACCGAAACTAACTTTTTGCCATTTCACGAAAAGGGTCCTATACTTACAATTTACGTTTGTGCGTGACTGATTTTCTATGAGTTAAGAATCAATTTTAGTATTACTAAACGATCTGAGTTTTAATGTAAAAACTTCCTATAAATTTTTTAGATAAGTAACTCATCATGTCAAACCATAAACTTCCCACTGCTGGGCACGGGTCTCCTCCAAAGAATGTGGAGAGAATTTATCCTACTATTCCACGCTGCATGGACGGGTTGGTGTAAGTTTTGTGTCTTGTAAATGATTTGTCATCCTCACCTTTATCTCGCTTGTTTTATCTTCGTTTCACTGACAATCCGACCGCCAACCTTACTCGCAGCGATAGTCTGTACATCTGTCTCTTCGCACATTATTACTACAATCTTATAATTTCTTTATAAGAACACATTTCATTAAGTTTTGTTGGAATACTTTCTTCTTCACCGTCTCGACTCTCAGTTTTTCATTTTCACTATTCATCTTCGGTTGCAGTTAATGTGTCATTTTTTAACGATTTGTATTTCAAGGGGTCATTGTTCTGTAACAAAATGAAAATACTGTTTAAGATCAGAGCAAAAAATTACATTTATGCAGCTAAAATATTACCAAAAAAAAATTATTTGAAGATTCAATTGAGGTAAAAACCTGGCCGCTATAATACGGTGGATGGCAAGGCCAAACTGGCATTCATCATCTTCATCATTACAACCCATAAACAACTCACTGCTGGGCACGGGCTCCTTCAAAGAATGTTGAGGGAATTTAGCCTACTATACCACGCTCTGGCCAGAATTTATAAAGAGTTTGTTTAGAATTTTTCTTTTCTTGGAGTACACCTTACCTTATGTAGACAAGAGCACTGGCTCTTGTCTACATAAGGTTACTCCCTTAGTCGCCTTTTACGACATCCACGGGTTGACATGGGTAGTGACATTAGGTATTCTTAATCCGTCGGCAAGAAACAAGTCGAAGGCATATAAAAGTATGAAAAAACACGCTTATTATAATTTTTCTGTCTGTCTGTCTGTTAACTACTGAACCTGAACCGATTTTGACGGGATTTTACGGGCAAATAGTCTCAAGGAGTAAGTTAGATTACTTTGATTTTGAAAAAAAAAACAGATATCCGTGAAAAAATAAAAAAGAACTATGAAATTGCACATGTACAAAGTCGCGGACACAGCTAGTCATAAAAATCTATAGCAATAAATTCTAATGTAATTTTTAGATCGCTGATTAATCACAGTTTAATTATAAATTACAATGAAAATTGGAATTGTAGATTTGATAGAGAATTGCTGATTTTGTGAAGGTATAAATGTAACGCATAATAATTCCGATAACATTGTAGAAATTCTAAAAGATTTATGACAAAGGCACGCGGTTCAATAATATCAAGATGAAAATATTACACGAATCGAACAGTGAATACCAATTGGCTTAATCGCGAAACAGTCAGATTCTTCATCTGAAATGCTCCTTGATTTTACTTCTCTTATTTGTGCTGATAATGATGTAACAAAAAAAAATACGTGTGGCACTCGGGGACTGCCGCGATAAAGCTATTGCATAGCATTTTTTTTTCAACTTATGCAATTATAATATTTATGCAATATTTTTTTTCATTAATAAATGCACTTTGTTTATTCATATTTAAAACACTTTATACACAAATTTTATGCGTAGGTACAGCTATTCATGTACATAGATGATAGATACCTATTATATACACCTATATACTTTCTTACAAACAGCTGCTTACGTATTCGTCCGATTTCGGAGCAGTTCATCTCGATCCGTGCGAGCTTCGTACTGTCTACACGCATACGTCTAGTCGCACGCACACAAACACCGTGCCGAAGTCTGCCGAACTGAAACGACGTTAGACGATGCACGGCTTTCAACGCCGCACCGCTCTGTGCCGGTCGGTGTGTTAGGTTTTTTTTCGTTACGGAATTTCTTGATTCGGTCGCCGCGCTCAAAGCCAAAAGCCAAAGATAAAAGCTATGCAATAGCTTAAAAATTGACATGAAATGAATTGATATCATCAACATCAGTAAATTTGTTTCGTGTCTGGGTGATCTTTGTATCGTTAATTGTGTGTTTATAAGATCCTTTTAGATTAGGACTTATGCCCTAGTGCAAGCGTCACTCATTCAAACATATCGAATAAACAAAACTTAACGTATTTTGGAGGACTAAACAGTCCTTCAAACTGTCTCTTCAATAACAGCGATTCATTAAACGACTATCTCCACTAAGCACGGACAGGGACAAACTTGAGTAATAAAGTGCTGAATAATTGAACTCCTCACAAAGTTTGGAGTTTATAACTTGGCCCAAACTACTGAATAGCAAAATCCCGTGAAAGGTCACTCATATGCCATTTTGGGAAACTCCTCCCTAGGGTGTTGTAATAATAGCTACTACGCTAAGCAATATTTTGGTTCAAGGCCAAATACATTATTTAGATAAAATATGCTATCCTTCGACGTTTTTTTTAGTGGTTTATTTAACATTGAAATGTAGATATTAATTTATTCAATAAAATATTTACACAAACTAAAAAAATAAATAAAACTAACGACGAGTATGTTTCTTTTTAAAAAAAAAAAAAAGAAAAATATACTCTTTTTACATGAAATTCCTAATAAATAGAATATCTGATTGAGATCAGATTGTTGAGGAAACGTACCCAAAAGGCTAGCCACATTGCCGCGTTGGATGGCAAGGCTATTGCGTTGCCCCAGGTAGAGGCCAGCCTTTGGGTCATATGATACCTCAGAAATACGCTTACAAATTATTATTTTTATATTTTGAATTATGAGTTTACGCATATCGTCGCTTAGGTAACAATACCGCGCAAGTTAAATTTGACAAGTTTTCAGGAGAGACAAAAATTGATTATCTCCTTTGAAATACTTCAGACATGTGGACTGAATTGATAAATGGGTGTAGATTAGGTTCAATTATGATGTCATATGTCAAAATATGCGTATATATTACTATATAAGTATAAAATTGACTTATGCGGTATTAGTTCAACAAAATAAAGACTTTAGCGGTAGTTAAACTATTTGTTTATTATATCTATGCAAAGAAAAATATGTTTAAACTATACATATAATGCGTAGGAATTATATAATATAGTAGTCTCAACAAAATATCGTACTTACTCTAACAAATAATTAATTCAGTCGTGTTACAGGTATTATTTTGAAGTAATATCACATTGCTTATTCATTCGTTTTGGTAATCATCTAGCTTATATTATGAAATAAAATAGTAAACATAATTAAGCTATTTTAACAAAAATACAAAACCATTTAGGAAATAAACTTTAAAAACATAAAAAGCAGTTTCTATCAAAACTAAAAGTCATGCCTCGTGTATAACACAATGGTTGCATCCAAAAATCTTAAAGAACAGGTATTATTATGAAGTAATATCACATTGCTTTAGTAACTAGTCTTGGTAATCATCTAGCTTCTATAATTATATAAAATAGTAAACAACAAAACAATTAGGAAATAAACTTTAAAACATAAAAAACAGTGTCTATCAAAACTAAAAGTCATGTCTCATGTATAACATAATGGTTACATCCAATAATCTTAATGAAATTATTAATTATTAAAGTTCTTTCTGTAAGTATAAAAAATATTAATAATTTCAAAGGAATTAAGTAATGTCACAGGTAGGTATTATTATGAAGTAATATCACATTGCTTAAGTAACTAGTGTTGGTACTCATCTAGCTTCTACAATTATATAAAATAGTAAACATAACAAAACTTTTTGTATCAAAAATAAAAAACTTTTAAAACATAAAATACAGTTTCCATCAAAACTAAAAAGTCATGCCTCATGTATAACATTAATTAATAGTTACATCCAAAAATCTTAAAAAAAAATATTATAGTTCTTACTGCAATTATAAAAATATATCAGTTATAATCATCACTCTTGCTGACAATTTGATCAAGTACCATTAAAAGTTATATTTCTGTGATCTCACAGTCATCAAACTTTAAATGGTATTTCATCGTAAAATGAATGGCAGTTTGATGGTAGCACTGCTTTTAAATCTTGGAGATCCTTGTATTTTCGCTGGGAAATTGGTAGTCTTGCATCATACAACTTTGGCAGCTCATTTAAGGGCGACAGATCATTGCTCAATTTCAGTGGACGTTGAGGCAAGAGTTGCAGAGGGTCTCCAAAATTTAATTTATACCAAATAGTACCATCTGGTTTGTAAGTTATAACCTTTAAATCAGTCACAGTAGGATCATTCGTTTTCTTGCCTGGCCGAATAGTTTTGTAAATTAATGTTTTACTAAAATCAGTAAAAAAATTGTAATCTAGATAACGACAGTCGTATGGCATTGGATTAGATCTGGCTGATTTTGCTATACTTGTATACTGAGAAGGTAAGTAGATTTCTCTTCCTTTTAATTTGCATTCGATGGCACTATGCACAGAATCGCATTCCATCTGAGTATGCCCTTTTTCAAGATATTTTTGAGTAATTACAACTTGCTTTTCTATTGCCAAGCGTAAAAGGGCATTACTTAAGACAGAATTTCGATTCTGTGCACAGCAACCATCGGAAAACAGTATTACAGGTAATAATTTCCTATTCAATACACTTTGCAATTGATCAACAATACAAGATGCAAAGACAGAAGCTTCCAGGGAAGCATTAGATTCATCAAACCAGTAACATACAGCCTCGTGAGTAGCCAAATTATACATCGTAAAGTTATGCACACACAGTTTTGTTTTGTAATAGATAGCACTTGCCTGAAGATTAGGAGCTAATTTAACTGATTGAACGTCTTGAGTAAATACATGACATTTCCCTTCTTTAGCTAAATCTTTATCTATTTCTTTTTCCTCTCTAGCTTTTTCCTTTCGTTCTCTATGTAGTGCTATTTCTTCGTCATTAATATTGCCTGCTTCGTGACCACAGCATACATCACACCGATCTTTTTTCGGATGATAAAGACTTAAATTAAGCTTTAAAAATATGTTATCAAAAGTCCTGCGGCTAAGACATTCTACAGATTCTAATTCACATTTACTAGTAAACTCCTTGTATAGCTGCGCCATGTTCTGAAATAACGGCTCTAAGTATTGTCTTGACGTACTCGATCTACAGTAGTGTGACGGCATTTTAGGAAGACTATTAAGGAATTCCTCCGCAAAGACATGAGCGGCTTCCTTTTTTTTTGGATGGATTTCTTTTTGTGAATGTGGGGGCATGGCACTGTTTGTTTTCTCAAGCCAATATCGTACAAACCAGTCCTTAATCCCTAATGTATTTAGGAACATCTTTTTGCATACTTGGTGGCGTATGTTTTGAATAGTTAAGAAATAAGCTAGAGTTTTAGATCTTGTTGACTCTGTATTCTTAGTAACCTTTTTGTCATTTGCTAAAACATGACAACATATAAAAGTTTTTCTTTGTTCCCATGTCATCGTTTTCCAAAATGTTTCAAACAACTCCTTTCTTTCATTTTCATCTATGTTATCACAATTTCTCAGTTTTGATTTCTTGCAAAATGGTGAAATACAGGTAGGTTTCATATTGCGTGCAGGCCTTAAGACGTCATGATGGATTTTCTTTTTTATACTATTAGTATTTATTGTGACTCGTCTATAGCCTAAATACGCCTCTCCTTTCATTCGTAAATCTTTATTTAAGTTTTTTTTCCACTTTCCCGGCTCTTTATTAGCTTTATTTTTTCTTTTTCTATTGATTGATAAATCTCCGTGATACGTATCAGTGTTTTCTAAGTCATTAGGTTGAGGGTTAGATGTCTCACCACCCGTGGCAACTTCATGAGGTTGGGACCTTGATGTCTCAACAACTATGGCGACTTCATTAGGTGGAGGGATCCACGTCTCACCAACAACGGCGACTTCATTAGTTTGAGGGATCGACATCTGACCAACAACGGCAATTTCATTAGGTTGAGAGATCGATGTCTCATCAACAGCGGCAACATCATCGAGTTGGGAGCTTGATATCTCGACAACAGTGGCAACAGTAGAATCCAGTGCATTGGGAATATCACTTGCGATAACATTTACATTGAGATTGATTGGATTTGAGTTTTCAATAACTGTACTAGTTTCTATCAATATGTTGTTCGTTGAGGAAATATTAGGTAGAAGTTCATTCGTTGGAATGTCCATTAGTGAATTATTGCCAATGTCCGTAAAATTAAATGAAGAATGGTCTATCATCTGTATAAATTGTAAGTTATCAATGTTAATTAAGTTTGCGTCATTTTCCTTTGTATCGTTATTTTGTACTTTATCTCGAAATATACTCTTGTTACTAAATGTAATTGTGTCAGCTTGTGCAATTTCTTCATCATCAAAGTCATGTTCAAAAGTGATACTACCAACTGCTTGATGTAAGTCCTCCGTCGATTTATAAACAGAATCCATAGATTTGGGGTAAAGTTTATAACGTTTATCTGTTACCTGTGCCAGCTTTTCGGTACTTTTCCTTTTTAAAATGATCATTTTTTGTGCCAACAATGCCTCCCGCCTTTTTTTTAGTTCAAGTAAAGTTAAGACATTAACCTCAGTCTCCACTTTCTCCTCTTCATTCATGCTGCAAACGTCATCACCAAGGTCTTCGATCATTTTCATACACTGGAAAAAAAAAATAATATAGATAGACACATCAATTAATTATATTGCATACCTACATTAGTTTGGTAACGAGTAAATTATCTTAATTATTTCTATATAGAAGCCTTTTTATATTCATAAAGTAAGTTAAGTAAATAAAACTATACAACTAAAGTCTCATTAATACCGCTCAAGTCCTTTTAAAATGTTTACGGAACACAGCGTAAGTCTAAATGAAAAATTTAAAATACCGCCCAAGTCACTGAACATTACACTGAGAAACCGCCTATGTACTGACGTGTTTAATATCTCTAAACTAACAGTAATTACACGCTAAAACAATACAACATAATAAATAATCGAGTTGGCTTACCTTTTTGGTGCATCAGAACAGTTTGTCTCACTGGTAAAACCGTGCTAAATAAAAAAAAACAATAAATTTGCTGCGCGGTCACACATCTACACGAAACAGTATGGCGGACTGACGACTTACGCGGTTGTGACACAACAAGCGATTTGCGCGGTGCCAGAACGATTCAAATAACGCGCAGCGATTGGTTAATTTTTAAATTTTAGTAACATCATTCGACGCGCGCCGCCGATATCTATCCAATGAAGTATAAAACGTCACATGGCCATTTTTCGACTTACGCGGTATTGTTACCTAAGCGACGATATGGTGCTTTAATAATTTTATATTTGAATGAATTCTTTAGAACCGTTGCTTATTTTCCTTACACATTCTACATATTTTACGTAACAAGTGTTCTTATGTTTCTTTGTAATGAACTAGCAACGCGGTTAATCGGCGCTTCACGTGACTAGAGGGCTGGTTTTTATCTCGCACAGAGAATTAGCATTGCCATCCAGCGTGGCAATGCTGCTAGACTCCTGGGCACTTCCCCGTGTGGCAGTGATGCCGACGAATACTATGACACCGAGCCAACATTACCATTTATATTACTTATTATTTATTTATAGTCTTGTAAATTTTATAAATGTATTTTTTCTTTTATTAAATCAGAATATTTTGAAATATTATTTATACATATTTTTTTGAACATCATCGTAATTAGCAAGCCACTCTCTCTACAAGAAGAGGATATTATTAATTTATTGTTATCCATCCATATGTCCAGGGGTCCAGCACGTCTTTCTACGTTTGTAAAGCTCTCTACTTCTACTTTCTATTATATGTTGTAAATTTATACGAAGTCTTCCTTTACTTGCTGTAATTTTACCTTGGAATGCTATAATAATATCATAATCAACTATTCGAATGTCAGGATTGCAAATAGGATCTCTGGATAGGGGTTCATCCCAAGCTTAGTGTCTTGCCTAGGTCTATTTTAATTTATTCCCTTAGTTTTAAGACGTCTTAAGGATGATAAGAGAGTAGGGAAAAGCCGTTGTATGTCGGCCACTCAATGTCGATGCTTGTAACACTCTTTGGAATAGTTATACTTTCAACAACACTGGCTAAAATGTTGTTATGAACAATATTAACGTTGCGTGGGCACTCACCAACTGATGTAGGAACTATACAATATAGAACAAAACATTACAGACAGGAAAAGCCTATTTAAACTCGTGCGACAGGTCAACAGATGTCTCTCGATCTAGTTTATTTGCTGGAAGTGCTATATTGAAGTTTTGCATATCGATTTTACTTGTAGTTTTTATTGGTCGATTTACACTTCTGAATCGTTTTTTTTTTATTTATCATAAAATACGACACTTATGTATTAAGAGTATCTATAACTTATGTAATAAGGTAATATATGTATAAAATAAGTGATAATTAATTACATAAAAGTAAATGCATCCACATGCATTGGATGCGGGCGGTTCAAAATCGCTCGCTGTGGCGGAAATTAGGTGAGGCCTATGTTCAGCAGTGGACGTCATTGGTCTGATATGATGATGATGATGAAATGCATCCACCAATAACAACTAAAAACTATGAAAAACGCTGGTCATTCCTAATTTGAACAGTGTAGATAGGTATTTCTATTTTGAACCGACGAAAAATACTTAATTTTGTCAATTTGTAAGGAAACAAATTTTCTTATAAGTTTTGAAGAGTCGACAATATTATTTTAGAATCAAGGAAATTTTCTATAATTGTCGGATTAAGAATACGCAATTTCAACATGTGGGTGTCGTAAAACGCGTAAAGGAGTAACCTTAAGCATACAAGAGCACTTCGAGAAAAGGAAAATTAAAAACAAAACCTTTTACTAACTCCTCTGGCCAGCGTGATATACTAGGCTCACAATGTAGCAATGTTTGGATGAGACTCGTGCCCAGCAGATGGACGTTTATGGATTGTTATGATGACGTTGTCAATATACATCGAGTTAACCTAATAGTAGTATTAGTACATTAAACTTTCAATAAAATTAACTAATAGCCACATCCAGTGAAATTAGAAACCGTCGCCCGCGCACCGGACACCGTGTAATGTATAATTTCCTATGATATTTCAACCAATCGAAATCTATTGTTAAAATGGCGGGGAAACAAAAAATACTCCATTTTGAGTGGCATGTATGTTATTATAATGATTTATAGTAACAGTGAATTATTGTTGGTTGATAAATAACCTAGATAAGAAGCTATTAATATACTGTCGTCAAAATATTAGTTCGCTTTGAAGTAACTGGGATAGGAATATTTTATAGTGAGTATTAATAACGTTACGGACTAAATATCGTAGTTTAATCGTTTGGTAGAGAATTTATGATCGTTTTCTTTGCGGAATTAGTTTTGGTGTCCTAATTTTGTTGGTTCTAGAAATCATAGTTTTGGTGCTTCTTGGAATTTAACAGAATTTTGAAGTACTTACGTATACTTAAGTTTTTTAAATTCACTGAAAAATATGACTTTACTGGTAAGGTTCCAGCGATCATTCCTGGGGGTTCCTCTGGGGTGAACTGCCTACAACGGTGTTTCCTGAGCGCTATGACATGTCTTTCTTCAAACGAGGTTTAAAGAGAGCTACCCTCTTAAGGTGGGCAGCGGCTTGGCTGTGCCCCTATCATTGCCAACGTTCATAAGTGGCAGCACCCACTTACTATCGTCTGCCATTACAGGTAATAAAAAAAATATAAACGAGAGATAATAAATATTTCAAATGGAAGTATTAGGACATTATTTAAAACTGTAGGTATACAGTGGACTTTCTACGCTTTAAGTGATGATAAAGATTTATATATTACTTAAATCACTCACGCTTGGACTTTTTCATTATATTTATGGTATATTATTATGTTAATACATATTTACATATAACTTAAAAAATATACACAATTAACCTATTTAAAAAAAGAACCAGATACTCTATTTACAGGAAATTCCTATAAATAGATATCTGATTGAGATCAGATTGTTGAGGAAACGTACCCAAAAGGCTAGCCACATTACCGCGTTGGATGGCAAAATTACTGCATCATCATAATACGTTATTACAGATTACATCAATATCAACAAACTCCATAACAATAGTTAAACACAGATAAACAGCGATATTGAATGAACAATTCACATTTTGAATGAATGATTTTCACGCACAAATTCAGGAGTAACTCGTGAATGAACTATTCTATAACGCAGGGATAGCCAACCCTTTCTGCTAAGGGACTAATTTTGTAACATCAATTTTATCTAACTCAAATCCACTATTTTTACCAAGCAAGGTAATAATAATATCGTTATATTTTTAAAGAAATGAAACAAACCGTTGAAATGTGACAGGACTGTTGACTTAGCGGTTGGCTAAGCCGAAGGTCGTGGGTTCGATTCCCACCTAAGACAAATCTTTGTGTGAATACACGTACTCATCACACAAACATCTGAAAGGAAAGAAGTCGGTATAATTTATCTATAATAATAAATGTATTTAACTAGTATATCAGTTGATTGGTACCTATAACACAAGCTAATATAATTGCTTAATTTGGGATTAGATGGCACTGCGTGAATGTGTGAAAATTTATTATTATTATAAATAATCATAATATTTATTAAATAAAACTAAACAAGATAAGCGGGTTATCTGACTTTGTGTTCAAACAAAAGTTATTGTTTAAACAATAACTTTAACTTAATGCAAATTATACGGGCCGCGTGTTGACGATCCATGCTCTAACGAAAGGCCACTGTGAACGATTGGAGCGTAAATCTGTAGTGGAACGTGAGATAGACATTGTGACGTGGCAATTGTGGTGACAGACAGGATCTTCCGGCCTACCGAGGTGTTAGTACCGACGGCGGTCGTCTATAAATGTTGTATTTTAGAATTGGTGTAGTGATAGTACCTATGTTGTATGTTGATAGCAGATAAATTTATATTGTAACGATAGGATGCGGAATGAACGGTTAACGAGGTATTTCAATAGATTACATAATGGGGTTCTACAAAAAAGGAATGAATAGGTTTCGAAAAGCAACGCAATAGTGATGCCCCTGGTTACATAAAATCATAAGTCATCATCATATAAACCCAACGACGTCCACTGCTGGTCATAAACTTCATCTAATTTACGCTACAGCGATCAGTCCTGTGCCGCGTGCAACCAACGGCCGCCCTCCACCTTGACCAGGTCGTCAGTCCATCTGGTGGGGGGCCGTCCCACGCTTCCAATACGTAATAAGTTATAAATAATCGAAATAAAACCCTTTAAAAACTCATTTAACCAACGCTGCTAATCTTTTTTTATGATGACAGACCAATGCGTTACGTTTCTACTAAAGAAGGTAATTAATAGGATCAAATGAGTATTCTTCATCAGCAACTCATTAAGTCCCACTGCTGGGCTCGGGTCTCCTCTCCTCTAACTAGAGAGCTGAGAGGGTTTAGGCCATAATCCACTCACGCTGGCCTAGTGCGGGTTGGTGGATCAGACATACTCATAGAATTTCTTCTAGGGTATGTGGGTTTCCTCACGATCTTTTCCTTCACCGTTAGCAGATGGTAAGTCACTTGACTAGTACATATAAATTCCACAAAGTGGAATCCACATGGGTACTGCCGGTCGGGATCGAACTCGGACCGCGTGATTTGGAAGCCGGTCCTTTATCCATTCAGCCACCATCGCTTTAAATGAGTATTACTTATTTGTATTCACACAAAGCGCTGATAGTAACAATTTCGACACATCCACACACTGCCTAAATGTCTCATTTGTAACAACAATTCCACAAAATGTTCCCGACACAACGCAATTAATTAACTTTAATTAGTATTTACTATACATAGTGTGGTAGTATTGTGTATCGTTTTAATTAAAACAATAATGTACAATGATATAACCCGGCCATATTTCATCATTCAGCCAATTTGTTGCGTCTACACTATGGCAGTGGACAATATTACGTGATGATGTTATATTGAAATATTTCTTTTATTGACTGTAATTTGTGTTAAAATATCAGATAAATTCAAACACTATAATAATCCAGTAAAAATAACCAAAAAATATGGTCAACCTCGGAATTTCAATTATAATTATTAAAATTATTCGTACAATATGGGATCCTTCAAGCGAAGCGTGAAGAAACACCTTGCGGGCCAGCATGGCTATGCCGGCTGACAGGACACTTGGGTCTCCTGTCAGCTGGCAAAGCAACTTGGGCTCCTCTTTCAGCTTTCCATCAGCCGTAAAGGAGCCACTATGCTTGGCTTCTATAAAAAAAAAAAAAAGCTGTATAAACAAAAATTTGTATAAACTTTTATTTTGGCATTCTAAATGTTGTTGTCTCAAAAGTTAACAACAATATTGTGACCACGTCTTAAGGTAAAAAAGGTCAAAAAAGTTGCCTGTATCTCGCTCCCTATCGTTCCAATGTTAATACATTCTTCATGAAAGTTGAAGATCATACTCTACAAATTTTATTTGAAATACTTTTATACCCTTAACAGTTTTTGTTTTAAGAGAGAGTGCGAACCTTGTGCCTCGGTAAATAATTCATCCTATAACGTTACTAAAACATAAATATCCATGATTAAGATTTCTTTTTGATTTAGCCTTTGTCATCCCACTGCTGGGCAAAGGCCTTTCCCAGAACCTTCCACTGCTGTCTATCTCCAGCCTTATTCCACCTTTCCCTGTCGAAGATATCCAAGTCGTCTCACCAGCGTTTTTTAGGCCTGCCTCGGCGACGATGCCCATCTTCAGACACCCACTGTGTGACGACTCGTGCCCACTTAACCGGTTATGAATATTAGGCATTGTTTATTATGTAATTAACTTATCATAATTATTAATATTTAACTAACTTTTGTTTAGTTCCACCTATCCCGGTGACTTTAGAATCATGAAGTCTTACAAGTCAAATTTAACTTACTATTTGGTGTCCGATTTGATTTGATATTTCACATGACCTTTATAGCAATTGCCTTAATTAGAAGAAAACAAATATGCCTAAAATAAGAAAACTGATTATGTGGGTATGCAGCACCATTTTCCCCTAATCTTAGCTAAAGAACAATAAAGTCTCTAAACCTTTTATATTTTCACACAAGGAATTTTACTCTAGGGTTTTCGGGTGCAAATTACGAGTTAAGATAATATCCCAAGGTTTGAGGTTCCCCTAAAATAGCCTTAATATGTATACAATGACCCTCATGGGGCAACCCTATACTTAACTTACGGAAGGTAATGGTCGTGAGTTTGATATGTAGCGGCTTGGCCAGGGCTGGCACTCTTGACATGTGTTTTTATTAAGTCTGATTTAATTTATGTGAACGAATCAGAAACTGGTATGGTATATGGTAGATTTTAGGTTAAACTTATAATATTTATCAAATTAATGATTTAGAATATATTAGCTGATTCAGACCCAGGCAAAGAAATACATTTATGTTAGGTGCAAGATATTAGTGTTTTTTTTTTTAATTATTCTTTACAAAATGTCGCAGTGGGTATTGTAATTATTAAGTTTTATTTTCACTTGATCCTGCCTTTATAATAAATCTAAATATTGTACAAAGCGTTTCACGCACGTTAATTCAATTGCTTGTTTTTGCTATCGTTGTCAAATATTTGAAAATGACAGCGTCCATTGACAAACTTAACTCAACTATCAAACATTGTATAACGAATAACAATGTCTAAATCGACCAATCAAATGCTGAGACTTACGGGTAAGGCTTTACGTCGCAATTAAATTAAAAAAAAACTTAATATTCCAAAAAAATACCTACCTTCAAGAAAGAAAACGATGCAATACTGAAATGAACCAACAAGGATGCGTCAAGGGCATAGAATAAAATTCTTCGGTAGAACAAAATACTCATCAATTTTCTTTTTTATTAAGTCATAGTCTCATTATAGCTATAATATTCATATCATATCATCACGCCATTCTAGTCACTACAAGACAGACAATGAATACAAAAGATTCTAACAAACAAACCCCAAGAACTATCATTTCGACCTTAATAAAAATATACGGAGTGGTCCATTTAAAGCGACCTTCCCCTCAAGGGCGGAATGTTCCTATTGTTATGTGGGGAGTGTTGGGCAATTTATGAGATATGCCAACGGTCTGGAAGGGTAGAACGGGGACAGTATGAACGAGGATTGATTGCGACCCGCTTTTGAAAGATTACGAATGTTTTCCGTCACCGAATCATGAATAAATCTGCTTTACCAGTTTTACTGTTCCGCTCCAAAGTTGAACGGAACACTTACGGGAACACGTCGCCGGGTCACGATTCTTTTCCGATAGTTTTCAAAGTAAACAGTTTTTTCTTGTGTAGCTTTGTCATTGGTTCTGTATTGATTTGGATAAAAAGAGGTCATCCAGATAGCTATTCTAACAAATAATACTACATTGATGCTCATTGTCCCGGATCGAATATTACAGTTACTTCTGGAAATAATTTTTGTAGTGAAATAGATGGAAGATTAAATATTTTATAAGTCAATATCTGGAGTATACATAAGGCACTGGTCAGAAGACAGCCGTGAATAAGACAATATGATCGCAATAAATCAAGCTTATAATGTGATACACAAAGCATAAATAGAACAAACGTAACGCATAATGGCCGGCAAACATTAATTAGAGATTAAAATTTGATTGTGTAGAAATGTCCAATAACACAACAACGGATATTTCCATTTTTCGCAAAACAGACAATTTAAAGCTAAGAAAAATATGATCTACTGAGAGTATAATATAATTTAATATTGTAAATTGAATTATGTGAAATAGAATGAACAATGACTCAAGGGAGAATTTAATAAAATTACAATTAAAAATTCTTGAATTCTTAATTTCTATCACAAAATCGATGTTACATTTTTTTTTTATCAGTCGAAGATGATCTGTTGGAGTTAAGTTTTTAAAAATATTGTATAGTCAAACTACAAAATGGTTATCATCACCTATTTTTTGGAATTTACAATATGTACCTTTAGTATAATAAGTGACTGTTAATATATTACTAACAAGTTTATTAATATAACTTAATTAAGAGAGCGCCGTACCAAATTATGTTTCTGTCGTATCCAGCCATGAATTATGAAATATAGTAGCCATATTTTTGGCATTATATAGGTTCTCGGATATCAATATTAATGTTTCTGTACCAAAATAGGTCTTGCGGCGAAATTGTTGAAACAAGGAATAAATAAATACCAAATTTTATTTGACTGCCTACTTGGTCTAGTATAGTATACGACACACGAGGTAATGAGTTTGATTCCTGCAGAGGCTAAATTGTTATTAAATAATAATAATAATATGGAATTGTTCCGTAACAGTTAAGATAGTCGTCTTGACACTAATATTACCGTGCCAGGTCTCATGAGTTCCATACAAGACAAATATTTGTGTGTTTAATAGATTATTTAAATTTGTTTTAAGTCTAACTGCCGCATTCAGAGACGTCAATTTGCAGTAATCTGTCATTAACACAATTGTTTTCATTGAATAATCGTCTTTATGCGTATCGACTTAAGTATTACACGTTTTTACTAAATACATTTTAAAGTTAAGTTATATCTCTGAGTACGGCAGAGAGTGTACTTTGTGTCTAAATATAAACTGAACACTGATTTAGGTGCTTGTAGCGTCTTTCGCAACTTTTTTTCAAATCGGTCTCTACTAGTCCGATTTGAAATCAATTTTTTTCTGAGATCTAAGCATTAACAAACATACTCTTCAGCTTTATAATTATTAAGTATAGATTATAGCCTGCAATAGTACATAGGCCGTTTTTACCGATATACCACGCGAGCGTAGCCGCAGGTGGATACTAGTCTGAAATAAATAGAAGCTCATATAAAAAAAACTAATTACGTTTCGGAGAATCTCGTTCTTGCCTATTATATATACTCATAATTATGCTTAAGGACTGATGGATGATATTACATATGTGCCTGACATATAAGAAATTGATTGACTGTTTCTTCGAAGACGGAAAAAATTTATGGGCAGAGTTGGCTTCATAGCACGTAAGCAATCCATCTCTGATTTTCTAGTTGATGTAATTAATCAACTAACTGCCTCGGTGGCGGAAACGGGAATCACGGCGATTTCTAAGCATTTCTTTATATTCTCCCACTACGTTAATGCCGTATGTACACATGTTCTAAGTGTGTTTATAATTATAAATACGTGGTATGATCATAATATCCCTGCAATTCTCTCGCTCCTGGAGGTGACCCCCTTTTCTTATTCAGTTAGTGATATGTTGTTTTTTTTTATTTATTTTTTTACCATTAAGCCTTGACTTTTGATATCAAACTTTAAATTTATATCCTTCTATTCATTGACAACAACACAATTGAACCACCCTTAATTTTAACATTTAATTGCATCATCATATCAGCCCAATGACGTCCACTGCTGAACATAGGCCTCACCTAATTTCCACCACAGCGAGCGATTTTGTGCCACCCGCATCCAACGGCCACCCACAACCTTTACCAGGTGGTCGGTCCATCTGGCGGGGGGCCGCCCCACGCTGCGCTAATTGCATACATTATACTTATTTAGATTTTTTTTTTGACATTTCTAGACTAATATTTTTCTATTATTTCATATTTTTGACATTTTAGAGACGAAAATACGTATTGCAAATCAATGCACAAAAGAAATAGATGAAATCCAAATTGAGCCAAACCTTTTACTTCAAAATATGAAAACCTCGTAAAATAATTCACGAACATACACATGTGTCCCATTCCGGCCTATTTAACATACAAATCTGGAATTTAATACGAAAAAACCCGCAATGCTCGAGAAATAAGAAAAAAAGGAAATCAGTCTAAATGAAAACTCTCTCAAGTAATAAACGGGGGTAGGTAGGGAGGTATTTGATCAAATGAACAATAATAAAGCGAAGAAGGACGAAATTGTGAGGAATTCCACTTGCCAACGGAATTTTGAGGCGTTTTACCTTTTTAATCCATTAAGAACGGTTGAGAGGCGAAAATATTTTAAATTAGGACATTAAAACTGATAAGTGAATTTTAAGTTAAAAATATATTGCTTGGAAATAATGTGTTCTTTTTGACAATGTCTTAAAAAAATAAAACTTTCCTATATTCATTGCGTCTGTTCGCGAAACAAAAGAGATGCTTCACTACAATTTAAAAAAAAGTTCAATATAAATTATATCATGTTATTATTTATATATATATTGTTGTGTTCTATTAAAAAAAAAAATCCTGAATGACATATTTTTAACCACCAGTTCAGATAATTATATCACTGAATTTTTTATCATCATCATTTCAACCCATAAACGTCCCACTGCCAGACACGGGTCTCCTCCAAAGATTTTTTTATGAAGTACAATAATTAACACTTTTTTACGTATTAACGTTTTTACACTTTTATACACATTTTTCATTACTAACAACAATGTTTTTAAGTCATATTCAAAAAACTGACAACTAAAAAATCAACCAAATCTTTATTAAAAAAAAATAATGTACTTAAATATGTATTTTTTTTACGTGATATATATTATTTGTTATAATAATGTTAGTACATATTTTAAAACTAAATAAAAACTATTTACTTTCATTATCTACAACTACTATTTACAATACTATAAATAACAAATGGTAATGTGGGCTAGGCGTCAAAGTATTCGTCGGCATCACTGTCACAATGGAAAGTGCCCAGAAGGCTAGCAGCATTGCCACGCTGGATGGCAATGCTGATTCTTTGTATTTAATTAGTTTTATGTTACAATATAACTTCAAAATTTATTCAACTTCACAGATTTTACTACCATGCAAAATTTCCACGAGATTTCCCAACAAATATAATTTCTCTTTATATCACTGTAATCTTCATCTAACAGCCATAAGAACTGGTATTAAGAATACAAACGGGTGATCCGCATGCAACGTTAACACGCAATAAACACGAGTTTCCAGAGCCAACTTCTGTCATCAAACTCGACCGTCGATTTGTTCGTCCAGAATACATTATGTAGTTTATGATCTACTGCATGTTATGGTGAAGGTAATTTATTTTGGAATTGTGATTGTAAATTTTAATTCATTATGTAGGCCCAATTCTTCTTCCTAATTCCCGTCGTTTTTTTTTCTCTTTATTTCCCTTTCCCTTTCTATTTACGACAACTAAACTACGGACTTCAGCTCAATTTTGTATATCATTGTAACCTTTTTGAGAATAGAATATTTATTTATTAAGTGACTAACTGCCGTACTCAGAGACATTACTTAACTTTAAAGTTTATTTAGTAAAAACGTGTAATACTTAGGTTCATACACCTAAAGACGATTATTCAATGAGAAAATTGTATTAATGACATAGAACTGCTAATTGACGTCTCTGAGTGCGGCAGTAAGACTCATTAGGTTAGTAATACTTAAGACTATGTTAGTAACTTAAAAAATCAAATTAAATCACCGCAGCACCATCCCATGAGAGATAGCACTGCAGCGATTTATATACGAGCAGTCTAACCTGCTTGCTATCATGCTCAGAAGAAGAGAGAAATAAATAAATATTTATTTCTCTCTCTTTCTTCTCTTATTATTATATTTCTCTTGGTTTTAACAAAATTCAAATTTTGCTCAATTATTAAACGTTGGCGATGACTATATACATCTATACATTTATTTAAACATCTCTATCATTATATAGACATATCGACTGGCCTGTTGGTCTAGTGGTTAGTGACCCTGACTGCTAAGCCGGAGGCCGTGGGTTCGATCCCCACTCAGGACAAATCTTTGTGTGATGAGCATAAAGGTTTGTTCTGTGTCTGGGTGTAATTTATCTATAATAATATGTATGTATTTACAAAAAAAAAAGATATATAAGTAGTATATCAGTTGTTTAGTACCCATAACACAAGCAAATATAATTGCTTACTCTGGGACTAGATGGCGCTGTGTGAATGTGGTAGAATATTATTATATATTATTATTATTAATATTATAAAGCTAAAGAATTTGTTTCTTTGGTTGAAAGCGCTAATCTCAGGATATGTTGAGGCGAATTCAATTTTTTTAAATTTTGGATATTCATTGAGGTGTGACCAATAGGAGTAGAATGGCCAAATAAAGATCCACGGGAGTGAAGCCTCATGCATTAACTAGTTTGTGATAATATAGCTAAATGGATTCAAATTATTTCAATCCTCTTACCATTGTGAACTCCAACGGACAATTTAATTAATGCTCTGCGTTGGAAAATACTCGTTTCTTGCAAAACCTTCATTAGTGGATTGAATTCTGATATTCGATATCTAGGTTTAAACAGAAGCATTAAGCCTCGTGAGGATAGGTTTAAGAGTCGAGAAAATGAATTTAAAAGTACCACCTAAAAGATAGATAATAAATAATATAAAACTTAACTTCAAGAACAAGTGTTTGAAGACTAACGGCGTTTCTAAACTGAAATGAGGCTTTATTCGTATTCGTACGCAATCATAAAAAAATTTCAGTCAAATGAATTCACATTATCAGTATGTAAAAAGTAAATAATTAAAAAGTAAAAAAAAAGATCGTAAACAAATAGTTTGTTTGGAAACCGGTTTCTGCAAATAGATCTAAACAAAGTACTGGTCAATTTGTTAAGACTCATAACCCTATTGTTATGTGCATTCTGTTTACGAATGTAAACTTTACTAAAGGCTTTTATTGCTCTTTTACGATGACGGTGAAACGTCGGTTACTAACAACTGATGGGTGATTATTTCAATTGTAAATGCTAGTTTGTATAAATAGAACTGAAACTAAGCTTGAAATATTCACGAATAAGTTACCGCATTTTAAAATTACGAATACAAATGTGTCTGTGTACACTTCTTTCTTCATCCCCGATGCAAAAAGAGAGGTGTTATAAGTTTGGCCGCTATGTGTATTTTGTCTATCTGTAAGGCTATCTATCTTTTAAAAGGGTGAACCAATGAGGTTTTTTATTTGAAAGTAGGTTTTGTAGCGATGGTTGTGTTTCAATTTCAATTCATGTTTTATCTAAATCATTATAAGCAGCTCTTCTGTTTACTTTCAAATATTTGTTTAATTTTCTTTTTTGAGTTGGCAGTTCATTTATATTTTAAAATACTTTTGTCTGCAAAATTTCTTAAAAACGCCTTACTTTGTTTTTTTTTCTACTGATCTGATAAATAATCTGTGAAAATCTGTACAAGGGAATGACAATAACAAATGAAACTCCGTTAAAATCCTTCTGGTGCCTGGTTACAGTAATTATCTCTATATATTACTCACTTTTTTCTTTTCATGAAGAGTGTACATAGTGTGTACATAGAGTTTATCTATCATACGAAGAGGCAAACGATCATAACAATGTGTGCAACAGCAACCAACAACTGAATTGTCGACTAAGCGCCTGGTTCACCACTGGCAAATAAGTGCTAGATAGCCTATATAAAACTTACTTGACAGATTTTTGACGTATTTTTCATATACAATCTGTCAAAAAAGTCTCAAGTAGTTTATTAGATACCTATTTGGAGGTGGTGAAAAATGCCCTTACTCTAATAAATAAACTGAATGAAACAAATGAAATATGAACCGTGAAACATTAAAACGAAGTAGAAGATATAAAAGTAATGTCATCCAAAAAACAAGTAGATAAATAACACATAACGATACCTTATTTACTCACTGTTTATTCTGATGGGACTCAATAAATAAGAACTGTTTCATGTTACCCGAATAGTCATTACAAATGTATATAAAGTTGTTCAAACAAACAAATTCTTTCACGGTACGTATGAAAAGGGATGGGAAATGGTTATCGATACCTTATTTATTTGACTTGCTATCTTAGAAAACAGTTGGTGTTACTGTTGGTGTTACTTAATAATTCCAGGTAGTCTGCTTCTTCTTCTTATTGTGTCGACAGCAAATCGCTTTAAATTGGCTTTAACGGCCACTGCACCGTCAGTTTCGCTCATCAGATCTTCCTGCGTGCAGTTGTTTGGGCATGCAGAGCATGATACCACGTGGGCCATTGTCTGAGGAATGGCACCACACTTGCACTCCAAGTTGGAGCCATCTGAATAACCCCACCTGGCCAAATTGTCCTTAGTTCAGCCGAGCTGTTCACCGTCGTGGTATAAAAAAAAAAAAATTGTGTCCTTAGTCGGATAATGCAATACGGTTAGCTGATGATGACAATACTTAATATGGACGAAATGGTCTGAAATAAATGAATTTTATTTATTTTCAAAGTCAAAGTCAAATCTTTTTATTTCATTTGGATCACATACATGATACTTATGAACGTCATATAAAAGCCAGAAAAAGTGTCAGTAAATTTGCCTACGGCCAGTTCACTGACAAGGTTGAGCTCTGAGAAGAACTTGGCAAGAAACTCAGGTCACTCTTTTCAATCGCCATAGTTGTTACAATTTTAATTGGTTACAGTTTGAAATATCACAGAAAGTACAGAACCAAAACACCATACTAAATCAAATTTGGATATGAGAAAATTTATTTTATTTATTTAATATGTATTATGTATTAGATCGTTTACTACTAAACCAATAATGTACACATCTGAATAAACAGGCACGTCGTTTGCATGAACAGTAAATTTCTAAAAATAAATTCAGACTACTATTCAAAATGTTTCTTAGGTGTTAAAGCTAGGCATGCACATAAGTATGTCAGTTACGACCGGTAACGGTGCTTTGTACAATTTAATATTCTTGTAAACTCTTTAGAGTGAGGTCATGAGTCGAATACTGTGACAAAATTTATGAGTATTTACTGATATTTATGTGCCAAATTTCCTAAGTTATTTAATTTATTTTTTGCAACAGGCAACTTTTATATAACGATGGGGGTCTAGAACTACACATCATTAAACTTTTAATACAAAGTTGTGAAAAAAAAAACATATATACATAATATAGACCGATATAAAAATAACAAAAATCAATGCATCATGATATAAAAATGGGTACAAGATACAAAACATTATACAGTTCTAATTTACCTTACCGCCTAAAATATTGAGATTTGCAAACCTGAAAATATAAGAAGCTATTCTCCTACGTCCAACATTCAACAATCTATGAAGATATACAATGTTTCTTTACTCCAAAAATATTTCCCGATATCTATATTTGCCTACCTCACGACAAAGTCGACAATGTTTGAAAGTTTCCCCTCATATTTTATTGTCATCTTGATCTTCCTTTCTTCAGTAAGAAATCTGCCTTTCAATCCATTATCGATATCTGTCCAACCCTTAGATAAGGAAGGATCCTATAAGAATTCTCAGAACGAGTAAACATGGACCAATGTAAAACGGGTATATTTCAACAGCTTCGATCTATTTGTGGGTTTGCCGATACCTTTAAAGCTTGAAATTATTCAACATTTGCTTATCCATACAAAGCTGTGGTTTATTTTACTTCAACTTTATACGAATGGATTGCTATTTATAGTGAATCGATGTATTTTCAATGATTTCTGTTAAAATTTTAAATATCTTTGTTTGTCTGGTTTGGTAACAATATTATTGTTAAACATTTTTTCACTATCAATATAGCTATTTAATTTAAGTTAGTCACATCTCTCAAGTTGTCGTATTAAATGTTTAATGGTCTATATAACCTGATTTGCCAGCTTCGATACATTTTTCCTCCGCCAGATGGACCGACAACCTAGTAAAGGTTGCGGGTGGCCGTTGGATGCGGGCGGCACAAAATCGTTCGCTGTGGTGGCAATTAGGTGAGACTATGTTCAACAGTGGACGTCATCGGGCTGATGTGATGATGATGATACATTTTTCAGTAGAAAAAAAATATGACTCTACCAAAACTTTACTGAAACACAATTCATTGTTTATATTAATCATCCATTTGACACTAACACCGATACGATTATTAAATAGCATTAGCGCAGTCATAAAAACGTCAAATGGTGTTACGTTATGATAGCGTGCCGCAAAAATGTTTCGGGTCACGCATATAATTATGGATTACAAACCTCTGTTACACCGAAGCGTGTGTTTGTGTCGTTTTACATAAAAAAAGTTGAATTTGTGCAAATGACTTTGGAAGTCTGAAAAGGCTTTTGTTCAACAGTGGCTCTCTACAGGGTGATGATGATAATGGTGATGTAGATGATGCAGTTGAATTCAAAAGTCATAAAAAACGTAATAGAGCTAAATAATACATACTTATAAAAGAATAAATGAACGTTGAAACATATAAAGAAGACAAAGAATTAATTTATGATAAAGATAGATGAAATACTTTCATCGCCAAGTAAATCACAAAATAATAATTAAGATACAAATGCATAAAAAGGAGATCAAATAAACGGCTAGAAATTATGACTTAAAAAGCAAAATAAATATCGATAAAAATATTTGTTACATGTCTTTCAATGGATAGAGTAACAGCTTACTCTTTATTCAAATGTAATACAAATTAGTATATACCAGTAGTCGGTAGTCACAGATTTACTGTACTGTGAACTAGTAACAATACTGAAGTAATCCAACTAAATATGAGAGGCAGGTCCACGCTATGTATTATAGTACGTCCCTTGCAGTTCAGTTTAGATTGAAGTATGAATAAAACATCAGGCTGATTCAATCACGTCAAACAATTTTAAAAATAAAAACTAGGTCTATTTTGTGCTTCAATTTACTTTAACTAACTTTGATTTATGTTTAAAAATAGAATTTAAGTAACTTAGTTGATTATTAGACAGTAAACACAAATTATCATAATAATTAAATTGGGCCTTGAGAAAGGATTTCAACTATTTTTAAACACTATTTGCATATGGCGTAAGACGTGTCTATTCAAACACATCGTTCAATATACATGACTTCTATAAATAAAAATCAATTTTCAAAGATATAGATAGGTGTACATAACATGAAAACGATTTGACGGATTCAGCTAATAACTTTATAGTCATCATCATCATCATATCAGCCCAATGACGTCCACTGTTGAACATAGGTTACACCTAATTTCCGCCACAGCGAACTTTATATTATCAGAACAAAATTTGTATGGTAGAATTTTTTTTTTAAATTTCTCGAAGTATCTTTGAAATTTGTACCCACGCAAAGTCCAGATGGATCGCTAGTTTTTAGCACTGCCTCAATCATCTAGATATATTGGTGTATAAACCTAATTTAGACCAAAATATAAATTGCGATAGCCACTGTCACTGTCATGAAAAATAGCCTACCCAACATTACCATATAGAAAGGATTAGGCATAAGATCTACGACACGACCGCGCGACCGTACATAATTTTATAACCGACTCGGTCTAACCAACTTGATAAATGAGATATTGAGTGGCTCATATCAATCATGTAGGGACCGACGCGACGGGTAAATTCAAAAACAATTTTGCATGTAATCCTATTTGACCCGTTTACGGCAAAGCACATGTAAATTTTAATTGAATATTTTAGCATACATCTCTAACATTGGTTGGAGGAATTAGTGACGATTTAAATTTGTAACGTAATCTATCACTAAAGTGTTTGCATACAAGATAGGGTAAGCTATTTTACATAAAAAAATAATGGTTTCTCCATAGAAACCATATTTTTTTTAATTTTTTACATGATACTAATTTCTTCAGTAGTGATAGTTTGAACCCAGCTAATTGACTTTACACGCAATCCTTCTCAATTTCATCAAGAATACATCAATACTACGCTAAACTTATCAGTTATAATATTATGAATGAATTACAAAAGGATGAGCATGATTATATGAAAGTAGCGAGCATTGAAGAAGTAAAAAATTTCATGTATGACAGAATTGAAGCAATTGAGAATTCCACAGTATTGGACTTGCAAAAAAAATATATGATTGAATAGGATGAATTTTTGTATAACAATTAATTGACTGGATCTATAAAATACGTTCGTAAAATAGGACCAAAGTGTTAGAATTTATACTGGCACACTGGCCTCTGCATTTTTTACCCGACTGTCAGGACGGGTATTGTTTTTCGTGCGTATCTTGTATGTTTGTAAATTTCTTTGTTCCCACGAATCTTCTAAACGGCTGGATGGATTTTGACAATTAGGGTATCGTTAGATTCGTCTAGAAAACCCAAGTGTCCTTAGATAGGTTTTAAGAATAAAAAGACTTAAACGGCGGGCTTTTGACGCCAAATTGTAAGAAGTTAAATTTTTTTTTAACCAAACCTATCTAGTTTGGTATCAAAATAAAGAAAATCAAAAGGAGATTACATATATTCAAAAAGAGATTATTCATAATTGAATGGTTCCAAATTGTAAGTAGTTCTATTTTTTTTTTTAACCAAACCTATTGAGTAGAGTATCAAAATAAAGGGAATCAAATGGAGATTACAAATAATATATACCTACATATTAACTTATGTATTTGAATTTAATCAGGTATAATAATATTACAATAATTTTACGGTCTTTTTAGTGCGTTGCTCTCGGTTGACTTTTTGCAGTCGGGATATTAAATTTTTTTTATTATATTTACTTGTTATGGTAATGCATCACATGATTGTTATTCGTTTCTAAGGCGTCTGCTGTCATCTAGGCTAAAAGCGTAACTCTGTATGTAGATAAATATACTTCATAAAACAAAGCATGATACATAAACAATCATCAATTCAACAATCTTAATTAATTGTAAAATCTTAAAGATGTCGACCGAGCAATGTGCCTAAACGTACAATGTAATCGCTACGGTACCCACAGGACAGGCTTGCCTAGTGTGGGGCCAACGGAAAACACAATTGTAATTTACTTTTTTCTGGTAATAAATATTTTTTATTTTATTTTTATTTTAAACAACCATTCTTTAAATTTCAGGTACGGAACCATAAGCAAAATAATAAATAATTTCAAAACCGTCTCGACTATCTAAGATCTTCCAAATTAACAGCAATTAGTTATTTGAAATAATTACAAGAACGCGGTATGAACCATCGTAGAATTTAATTTTGCGCAAAATTAATAACTTAACGTCTCTTACAGCCTTTTTAATTAATGTTACCCAAATTTTAATTAATAGGTTACATTACAATAAGCTTGTTACCATTTTATTTTAGAATATAATATAAACAGGCTTTCGAATTACCATAACGGTTGAAGGGTTGTTATGCCATTATTGTTTTTAATCATTTAAATTTAAATTTCTACATTGTTACTGATATCATAAATGCGAATCATAGGTTGGATGGATATATGCATGGATGTGTATGTGAATCGCGCTAGAAATGTTTTATTTTTTTATTTATTTTTATCAGGTTTCTGTGACATTAAATTTTTATAAATTAGTATGACAATAGACTTAAATATTTGCATGCCTTAAAATGTATGTACTTATACACATGTTTTATAAATAAATGATTTGATTTGATTTGAGCGCTGAAATTATCTGTAGGATATTTTATTGATACACAGATCGAATATTATTATAGTCTGGATTAGTATAAAGGTTAAGAAATACAACGTATATATGTGTATGTGTTATTATTACAAATAGATGTAGGTCACATTAACCACAAATGCGTATGGTTGTGTTACTGGTTACCCTCATAATGGCTGTTGTCCCGTCCACCATAATCCCGGTTTAGGTACATAATAATGCCATTATTTACGTAAACCGTACATATATGTATATATCAGCCCCATGGAACGTACATTAATTGTAATGTTCTAAATATTAAGCTATTTTAAGATACATTTTTATACTTTGTATCTAAGTGTATTTTGTTTCCAACCCGCATTAGGCCAGCGTGTGTGGATTATGGCCTAAACCTTTTCAGCTCTCTGGGTGGAGGGGAGGAGACCCGAGCCCAATGGTGGGATATTGATGGGTTGCTGATGATGATATTTTGTTTCGCAAAATTTAAAATATACTGTCTGCAAAACGCAAGGATGAGTAATGAATATGAAGCTGTTTATTTATATAATATAAGACCTTAAGAAAAAACTTAGTATTATAATAAATAAAAATATTATACATAACATAACATAGCATCACGCCTTTTTCCCCGAAGGGGTAGGCAAAGTTCTTTCACACCCACATTTCGCCAGCTATGTTTGGTCCCATGAAATAGGGGCGAGCCTGTTGTCATCAACCGGGAACATTTGTTTACCAAACTCCGGGAAAATCTTAATAAGGGAATTTCATTATAGAAAAACCCAATACCATTTTCACCCTACCCGGGAATCGAACCCGGGACCTCTTGCACAGCAGTCGTATACACTTTCCGCTGCGCCACCGAGGCAGTTAAAATTGGTTATACCGTAATTGGTAAGAGCCATATTTCATTTTAATTTATTTCACTTCGCACATAAAATGTTTCCAGATTTATGCGATTTTTAATGCTCTCTAGAAAGAGCATTAAAAATTGCATAGATCATAGTCACCTGTGTGCTAAGGCCCTAATAAGCCTATTCCCTTTTGTTAGAGTATTTTTTCAACAATGACTACTGTTGCAACGCTTAGCACGATACTAGTAATTTTGACAACACGCTGTAAATTGATTTTAGTAACATAGTAACAAATGACTACCTATCTTATTCTTATTCTTAGTAAATTTGTGTATTTATAGTTAATTTTGTATAATATTATGCATACGATCATAACATGATAAAAAAATGTTGCATGTAGGAACCGAACACGATTTTGTTTTCATTTGAATCCATAATGAGTAAAACTGTGTTTATTTTAATCATAACGTGTCTGTCGCATGCCGTGTCAGACAAAATAACATTTGTCTATATAACTGGACAATTCTTTCTCTCCGCGGCCACGTTATGGTAGATATTATAATGGGTTAATATACACTTCATAGAAAAATATTTTTGTCTGACACGGCATGTGTCTTTACTTTCAATGTGTGATGTATTCAAGCTGTGAAGTTTAACATACCCGTAGTTTTCGATAGTTGGCAAACTATTAGTCAACAAAACCTATCAAACAAAATTGTATTTCTTATCTGCCATAGTTTTTTTTTTGCGTGTAAAAGGACCCTAAGGGTAGTTGAATCGTTGCTAAAATTCAGTACTACTGTTGAATGGACATTGGGAAATTCATACAATGTTGAGTTACGCTTTGTGTAAGCCTGAAACTTTATTTGATATTTACAAAATTTTACCATTTCACTAAAAATCCTCTCAGCTCTCTAGATAGAGGAGAGGAGACCCGAGCCCAGCAGTGGGCAATTAAGGGGTTTAATTAGATGGATGAATAGATGGAAACTTTAGATCAAGAAACCGTCACTGCGCATGCAGCGTTCTGAGTGTCTACTATATTTAACAAACCATCAACATAAACAGATCCTTATAACATGTAGACTGCGGTTTTAAACCTCTCACCTTCAACACCGATATGAATATTCCAAAAAGGCTGAATATATGACTAGCTGAAAATCCAATATGTATGTAATGTGGCTACCTGTTCCTAGTTAATAAATGGCAGGTTGGGTAGGCGAACTTTTTTAATTTGGACCTTTGCCAATGCTTTTGGCGTGTTATCTTTATACGATAAAAGTTCGCATGTCGAGTGATTAACTGGAAATGAATGGAATGAACTGACTGTACACTGAAGCGTTTTAATAGTACTATCTATCTGTGTCAAGGATGCAAAATAAAATGATTGGTTGTAGAAAGCAGATAGGTAAATGAGAGAAAATAAACTGGAGTTATATATAATATTAAACTCCCGGACGAAATCGAGCCACCATCATCAAAGCTCTAATTTAAAGTTTCTGTATTGTTCAGGTTTTCTAAAAAATGAACAACTGCAGCTCTTCATTTGTTTTTCGAGATTACAAATTTAAATTAATAATCAAATGCATGTCAACTAGGTGACAAATACGCCAGCTACAAAACTGCATAAAAATTTTTTTGATAACTCATATATTTATTTAAAGTTATGGACAATACAAATTCATTATGCTAGGTGGCTCGATTTAGGAGTCCGAGAGTGTTTTAACGTAAATGATATCGCTGTTAAAATTCAAATCTATAGGAAAACCCCACCCTCATGTCAATTAATACAACTCTTGTGAACCAGGATTACCATCGATGAACCTGGTGAACACTGAGACTGACACTCGGGAGTCCCAGAGAATGCCTAACCGTCTTGGAACCCGCATCGAAATTAATCAGAAGTAAATGGAGGAAGCGCAGCGTGGGGCGGCCCCCCACCAGATGGACCGACGACCTGGTAAAGGTTGCGGGCGGCACAAAATCGCTCGTTGTGATGGAAATTAGGTGAGGCCTATGTTCAACAGTGGACGTCATTGGGCTGATGTGATGATGATGTGGAATGGAGGAGTTGGAAAGAAATTATCCACTTCCCTCCATAGCAAAGCGGGGGACAAAAGTAATTTGTATCGGATCTAATCCTATTAAACTAATAAAACGCAAATCTGTCGATAGGGATACTTTAGAGTAATTTTTATAGGAATTTCTACTGCTTGTTGGAATGGCCCGCATGACTGACATGCCTGTCAATTATCCGTTCGGCTACCATCGCTTGTCGTATCGTGTTGTGGTATGGTTACTGAGATACTTCAGAATCAGTTTCACAGTATACCGAATGATCGTGATAGGTTACTCTTCATAAATACCAACACCGGTACACACGTCTATTAAATACCTAATAGACTCAAACAACTGTGACATTTAAGTTGAATGCATCATATAAATTTAACTGCCCATCGATTACCAAGTGTTATAGGTCCCACACTCACTTGTTATTCTATCTGATGATTTGCAAATTATATGGCTGGATATTCACGTCATAAACATATTGGAAATTTATAATATTATTAACTACTTTGGCGCCGCAGGGAAAGTGTATTAAATCGCTGGCGCCGCGAAACACCAGTATATAAATTTATTATTTATTGTTGTATGTAATGTATGGCTGATGGCCGATTGGGGAAAAAAGGTCTCAAGTGGCGGCCATGTATTGGAAGGCGCAGCGAGGGACGGCCGCCCACCAGATGGACCGATGACCTGGTCAAGGTTGCGTTCGCTGTTGGTTGCAGGTGGCACAGATCCACTCGTGGTGTCGTAAATTAGGTGAGGCCTATGTTCAGCAGTGGACGTCGTTGTGCTGATATGATGATGATGATTATGTTATGTATGTGAGGGGGGTCACATTCCACGAATGCACACAGACAAGTAAGTGGGTGGGTCTCTGAAAATGGGCATCGTCGCTGAGGCAGGCCTAACGTCGACGTGACGACTTAACACGTTCGCGGACACTTGGTAACGCTACTTTGTCACTCCATTTTTGTATGCAATGCGATAGCCGTGCCGTCATTGGTAGTTCATTATAGGTATTTTAAAAATGACTGCACCGGTCATAACCTTCATCTGCTTTAGACGCTGTGCCACGGGAACGGACATTACATATACACAAATAGATCGCATCGGCTATAGCCTTTATCTGCTTGAGCCTTTACTTCACTGGCAATCATAAATAAATGTAGTTATATATATATAATATGTAAGTTTCTGGAGCCTCTGAACCGTCAGATAGATCTTCTGAGGAAAGATCATTAGGTAAACAATTTTGTAATGCGTTCGTTTTCTAGTTCGTATGGATCATTGATCTTTCGTTTACTTCCACTCGGGCCTTGCCGAGACATCCGAAAAATGAAACATATACTTTACTAGTGACAAGGGAACTTATGGTAGAGAAGCTGGTCCGATCTTTATTCATTTTACAAACATTAGACATGATACCTACGTTAGAAAGTCAAAATGTACGATAAAATACGAGTAGGTATCTTTCCTGGCTTTTATCACGAAACTATTGGTAAAATTTTACGTATATATTTAAAATATTGTTAATTGTAATGTCATAATGTGTTTTTATTTAAATATAAATAGTAATATAATTATATTTATTGAGAAAAACAAAATTAAATGACGCTAACTACGTTGATCCGAAAGCGCGCGAAAGACACTCTCACTACACCTTCACTCCGCGGCGCTTGCCGGCCAAGTGAACAAATCGCCATACAATGGCCGCTGCTATGACAGGTGCGTCTTTGTGAGTGCGCACACAAAATTGACGTACGCGACTAGTATTGAATGTGTAAAAATATATTAAAATTGACACTTGTCAAGTTCATAACTTGTATTTGGGGACACTTGATAGTCAATTGTATGGTAGTAGTATCAAAATTCGGCTGCTATAGCATGTGTCGCAGTAAAGTTCAAAAAAATATTGAAGGGTATAGCCGGCGCGTCATTCTGCGCACGTCAGTCATAAATGCTATGACCGGCGTGTCCGCGAACGTGTTAAATACCTATGAGAAGGTTAGTCCTTGTCGGAATAGGGCTTGAGATAGACAGCAGTGGAGCGATACAGGCTAATTAGATAGACTGCCCTGTTGGTCTAGTGGTTAGTGATCCTGACTGCTAAGCCGGAGGTCGTGGGTTCGATCCCCACCCAGGACAAATCTTTATGTGATGAGCATAAAGGTTTGTTCTGTGTCTGGGTGTAATTTATATATAATATGAATGTATTTACAAAAGAAAAATGTATATATGTATAGTATATCAGTTGTTTAGTACCCATAACACAAGCAAATATAATTTCTTAATTTGGGACTAGATGGCGCTGTGTGTATGTGGTAGAATATAATATAATAATAATAATATAATTCTAGTTAAATGTATAGGTACATTACTCTCTATGTATATTCAATTCAATTAACATGGTTTTATACACATAATTAATGATGTCTTTGGTTATGGCACTTTTATCATTGTTCATGCATATTGTTCCATAACTTCTGTATTTGAAAAGTGATTATTCACAAACGATTTCGCTGTCTATGTCCAACATTAGCCTAAAACTGAAAACAGCCATTAAATACATTTTGAGCACAATTCCATTCGTGACAAATTATCAACAAAGTTTCGGAAAGTTTAATAAGGACTGCGATTAAAATGTGATCAGTGTCCACAAACGACCTAATGTGGAGGAGAATTTTTAGTCAGTTTTAATAAAATGACTTACGGTGCCGAGACGTGGACACTCACTGTAGGACTAGCCCATAAACTTAAAGTCGCTCAACGAGCTATGGAACGAGCTATGCTCGGCGTCTCTTTGAAGGACAAACTTCGTAACGAGGTAATCCGACAAAGGACCAAAGTTACCGACATAGCTCGTAGAATAAGCAAGTTGAAGTGGCAGTGGGCTGGTCATATCTGCAGAAGGACCGATGGACGGTGGAGCAAACGCGTCCTAGAGTGGAGACCGCGACTCGGCAAGCGTAGAGTAGGACGCCCTCCAGCTAGATGGTCCGACGACATAAAAAAGGTCGCTGGGTCTGACTGGATGCGGAAGGCGGAGGACAGAGTGCTATGGCGCGTGTTAGGAGAGGCCTACGTCCAGCAGTGGACTGCAATAGGCTGAAATGATGATGAATAAAAGGATTTTTTTTGAAGTTTTTAATGCTTCACTACAACCAATAAATGCTGGGCACGGGTCTCCTCCAAGGTATGTGGAAGGAATTTAGCCTACTATACCACGCTGGCCAGTCGGGCTGATATAGGGTTTGTTTCGAATTTTTGTTTTCTTGCAGTGCTCTTGTCTGCATAAGATTTCCTTAGTCGCCTTTTACGACACCCAGGGTTGAAATGGGGTGAAGTATAGTGACATTATATATTCTTAATCCGTCACTACATGGATAAACATTTTGTCATAGTTAGTTTATTAATTTCACAACCACAGAGATGATGTTCCGGCTTCATTTTACAGTTTATGCAACAATTTTCTCGTATATCTTGACGATTAAAAAAAGTCAAAACCTATACTCTCTTATTACAAAATAAAGACTAATTATTAAACCAGGTTTAAGTTAACATAACCTATTGTTTTTGTCCGAACCGTGGTCCGATTGATCTTGGGGTGAAACAACCAATTCAAAAAAGGCCGTTCCGCGATTGACACCGTAGTCCCAAAGATTCGTGGTCCCAAAGGGGAAAGACCCTTAAATTGACAACTTTGACACAAAAACAATAGGTTATGAAAAATTAAACCTGGCTTAATAAGGGGGATTTGGTACCTCCCGTTATAAGAATAATACTCGTATAAATTATATCACTGAATATTATTACTAAATTGGGAGAGGTATAAGAAGCCCTAAAAAATTTAGTAAGAGTGAGGGTTTATTCTGAACTGACGTTACATAAAGATGGTGGATCTAATTATCTATACTTGAATATTTATTCTTACTTATAGCTATCCCGTTACCCACTAATATCTTACATTTCAAACGTACGGAATCGCACTTGGCTGGTTTTTTTTTAACAGTAGGTACAACGTAATAAACATCCATTTGTACTGCCATTCACATGATAAAGGGCAATAGGCAATAAATTCAACGGCTCGAGAGTCGTAAAACTCGTAAACATTACGAATTGAACAAATTGTTGGGCATGCTCGTAACTGCCAATTATGAGAAAGCCATGATTTTTGTACCGACGGACTTGATTGATACATTGAATAATTTTTTCGTAACAACATTAATGTCCCACTGCTGGGCTCGGGTCTCCTCTCTTCTAACTTGAGAGCTGAGAGGGTTTAGGCCATAATCCACTCACGCTGGCCTAGTGCGGGTTGGTGGATCAGACATACTCATAGAATTTCTTCTATGGTATGTGGGTTTCCTCACGATGTTTTCCTTCACCGTTAGCAGATGGTAAGTCACTTGACTAGTACATATAAATTCCACAAAGTGTAATCCACATTGGTACTGCCGGTCGGGATCGAACTCGAACCGCGTGATTTGCACGCCGGGCCCTTATCCATTCAGCCACCATCGCTTCACATTGAATAATACGAGTACCAAATGTGTTGCTTTCAAACTATTGATTACATCAACGATAATTTATCGTTAGTCCGTATAGTGACGGATAAAACTCCATGTACCTAGTGACGGATAAGAAAACATATTGTCACTACGGTAATGGGTAAACCCATTTCACAAAAAAAAAAAATTTGCTTGGTTGTTGAAATATCGTAGAACCCGCTTCACCGGGAACTCCTTCATTAAACGAGCTTGCCAGCTGTACAACACAAAATTCTGTAGCACTGATTTATTTTGTAACTCTATTATTAAATTTAGAAGTAGATTAACTAAGTCTGAGAATTTGTAACTAATTATAAATAAAGTAAGTTAGACACCATATTATATATACATAATAATATATATGTAAGTAAAAATTAAGGAAACTTTACGTTTAATTGTAATTATTACTAAATATGTAATTTAAGAATAAAACTGTTTGTTTCTAATAAAAAAAAAAAAAAAAAAAAAAAAAAAAAAAAATATCGTCACAGTGTTTAGTTGGTCACACTTTTCAAGCTCAATAAATTTTAGTAAATTGACCACTGATCAGTTAAAATTGCTTAGGTAGTGTATAAATTTAATTTAATTTTTACTACTTTTGTTATTATAATAATACAAGGTGCGTAAATTATTAGATTTTTAAGTTCTCACATAAATATTTTTTTTTTTTGTTTTTTAAAAGAGTTAAAAAAACTTTATTTACTCTTAATTTATTACATAGATAAGTAATATATCAAGAGTAAATTATGCAAATATTATAATAATGCTAATTACTAAATACCCTGTGAATTAAAATTATTATCATTTTGTAAATTAAATTAAAATTAAATAAACATTTTTTTTGGAGATTTTCAGCATCACCATTCGACCCATAAACGTCACACTGCTGGGCACGGCATGTTCCGAAGAATGTGGAGGGAATCTAGCTTTCTATACCACGCTGGCCAGACGGGTTGATATAGGGTTTGTTTCAAATTTTCCTTTTCTTGCAGTGCTCTTGTCTGCATAAGATTATTACCGTCGTCTTTTACGACACCCACGGGTTGAGATGGGGTAGTGACATTATGTATTCTTAATCCGTCACCACACAGATATTATATCAATGTATAAATAATATATTAAACATTAAAATGATTCAGAAAGCGGCCGCAATGCACTCTGGATTGTGTTTGAAGGAAAACGTTGGATGTAGTGGTTACCGCAGGTTGTGGCAACTAAGCTATGTCAAACATGTTCATGCTAAGATAACTTTAAAGGAGACTGTACTGGCATGGTATATTAAGAGGATTTATGCAGAAGAATGGCAACGTCGCAATTTAGTATTATAGTATTATATTTCGTGGTTTTTGATTTTTACCAAAAAGGAGGGTAATGTTTTTCGCACGTATGTGTATGTATGTATGTATGTATGTTTGTATGTATGTATGTATGTGGTCATTTCTGTTCCATTGTGACCTTCTGTAGCCTAAACGGCTTGGCTGATTTTAAAGTGTGAGGTGTCATTAGATTTGTATTTTTCCCCTGAGTGTCATAGGCTATGTGACGTAAACAAAAAACCAACGGCTGTAAACTGTCAAAACAGACGTTTTTTTAATGTTATCGCAATATGGGTATCAGATGAAAGCTAATTAATTGCCTAATTCAATTATATGTTCACTAACTTTGACTGGCCTGTTGGTCTAGTGGTTAGTGACCCTGACTGCTAAGTCGTAGGTCATGGGTTCGATCCCACCCAGGACAAGTCTTTGTGTAATGAGCATAAAGGTTTGTTCTGTGTCTGGATGTAATTTATCTATAATATGTATATATTTACAAAAAAAAATATATTTAAGTAGTATATCAGTTGTTTAGTACCCATAACACAAGCAAATATAATTGCTTACTGTGGGACTAGATGGCGCTGTGTGAATATAGTAGAATATTATTATTATTATATTATTATTATTAACTATTGCCCGTGGCTCCACTTGTCTCTTGTAACATAAATAGCTTGACCGATTTGGAAGTGCAAGGTGTTGTTATAATATTCGTATTCATTCCCGAATCTCTATATCTATACTAATATTATAAAGCTGAAGAGTATTTGTTTGTAGGCTATATAACATCATGCTATGGCGTGCGAGATTCGCTGCCATCATTCTTTATTTAGCCACTTCTCAGTTAAGTAAAATAGTTAGACGATTTTGATAGCACTATCGAAATTCACAAAGTAATTATTAATATTGACTGATGAAGGCTACTTTTTGGCAAGGCAAGGCAGTCGGGTTATTGGTTTTTTTAAATAAACTCGTTGTTATTTAATTGGAGCTATTTGTTGTAAATGTTTTCAATACATTTTTTAGAATTAGGTGAAAGGTGTGTAAAAGGTAAGAAATCATTGCGTTTACAGTTCTATTTATATACAAATAACACATTTTAACTTACAGGGCGTTTTTTTCATAGTAAAATATCTGTAAGCATTATGGATACCTACTTACTTTTTAATACAAGTTCACGTAATCCTAAACAATGTATTCACATTAAAAAAAATTGCTCCGATTAAATTATAAAAATGGAAAGCCAGCAGTCGTACACTCTCCCGCTGACCGGGGTATTTATTTTCAATTATTATAATTAACCAGCTGTTGCTCGGGGTTTCCTTCAATGGATCTTATTTTGAACATTACTCAGCTTCTATGAGTCGTAGCGTGATTTTATGTAGCCTATAGCCTTCCCCGAAATAGGCTATCCAACACAAAAATAATTTTTTTTCGATTGTTAAATAGGCTATCTAAAACAAAAAAAAATACGGTTCAGTAGTTCCGAACTCTTCAACATAATATAACAAAGCATCACGCCTTTTTCCCCGAAGGGATGGGCAGAGGTGTTTCACACCCACATTTCGCCAGCTATGTTTGGTCCCATGAAATAGGGGGCGAACCTATTGCCATTAACCGGGAACATTTGTTTACCAAACTCCGGGAAAATCTCAATACTGGAATTTCATGATAGAAAAACCCAATACCACTTTCACCCGACCCGGGAATCGAACCCGGGACCTCTTGCACAGCAGTCGTATACACTTCCCGCTGCGCCACCGAGGCAAACTCTTCAGCCTTATAATATAAGCATAAATCATATTATTATAGATTAACATTGTAGTTTGTTTACCTTTCATTATCATCACCAAAATCTGTAACAATAGATAATTTGTTTAAATATAACGTTAAAATAATGGATCACATTTTTGGTGCGTGCCTTTATGGGCTATGGTTAAGGGCACTTACACGTTGGTAAGTCATTCATTCGTCATCATTTGAACCCATAAACGTCCCACTGCTGGGCACGGGTCTCCTCCAAAGAATGTGGAGGGAATTTAGCCTATTATACCACGCTGGCCAGACGGGTTGGTATATGGTTTGTTTCGAATTTTCCTTTTCTTGCAGTGCTTTGTCTGCGTAAGATTACTCCCTTAGTCGCCTTTTACGACACGCACGGGTTGAGATGGGGTAGTGGCATTATGTATTCTTAATCCGTCACTACACGGATCATGTAAGGTTGGTAAGTCATGGTATTGAAATAACAGTAACGTGTAGGGTAGGTTACGTGATCATCGATATAGAGGCAGTCAACTCATACAAGCGACTGACCTGTTGGTTTAGTGGTTAGAGACCCTGATTGCTAAGCCAGGACAAATCTTTGTGTAATGAGCATGATTGTTTGTTCTGTGTTTGGGTGTGATTTATCTATAATCTGTTGTAATTACAAAAAAAAAAATGTATTTAAGTAGTATACCAGTTGAAAGTACCTATAACACAAGCAAATATAATTGGGACTAAATGGCGCTGTGTGAATGTGGTAAAATATTATTATTATTTATTAGATGTATTAAAAATCAAAATTCTGATTTCAAATCATTTGACGTATTAAAAAACGATACGTAATTTCATGTGAAACTTCCATATTTTCATGATCAACTTCTGAATCTATGTTTTTTCGTTAACAATAAAATTATGGGAATCGAGTGCCTTGAATTTACAATACTTGAATTCATGAATCATAACCGTGCCTTTAAAATCTGTAAATATCTTGTAAAAGATTTAAATGGCAAACCTTAGAAATGGACGCCAATTTATAATAATAATTTTAGCGTCCAATTCTAAGGTTTGGCATTTAAAGCTGTGACTGGTTAGGCAAATGCGGGAGCTTTTGCCTTTGTTATATAAGTATTTAAATTTATATTGTACAAAAGTTTCTACAGTAACATGACATTTTCTGAACGTCGACTTTAAATGTTACTAGTCAAAAGGACAGAATTCTTTGTCATTTAGCTCTTACAAACGGATAGAAAGCTAGAAAATTCTATGATGTGAAGGAACTTATAGAAATGAGAATTGTTTGTATCATCATATTATTTCGAGTTTTCTGCAAACTATGAAACAGATATAAGACATCTCTGCTTAGTTAAATTTCAAGGGTAATATTTATCTCAATATTTTGGTAATACCAATTTATTCTTGTAAAGAACATAAGAGTCCTCTATTTCAAAACCAAAAATCACATAGTCTGGCCCGATGCAGGTTGCTGGATCAAATATATCTTAGTATATAATATTTTTTATATATAATGTACGCACTGGTATTTTAAGAATACAGAGGTACATGAATACCTCGAGGTGCCCACAGTTAGGGAAGAAGTCAGCAACAACAGCAAGAAATACAAAGAGAGACTCAGAAAACACACCAACAACCTTGCAAGGAGCCTGCTTTCTCCACACAATATCAACGCCTAAAAAGATAGCACGTACTAGATTTAGACCAGCGAACATTAACCAAATTTAATTTATATGGTGGTATGTAATGGAATGTTACCTGTACCTATCAAACCCTGGAACACATCTGATTATAGCTATAGAGCCGATTGCAGATTAAGAAAAGGAGAAAAAAAATATAGTATACTTCACTGTCAGCAGATGGTTATTAATTAGATAAGTACATCAATCAAATAAAATTAAACCTTTAGTGTTATAATGAATAATATAAATATAAATATTCTACCACATTCACACAGCGCCATCTAGTCCCAAATAAAGCAATTATGCTTGTGTTATGGGTACTAAACAACTGATATACTACTTAAATATATAGATAAATTACACCCAGACACAGAACAAACCTTTAAGCTCATCACACAAAGATTTGTCCTGGGTGGGGATCGAACCCACAACAGCGGGTTATCAGTCAGGGTCACTAACCACTAGACCAACAGGCCAGTCAAATTAATAAGATTAGAATCTTTTGTTTCAGAATATGCCGGTCAGTATTCAGCCTCAACCGTTTTTCAAAAACAATCTTCATCATCATCATTTCAGCCTATTGCAGTCCACTGCTGAACATTGGCCTCTCCTAACAAGCGCCACAACCTTCCAAACAACAAAACACAATTTTACTACAAAATAATCTTAGTGAAAAGACTTATCTATGATGAAACTTAACTCGCTGGCCGTAAACATTTTGGTAAACCCATAAATAGCCACCATTCCAATGCTTTCATACCCAGCTCTTTATTTTCGTCGAAACCTCTTCTATTCATAATATTGTAGACCATCCATTCATATTTCCACCTCACAAAAAATTTGCACAAAGAACGTTAGAACATAATCCCTTTTCACACAACACGCAGAAATTCAAAATAATGTCCTTTTAAAAACGCTTTGGCAAGCTAAAAGCCTGCCAATATGTTGAAAAGATGACAAAATGTAAATGGCTTTTTGTTTTAGCGGTCATAAACTTATTGAATTTTTACATCGAAGCCTATAACGCAAATTGAAGAACATAACACCCTAAAAATGTTTCAAAACTCCATTATCAATGTACACATTTGCATTCCTATGATGGTATGACCCGTAAGCATTTTTGGATGGTAGTTCTAATAGCATTTATGAGTCCTTGATAATTTCTTTGAAAACTCATTTAAGACTTTAAATGAGATTTTAAAGAAATTATTATAATATAATACAATACCCTTCCTGGCAATCGGGTAAAAATACTTTTTTACCCGATTGCCAGGAAGGGTATTGTTTTTTGCTCGTATCTTGTATGCTTATAAATTTCTTAATTCCTACGTTTTTTCCAAACGGCTGAATGGATTTTGACAATTAAGGTATCGTTATTAATAAAAATAAAAACAAAACGGCGGACTTTTGGCGCCAAATTGTAAGTAGTTACATTTTTTTTAACCAAATCTATCGTGTAGGGTATTAAAATAAAGGGAATCAAATGGAGATTACAAATATATATATGTCATGTGTTATGTTATTTACTTTTTACGGCTTTTTAGTGCGTTGCTTATCTGTTGATTTCTTGCAATCAGGTTATTAGAATTTTCTAATTAATTTCTTGTTTATAACTAATTAATAGTAAATAATGATCTATCAGTGACCCACGACAGTATAATAATATACTTTATTTCCTTCCATTAATGTTCTTTAGTAAATGGTTTGTTAAGGAATCCAAAACATTATATTTGGCTATCGAATAACATAATGTTTTTAAGAATTCTTTTCAATGAGTTTGTTATTTAATCTTTTTCTGTTAATCTTGGCTTGCAAAAGTCGCAATCGTGGATCTTTTTTAGTTTTTTTTTTTAATATTGCTCCACACTAGGCAAGCCTGTCCTGTGGGTACCGTAACGATTACACTGTACGTTTAGGCAAATTGCTTGGCCGAAATCCTTTAGATTTTAATTTAACAATTTAAATTAATATTTCCCTTACAGTTTGAGAAATAATGAACCATCATCGATGAACCACTTAGATCGACTACTACTAAGTAAGGTGTATTCATTGCCATACATCGCACGCATTTTAAAGCGATGGCCAATTTCTCTGTATTATCAAGAGCAGTAGGTATACTATTGCTGGACTGTAAGCGGAAGAAAGAAGCAATATCACTAAGCTCTTGGGAAATACTTTTCAATGCATCACGAGTAAACCATTTATATATTTTTATTCCCATTTCTCCATTTCATGTTGACGCGTTACACATTTTGAACGATAGATCGCTTGTGACATTTTAAAATATTATTTGATGCAATTCTATATACGATACGATTGATACAGATGTATTGGAACATCGTTGTGAATAACTAGGTGACCACCCCATAACGCAAATAATATATTTATTGATGAAATAAAATGGGTACGAAATAATGACAAATATAAAAAAAATTATTCCGTTATTAATTCTTTTTTTAAATTTTGAAACTTTTTCCTTATAAAAAAAATATTAGATTTCAATATCACATGTTGAATTGTCTCAATAATTTTGTCTTAAGTGAAGTATAATGCAATTTAGCTCAGATGCCAACGAGACCACTGCGAAAAACGGAAAATTCGAAACAAACCCTTTGTTTTTTTTTTTTTTTTTTTCTCAGATGCCAACGAGACCACTGCGAAAAAAGGAAAATTCGAAACAAACCCTATACCAACCCGTCTGGCCAGCGTAGTATAGTAGGCTAAATTCCCTACACATTAAAATTTATTAGAAGAGACCCGTGACCAGCAGTGGAAGTTTATGGGTTGAAATAATGATGATGATATAGAAACCAATAGAGTCGCGACTACACGTCGTCTGCTACTGTCACGTAGAGTCTGTACGAATCAGCACCTTAAACCCTGGCAGTCAAAACAACTGAACGTAATAAACAAATATTGGAGCAAAAGCGAAATATAATTTTGATTTCAACCTACCCTCATTTCATCGCATTCATCAAACCGCACGCAAACGCGATTGCGTGTCATTTCCTCCTGTTCCGCTCAGTATAATGACAACCCAATAAATATATCTTTTGTATCAGAATTCGGGTCTATTGTAGGTGAAATATTAATGGTTTTGTCTTTAACTGTGTCGTTAATAAGATCAGTAATGTAAATAGTTTGTTTTAAAACATTTTTACCCACGACGCGACGGAACGGAGACGGTATATGCGTTTGGGGTGAGAGGCTGTGTGTTTGTGTGTTTGTGAGTTTGTGTGTTTGTGTGTTTGTGTGTTCCAACATAATGCCATATATCACGGAAACGGTTTGACCGATTTAGATGCGGTTTTCTGTAAAGTGTGTGCGGCTCTTGGGGACAGGTTATTAGATAGGTGTTATGTTAATAGCTCGCCAGGGGGCGCTACAATACACTGATATCGTTGAATCCTTTGTGCCCTCCTATCTTTAAAACGATTAGACTGATTTCGACACGGTTTTCTGTAATGTATTTGTGATTTATCGAGGATTGTTTTTGGATTCAAGATTTTGTATTTTTTCGCCAGGGGGCGCTGCAATAGACTAGGCAAATCTATGTTGATTTCGTTGAAACCTTTGTGCCCTCCTATCTTTAAGACGATTAAACCGATTTCGATACGGTTTTCTGTAATGTATTTGTGATTTATCGAGGATGACTTTTGGATATACGATATTGTGTTTTTTCGCCAGGGGGCGCTGCAATAGACTAAGCAAACTTATGTTTACAGTTATCTGTAAAATAATTAGACCTGTTACTGTATATGGACACGTAGCATTGTAGTACTGAGATATTGATTACAATCATGAGGTTAAGCAACTTCGGATAAGGTCAGTTCATAGATGGGTGACCGTTTATGCAGTTTTAGGGTTCTGTACCTCAAAAGAAAAAAACGGAATCCTTATAGGATCACTCCGTTGTCTGTCTGTCTGTCTGTCCGTCTGTCTACAATATTTTTCTCAAGAACGCATAGAGGTATAAAGCTGAAATTAATATCATGTACTTGGGTCTGCAAACCCTCGGCGTAAAATATAAATCAAAATTCTAAGTTACCGCAATCAAAAGATACAGCTGTTTATGCTCCATATTTGACGATTTATCTTGACGATCATAATCTATAGGGAACTTACCGTTGACCTAGAATCATGAAATTTGGCCTGAAGCAATAACATGTTGCACAAGTAAAGGAAAAAATCCGAAAACCGATCTCGTGTTATTATATCACTGAATATTAGTACTGAGGTATTCAATGATAAGCCTAAAAATTTTTAGTAGGAATGAGAGTTTATTCCGGACTGACGTTATATAAACACCTAACTACCTATGGTTATGTTATGGTTATTTATTCTAACTTATAGGTATCCCGTGCTCGGGGTGTAACCAAATTTTCATCACTTTTGCGATAGCACGCACCGTTTTCGAGATACAAGCTATTATAGGTGGAAATCTGCGCTAACGCCGAAGGCAGTCCGGCTAAGGCAATCAATGTGCGATAGCTAAACTTAACACCCCCCGGTTCAGAGCAATCAGTTAGGTTAGGGTTATTTTTTTTTTCAAACCACCCAGAAGTAGGAGCCCCGCGAAGCGGGGCTCCGGCGACCTTTGTGCGACGGATGAGCACACAAGTCAACAAAAAATAAAATATATATAATATACTCGAAGCTCCATGCAAATTCCATTCATTCTAGAGCTTACATGGTAAGATAAGGCGCTCATTAAAGTTTAAAATAAGAAAATTAAAATGATGATTTCAGGTTACAAGACTTACTGTAACAGTAAGTAAATAAAAAAAATGTGTTTGTTCTATAACTTAGTATAAAACTTTTATTATTCTTATCTGTCAAGGTTCTTAGAATTTTATACGAGTTACTTACAGTTAGTAAGATAGGGCGCTCTTTGAAAATATTTAAAATAAAAAACAAAATTAAAAATTTTGAAAAAACCCACGACGAGAACATCTGTACAAAATAAGAAACGTAACATATAAAAAGGTTTAAATAACTTTATTTTAAATCCCCGACGAAAAGAATATAAGTAGCGTAAAAATAATCCCAAGAAAATTCGTCGGGGGCTGCCAATATAATTACTGTTTCTAGTATAAAATATATATTGTAAACTAAATATTGTTAATAATTAGGTAGGTATCAAATACATAAAACTGCAATACTTTCGTTCATTTCAAGTCAGGGTATGGCAGCCCCGACGGATTTTCTTGGGATTATTTTTACGCTACTTATATTCTTTTCGTCGGGGATTTAAAATAAAGTTATTTAAACCTTTTTATATGTTACGTTTCTTATTTTGTACAGATGTTCTCGTCGTGGGTTTTTTCAAAATTTTTAATTTTGTTTTTTATAATTAAACAATATAGGTACCTAGTAATAATAAAATTATTATTTATGTTACCAACATAGATAAGTCAAGTTACTATGTCAACGTCATTGCATAAACACATTTTTTGACAACAAGTGTTCATAAATCATCACCATGATTTCTGTCATGATGGGACGGAAGCCACCTGTAGGCAGTGACTCCCCGCTACTGTTCATCGCCTTCTAATAAAATCCAAAATATCATATCATCATCCATGACTATGATGCTCGCACGGCCGCAAGCTCGTCTGTCACTTGAGGCAATAAAAACGAGACCTATACGTATTCTATTAAAAAAAAAACTTAATGACTTGATGTCACTCCATACGGAACACAACGATTTTCACTAACAAAACGAGTATATTGCTATCAAGTATTATTATGTATCTGTTTCGTAGAATAGTGTATACGGCAATTTTAAAATTTATTGAACGAGTAAATTAGACGGTCATTTTCTTACAGGTTCTAAAGGTGACTTCAAGTCGCTTTAATATGTTTATACGATTTAAGTGTTATATTGAATGGCATATAAACATTTTTGAATCTTAAAGGTACATTTATATTTACAGACACGGACTTTTTCAAAAGCGTGCCGTATCAGATAAAAAAAAATTGAAAAAGTTTGTATTAACCAAGAAGTTTGAATTTTTTTATTGCAGAAGGAATGCAGAAGGCAGTTGCAAAAATAACTTTCGAAGTACTATTATGCTCGATAGAAACTCAAGCTACTAGTTAGGCATAACGACGAAAAGTCTCGAATATCCAAACTACATAGTTTGTGTTTACTATCGGAAATAGTTCTTGCATCAAAATATTTCATGTTTCATCCAAGTATTTCAAAACCACGGCATCGTTAACTCCTAATGGATAGAAAGTTCGACCACTGACAAAATAATGAATACTAAATTACTGTTGTACTATTGAAAATGGAAATTGATAGCTGCGACACACACTTTTCCATTGAGTTTTGTGTTGACCTTGCTGTCAAAGTCAATTAAAAACTTAATGGAAAAGTGGGTACTTTGTAAAAAAAGATAAGTTTTTTTATATACCATGACGTTGGCAAACATTCGTACGGCCCGCCTGATGGTAAGCGGTTACCGTAGCCTAAAGGCGCCTGCAAAACTAGGAGTATCACAAACGCGTTGCCGATCCATAAACCTATTCATTTCTTTTTCGAAGAAAAGTACAGTAGTCGATGACCATGGTAATTAATATTTGAATTTCGACGAGTTTATAAATAACCAGAAACGGATTTATCTCTCTGATAAATGATTTTATTTCGACTTAAGTAGTGACATCAAAATCAGACAAAAGAATTACTTCAAACATGATATCTTTAGCGTAATTTAAATTGACTGAGAACACCCACGATTCAAGCCGATCCCAAAAAGCAACACATTAATTGTCCTCAAAATATACACGATATAATGGGGCCGATCGCATTTCTTATCCGATCTTAAATAAGTGCAAAAAATGCACTTAAATAAGTGTAAAACTTGATCTAAAATTTTAAGCCCTTATTGGTATTTGCGTTTGTGTTATTTAAGGACGTGACCTTAAATAAGTATGGTTTGACTTAATTAGAGATGGTAGTTTCTTAATTGGTATTGCCTTTCGACTTATTTGACAGTTCTGTGATCTTAGTGCTACCTTAATTTAAGTCGCACCTAATTTGCGTGTACTAAATATTTCACTCATATTTCTTGGCTCAATTAAACACTTATTATTTAAAATATTCCCTTTTCATGCTGTTATTTTACAAAGAAAGTATAATGAAGATCTTCGACGGCAAGTATTACTTTGTTTCAACTTGTTTTATTAATGATCTAACCTCACTTTTGCCGAGTTCTGATTTTGGTACTTTTTATTTTTTAGATTAAAAAGAAGGCTTATGTATCGGCATATTAGATTTATGTAAACTATGTAAATATAACTTGTGAATCTACAAACTGATATTTGACTTTGACTTAAACATCTAAAAGTAAATAAACAACATGACGTTTATGACACTTTTTCGATTATAATCTATGGTAGTGTCCTTAAATAAGGTTTTTAGCATTTGGTAGTTTTTTAAGAACGTATCCTTAATTAAGTACTAACGCGGTCGCATAAATTTAAGAATGTGTCCTTATTTTACAAATTTAAGTTCATCTTTATTTAAGGTTGAAGAGAAACAAAATCGGGCCCATTGTGAGGTATAAACAAAAAGGAATAACGCATAATCAGAATTTATTTCGTTAATAACAGCGAGGCACAGGTGTTGTAAATTCCGACACCCCAACAACAAAAGTTTGGTACAATTTATAAGTTACGTGCTGTAATTAGGAAACAGACAAACTGATGATGCCCGTGTAATAGAATAAAATGAGGAAAATATTAAATTTCTTCTAAGTGAAACTCAAGGTTGAAATTCTCTCCGTAAGATAATGTAAAGTAAAAACCTTGAATAACGGTAATTAGGGAGGCTTGTGTCAAGCTGTGGACGTTATTGGGCTGATATGATGGTGATGATGATATAGGTAAAAGTCTTCTTAAGAGCAAATTTACAAGCAAAGAGACAACGTCACAATTTAGTGTTACGTTTCGTGGTTTTCAATTTTTATTATTAAATTTGAGCTACACTTCTTCTTGTATTGAATCTTGAATCAGCCAGTTCGAAAATTCAACCATAGCGATTATCACATCACTTTTGTAAAAACTGGTAGGCTACTTTCTTAGCTTACTGTACCTAGTTGAAGGCAATAGACTCACCCCCTATAGAACTTAATCATGGCAATTGTGAATGATGCTCCTTTATTTACTCCTTTGGGTTAAGGGGACGATGTTTATGTTATGTTTCATCATCATCATCAATTACCACAACGACGTCCACTGCTGGACATAGACCTCACCTAATTTGCGCCACCGCGAGCGATCCTGTGCCGCTTGCAATCAACAGATGTAGATATGTTATTTTTATGCTTCCAATTATATGCGGTATATTTTAAGAGCCCAATTTGCACATTACTTCTTGGTGGTATGACCATCGCTCTTAAGCGCATATTACGGTGCTTAAGTGATCATATCGCTGATAATTAATGTGCGGTCATTATTATGATGTTATCATGTTCTTCGTAATTATGACGTGTTAATGTCCACATAGAGTGCTCATTAAAATGAAGCGGTTGTAACTTGCGACTGTTTCATGCAGTTTATTGGTGATTTGATGATGCGGTTAATGGTTTTATGTCTCCATAACTTTTGTTAGAACTGCATATACCTTTAAAGGGCATTATGGGACAATCCCACCCTCATGCCCATCACTGCAACTCCTGTGAGCCAGGACTAGAGAAAGCGATGACCCTTGCGAACATCGAGTTTTGACACTCGGGAGGCCCAGGGAATTCCTAACCTAATGTCTTGAAACCCGCAACAAAATTAATCGGAGTTGGAAAGAAATTATATACTTTCCTCCATAGCAAAAAGCGAGTGACAAAAATAATCTGTATAGGATCTAATCCTATCAAAGAGAGAGCACCGCGGTTTTAAGGGCATTGCAAAATGTGTCAAATTTTGGAGTAATAACTTGAGAAATAAAATATTATGAAGTTTTGCTTCGTTTTTATCAACAACACCTGTAGGTGTATCTTTAGACAAATTAGGTATCGATGCTAAATTATAGTGGCCGTTTAGAATCCATCATAGCACAAGTGTAATTTATTTTATTAATCGGATAAGTTTGGCATCTGTAAAGATTTGGAAAGTAGATAATATTATATTCGAAATTTTGCCATATACCAACTCTGTTTTCTTGTTGAAGTAGAAGTTAAATATCTGATAAACACATAGACAAACGATTTTAAACATTATCTCAAAAGCCATAACAAATTCTTACAAAACAACGTGCAGTTATTTCATAAACGACATAAAAAAAAATCTACATGGCATAATAAAAATGAACGCACGGCATAATGACAACGTTACAAACCATTTCCTTGATAAACAGTCCCCTGGTGCCCGCTTCAGTTGGTCGTTTGCACCATTATTATACATCAGTCCCTTGAGAGGAATTCACGATGAAAAACAATAAACGTTAACCTGTCCCGAGACGCGAACGTGAACTGATCGATTGTTTGGACAAAAAGCAGCATTTGTTATAAGAATTAGAAGACAATTTTATGTAGAAATATTGGATGTGGAATTAAGCAAATAAATGCCAGTTTTTTAGTTCTCACCATCATCATTTCCATAAACGTCTCACTGTTGAGGTATCTCCTCCATAGAATGTGGATATACCACGCTGACAACGGGTTGGTATAAGGTTTGTTTCGAATTTTCCTTTTCTCGCAGTGGTATTATCTGCATATTATATAGTCATACTCCCTTAGTCTTTCCTCATTATCTTTCTCCAACAACGTCCACTGCTGGTCATAAACCTCAATTAATTTTCACCAATAAAACCTTTCCTCTTTATAAGGAGATAAAAAAATTACTATTGCTACACTGGATAGATTCTGATGCTTGGGTACAGGGTTTTGTTACGAGATTTCGTCTCTCTTGCACAGGTCTTCATCTAGTTATTTGTAACGAAATCAAGAAGACGTTTAAAAGTGATTCTTTGTCTTTTTAATTATTTATCAAACGGATGATAAAATGTAATGAGATCATAATTAAATTTTAATGTCACAACTAATTGTCATAGTATACTTTTATTGGGTTCAACACAAACAAAGTCATGCTTAATTAGCAACCCAACATCCTAAATTAACAAACCAATGCTACTCGATGTTTTAGTTCAACAACTAACGAAATCAATATATGCTTCTTCCTATCCGTTTCCATTTCCAATAAGACACTCTATACATACTTGTTTACTGAAACTATGTCTGTTTAAAGTAACTTAATTTGCTTCTAAATTAGATGTCTTCAAACTCGATTTAGTTAAACGTTACTTCAACAGAATTTCCGTTGATCTTCGTTTTGATTACATTTTGTTTACATTCAAGGCTTTAGTTTAAACGCTGTGTGATTTCTGATATTGAAGTTATCTTGTTAGTACAACTCAAAGAGACTTCATCTTTAACAGGATTTTGATTAGGTATCATATTTTTTTATGTTTGAGTAGCATGTTTATTCAAAGGTAAACATACCTCGAGTTTACTTTGTACCAATGTTACTGAATTTTTATTTGTGAAGTCAGTTATATGTTTATATCGGTATCTGATAGATAATCTCATAATAATCAATCAATCGGTATATTTATTTTAGAAATTAAGCCATATGAAAGTAAATACAATAAAATTAATAAATCATTATAATAAACAGTGATATTGGCTCAAGGGTGCAACACGTGGACCCTCGTCCAATACTCCATGATGACAGTCTAGATTAATTTTGAAAAAAGCCTCAGAATTCAAAGTTTCTGAAAAAGTATTTAAGAATTTTAAATTTCAATGCACGATGTACGCTTCATGTATTTTAATTTTCAGAAATATTGAAGTTGTGAAGCTTTAAAGTGTTTTGATTAATTTTCCTTGTTAGCAACTAAATAATTAATAGTTGAACGTTTGTATTTAACGTAAACACGAAGCGCTTTATAAGTTTAATTGCGACATAGTACAACGTTGTTCGCCATTTGCCCGACCTTTGTTTTTCTGTTTATTTCGGCGGGCAAACGTATTTGTATATTCAGCCAATTTTCGGAGAGGTCTCGTTGAGATGTATGTGAATAGGTTCATTGTCTTTTTTTCCTTTTTTGTAACCTGACGTAGCTTTTATTTTTGCTGATTTTTGTTTCGTGTAATTTTGTGTCACTGTAGGTGTTGGCGTTTATGAAAATAATTTTAGGATAAAGAAAAACAAATAAATGTATGATTGGAGAGGATTTGTTTGCATGTTTTATATTTATGTCACCATTTAGTTATTTTATGGAAAAATCTATCAAATATTATCAGGTTCTCTGAAATTTACACACTTAGTTTGTATCATCATCATCATTTCAGCCTATTTCAGTCCACTGCTAGGCATTATAGGTCTCTCCCTCTCTCTCTTCTTTTTGTGGGCGTCTGGATAAGACTACTTGCATCATACAGAAAACCGTAGCTATAATAACATTGTTTCGGTAGCATTGTGTTCCAGGTCATGAGCAGTTGTGTAGCTAGAGCTCGTTAGGGAGGGAAGGGATTTTAAAACGTTGCCGTTGTCAAAGTCCATAAGCTTCGGTATTTGTTTACCATCAGTCGAGTCGATATTATGTTTGCCACCGTCGTGAAATATAAAAAACAATTTAAAGTGGAATATCGTCCCTTGTACTCGAATACTAATATTATATCAGTGTTTACTTAAACAAACTTACATGTAATAAATTAAGCAAAAGTGAAACAAACCACTCACAACCATAATAATTACAAGACTACGACAATCTGGTTAATATCATAAAATTAACAGAAATGATACAAAATAACCCAAAAATATTATAACGATTAATTTGTTTGTGACTCCGTATGACGAAGTAAGAACGGTCGAAACACCTAATTATAGCCTAAAAATTCTTGCCGAGACAATATCGGATGATAAATTGGAATGAAGAGACAAACCGACGAAAATATTTCTAACAATTTGTTACTGGGAACATTAAGAATAAAACATTATAGCGTGTAATAAAATAAGTAGATCGTTTGACTATATTTATGAGAATTAATCTTTGGGAGCTCTCATTTCATCTGAAATATTAATATCCCACTTCTAGGTCTTTTTCCCACTACCACAAGACTGACTGTGATTGTCACCATTGCATGGTGGTTAAGCGACTTATCACTAAACTCACCCTGCTGAATGATGTGATAAATATTTAATTTTTTATGTTTCATAGAGATTGGTTTCGAGTGTACTTTGTGTCTAATTGTGTGTTTGTAAAGTCCGTTCTTTCCTAGTTTGAGCATTTGCATTGTCTTGATAATAATAACTTTAAGCAGACAAGAGCATTGCTAGAAAAGGAAAATTTGAAACAAAACCAACCCGTCTGGGCAGCGTGGTATAGTAGGTTAAATTCCCTCCACAATATTTGGAGACCCTTGCCCAGCAGTGGGACGTATATGATAATCTAAACTTTATACGTAAGTAAACAAACTCTATCGACAGACCCACCTCACCAATCAGTCCTTTTGATTCTTTCCCATATTACACGTAAATAAAAGACAAGGAAAACCTCACATTTTATATAGAAGACATCAATATACATTATATTGAGAGCCCATTTAATTTTCTTCCACATTTCTGTCCTATATTCAGTGAATGGGAATATTCAGAATATTAAAACACTAATATCATAGCGGGGATTAATGAAATGAGAAACCAGACTAGCATACTGAGGGTGTATTCATGGTGAGGCCGCCATTGGAATATTTCTCTCTATTCTGTCCATTGACAGGCAGACGGCACATGCCTCAAATATACTGGTTGATTTGACGTGGCGTCTATGTTAGCGGCGAGTGTTGGTTTTTTAAAATTATTTTTATAATGTCATTTGAAAGTTTTATTATATTTTAACATGTTATTTATAGTTATTAAGGCACAAGTTATTCGCCTTATAAAAGTCTATTATTCTCTGATTTTATTTACGTCAAAATTTAATAGCAACCATGATTGTAATAATTTACCCATCAATGCGTATTATAAAAAAATATTTTCGCATCAATATGTTGACTTTTAATTAGCGGACGCTGTTTTTTTATGGTTGGCTGATTCATTGATTATTATTATCTATATTTAATTCGCCCACCTGAATACTCAAAACCATTCCTTATTGAAACGTGATATATTATGTTAATTAAATTTACAGTTTAATTAATAAAATATTTACAAAATCACATAATATATAATAAAATATTAAATATACAGCTAAACGTAAACAATGAACAAGTAAATATAATTAAAAAAATTAATAACCCGACTGCAAAAAATCAACGCATCAGCAACGCATTAAAAAGACCGTAAAATTATTATAATATACCTGATTAAATTTAAATACATCACATATGTATTTTTTGTAATCTCCATTTGATTCCCTTTATTTTGACACTCTACTCGATAGATATAGATAAAAAAATAATAGAACTACTTACAATTTGGAACCATTCAATTATGTTTAATCTCTTTTTCAATATAATATGTAATCTCCTTTTGATTCTCTTTATTTTGTTAACCAACTCGATAGGTTTGATTAAAAAAAAAATTGAACTTCTTACAATTTGGCGTCAAAAGCCCGCCGTTTAAGTCTTTTTATTCTTAAAACTTGTCTAAGGACACTTGGGTTTTCTAGACGAATCTAATGATACCCAAATTGTCAAAATCCATCCAGCCGTTTGGATGATTCGTGGGAATAAAGAAATTTACAAACATACAAGATACGCGCGAAAAACAATACCCATCCTGACAGTCGGGTAAAAACAACCTGATACTTTATTAAATTTTCAAAATATTTCGACATTACATTTTAAAATCATCCGTGTAGTTCCGTGTAGTGACGGATTAAGAATACATAATGTCACTACCCCATCTCAACCCGTGGGTGTCGTAGAAGGCGACTAAGGGAGTAACCTTATGCAGACAAGAGCATTGCAAGAAAAGGAAAATTCGAAACCGAAACCCTATACCAACCCGTCTGGCCAGCGTGGTATAGTAGGCTAAACTTACATGCTCCCTCCACATTCTTTGGAGGAGACCCGTGCCCAGCAGTGGGACGTTTATGGGTTGAGATGATGATGATTTTAAAATCATGATGCGTTATTATTGTATTAATTCGAAATTGTATGTTATTTTTAAACGGATTTCTAATAATCTCAATACGCTAACACAGCAGCCACGCCCTAAAGCGGATTATTAAAGAACTCAACGCACCCAGACCGAATAAAAATGTACCTATCAGAAGATTACGAAGTGAAATGTCAGTAATATATGGAGAAAAATTGGTTTTTACGCTACTGACTCCTACCATGTCTTAACAATATTATATTCGTTGCTTTGCCAGATAATCTTGATGCTTGAAGGGTTTTTACTGGGGTACATGAAACGTTATATCATTTGCGAATCTTGTTACCGAAGACGGGCTTTTAATCAAGAACGTTGTAAATTAATATTGGAATACGAAGGGTACGTTCTTGGATGTTATGAGTTTTTATGCTTTGTCAAAGGTTTTTGATTTGGAGAGTGTTTATTTATGATCGTCAGTGTTATGTGTTCGTGTGTGTTTATTCATAAAATAAGTTATCTTGATATTTATAATTTTGATTCAAAATTAAATTTAATATTGAAACATGTTATTATTGGAATTTTAAAGATGTTTAAGGGCAAAGTGAAACTAAATTCACACATTCAAAGAAACACATTATGAGTTTTAATAACATTAATAGATTATTCGCCAATATTTACTTAAAATGCATAACCTACACCACCACATAACTTTACAAACGTATAGTATAGGTATATAGAACCTCCAATGACAAGCAATTTGTCCCAAGACTTGAATGGCACTTAACTAGGTATAGGAGTCCGATAATTTGAGTTCTATGCAATGCACTGGATGAAATTATGCTGAATACGAGCTGGAATTGTAACGGTACGGTTCAATTTCACGATAAGTAAGTTGATGGTGAATCATGTCGGTTTACGACGTTTTTTAATGGCTTTTATTTGAGCTTGTATAAGTAAAATAATTTAATATTGAACAAAAATTTAATGATGAAAACATTTTGTAATACATCTTATTGATACACCATTCTTTGAAATTTCAGATTATAACTTAATTAAATTGGTGATAAAAAGCCTGGCCTGAGTGTCTTGTCAGTTTTTCTCAAGGCTCAATATTATTATTTTTTTTGTTTTTATTTTTAACAGATATAAAGTTCAGATATCATCATATAACCCATAAATGTCCCACTGCTGGGCACGAGTCTCCTCCAAATGTGGAGGGAATTTAGCCTACTATACCAAGCTGGCCAGACGGGTTAGTATCTCAGTCGCCTTTTACGATACCCACGGGTTGAGATGGGTTAGTGACCATCCTCCTAAGAGATCTCCACCCTACATAAGATCAATAGCAATATTTCTTCGATGGTGTTTTGTTTTTGCTGTTGTGTTAATGAGGGAGGGGGAAAGCTAATGTAGTTTATTACAATCAAAATCTTGTAACAATAACATAACGCCATCCCTTTTCGTCTAAAGGGTAGGCAAAGAGGCAGGTGCATCCCATGGTCCCGTGTCGCATCTGTCAACTGTCACTGTCATTATAGATCACACAGATAACGGATGGCTTTATTTTTATGTTTTTTTAAATTGTATTGTTAATTTTTAGATCATCCATCTTATGTACTAATAAAAGCTGAGCTATGTCCATTTTTTTTTATTTTTTTTTTATTTTTATTTTTTTTATTTTTTATTTTTTTGGTACTTTTTATTTATATTATTTTATGGTATTTTTGTTAATTAGGTACCTAGTTTTAAGCTATATTTTAGGCCAATTAGTTTTATGGGCACATTTCTTCACATTCAGTTCATTCACATGACACTGAGAATTTCAAAACATTTTTGGTTACCTGGCAATAGAACCTTTTTAAGGTTCCGTAGTAAAGTTGTTTTAATTAATTATGTATAAAAGTTATCAACTATATCGAAATTGAACCTTAGACATACAAAAGAGCCATCGATCCACCTCTATTGACTTATTCTAAGGACCCATTTGCATAATTGGGTAAATTGAGCCGAGGTAAATTGCTTCAAGATAATAGGGTAAGAATACTTATAGTCACAGAAATGTTCACGACATATCTTTATGTTATATAAGCAGTAAATGAGACCTATTTGGACATGCAACACTATCTAATGACACATAAAGAAAGAGCTATATTTTTCAGTCAATTTTGCAGACTGAAAGTGTAACTTCATACATACATACATACATATAGACTGGCATTTCGACTGGCCTGTTGTTGGTCTAGTGGTTAGTGACCCTGACTGCTAAGCCGGAGGTCGTGGGTTCGATCCCCACCCAGAACAAATCTTTGTGTGATGAGCATAAAGGTTTGTTCTGTGTCTGGGTGTAATTTATCTATAATATGTATGTATTTACAAAAAAAAAATGTATTTAAGTAGTATATCAGTTGTTTAGTACCCATAACACAAGCAAATATAATTGCTTAATTTGGGACTAGATGGCGCTGTGTGAATGTGGTAGAATATTATTATTATATAGATCACGCCTCTTTCCCAACAGAGGGGTATTTCCGTCCACTTGCTACGATTCTAACAAATATCTTTGGCATTTTCAACATTCATCAGTCTTTCCATGCATTCTCGCCGGTTGAGGGTACTCTTGATCTGTCCCTTCTTTAGAACGTCACCTATTTGGTCACGGTACGTTCTTCTAGGTCTGCCCCTTCCAACGTTTCCTTTCACATTTGCCTCATATATTTGTTTTGACACTCTTCCTTCATTCTTTCCCTCGACAATCTTCACCTTACCAAAAATCTCCGCAGCTGTAATAGTACATAAAAATCTATACTTATAAATGGAAATGAATGTCTGAATCCATTACCAAACTTCAAATTCAAGAATGGCTGGACCAATTCGGCTGATACTTTTTTAACTCCAAGAAAGGTTTCAAAGACAAAGATAAAGATATTTATTTTGTGAAAACATGTGTGTGGATGATATCTGGTGTACAATAAATTGTTTGTTTCAACATGTTCAACCATTACTGGTGTACAAATATTAGGTATAGTAATAATATAATTAATTACTAATGAAATAATATAATTTAAACATTAATCCCAAAAATTATAATGACAAAACCAAACCTAAAATGTAAACAATAATTTAAAACATAAATGCAATACTAAATAAATGGATTTATAATTATAACAAATGCATTAATTAATTAAATGAACCAATTAAACAGTACATTATAGTCACAGAGTTGAATCAGTCAGAAAATCTTTTATGTTATAGTAACATTTTTCAGCTAACAGTTTTTTAAATGATCTTTTAAAAGGGTTTGTACTCATTTGTTGAATGGTATTTGGTATCTTATTGAAAATTATTGGAGCTTTGCCTACAATACTTTTATGTAACAATGCTGTTTTTGAAGGGTGGACACAAAGTTTATTATTACAGTGATTACGCTGTACGTTTTTATAAGAAAATTGATAAAATGATAAAACCTGTATAAACTTTGTATGAAAGATTCTGTGGTCACGCGAATCGAATATAAGACGAGCAAAGCCACGGGCAACAGCTAGTTTAAAGCATATTACAATTTTACCATCAGTATGTACAAAAAAGTTCATTATTTTTACCAGCACCTTACCAAAGTACCTATGATATACCAACATTCAATAAAATATCACCCGTATCGCGTTGTAATAAATAACATTTTTGTTTGCACATGTATGCTGTCAATAGTGTTATCACTCCATGTCAAAAGTCCGTTTCAGACCAGACATAACATATACATAATTCATGTGAGGGTTTTCCTGTGAAGTCGGGTCGGACTATAATTTATAGAGCAAACTGTACTCTGACCTCAGCAGTTCAACTAGTAGATTTTCCGGTAATACTAACGTAGGACTAGTCGGAATATATTTCGGTGAGCTTTCTTGTAGACAGGCAGAAGTTATGTCGACAAAATAGTGATGTATTAGCTATTTTTGACGAATATTTTATGGCTACATAATAATAATTATATAATAATTATGAGTTAAGCCCGCATTTCTACATACTTACTTGTTTAGATTTTAAGATTATTTGTATGTTTTCTTTTCTTTGTGTGCAATATTTATTCACGACCTCCGGCTTAGCAGTTAGATTCACCACTACGCCGACTGGACAGTCTAAGTAAGAGGTAAGATTAAATAAATTTAGAAAACCTAAACTACTGCCTACTCCCTCCACATTCTCTGGAGGAGACTCTTGCCCAGCAGTGGGACATTTATGGGTTGAAATGATGACTGCCTACTCTCGTAGCGATGGAGGCTGAATGAATAGCGGCGTGCAAATCACGCGGTCCGAGTTCGATCCCGACCGGCAGTACCAATGTGGATTCCACTTTGTATAATTCATATGTACTAGTCAAGTGACTTACCATATGCTAACGGTGAAGGAATCCACCAACCCGCACTAGGCCAGCGTGAGTGGATTATGGCCTAAAAACCCTCTCAGCTCTCTAGATAGAGGAGAGCAGACCCGAGACCACCAGTGGGACTTAATGGGTTGCTGATGATGAAATCTATTCCCTCCTATTCCTTAAATACAATACATTAAATACTAACTATTTATTGCATTGTAAAATCGAAATTAATATTCACTCACGATGACTACTTTGTTTAAATTGAATGATTTAAATGCTTAGTGTCCTAAATTAGTACATCATAATCTCAATGACATGATACACACGGTCACTGCCGCAAATGAACTTGTGACGGAGCCAAATAACCTACACGATTGTTGTAATGACGGGCATATTTCGTATTTTATATTGTTGTGTTCAGTTTAGCTAAATATAGTGTACTTACTTTGTAAACAAAATTGTCACTTTATTGTATTGGTGGGTTTCAAAGTCTTTTGAGCTAGGTGCTGTCAATACCACTCCAGCCCCGCTAGACAAGTGGCAATTTCATAATATAACATAACATAACATAGCATGACGCCTTTTTCCCCGAAGGGGTAGGCAGAGGTGTTTCACACCCACATTTCGCCAGCTATATTTGGTCCCATGAAATAGGGGGCGAGCCTATTGTCATCAACCGAGAACATTTGTTTACCAAACTCCGGGAAAATCTCAATTTAAATGTCACTGTAATACTTTTACGCATTTCTGACATAAGCTATTGACATGTCACGTCATCAATGGAACGAATTATAAATAATTCACTTACATAAGAATATAAAATACTTCAATTAGAATCATAATTAAATATTTCAATTTGAATCAGTGCAGCCACTTGTCTATGGGGCCAGGTGTTGCGAAAGACGCCAGACATGACGAGACATGTAATTTTTAAAGAAAGACTATTCATGAAATATTTTTTAACTGATTCATGTTTTTACCGATTTCAAATACATAGTTGGTACCAAGTAATGATCCCACATACCATACTTCTTGACGACAACAAATTTTATTGAATTTGAATTAGTATGGTGTTTTGGTTCTTTACCTTTCTGGGATATTTCAAACTGTAACCAATTGAAATGGTAACTACTATGGCGATTAAAAAAAGTGGCCTGAGTTTCTTGCCAAGTTCTTCTCAGAGCTCAACCTTGTCAGTGAACTGGCCGTAGGCAAATTTGCTGCCACCTTTTTTTTGCTTTGTATGACTTCATGTGATCAAAATGAAATAAAAAGATTTGACTTTGACATGGTACTGATAGCCGGAAATGTTAACATACTCCGACATTTACAGAACAAAAATACAGGTACAATCGTACAAAACACACTTTGCTAGTTTTAAATATTATTTTTAAAATGTCACTTGCTGTTTATCATTTTTATTGCAGATAAAATTAGTATTATATACGAATATTTGCGTCTGCATTATGATCAATGACTTATAAATAATACACAAAGAGCTTATGACATTTGAACAAGTATAAATTTATAATTCGAAGACAAAATTATGAAAAAAATGTTGGCAGTTACATAAATGACTAATGTAAAGTTGAAATTATTGTTCATGTGTTTTAGTATCTTTTTTAATTTAATAATATATATTCATTGAAAAATAAAAGTAATAAAGCGGCTATTCCCGTTAACAACATATTAACTAAATAATAAAATAATATGCATACGAAATTGTGTGGAAAAAAACAGGTACCTAGTTTAATTCTTCTATCAAATTAACTTTTGAGTTAAAATTAAAATATTATTGTCATACCAAATATTCGTGTGTTTTATGGATGGAAACTGTGTCGGTGGCGTAGTGGGAAGTGAATACGACTGCTGTACAAGAGGTCCCGGGTTCAATCCCCGGATCCGGTGAAAATGGTATTGGACTTTTCTATCATGAAATTTCAGTATTGAGATTTTCCCGTTTGGTAAACAAATGTTCCCGGTTGATGACAATAGGCGAAATGTGGGTGTGGAACACCTCTGCCGGCCCCTTCGGGGGAAAAGGCGTGATGCTATGTTATGTTATGTTTTTATGGATGAATACATGTTGATCTTCATAATAAAAACCTTCTAAATGTTTTTCGAAAATCTACACTACATATTTTGTTATAAGTTAAGATAGGTAACTTTCATTCTGAAAAGTGACACTTTATTGAATTACGTGGACGTGTATTAAAAAGTAAGTACCCGTAACGCTTACAGTTATGTTACTATGAAAATAAAGCCTTGAAAGTTTCAATGTGTTTTTTGAAAATAAATAGAACTATAAACCTAATTCTAACAAATGAAAAAATAGTTTCGATTAAATAAAAATCGAAAACCACGAAATTTGACACTAAATTGCGACGTTGTCATACCTCTGTATGAACCTTAAATTAGCGAGCCTTTTCGTCTGTGAGTCATGCAACTCCAGTTAGTTTCACACGCAACAATAGATCGCACTGGTCATTACGCAGAGTATCCTATGCCCACTAACCAACGAGTGAAGTGATGTGAATAACTAATTGTATATTGTCTCTGTTTTAACTGTGCGTAATGGATGTTTGTAATGTATTGCCACTGTTAATTCAAAAGGGATTAAGTACCACTTTGATATTGGAACTATTCATTTGTAATTTCGCTATTATGCTTTTGTAATACAAATGGGTATCCTTTGAATATATAATGTAACTTATTTGTATGTTACAGTTTTGCAGTTGCTGCGTGGCAGGTGTTTTGAGTACAATACATTTAATTTACAGGGGAATTAGGTACGAATATTTGCTTCTATGATGCATATGAAATTTTCATTTGAAATCCACCAATATCGGTGAACACTGTGCTTACAATTTATAAGTAATTCCGTAATATTGCATGCTTTTATATAAGGGATCTTTATTAGTCGTGTATGGGTAAATACAATTTACGCATGCCGCTTTATTGGAAAAAACGGGAAGGTTGTGTGAGGCTCCCTGGTCTGAAAATCTCAGAAAGTCAACAGTGGGTATCACCTAAAACCCGTCTATGCACCAACATTACGCTTTCTGGGGTGGGTTTTTGCAACTTGTTATGCGATCTATGACCATGCATTTTCAAATTCGAAATTTGCCTGATTTGAAAAACGTTATACATTAGTAGCGAACGTTAATTATGGCGTATTCACAATCGAGACTTTCAAAGTAATCGATTTCGCTGTGTGTTTAAAAATTCAAATATTATCGCGGTCAATTTCAAACATAGAAATCGACAAAGTTGAAAGGCGAACTTCGTAGGTGTAGACCCTCCATCCCTACTTGATAAAACGTTCGATGTCACATTTTTATTATAGTAGTCAGTTTAAAGATACCAGTATAACTGAATCATGAGGTAAATCCAAACAAAAATAGCACTTAACGTCACATGAATAAAACAGATGCATACAGAAATCTCATTTGGAATTCTCTCAATGTTCTGTGCAAATTAATTACGTCGACCGTTTCCGTTAATGTGTGTTACCAAATATGGTTTGAATTTGAATATTTAAGTGAAAAACCATTAAAATTATTTTATGAATGTGGTTAATGATTGATGGAGATTTCTGGTCTTAGGTAACGAGAATTATGGTTATTTCATATTGCAAATCTACCTATATATATAATAAAATTGTAACTGGTTGATGATTGTACATTACTACTGCACGAAATTGAATGCGGTTTTCTAGATGCGGTGTTGCTAGAGGTCTAACTTAAAGTTTAGGCTACTTTTTACCGACATATGTCATAAAGGTGACGCCGTGGGCGAAAGCTAGTTTAAATATTTATAATATAATAAAATATTATTTATTTAAATTATGGTGGTCATTGAATGCAGGCAGCAGTCACTTGCTTTGGTGGAAGATAGCTGGAAGACCTCCAGCAGTGGATGTCATTGGGCTGATTATGATGAGGGGCATATCTTTTGTTCACGTCTTAAATTAATATATCGATTTAGACAGGAAATATAAGTAAGTGCATTTTTTTGGTTCCTGGAAGGTAAGGCTTCGCGATTGGTTTAGCTGCCAAGTCAATTAAAAAAAAGGAAGCCTTCGTGGCTCAGTGGTTAGTGACCCTGACTGCTGAGACAGAGGTCGTGGGTTCGATTCCCACCCAGGACAAATCTTTGTGTGACGAGCACAATTATTTGTTCTGTTTCTGGGTGTAATCTATCTATATTAAATTACTTTAAAACGAGTCTACGTCACGTATTATATTATAAGGAATAGTAAATACCTTATTTATTTGCCCGACATTTCGATCGAATTACACCGATCGTGGTCACGGGCTGACTGAGGTGGCTGCCGAGCGTTGTCCTCGATGCACGCGGGTTTCTACGATTACCCTCACGTTTGTCAATATTTTTATTTATATCAGAACTGTCGGTATTTCGACACACTACACTAATGACGTCTTTACACTGGTCTACTTTGTCACTTCGGCGATGTTTACACAAGCTGATAACGGGATTCCAAGTTGTTGATAAGCGGTATCCATCCTCCCGGTTGAAATTTGAGTATTTCTTGATTTCCACCGCTTCGCGTGCTATCCTGGAGTAATAGTGACGATCGGTGGACAGTACCTGTGGCTTGTGTAATTCAATCCAGTGGTTGGACCCTGACTCCAGCAAGTGTTCAGCTATCGCCGACTTGTTTGTTTGACAGTTCTTGACAGCCGTGATATGTTCCTTAACCCTTTCTGCTATTGTGCGTTTGGTTTGTCCGATGTAGGAACTACCACAGCTGCAATCCATCTCGTAGACACCGGGTGTTACTCCTTTTAAGTACGGCATAAATGCGGGTGCTCTGCTTACCCCTGGTATATTCTCCCTTTCCTTCAGACGTCGCGTGTTGTACAAGTATCCGTTACGCTTAAGTACCTCCTGAACGTGTTCAAGCTCACTATTTAAGTTTTCAGGGTCACAAAGGTCGTATGCTCTGTTCGTCAGCGATATTGCAACTGAATGCAGGTGTCGCGGATGGTGATACGAGGTAGCGTGTAGATACCTGTATGTGTAGGTTTACGGTAAACTGTGTGTGATAAGGTACCATTCTCTCTAACCATGACCTTAATATCGAGAAAAGCTAACGATCTGTCTATCTCCATTTCAAATGTAAACCTATCTATTATATGTATGTATTTACGAAAATAAACTCATTTAAGTGTTATATCCGTTGTCTAGTATCCATATTACTAGCATTAGCTTAGTTTGGGATTAGATGGCGCTGTGTTTGAATGTCCAAACATTGTTATTATTATTAATTATATTCGGCTAGAACAAAATGACTCGGGACGGTAGCTTTATAATTAGGATCATCTTTAAAATCTTAAGATGGAAGCCACACATGGATATAAGCATAAGGGCATGATAACCCCTTTGAGATACCAAAACAATGTGTGTGTGATTTATCGAATTAAGAATCATTTAATTGCAGGATACATTATGATTGTAAACAATGGAATCGTTGTGAATGAAGTAATCGCCGTAATTAATTTAAATTACATAACTATTTACTTGAATGGTGCTTTAAAATATCACGGATTTCCATGACCCCGAGTCTGCTAACACAATCCTAAAATGGTAAGCCGATGATCTCATTCGACAGCTGTGATTGGCTTACTAAATCAATCGCGCCATATTGCCGGCCTGTGATTGGTCGATATTAGCCCATTGGTCTGCTATGTGTATTTTAGCAGAATCGGCCCCAGGATTAGAACACAAAGAAATAAATTCTAGAAAAACTTTATTTTAAATTGTTACAGTGATTTCGAGATAACAAATATTATGTCCTATATCGCTAAAGTGGCTAACAGAGATCTCCTATTGGTCATAGCATGATAGTACATAGCCTAGCTTTCCTCGATAAATGTTGGATGGGCTATCCAACACTAAAAGATTTTTTCAACTCGAACAGTTCCTGAGATCTTCAGCTTTATAATATTAATAAATATTAAATCTTGAACTTGTCTGACACGCTGTTGCGTGTCTACGAGTAAATATAGTAAAATAAAAGAAAAACATCTGAAATCAAATCATATAAAAATTACATGCATACATACATATAGATCACGCCTCTTTCTTAACAGAGGGGTAGGCAGAGACCATTTCCTTCCACTTGCTACTATTCTGACATACATCTTTGGCTTCTTCAACATTGAGGTACTCCTGATCTGTTCCTTCTTTAGAACGTCACCTATTTGGTCATGGTACGTTCTTCTAGGTCTTCTCCTTCTAACGTTTCCTTTCACATTTGCCTCATATATTTGTTTTGTCACTCTTCCTTCATTCATTCTCTCTACATGTCCAAACCAGCTTAACATTCCTTTCTCTATTCGTGTCACAACATCTATTTTTAAGCCACAACGTTCCCTTATTACACTATTTCTTATTCTATCACTCAAATTTACCCCAATGATACTTCTCAAAGCTCTCATTTCCACAGCATTTATTCTACTTTCATGCTTCTTCTGCCATATAATATGCCAATATAAAAAATAATTGACACAAAACACAAAAAAGTCCTTATATATTGTATGCCCGCCTTTTAATCCTAAATAAGATAAATACAGCTAATCCGCAGTAAAAGCCAGTACACAACCACTTCACATTTCCAACTGTTTTTAGTACGACTATAAATACGAATTTGTAGCTTCAAAGTTCAATATTGTAAAGAGTCTATTCCCCAGATGATTTTGTATTACCGATTTGAGAATTTTCGATTCCATTCCGAGATCCTATTTTGTGGATTCGATTTCGGAGTCCTAATCTGTAAGATCGTCGTATTGTCTGATAAAGTTGAATTTGCTTAAAGACTATAAGCTCTATCTCTATCTCTGTATAATATGTTGACTGTGTTTGGAATAAAGTAATAATGGAGTATAAAGTTAATGTCATCAGAAACCCATTAAGTCCCACTGCTGGGCTTGGGTCTCCTTTTTTTTTAAAAAAAAAAAATTCAAAATATTTATTTGCAAATATGGGTAAATACATAGGTGTTAGCTTACATAAGTTTGTCTAGTCCATATTTTACCATTTCGGTGTGCAACTATTACATTAAAATTATTAGGTATAAGTATTAAATTAGAATGTCAAAAGATTTTACTCACATGTCAACAAATAATTATAATACAAAAAAGGTGACAGAATACAAAAAAGGGATTTATTGCTATGAGATGATGCTCCTCTCCTCTAACTAGAGAGCTGAGAGGGTTTGGGCCTTAATCCACTCACATTGCACTAGTGCGGGATGGTGGATCAGACATACTTATAGAATTTCTTCTAAGGTATGTGGGTTTCCTCACGATGTTTTCCTTCACCGTTAGCAGATGGTAAATCACTAGACTTGTACATGTAAATTCCACAAAGTGGAATCCACATTGGTACTGCTGGTCGGGATCGAACTCGGACCGCGTGATTTACACGCCAGTCCCTTATCCATTCGGCCACCATCGCTTTTAATGTGATACATTTTATTATTCAGGTACCTAACTTCTTATCGTGTCGACAGCCCAAAACTTGGCCACAACCACTGCACCGTCAGTTGCGCTCATCAAATCTTCCTGCGTGCAGTTGTTTGGGCCCGCAGAGCATCATATTAAAATCCAAATCCAAACATAGGTACCTATGGTACTCATAGGTCACTGTTTCGGAACATTCTCACTATCTTTGTATGAAAAAAAAACAGTGCGTATTTGTATAATAGTAGGAATCAAATCCGTGTAATGACGGATTAAGAATACATAATATCACTACCCCATCTCAACCCGTTAAAGGCGATTAAGGGAGTGACCTGAGACCTTATCCAGACAAGAGCACTGCAAGAAAAGGAAAAGTCGAAACAAACTCTATACCAACCCGTCTGGCCAGCGTGTTATAGTAGGCTAAATTCCCTTCAAAATATTTGGAGGAGACCCGTGCCTAGCAGTGGGACGTTAATGTTTTTTTTTTTAATATAATATAATATTCTACCACATTTACACAGCGCCATCTAGACCCAAAGTAAGCAATTATATTTGCTTGTGTTATGGATACTAAACAACTGATATACTACTTAAATACATTTTTTTTTTTTTGTAAATACATACATATTATAGATAAATTACACCCAGACACAGAACAAACCTTTATGCTCATCACACAAAGTTTTGTCCTGGGTGGGGATCGAACCCACGACCTCCGGCTTAGCAGTCAGGGTCACTAACCACTAGACCAACAGGCCAGTCTAATGGGTTAAAATGATGATGATGATGATCAAAATAAAATGGCTGTGACATATTTAAATAATAAATAAATAAAATAAAAATTTTACAGATTGACAGACAGAACTAAATTATAAAGATTCCGTTATTGGCATTTTAGCTATGACACTTACAAATGCAGTTGCAAAGTTAGCAAAAGTTACTACCATTATTTATTTTATTTCTGTATTTTATTGGAAAATCCACAGCAATAATACCAAAAAAGCGACAACATCACATCACATTATCAACAGAGTCGCTCATAGCAATAAATCACTTTTTTGTATTCTGTCACAAAAATATCACTCCTAAAACTTCTTCTCACAAAACTTCAAACTTAGGTACACTTAAAGAGAATGAAAATATACTTAAATACAAAGAATACGATGAGCTTCATGTTTTTTATCGGTGATATAAAAATAGATTTTGTCGTTTTGGTTGAATCTAGTCTCTCAGTGTCCCCATTCTACACTCATTTACATAAAAATACTCATTATATTAATCTCGCCCTGAATTTTAATATAATTTGTTGGTTATATGTATGTCTGGATCATTAAATATAATATTTAGTATCTGTAGGCGAGTAAAGTGTAGTCAAAATAGCGTTAGAGGAGATATTTATACTGCCGTGTGTAATATAAAATAGGCTTAAAATTTATACAACGTGCAATTTATAGAGTCGCTATATTGAAAGGGTTTATTGACAATTTCAATGCCTACAATCTCAAAAAATAAGAACGTTTAAACTTGAATTATAAAACGGGTTTCGCGATCTTAACTACATAATCTAGACTTAGTTTAGACTCTAGATCTCCCACAAATTACCAACCACTGATTATGCTAAATGGTTTTGTCAACCACCTAAGTTTTCTCATTAAATGTAATTTGTGGAGATAAAATAAATAAATAATAAATAATATCTTAATGAATGACTGGCTTGTTGGTCTAGTGGTTAGTGACCCTGACTGCTAAACCGGAGGTCGTGGGTTCGATCCCCACCCAGGACAAATCTTTGTGTGATGAGCATGAAGATTTGTTCTGTGTCTGGGTGTAATTTATCTATAATATGTATGTATTTACAAAAAAAAATGTATTTAAGTAATATATCAGTTGTTTAGTATCCATAACACAACCAAATATAATTGCTTAATTTGGGACTAGATGGCGCTGTGTGAATGAGGTAGAATATTATTATTTAATATTACATTATTATTTATATCTAATTTTGCTTGACGTTTTCACCAGGTTACATCGGCCGTCGGAACAGCTGTCGTTATTATCAGTTTGTGACCACGGCTGGTGTAACCTCGCCAAAACGTCAATCGAGACACGTGTAAGGTATATAAATACAACAATGTAATGATAATAAAACAATGTAATCCTATTTTGGAACTCAAAAATTGTACAACGTAAAATGAGAACGTAAATTTTAGTTAAACAATTAAATCTTTAAAAATACAATAGGTATTTCGTTTTTACGGGAACAAATTTGATGTGAGAAATACGTTTAGAACTTCAACATTATATTTTGCTGTTTTTTTTTTTACCATAACGGTGGCAAACATACTTACGGCGCGTCTGATGGTAAGTATGGTAACCGGTTACCGTAGTCTGTGGAGCCTGCAACACCAGGGGCTTGACGAGTGTGTTGCCGTTTGTTAATTCCGCTATCATCAAAATTACTAGGCTGTCTAATCTAAATCTAAAAAAAAACACAATATCTGAAGTGACAACAACATCTTCTCCAACGCTGAACAAATTTGCGTAAAAATACATGGTTTTTTTACATTCGTCTACTGCATTTGTAAACTTTACAACACATTACATAAAAAAGAGAACATTGCAATCCTAAATAACTACCAGGTGAAATTGAAAGCAACAGATTGGCTTCTCCAACTTGACAATGAAGCCACTGAGGCATTACTTAAATTTATTGAATAAACTGTAACAATCACAGGCATGCACACATACACTTACACTCACACACATACACACACACACACACACCCACACACACACACACACACCAACACACACATAATTTATACTTCAATCTTATTAATACGTTCGCTTCCTCGCTCACTGTAATATATACACTGCATCATTCTCCTGACTGATCACTGTCTTCCATATTACAGGCAACCGCCTAGTTTGGGATCCAGTTAACAGTAATTATTGTGTCTCATGTATAAACATCTCTTAGTCTAAGCTCAATTTTGTAACTGATATTTATAGTGACAAATAAACCTTTATTATTATTATATTTTATTTATTATATTATTTAGAATAAAATGTTGATTTTCTATCTACTCTTTTTATTTCACTGCTAATTATTTTACTTTGGGTTACTTACTAATTCTTTTAATTTAAATACAACCATAAAATTTGGTATAGGTAAATATCGATGACGAAAGTAACTCCAAAAGCTAAAGTGCCTTCATAAATTATTTTTGTTTATTAATTTTAGGTAAGTAGTTTACATTTGCGCGTCTTTAAACTAGCCCTTTGACGTAACACGCTCAAATAATGATGAGATATTATGTAATGACGATCTATTATTAGACATTGCACAGTAAAAAGTCTTGAAAATAAAAAATCTACGAAGTGCGTTGGCGTCTGGCGCCAAGCGAAAAGTTTTTTTACAAAACGTTTAAATGATCGTACGATTTTGTTTATTTTTAAACCCATTCATTAATGTTGAAGAAAAATGTTCGTATTATCTATTATCTTTGTTTAAATGCTGCAAAATGTAATACTTGAGTGATATATGTAAGACGAAGTGGGATACAAAATTAGAACAAGTAATTATTTCGAAAGATTACAGCAGTGTCAATGATAAATACCTTATGGTGACCTAGACGCGGATAAAATTTGTATACTGGCCTGTTGGTCTTCTGGTTAGTGACCCTGACTGCTAAGCCGGAGGTCGTGGGTTCGATCCCCACCCAGGACAAATCTTTGTGTGATGAGCATAAAGATTTGTTCTGTGTCTGGGTGTAATTTATCTATAATATGTATGTATTTACAAAAAAAAATGTGTTTAAGTAGTATATCAGTTGTTTAGTACCCATAACACAAGCAAATATAATAACTTACTTCGGGACTAGATGGCGTTGTGTGAATGTGGTAGAATATACTGAAAATAATAGTATAATCAGTACAACTTCCAGGTTTGCTGCACTCTTTTCATCCACCGCTATTATAATTCAGATCCTGTCTCCTACAAACTTTCTCCGTATTACGTGAAATAAACAAAGTTAAAATAAATAATTATCATGACCCATCTGTCTCGCAATTTCAAATTGATTGGTCTATTTCAATATCTTCGTCAAATGTTTGAAAATTACAGCGACCATAATTTTTTTTTTTCAAACAATTAATAGTGACAACATAATAGACCAAGGCAATATCAAAATCGCAATTAAAACTTCTGTTTATAGATTGCAAAAATAAGGCAAGTTGTTAAAAATATCTAAATTTATTTCTTTCTTTATTTTTCAAATTCTTAAGTGCCGGAAAAATATCTATTGTCTTGAATAATGTTGTTCATGACAATAATGTTTTGGTCTATAAATCTATGGATTAAAATAATAAAACGTTAACGTAAATATTTCAAAGCGACAAACATGTGGATAGGAAGCATCTGACTATAAACAATCGATGTATAGTGACGCCATATGTAACAAAGTTAGCTTTGTATTCGACTGAAGTGTATCGTGATATACAAAACACCTAGCTTTTGGAGTTTTGGCCTGGAAGGAGTAGGTACTTCGTGTAGGTAAAGGTAGTGAGTGTAAAAACTCGGATACGTTGCTACTCTGGGGTGAAATTAGAAATTTTAGGACAAAAAAACCCAATACAGCTTTTTTTTGCCAAACCGGGGCTAAAATAACAATACTGGGTGTAAGTACAGACCTCTCTGTATTGAAAGCTAGGACTTGTTTGAGTGATTTTTAAAACAATGATCAAGGTCACAAACCCCAACATAGGATACACAGAGAGTTAAAAGCGTGTGAAGTTCGGGTCAATGACCCCCTAACTCGCAAATCAGCTGATTATCTTCAGATTTCTCAATATGTAGAACAGAATATGAAATAAAGATATTTTGATTGTAATAATTTTGATTTATTAATGGCATGTGTGGCAACGTCACAATTTAGTGGTTTTCAACTTATATAATTTAATCAGAGCTGTTTTAAAAATATGTTTACCATAAACATAATTATAAATACATTACTGATAATGATTTTGTATTAGTTAGGCAGTTAGGCTCTCTGTCCACTAAGGCGGAGCGGAGCTGCGGAGTGGAGAAACTTAGAAATATTAATTAATTGCATAAAATCTCGGCTTTGAGATTTTAAGCACTCAATAGGAATGCAAAAAATCTCAGAACGGAGATTTAATATTTCTAATTAATGAATCTGAATCAACCTATTATTTATTTTGATTTACTCCAAGTCCTTCTAAATGGACAATAGCATGTAAGACGAGTTGCTGAAATACTACTTGAATCTCCACTCTATAGAGATGAGAGGGTTTACATGAGTACATCATATTATCTTTCCATATTGACTATTTTGGCCATTCAGCAATATTCTATCACAAAAGACTTCCATACTATAAGAAAATACACAAAAGCCTCATTCAGATCACGTACCCGTGAGGTACCCAAATTCGATAATTTTAAATATTCCACAGGGGTTTTATTTACGGATATAGGGATCAATGGCGCTTTGGAAATAGTGCGTTGAGGTGTAAAATGATGCAAACGTGTTTCACGCCTTAGTAAGCCATGAGAGAATTTCTTTTAGTATTATGTGGCTGTGGAAAGGATTCTGCTTATGCAAATATTGGATTTTATGATAGTAGGAACTATATTCATTCAATATTGTTGAAGAAAAGTTTACGCAACAGTTATTAGTACTGTAGCCTATCGAGTAGTGTTGTATTTGAAGTGGCATTTGACTCTATTTCGTATTTAGGTATAACAATAATTGTTTGTATTCCTCTGTATTGCTGGTATTAATACACACATTGTTGTTAATATAAATTATAAGATTCATACATGTTAAGTTTGAAAAAATTACCAAACATAATCATAAATAATTTTAACATACTTCAGTTAAATCGAAATTTAACCAGTTTTATAATCTTAGAACATGCACAACAAGCAACATACAAAATTAGTTATTTTATTCATAGCCAGCTTCCGCCCGCTACATTGCCCGCATGGTATGTATTTTATACCTATAAACTTTCCTCTTGAATCACTCTATCTATTAAAAAAAACTGCTTCAAAATTTGTTGCGTAGCTATAAAGATTTAAGCAGTCGTGCAAAGGGAATAAATCACCTACTTTTGTCTTATAAAATTTACCTCAACAAATATCAAAAGAATAAACTCTCCACTTATTAAATAATAGGTTACTGTCCTATTGATAGCTAGTCACGTTTCCTACCATTGGGCGACGCCTACAACAGAACATGTGCTATAACACGCTCTATTTTTAAAAGCCACTCATACCTACGCCACTTCTCAATCTTATTTCTATCCAAACAGCTGACATATCATAATTTGCCGGATCATAACATAAAAACACTTTACACCCTACTATTTATTACTTCCCGAGTCCCCATTCAAGATAAATGACACCTTCAAAATCAAAGGCGTTTACGTTACGACGTTACGCCTCAGTGGACGCTGGCCTTAACATTATCTAAAGATTTACTTTATTTATAATAGCGACATGACATATGACACTAAGACTGTTGTAGTATTCTGGAAAGTATCCAAAATGTGGGGTTAAAATAGACCAAATGGTTTTGTAAGAAAAATGTGGATACTAAGATTATAAGCCGAAGATATCCTGAATTAATTTCAGCTAATAATTTATTCATATTGCAAAATAATTATTATGAATCATATTTCTTTTTTTTACCTAGATGCAATCTAGTCATAAATAAGTTTCATTCCAATTGCAATAATTTATCTGTCTAATAAAATCAATAGTTATCTGTCTAAATATAATATGAATTTTAGGACCAATTTTGTTATGATTCTTCATTAAGCAGTATCTCCGAATTCAGCATAACAAGATTGGTGAATGTTTTTTACATTATTAACTTATTGTCTTTCTTGTAGGTACTTGCTTAATTATATCAAAATGTTTTTTTTCACAACGCATTTTTTTTTAAATTCAACTTTATTTTGTAGAATGTCAAGGAAATTGCATGAGCTGTATCACCTACAGAGTCGAAATAAGCTCAGTCTCCCAGATATTCCCAATAAATAATGGTGCTACTGTCAGCTCACTTCATCACATTGCTTGTGGTCCAGTCACAGTAATATATTTTTTCTATTTCATCTGACCATCTCTAGCATAGGCTCTCAGACTTCTCGATATCGACTTGGTCATAGTCGATTTCGTTGTCACATGTTTGTAAGTGACAGCGAACATAATTAATTTTTTTGAATATTGAGAGCGATATCAACTCTAATTAAGTCATTATCAAGATTCATAGTCGGCTATATTCAATAGAAATACCAATTGTTTAGTACTGTATTTTTAAAAGCACAAGATTATGCAAGACATTATGCAATCAGCATCCAACAAATTTCCCTCAGAATCCATTATCACTGAAGCAAGATGAAACAATGAATATTTAAATTATTTTCGGAACTTCGTTATCTACTTAGAGTAATAGAATCCCTAAATACAACAATCGATTCATCACACTTCGCCATTACTCAACCTGACTAAGATTCTCGTTGACAACATTGACGTCTGACAACTGACAACCATTGTCGGCATTACGAACATCTATCTATATATCCTGACAAAAGTGTCATGTTTGTTTGTTTTTGTATTCCAAGAAATTCATATACTTAGACTTTGTTTTACAATTTTCAGTAATTATCATAATAATAAGTCAGAGGATAGATCTTTGTCATCGAAGTGTATAGAAATTAAACGTTCAACGACAATTCTGAGTGTAATGTATGTAAATGAGATATTAATGCTGCTCCCTTGAGTACCTACCTATCGCATAATAGTCAAAACCTTTAATTCATATAGATCAAATACATGCTCCGTGTGACAGATTAAGAATACATAATGTCACTTCGTCATCTCAACCGGTAGGTGTCGTAAAATAAAGCGAATAAGGGAGTCCTTATGCAGACCATAGCACTGAAAGAAAAGGAAAATTTGGAACAAATCCTATACCAACACAGGGACAAGCGATGCGAGTTCGATTCCGAGCGGCAGCACTGTGTGTGTAATTTATATACCAATCACATGACTGACGGTGAAGGAAAACATCGTGAGGAAACCGATATACTAGCAGAAGTAATTCTAAGTGTATGTGTGAGTGCTACAATAGAAGCCTTGGCATCTAATCCAAAAATAATTATAGATAATACACCAACCCGTCTGGCCAGCGTGGTATAGTAGGCTAAATTCCTTCTTTTATTCTTTAGAGTGGATTTATGGGTTGTAATTTTGAACTCAGTTGATTATATGTATGCAATCCCATTCGTTAATATTTTTCCGTTTCTCTGCTCCGCCAGCAGCCTACAGTATACAGTTTCTTTCCACTCAATGTATTTTCAAGTATTAATTGGGGAAATTTTTCGACAACGTAAACAGATGAGCACGCTAGCAATTCGAAATCCAATACAGTCGTTTAAAATTTAAAAGTACACAGTCTAAAAAAATAAAACATTTACTAACTTCCTCATATTTTTTTCGTGAGCATTTTGTTTGACATTGAATATTTCCTTGAGTGTTTTGAAGCAAGCAAATTGACTATTACAGAAGTCTATTAATTAAGTAGTAAACATTTAGAATAATGTTTTTTAAATATCCGTACAAATAATAGCTTTATTATTTCAACCCACAAACGTGCCACTGCTGAGTACTGGTCTCCTCCAAAGAATGTGGACGGAATTTAGCCTACTATACTACACTGGCTAGACGGGTTGGTATAGGGTTTGTTTCGAATTTTTCTATTCTTGCAGTGCTCTTGTCTGCATAAGGTATATGCATAAGGTGTTTTAATAATAATAATATTCTACCACGTTCACACAGCGCCATCTAGTCCCAAAGTAAGCAATTACATTTACTTGTGTTATGGGTACTAAACAACTGATATACTACTTAAATACATTTTTTTTTTGTAAATACATACATATTATAGATAAATTACACCCAGACACAGAACAAACTTTTATGCTCATCACACGAAGATTTGTCCTGGGTGGGGATCGAACCCACGACCTCCAGCTTAGCAGTCAGGGTCACTAACCACTAGACCAACAGGCCAGTCTATATAAGTCAATATGGTGTATAATCACTAAATTTATTTTTTCAAATAGAACAAAATAACAACTGTCAAACTTCTTCTACTTCTTAGATTTGATGGACTGTGAGGAAAGATAACAGGTGCGTATGAGTTTCGTAGTGTGTTGTGTACGTGTATGAGAGTGTACCAAAAATTTATGAAATATATAACTACTGTAATAATTTATTATAAATACACTGCCTCAGTGGCACAACAGTATCGTACCCGAGTTTAGAAATGTGCCCGGTTAAAAGTAATAAGCCCGCCTCTTACAGCATAGGACCAAACATGGTGAAAGCTGTGACCGTTAGATTATAAACACTTACTAAACTATATAAAAACTATTTTATATAAATTTTATATAAATGTGTTAAACAAGTAATGGAAAAATTGAAACCCACGACGGGACTTGAACCCGCGACCCTGCCATTCCGTGTGCAGTGCTCTTCCATCTGAGCTACGCGGGTGGACGTCCCTGAGATCGATGACCGATCGATGATCGATGATCGCAACGTTTTTCTACTTATCACCGTGGCTCGTTACAGAAACCTACGGACGCGACGATACGATGACGTTGTCATGACGTCATCATGTTAACAGGTAATGGATAAATTCGAATTTTAATGAAAAATCTCAGGGACGTTCACCCGCGTAGCTCAGATGAAAGAGCACTGCACACGGAATGGCAGGGTCGCGGGTTCAAGTCCCGTCGTGGGTTTGAATTTTTCCATTACTTGTTTAACATTTATATAAAATGTTAAACCAAAGCGATGGAAATTGCTTGATATTTAATGTATATATAAAAACTAGTTTATTCAAAGAATAAGCATTGTCATCTAGCGTAGCACGTTGGGCACTTTTCCTGCAGACAACGGCAGCGATACGGAGGAATTTTAATATGCCTATTTAAATTGTTTTTTTTCTTTTTTATTTAATGATATGATATGATACCTTTAGGTATTTTTTTTTTTTTTTTATAGTTACCTTAATACTTACAGTATAACATAAACCATTGTAGGTTTTACCGCATACTGGTATTCGTCGTCGGAATACTTTACACTTTAGATAATAAAATTTAACATTATGTGTAATAAGCAATAACATACAAATTTGATTTGATTTGATTTATTTGTAAATATGATTGGTTAAATTTAGTTTAACATATTGTAATGCATTTAGTAAGTTTACTCAATATTTTACATGCCTCAACCCACGTGTAGTGCTCTAAAGTTGCAAATTGTATGCAAAATTTTAACCAAATCCATTAAGTCTTCAAAACTTTCTCTAACTTCACCTTATTTCGCAAGCGTACCGGCATTACATGTCATGTACGTTCAACGTCTTTGTTGAAACTAAGCTGCTTTAATATCTAATTCTAAAACTTCTAGGCTTCATTTAAGTATATTAAAATCTACTTAATTAACGTAATTTAAAATGACAGCAATTATGCAACAAATAAGATGAAAAACTTTGAAATTGTTTGAAACTTAAAATCAAGAATATCTTAGAAAATTTTGTATGTAATTTTTTGACGTTGAGTAAATAGCTTACTTTTTTAAATTTTTCTTGTACCTAATTATTAATATTTTATTTTTTTATTTCAATATTAAAATAATATTTAATGAAAAAAACTCAACTAAATAATATACATACATACATAGAATCACGCCTTTTCCCCGAAGGGGTACGCGGTGTTTCACACCCACATTTCGCCAGCTATGTTTGGTCCCATGAAATAGGGGGCGAGCCTATTATCATCAACCGGGAACATTTGTTTACCAAACTCCGGGAAAATCTTAATACTGGAATTTCATGATAGAAAAACCCAATACCATTTTCACCCGACCCGGGAATCGAACCCGGGACCTCTTGCACAGCAGTCGTATACACTTTTCGCTGTGCCACCGAGGCAGTTAGAGCAGAACTAAATAACAGAAACAAGAAAATCTCATCATTTATAAAAATTAACCCGTTCAGTGACAAATAAAAATATAAACGCTGTATTTCACACTAAATAAAGAGGCCGTTTCAATGTGTAAACATCAACATCAATAGATTAGCTAATTTATAGGCTTGATTTATGAAAATAAGAACTGTTTTCCGACAGCAACACGATGTAGTAGTTCAATAAATTTTAACAAATACAGTAAAGCATTCCTTATATTTTCGTTTAATGCTATTCTCTGTCACTCCTTGTCATTTACTATAACTCAAAGACTGTTTAGTTTTATCAAAGAAAACTAAACTCCCAGATCTTCAGAAGATTATCAAAGAAATATTTGTCTTCTCATGCAAAAAACTGAGTAAGCCCCTTTTAGAATTTGAAATCGACAAATAAATAGAATTGTATTTGTCTGAGTGACTAAACACAATTGTTATGTTTGCAAGGGAAAATATAAAAGAACGTTCCTTATGCAAATCGGGGCATTCTTAGTATTTTCATATAAGACTGGCCTTTTGGTCTAGTGGTTAGTGACCCTGACTGCTAAGCCGGAGGTCGTGGGTTCGATCCCCACCCAGGACAAATCTTTGTGTGATGAGCATAAAGGTTTGTTCTGTGTCTGGGTGTAATTTATCTATAATATGTATGTTTTTACAAAAAAAAAAAATTTAAGTAGTATATCAGTTGTTTAGTACCCATAACACAAGTACCTAAATATAATTGCTCACTTTGGGACTAGATGGCGCTGTGTGAATGTGGTAGAATATTATGTTATTATTATTATATTACATATATCCATATTATTATGATAAAAGATTCCAGTAATCCATTAATGTCCCACTGCTGGGCTCGGGTTTCCTCTCCTTTATTTAGAGAGCTGAGAGGGTTTTAGGCCATAATCCACACACGCTGGCCTAATGCGGGTTGGTGGATCAGACATATACTTAGAATTTCTTCTAGTGTATGTGGGTTTCCTCACGATGTTTTCCTTCACCGTTAGCAGATGGTAAGTCACATGATTAGTACATATAAATTCCACAAAGTGAAATCCACATTGGTACTGCTGGTCGGAATCGAACACTCGCGTGTTTAGCACGCCGCCGGTCACTTATCCATTCAGCCACCACCGCTCTCAAAAATGTATATATTTTATAATCTTACGTTTTACATTCAAAATAAAAAGTACTGATTATATTTTTGGGTCTTCATCATCATCACTTCAACCCACCAACGTCCCACAGCTGGGCACGGGTCTCCTCCAAACATTGTGGAGGGAATTTAGCCTACTATACCACGCTGGTCAGACGGGTTGGTATAGGGTTTGTTTTGAATTTTCCTTTTCTTGCAATGCTCTTGTCTATATAAAATTACTCCCTTAGTCGCCTTTTACGACACCCACGGGTTGAGATGGTGTGGTGGTATTATAAATCCGTCACTACACGAATCAATTATTTTTCGGTATTTCATTAAAATTACCAAGCCAGTCATTATGGCTTCACGTCATCATCATCATCATCATCACATCAGCTCAATGACGTCCACTGTTGAACATAGGCCTCACCTCATTATGGTATACTTAATATTAATTTTAATTCCAATTTCAAATCTAAGTCTTTACACTTCGTAGTGTGTTGGTTAAATTTATTGTGAAATTTCTTTAAAATATGCTTATTTATAAGAAACATGCTGTTTTGTTTGTTTCAACACGTGTAGTCACACGTGTACACTGTACATATTTGTGTTAGGGTGGAATAAACAGTTAATGACTGGGGAGATATTTATTAAGTCCATCATGTATTGTTAATTTAAACGTATTTTGGAAACTGTTTCAAAATATTGAGTATTTTTGGCTAATGGTTAATACATTGACATTAGGGCCATATTGTTATATTTGTATTGTTTATTGACACACGTTTTTTTTACTTATTTTATAAGAATGACAGTTGAATTTGTTTAATTAGATTGAATGCCAAATGATGCGCCAGAATGTTGGTTACCCTTCATCATCATTTCAACCCATAAACGTCCCACTGCTGGGCACGGACCGGTCTCCTCCAAAGATTTAGGAGGGAATTTGGCCCACTATACCATGCTGGCCAGACGGGATGGTATAGGGTTTTGTTTCGAATTTTTCCTTTTCATGCAGTGCTCTTGTCTGCTTAAAGTTCCCTTAGTCGCTTTTTACGACACCCACGGGTTGATATGGGGTAGTGACATTATGTATTCTAAATCCGTCACTACACGGACTCGTCACACTATATGGACTTACGTATCTTCCAAATCAAGCATACGCTCGATAATGAAATTGCCACAAACGGTCACCCATCATGGACTGACCTTGCCAAGAGTTGCTTAACCTCAATGATTGCAATGAAAATCTCAGTACCACAATACTACGAGCGAACATGTTAGTACCTATATATGCAAGGTATATTATAAGATCATGTAGATCGAAAATAAATGAATTTAATGTAATTAATCAAAAATATTTTGATCGTATCAAAAATGTATACGTGAAATATTTAATTATTTATCTTTTCTGTCATCTAACCAGAGTTGTCACCTAACTGATAACATCATGTTGGCATAGAGCCATCTCCTCTCGTAATGAGTGGGGACAAAACTATTTTGGGATGATCACTGAGTCGGGTTCAGCCAAGGTTGGCCACGAGGTCATTTTGTGTGTATCGTGATTGTGTTTTTACGCATTGTGCAGTAGCTGTGTGACAGATGTCATCAGTGACGTTTCCTGAGAACTTACCATGAATTTCAACCAGTCAATATCTATACTATATAAAGCTAAAGAGTTTATTTGTTTGAACGCTAAGATCTCAGAAACTACTAATCCGATTTGAATAATTCTTTAAGTGTCAGATAGTTCATTTATCAAGGAAGGTTATAGAGTATATAACATTACGCTACGTCCAACAGGAGCTGAGCAGTGGCCAAACAAAAGCTATGGGAGCGAAGCCCCGCGCGGCTTCTAGTTACGAGTATATATAAATAAGGTATTTCATATTACATGACGTAGAGCCGTTGCATAATAATTTAATAAGTGGATATTGCCGTTAGATGTTTGGAAATTTAAATATTATTTGCTTTCATTATCAAACATCTTTCAGCAATTTCGACTTCAACTAAGTCGATGTTAAAATTTAAAGTAGTGTCTCTGTATCATAAATAAATAGTATTTATCTAACTATATTATGCGTACTGCCTCGGTGGCGCAGCGGGAAGTGTATACGACTGCTGTGCCTCTTGCACAGCAGTCGTATACACGTCCCGGGTTCGATTCCCGGGTCGGGTGAAAATGGTATTGGGTTTTTCTATCATGAAATTCCAGTATTAAGATTTTCCCGGAGTTTGGTAAACAAATGTTCCCGGTTGATGACAATAGGCTCGCCCCCTATTTCATGGGACCAAACATAGCTGGCGAAATGTGGGTGTGACACACCTCTGCCTACCCCTTCGGGGAAAAAGGCATGATGCTATGTTATGTTATGTTATGTTATATTATGTGTAGTGACGTCCACGTATTATGCTAGGCACGGGTCTCCTTCAAACATTGTTGAGGGAATTTAGCCTCTATAAGCACACTGGTCAGACGGGTTAGTATAGGGTTTTGTTTCGAATTTTCCTTTTTCCCGCAGTGCTCGTGTCTATTTATATTCTACCACATTCACACAGCGCCATCTAGTCCCAAAGTAAGCAATTATATTTGCTTGTGTTATGGGTACTAAACAACTGATATACTACTTAAATACATTTTTTTTTTGTAAATACATACATATTATAGATAAATCACACCCAGACACAGAACAAACCTTTATGCTCATCACACAAAGATTTGTCCTGGGTGGGGATCGAACCCACGACCTCCGGCTTAGCAGTCAGGGTCACTAACCACTAGACCAACAGGCCAGTCAAAGGTTTAAGGTTTCTCCCTTAGTCGCGTTTTACGACATGCACGGGTTGAAATCGAGTAGTAATATTATGTATTCTTAATCCGTCAACACGGATTCAATGAGGTTATTGAACTTAAATAGGCCATTCATCTTCTGAAGACCTTTAACTTGGCCTATTTCAATGTACTTGGCCTCATAAACGTTTGGTGCACTCGAGATAACTAGTGCCAAGTTTACTGGCACGAATACTGAAGTGATTGTAACTATTTTAACTAGCAGACGTTCTATTAAAGCGACCGGAAAATCTGAATACACTATGACCCCTCTAACATTGTAAGGAGGATTGTAGGCGAATACGCATGTCGGCCGAGCCAATCATGTTGCAAAATTTGACATCCATTGGTTGAGAGAGGTAGTCCTACATTTCAAAAAAGTCTTTGACCTATACATGTATATTTTATGTTTGACTGGCCTGTTGGTCTAGTGGTTAGTGACCCTGACTGCTAAACCGGAGGTCGTGGGTTCGATCCCCACCCAGGACAAATCTTTGTGTGATGAGCATAATTGTTTGTTCTGTGTCTGGGTGTAATTTATCTATAATATGTATGTATTTACAAAAAAAGTATTTGAGTAGTATATCAGTTGTTAAGTACCCATAACACAAGCAAATATAATTGCTTAATTTGGGACTAGATGGCGCTGTGTAAATGTGGTAGAATATTATATTATATATATATATTATATTACATGTTTTAATACTTCGCTTGCACTTACAATCAAGTCTTGTGTCGCGGGGAACCTTAGAAACTATAATTAACCGGCAAAAAATACATCAGAGTCGAAATAAAAATTGATGAATCACAAAAATATTAGTTTGGAGATTTGAACCTTAGCTGCTGTTTTTTCAACTGCGTTACGTCAACATCTTATCTTGAAAAAGGTTTTATTTTCTCCCTAAAAACTATATTTTATTTATCAACTCGCATTTGTATTACCTTTCTACTAAAGCTACAATAAAAACAAATTTGTAAGTCTAATAAGCATTTTGCTTCAAGGAATAAATGGGTTCTAATAAATAATTATTGTTATTATTTCAAGTTCTCGCCTTTCGCAATAAACTGTATTCTTTATGTTCTCTGCGTATTTTTTTGTTTGCTTTTATTTTTTCGAATTTGAATTTAGAGTGTTATTATAGTGAAATTATGAAAGAGCTTAAGTATATAAATGTGTTACGCGATTGAAACTCGTAAATATTGACGTATAAAGTAGTATTAGTTTGAATTTTAAATAGGTTGGTGAGACTTGTATATTAAAATAAACATTTTATTTTTAATAAACGATCTAGGTTCAACGAAATTGTAGATAATTGTTAGATGTGAGATCATTATTTTATATAATTTTATTGCTTGAACCATTTAAAAAAGTTATGGTTAATCAAGATTGTTTTTTTATTGTAAAATTAAAATAATTTTATGTTTTCAATAAGATATGACAATTTGATCGTAAAATTCTTCATACTCTACAAGAGTAAGCAGTTAAATAAAATTACATAGTTACGTAAAAAAAAATCATTCATACCCACAATTTCATCTGTAACATGATGTCTGTCACGCAATTTCTGCATATTTATATTTCTATTATTTTTAAATTGCTCCTTTTCAACATATTATAATAAAATTGTTAAATTGTAAAAATGCTAGTTCTCAAATTTTGATACTCGATCACTTGTAAAAAAAAAAAAACGAAGATCAAATTTTATTATGGAGTGAGTAGGTATTTAACTAACCATTATAAAAGAAATAATTCAATATGGTTGATACCTAAAATGATCAATCCCAAAAAATAATTTTATTTAAATACATAAGTAGAACTTTTTAACTAAAGTTGTCTGGTCTGACCGCTGACTAGGCTTACAATTCTACAAATTACAAAGTCAAACAACTTATAGGTCATGTCAAAGGCAGTTCTTTACAAGTGCTTTTAAAAATTATTTTTCAGAATAATAAAAATATTTGATTGACAACATTTTTTAATTAACCTGTGTATATTTTCATAACCTGTGGACGACAGACAAGAAATTAACTAATTTTGCGTACGACTTGTTGAATTAAAATATATACTACAAGTAATCTTTTTCCACATTTTTTGGAGGAGACCCGTGCTGGTAGCGTGGGTCGTTTATGGGTCGAAATGATGATGAATTATTAATTTTTTTTACTTATGCCCAAAAAGGAAAATATTTTTTTTTATAGATACCTGCGTGAAATTTTCAATTAGTTAAAGAAATTCATGAACAGAAACTTAATACAGCTTCTTAAATAAAATTACTGTTATAATTTTTTTGTTCATTTCAAGGTCATGTTAATTAAATACCACTTTTAAATCGACACAATAATATCCGTACTCATTTTATTTCTCGTTTTCAATATCTACCGTCACATTTATCAATACCAGCCATTAATTTAAATTATCATAATTTAAGAAACAACACAACGGTTTGTCGTAAAAGAAAAATGACACAAACTTTCTCATCCGAATGATTGAAGTGGACATTAAAACTTTAATTAGGACGCGGAAATGTGTAACATTTAGCAATGAAAACTGTCTATGCGGAACCATCATTGTTGCTTGAAACTTTGCCAATGCGACGACGTAATATAAGAAATGTCTGTCATGAACTCATATGCATCGCTGGCATCCTTCTGAATAATAAAGTGGTATTACGTTTGGTGTCGTGTTGAAGGTGCATATTAATTTATGAGCAACATAATATTTATTTATTTATTTATTTAACTTACTTAAAATTACAGGAATACCTAATACAATAGTTAAGCCTAATAAATCTTAGTATAGCAAACTATAAACAGAGTTATTCTTGTAAATTCACTCAGTGAACAGTAGAATAAGTCAATCCTATTTTCGATAAGATTGAGAGTTTTGAATGCGCGTGTAATAGGCGCTCTCTGTAAAAGATTGGTGCACGCACGCAGCACCCCCAACAACTGCGGCATCTGTCGCCGATACACATATCTGTCCGGAACGTAGAAAAACATAAACATATTATTACCAGCTAGCATCATGCCTTTTTCTCTGAAGGGGTAGGTAGAGGTATCTCACACCCACATTTCGCCAGCTATGTTTCATCTCATGAAATTGGCGAAACTATTGCCAATTAACCGAGCACATTTAAAAACTCCGGGCTAATAATGGCAATTTCATGACAAAGAAATCGAATGTCCCGGTAATCGAATTCTTGACCTCTTACCCAGCAGTCGTATTCACTCTTACTTCTAAAAATTTATTTTAAAAACGTAGGCAAACTTTGTGGACCGATACATACATAATCAAACTCTGGCATTTAAGTCACGTATAGGTTTATATACTTATCAGCTAGCCGTGAAACAGGGGCTAACTATATAATGATCTTAAATGTATGTATATCTGTTATATCATCAGCATCATCATCATCAGCAACCCATTAAGTCCCACTGCTGGGCTCGGGTCTCATCTCCTCTAACTAGAGAGCTGAGAGGGTTTAGGCCATAATCCACTCACGCTGGCCTAGTGCGGGTTGGTGGATCAGACATACTCATAGAATTTTTTCTAGGGTATGTGGGTTTCCTCACGATGTTTTCCTTCACCGTTAGCATCTGCTAACGGTAAAAGAGTCAGTCAGCGGTAAGTCACTTGACTTTTGAAATTCCACAAAGTGGAATCCACATTGGTACTACCGGTCGGGATCGAACTCGGACCGCGTGATTTGCAAGCTGGTCCCTTATCCATTCAGCTATTCATTTCAGATTCAGATAAGCCTGATTATGATGAATCAAATTTCGATGACAATATATAAAAATAAATTTTAAAACAAAAGAATATGTATTATCTAAAATAGCCCATATCCTTAATAGCATTACAACATAATTAAGTCCAACTTACACACGAATGCCTAATTAGTGATGTTTCCACAGTATTGCTTTGAAAACAAGTGGGTGTGTTGTCCAAGCAATTGCGTCGGTTAATTGCACTGTGTCACAGCACTACGGTTTAATAAGTCGTGGATGAGTGCCGCATTAAGGAGACTACCTACGATGCGTGAACATGCACGGACGACGAGCATAGACACAGAGAGCTTCGCACAATAGTGCGTAGCTCTCTGATCTATGAATGATTATGAGTATATGTGTAATAACATACATACATAATCATCCAACTTTAAAAAATAAACCCAATATACCACGATGTTGGCAAACAAGCTTGCGGCTCGTTTGATAGTCAGTAGTTCCTATAGCCTAAAGAACACAATGTACGTTATTGCCCCAACAGTGTTGAGTCTTTAGATTTAGAATTTATCGTCTCACAGCGGAGCCAGCCCGCTTTATTACGAACTTGAATGTGTTAGATACGCATCAACAGGAATCTTTGCTTGATTTCAGTACCTGATAGTCCGCGTTTGTTCGCAATATCACGCACCATGAGTAGCCGGCTTTATTTATATTGTGTAAGAGTATTTGTATGCATGGATTAATAAATTAAATAAACTTGTAATGCTTGTGTGTGTACGAATTATAGTGTCACTGGCTTTTAGCCATGATTTTGTACTTGCCATCTGCAGCAAAGATTAATGTTATTAAATCTACTTTAGCTGTTGTTGGTGGAATTTATATTAAGAACAGTTGTCAAAACAGTGTGTCACCACTGTTACGTTGCAACTGTGCAACTGTGAATAGAAATAAACGAAACGTATTTGTACGGGACATCTTTATATTTTTAGGGTTCCCTATCACCGAAGGGGTAGGCAAATGTGCATTGACATTTCACCAGCTATATTAATCCACATCATCATTTCAACCCATATAATTATGTCCCACTGCTGGGCACGAGTCACCTCCAAGGCGGGGTCCAAGGTTTTTATTTTATTATAGCTGTGCCTGCGACTTCGTCCGCGTTAAATTTAACAAAAAGCAACATTATATTTAAAGTAGCCTAAGTTACTCCTTATTACATCAGCTATCTGCCAGTGAAAGTCTCGTCAAAATCTGTCCAGCCGTTCCAGAAATAAGCCGGAACAAACAGACAGACAGATAGGCAGACAGAAAAAATTGTAAAAAATGTTATTTTGGTATATTATGTACCGTATATACATTCATATACATGTAATAAAAAGCGGTTATTTTAATGTTACAAACAGACACTCTAATTTTATTTATTTGTATAGATTTAAAATTTAATTTTACTATTATTTATTAAAAGCAATATGAATATTATTTCCTGTTCTGCAATTACGTTGTTTACTAACCTCTCACACCAAAAGCTTCATATCAAAAAATAAATAATCTACGTCAAATGTTTACTCTTAGCGTACAAAATAAATTCTTTACATGAAAAAATATTAAATACGCAGCGTATAATATTTCACGATACGACATTTGGCGACGTATCACTAATATCTCCGGATGACATCTTGCAAACGCCCGCGTATTTACGTTCATACGTTCTTATTTAAAATATATGTTTATCATCTTACATTAATATCAGCATTTCTCTAAACACATGTGATGAAAATATTTTATTAAAAATAAACGATTTAAGCCCTAATGTTACAAACGATATTATACCATCCAAAGAATCCACCAGTTTTTATTTCATATATTTTGTTTTTTCATTATTTCACCCAAAGGTTTGGCTGGTAGAGAATGCTATTAGCATTAAGCGTAAACATATTCAATTCGATTTTGATGGGACTTTTACTGGCAAATAGCTAATGTAATAAGGAGTAACTAAGGCTACTCTACTTCGACTGGCCTGTTGGTTTAGTGGTTAGTGACCCTGACTGCTAAGCTGGAGGTCGTGTGTTCGATCCCCACCCAGAACATATCTTTGTGTGATGAGCATAAAGGGTTGTTCTGTGTCTGGGTGTAACTTATCTATAATATGTATGTATTTACAAAAAAAAAATGTATTTAAGTAGTATATCCGTTGTTTAGTACCCATAACACAAGCAAATATAATTGCTTACTTTGGGACTAGATGGCGCTGTGTGAATGTGGTAGAATATTAAAAAAAAAAGGCGACTGAGGGAGTAACCTTATGCAGGTTTGACTAGCCTGTTGGCCTAGTGGTTAGTGACCCTAACTGATAAACCGGAGGTCGTGGGTTCGATTCCCGCCCAGTACAAATCTCTTTGTAATGAGCATGATAATTTGTTCTGTATCTGGGTGTAATTTATCTACAATATAATTATGTAAATACAAAAAAGAAATATTTAAGTAGTAGAAGGTGGTAAAATATTTGAAATCTAGCAAAATATTACGATTTAGTACATTTATTTAGCCTATATAATATATTTCCTCTAATAAATACAAAGATTTATAACTGATTTTTAGCACGATACATTATTATATCAAAAAGGAATTAGCATAAAAATTTAGCTTACCGTTAACGAGAAAGAACAAAGACAACTAGCGACATCGCGTGCTATAGCGAAACTAACAATTACTTTCCAGACAGTGCGTGAATCACGCTATTGAAGTTTGTTCAAAGAATTACTGTATATAAACAACATCCTGATTGAACCTTTAAACGGTCAATTTTCATATTTCTCGTGACATCATCATTCATTCATCATCGTTGCCGAATAAAAATATGTAAGACGACATAGAAAAAAATATTTTAAATAATAATAAGAATATTCTACCACATTCACACAGCGCTATCTAGTCCCAAAGTAAGCAATTATATTTGCTTGTGTTATGGGTACTAAACAACGGATATACTACTTAAATACATTTTTTTTTGTAAATATATACATATTATAGATAAATTACACCCAGACACAGAACAAACTTGTATGCTCATCACACAAAGATTCGTCCTGGGTGGGGATCGAACCCACGACCTCCGGCTTAGCATTCAGGGTCACTAACCACTAGACCAACAGGCCAGTCGTAAAATAAATACATGCTACGGCTACGGACTTGGTAATAGTGTCGTGTGTGCATCTGTCTGTAGTCATAAGCTGTATCTACACAATACTAGCCGAGATAAACAACTTTGCTCGAGGAGTTGATATGAGATAGTGTTGTAGTAAATAGTCCACAATGTTCCAGAATATTCCAAAACATTCCAATACGTTCTGGAATGTTCCACAATTATCTGTTTTCAAAAATCCACAACATTATGGAGATAAGAGTACTCCATACTGCCTTGCTTAGAAAACAGGACGTATTTACCTTAAATTGGTCACAGAAAAACGCACGTAGGGTAAAGAACTTACGATGTATTATTCTATGAACTTCAGATACATTTATATCGTATTTCGTTAGCAAGGCAGCATATTAGTCCCTTGCACGCACATTATACGCTTTCTTCTATAATATACTAGAAGTCGCACGAGGCTTCGCTCCCGTTGCTCTTTTTTGTACGCACTATCTCAGAAACTCCTAGTCCGATTTGAAAAATTATATTAGTGTTGAAAGTTAATTTATCAACGAAAGCTATAGGTATATAACATCACTTTACGGCCAATAGGAACTGAGCAGTGGCCAAACAAAGAACGAAAGGAACGTAGCCCCGGGACACAGCTAGTTGGTTATATAGACTGGCCTGTTGGTCTAGTGGTTAGTGACCTTTACTGTTAAGCCAGAGGTCGTGGGTTCGATCCCCACCCAGGACAAATCTTTGTGTGATGAGCATAAAGGTTTGTTCTGTGTCTGGGTGTAATTTAATATTCTACCACATTCTTACAGCGCCATCTAGTCCCAAAGTAAGCAATTATATTTGCTTGTGTTATGGGTACTAAACAACTGATATACTACTTAAATACATTTTTTTTTGTAAATACATACATATTATAGATAAATTACACCCAGACACAGAACAAACCTTTATGCTCATCACACAAAGATTTGTCCTGGGTGGGGATCGAACCCACGACCTCCGGCTTAGCAGTCAGGGTCACTAACCACTAGACCAACAGGCCAGTCCCAATTTATCTATAATATGTATGTATTTACAAAAAAAAAATGTACTTAAGTAGTATATTCAGTTGTTTAGTACCCATAACACAAGCAAATATAATTGCTTACTTTGGGACTAGATGGCACTGTGTGAATGTGGTAAAAAAAAAAAAAATTATAACAATAGGCTGAAAAATCATGTACTATAGGAAACCATCATAACGTAAAAAGTGTTTTTTTTTTTTCATGATGATGAAAATGAATGAGTGATTTGGTGGCGTAGCTATAAAAAAGAGTGTTTCGAATAGAAATTATCATTACCTTTATTAATGTTTACTGACCCGTAAATAGTGAAAACATTAATTATCCAATTCCAATACAACTAACTACATTTTAATGGCTGCAATTACTTAAATGCCCATTAAAATCGATTGCTATTCAAAACATTACGAGCGGTCTGTTCCGAACTTAAAATGAAAGGTACGTTCAAACATTCGGGCAATGTTCTGACCGGTCAAATAGTTTGCAGAAATGGCTGTAGTCTACGTTTTGAAGAGACGAGAGTACCTGTAAAGGGCTTGCGGTTAGCCAATTCGTTAGTTCAAAGGCGGAAATTGTGATAGAACAAAGCGATAGCAATGTACTTATTGCTGGTTTATGAGTTAAAATATCAATTGTTTATTTCTTGTTAAAATGGCTTTATGCTTCTTGGCGCAAAGATTAATGATATAAAATTTAAAATATTGTAAATTTTTATAAGATTCCGTCGCTACCTAAATATAATTAAGTAATTAGATTTGTGTAATAATGAAAATGGCTACTTTAAGCAAGCAGCCAGTTTCAAGATTAATAATAATATATAATAATAATATTCTACCACATTTACACAGCGCCATCTAGTCCCAAAGTAAGCAATTATATTTGCTTGTGTTATGGGTACTAAACAACTGATATACTACTTAAATACATTTTTTTTTTGTAAATACATACATATTATAGATAAATTACAACCAGACATAGAACAAACCTTTATGCTCATCACACAAAGATTTGAAGAATAGGAATAAGAATAGGAGAATATTGACATTTGTCCTGGGTGGGGATCGAACCCACGACCTCCGGTTTAGCAGTCAGGGTCACTAACCACTAGACCAACAGGCCAGTCAAGTCAAGTTTCAAGATTAAATTTCAACCATGAATAAAGTGAAAAGGAAGTTTCAATATGAATAAAGTCAAACCCATTTTTTTTCATGGTTAGTAAATACCATTCTAATGGAGATTGATTCTATGTAATTTGACAATAAAATCAATAGTCAGTATCTATACACATGTTTCGATTTCAACTCGATATAATTTCGGGAATAGTGTGACGAGGACCTATATCGAATGTGACATATAACGTAGAAACGTTGTTGACGTAACTTCATCGTGTGGTTTGGCTTTGTTTATCTTTGCAAATGAACAGAACCGTTGGTAGAATAATTAAACGTGGCATGGAGTTAGAAGTAAAATAATGACTACCCCTAACGGCTGCATAGCAATGTGTAAAGTGATGCAACCGCAGAGCCAACATTCATTATAACTCTTTAATCTAACGGTGTAGTTATTGTAACTATCCATTTTTTTTTAAAGAGTAGCGTGAGTTTCTTGCCAGTTCTTCTCATAGCTCCACCCCGTCAGCGAACTGGTCGTAGGCAAATTTGCTGACACTACTTTTCGGATAACCTGTTACATTCTTATCTTGTGACTTTCATACGTTTTACCTTGTAACCTATAATATTATAATATAACAATATTCTACCACATTTACACAGCGCCATCTAGTCTACACGGAACAAACCATTATGCTCATCACACAAAGATTTGTCCTGGGTGGGGATCGAACCCACGACCTCCGGTTTAGCAGTCAGGGTCACTAACCACTAGACCAATACAGGCCAGTCAAATCTAGATGAATAAACGAGATTTCATTTCATTTCATTTCAATAAACGAGGAGATAAAATCGTTAGATTTTTGAAGAAACAAATAGGTATGTACTTTTTGTGGTTAAATTGTAGGCATTAGTTTCGCAACCCTGAGACATTTATATTTACTACAGCTTAGAGATGTAGTATTTAATTTCAAATGAAAATTCAATTAATACGTAAAGTCCAGAAGAATAATAAAATGTGTTGTTAGAATCAAAGTTATGACGCATGGAAATCTATACTAATATTATAAAAAAAAGATTTGTATTTTTGTATGTAACGAATAAACTTAAAACCTACTGGACCGATTTCAAAAATTCTTTTGTCGTTAGAAAGCTACAGTATCACTGGGTAATATAGGCTATATAACATCACGCTACGGCCAATAGGAGCTTAGCAGTGGCCAAATAAATAACGGTGGTAGCGAAGCCCCGTGCGACTTCTAGACTTAAATAATTGTAAAAGAAAAACGATAAAAGTAATTAATGGCATGCTTAAATAGTAACATTAAAGTTGGTATTTTAGGAATCTAGTACTAATGTGAACGTTATTTAAGTTGATTGTCCTATAACACATTATTTAAGAGCACACATTTCTTTTGCAAGAAGAATAAGAAAAGAAAATTACCTACAACGCCATTGGCGCGGCGCATTTTCCTTACACTCCGTTCTAATCCTTATTGGTTCTGCGAGAAAATGCACATGCCTTTTTCAAAAAGATTACAAAAGAAAGTCAATTTTTTTTTCATTTTCATATCATTCATAAGAAAATTACTTTTGAGACGTAAGATATTTGAATTCGTTTCAAAAGATGATTTTATTTGAACTTACAACAGTCTTGTATTCTGCATGCAATCTGAAACAATAAAGGATAACATTAATATAATAATTATATTTAACCAACAATACAAAACTGCTGTACTAATTTTAATAAAATCTGTCTAAAAACAATCACGATCATGTCAGTTTTCAAACACAAAAAACTGCATTTAGGAACTACGATGCCACAGACAGATATACAAACACACAGACACGTCAAACTTATAAATCCCCTCTTTTTGCGTCGGGATTAATAATAGATATAGTTTTTCCAATGACTTTTATCAGTTTTTACTGTATTTTATATAGAACAAACTGATTTTTTTTCGATTATAAACCTGAAATTTATTTAATACTCAACTGCATGCTAGCATAACATAGCGTTATTAAACTCCCAAACTCATTTTATAGTGATTGACTGACCTGTTGGTTTAGTGGTTAGTGACCCTGACTGCTAAAGCCGAAGGTCGTGGGTTCGATCCCCACCCAGTACAAATCTTTGTGTGATGAGCATAAAAGTTTTGTTCTGTATCTGGGTGTAATATGTATATGTATGTATTTACAAAAAAAAAATGTATTTAAGTAGTATATCAGTTGTTTAGTACCCATAACACAAGCATAACAATTACTTACTTTGGGACTAGATGGCGCTGTGTGAATGTGGTAGAATATTATTATTATATTATATTATAGTACAGAGTAATTCTAGTACCTATACTATTTCGCGTAATTAGTTAAATACTCTGACAGCTATGTTCACCAAAATGTTTTAGTAAGTGGATGTAAGCGAAACTCCAAACGTGAGTTAAAACGGTATACAATTCTGTGTTTAGAACTACTACCACTACAGAATAATTAGGCAGGGTCGCTTTACAAATGGTTCACACTACAGTATCTAACTTTAGCTCAAAGCGAATATACATAGTATTAGGTTGATGTTTCTAAAAGGTAGAACCCTATAAATGAGCACGACAAATTCCAGACCGCAAACTAACTATCGCGGACAAGATTTACATTTGGTAGTGTAAGTTATAAGCGAATAAATAAATAATTTCATAGAGCTACTTAAATAGATTTAATAATAATAATAATCATCTGTACTGAGTACAATAGGTCTGCGCCAGTTGTCTTTCGCCAAGGAGAGCGGGGTGAGTCCTGAGTCCACAGCCACCACATGGGAATAATAATAATAATATCTTACCACATTCACACAGCGTCATCTAGTCCCAAAGTAAGCAATTATATTTGCTTGTGTTATGGGTACTAAACAACTGATATACTACTTAAATACATTTTTTTTTGTAAATACATACATATATAGATAAATTACACCCAGACACAGAACAAATCTTAATGCTCATCACACAAAGATTTGTCCTAGGTGGGGATCGAACCCACGACCTCCGGCTTAGCAGTCAGGGTCACTAACCACTAGACCAACAGGCCAGTCAGATTGACAATACCCTGTGTCAAGGGGACTTTGCAAATATACAAATGAACGTATACAAAGTACAACTAAACTCAAAACAAATATCTTTCATCATTTCAACCCATAAACGTGCCACTTGGCACGGGACTCCTTCAAAGAATTTTGAGGGAATTTCGCTTACTTACCACGCTAAACGAGTTGGTATAGGTTTGCTTCGAATTTTTTTTCTTGCAGTGCTCTGGTCTGCGTATGGTTACTCGCTTGGTCGCCTATTACTACACGCACGGGTTGAGATCGGGTAGTGATATTGTGTATTCTTAATCCGTCACTACAAGGATATCAAAACTAATATCTAAGAATCACACAAATATTTAATTTTGTCTTTATATGAATTTAACTCTGCACATTTTCACGGTGTCTTAAGGGTCAGCAACACGCTCATGATGCTACTGGTGCAGCAGGCGTCCATAGGCTTCGGTAACCAAATTCATATTTCATCGTAGGTAACTGATATTAGTAGGTAACGGCATAGCTATAAGTTAGAATAAAAATATATATAGGTTTTGTCTTTTTTGATCGTCAAGATATGCGACAAAAATGGATCATAAACGACTGTATCTTTTGATTGCGTTTATTTAGAACTCTGACTTTTTTATTGTGCGTTAAGAGTTTGCATACCCCAGTATTTTATATTAATTTCAGCTTAATACTTTTACGCGTTCTTGAGAAAAAATATTCTTGGCACACTGACAGAAAGACAGACAGACGGACTACGGAGTGATACTATAAGGGCTCCGTTTTTCCTTTTGAGGTACGGGATCCTAAAGCAAAGTGGCGAGGTGATCAGTTCTCTTCCCTCTTGACTACCAATGGGCCTGGTTGTTGTTAAAGGTGTAAGCGAATGTTTTTAAAGTTACATATTTGAATTATTATTAGTTAAACGCTTTAGCTCTTAAATCAAACCACACGCTTATATCAAATAAGTACTCTTTGTACATCAGTCACTGAACAAAATGGGAAGGCTTGGAAGTAGTTTTCAACGGGTTAGGGTTGAAATTTGAAATGTATTTTTAGATGACTTTTGGGATCGTCTGTGACTTTGTTAATAAGCTAGTTAAAATGCAGATAGTAGTTTGTTGACTGTCACCGTGGCGCAGTGGTTAAGGTGGTCGCCTCGCCACAACATCGCCGTGCTGGGTGACGTGGGTTCGATTCCCACACGAGACAAATATTTGTGTGATTCATAGATATTTGTTTCTAGTCTGGATGTACTTTGTGTCCGTTAGTTTCATGTTTGTAAAGCTCCCCGCGACACAGGACTTGTTCCCTAGTGCGGGCGTTGTCTTTAAAAAAAAAAAAAAAATGTTCAGGTTTTGTATAGTTTTGATTTACAGCTAAGATAAGACGACCTCTCTATAATAGTATCTGTTGAATGTGAATTATTTAAATTTGGGTGACAAAGCAAAATCAACCTTAACTTTAATCAGTCTAATATATTTTTGATTTTTATTCACTTGAGTATATTTTAGTAAGTAATGTAATTACAACACCGATATTACTTTTATTAATTAAATTAAATGATTTTTATTTCTGAAAAAATATTCCATAGATAATAATAATATAATAATATTCTACCACATTTACACAGAGCGCCATCTAGTCCCAGAGTAAGCAATTATATTTGCTTGTGTTATGGGTACTAAGCAACTGATATACTACTTATATACATTTTTTTGTAAATACATACATATTATAGATAAATTACACCCAGACACAGAACAAACCTTTATGCTCATCACACAAAGATTTGTCCTGGGTGGGGATCGAACCCACGACCTCCGGTTTAGCAGTCAGGGTCACTAACGACTAGACCAACAGGCCAGTCATAATAATAATTAACATTAAGGTTTACATACTAGTGTTAGTAGGTACTTATTAGTCTACGAACAAACTTCTTTGAAATATGTGGCTCTCTTCCCCACAGTTCTCAGAATGCTGTAGTGACTGTCCCTTACTCTACGCAGCAGGAAAGCTGTCTTTTTACGTATAATAATTTAATGAACACAAAAATATGTTTAAATTGTTTAGGTTTATTTTAATAGTATTAAAATGTATGAGTTATTTAAACGATCGAAATAGTGGTGGCTGTACAATATAATCTGTTGATAAAACAAAACTTGAGACAATCGATGTACAGTTGGAACAATCGTGACGGCATGTCTGCTCCACTAACCAGCATTGAGCAAATATTTGTGTGTGGATCATAACCTAAACCTTATTAGATGGAGGTTCTTTTGAAAAAGGAGACATTATTTAAAAGAGGAAAGCTTCTCTTAATGCTAGGAGAACATTGTCGAGCTTGAAGACTAATTTGTTGTTAATTTATTTAAGTTCACTGAAATATGAGGCTACTGCATATTATACTCGTAAGTACACGAAAACACTTCACTGCATGTTAACAATATGTTAAGTAAGAACATCGTTAAATACACGTTACTAAAGTTTGACTTAATACCCTCTAAGTACTTTCTGGTTAGTAGACGCAAGTTGTATAACGTTTCATGAGAATTTACGTAAGCTTGCAATGTATGGTATAGTTTTTATGATGAAGTAGTTACTAGCTTCTTGTGACTAAGTATTCCTTTATCCATGAAGTGACAGATTAAGAATACAATACATGACGTCACCACATTTCTAGCTGTGGGTGTAGTAAAAGGCGACTAAGGGAGTAATCTTAAACAAACAAGAGTAGGTAATAATAATAATATTCTACATTCACACAGCGCCATCTAGTCCCAAAGTAAGCAATTATATTTGCTTGTGTTTTGGGTACTAAACAACTGATATACTACTTAAATACATTTTTTTTTGTTAATACATACATATTATAGATAAATTACATCCAGCACAGAACAAACCTTTATGCTCATCACACAAAGATTTGTCCTGGGTGGGGATCGAACCCACGACGTCCGGTTTAGCAATCAGGGTCCCTAACCACTAGACCAACAGGCAAGAAAAATTCGAAACAAAGCCTATACCAAACCATCTGTCGTGCGTGGTATAGTGGGCTACATTCCCGTCACAATATTTGGAGGAGACCCGTGCCCAGTAGTTAGACGTTTATGGGTTAAAATGATTAAATACTTCTTAGCAGGCTTTTAAATCAGTATCAAAAACCTTCTTTGTTCCTTAGTGAAGCATGTATATTTTTAAACCATAATGGCAAATGCTTATCTCCTGCCTATCCCAGTCTATAATATCATCATATCAGCCCAATGACGTCCTCTAAACATAGGTAAATATAATTATAATAGTAGTAAATATATTTATGTCTCTATATATACATAAATATATTTACTACTGTTTCTATACTATTTATTAAAGGATTGAATTTTCGAGTTTGCCTACCCTTGGACAGGTGAAAGGTTAAAGAAGGCTGTAGAAACGTGTAACAAAAGACTAAGGCATAAAATAACAGCGACACATAGCAGGTATTCTTATTCCATTGTAATTCAAAAAAAATCCAAAAATATGCAAACGAAAATAATTTTAATATACACCGCAGGCCTAGAGTGTTTTGCTTAAGAGCAGAAATGGGGACAAGAGCCATATTTCTTTCACCGAGAATACCTACATAATATGTAGCCTCCACGGTACGGCCTAGAAAAGCATTTACTTTGAAGCGGGCTGCGAGACATTTTTATTCTGCATAGAATACACGGGTGACGAACAACGTTGGGAGACAGCGAGAGATTTCGCAATTTTGTAGCTTGATTTGGTTTTATTTATGTTTTGATTATAAACTACAGTGCTTTGTACATTTGTAGTTATTTCCTCCACCGTAAAAATGGCTTCGTAAAGTTCCTTCCAATGTATCAAGTAAAGAACGTAAATCATTTGGTGAAGCATTTATTCTACTCTTTGAGACATTAAACCATTACATAAATAACTGTATTTTGAAAACTAAATGGGAGATTTTAACATAACAAAAACAAATGTTTATTGCGTCTCAAACGAACCATTAAATACTTTTATTTGATGTTTCGTCAATAAATTTTTATTGTCTAATTATTAATGTCCCACTGTTGGGCCCTGGTCTCCTCTCTTCTATATAGAGGAGTTTTTAGGCCATAATCCACACTTTCTGGCCTAAAAACCCGTGTTTTGGATCAGACATACACATCGAATTTCTTCTAGGCCCTATTTATCGAGAAAGGCTATTTATGCAATATGATATCACACTAAGGCTAATAGGTGCTGAGCAGCGGCCAAACAAAGAACGATGCGGGAATGAAACCCAGGACATCACCTCTATTTTTTAATAAACTAACTGACCCGGCGAACTTCGTACCGCCATATTTTATATTCGTGATAATGTTCCATTTTTAAATCTTTATAATTATGGAAATTTAAATACCCAAATTTAAAATTTTACACTAAATTTTTGTTTAATTTCTTACATACATGCCTTGCCTCAACAATAGCAAATACAACAAAAAAAGAATTAGCCAAATCGGTCGAGCCGTTCTCACGTGAATCCATCACATACTCTTCGGCGATCCATTTTTATTTATATAGATTTGCATAAGATACACTTATCATACCGACCCATAAGAATCATAACTATTTTATGTTTTTATTCCGAACCGTATCATCCATTGCAGCACTATATTATCTTATGCGGTAGAAAATCAACTGAATTTTAGCACTGCGGGTAAGCCGCTGAGCATGGTATGCGGAACACCGCCATCAAAACGGTTGGCGAATAGCGCTCATATTTGAGTGAGAATAAAACCCGACAGAACAGTCAGTTAGTGAGCTTCAGTTAGAATTTGAATTTCACTTTGAGTTTGCTGTAATAATTTGACTCATCAGCATCAGCAACCCATTAAGTCCCACTGCTGGGATCGGGTCTCCTCTCCTCTAACTAGAGAGCTGAGAGAGTTTAGGCCATAATCCACTCACGCTGGCCTAGTGCGGGTTGGTGGATCAGACATACTCATAGAATTTCTTCTAGGGTATGTGGGTTTCCTCACGATGTTTTCCTTCACCGTTAGCAGATGGTAAGTCACTTGACTAGTACATATAAATTCCACAAAGTGGTATCCACATTGGTACTGCCGGTGGGGATCGAACTCGGACCGCGTGATTTGCACGCCGGTCCCTTATCCATTCAGCCACCATCGCATAATTTGACGCTAACACAATATTATAAAATTATATGAAAAACTAAACTAGTTACAAAAAACCGGCTAAGAGCTTGTAGGACCATGCACACTGAAGCACAAAAGAGCGTATCTTCACAGCGCTTACGTCCTTTTGCTGAGAAGCGCAGGTTTTCGGGAATGCTCCAAAAACGGTATATCTGATCATGTTAAAAATAATTTGGGTTAAAAGTATTTATTAAGCGTTATTTTTTTATTTGGCTACGGAACCCTCAAAAATAAGACGATAATCTATGTATAGGGTTTTCTTGTTTAGTTTCCTATGCTCTAGTTTTGTTTTGCTGGACTTGTAAAATACAAAAAATTGCGTACCTATTGAATTTACTTAGAATTTTACGAGAGACTAACTGGGTTTTCTGACTCCTGTGGACCCTGTGACTGCCTCGGTGGCTCAGCGGTATTATACGGTTAAGGTTTGTGTGGTCTCGGGTGCGATCCCCGGGTCGAAACAAATACCTAGTTGTATGATCTGCCAAAATTTGATTATCTATAGATATACCTATTTTTTTATATTTTATATACGTACGTATTATAATAAGAAACCATGTGTGTTTATCAGTTGTTTAGATTTCATAGCATAGCCTATATTAGCTTATTTAGAGCTACATGGTGATGTGTAAAAAAGTTTGGATAGATACTGGGGGCTTACTATGATTTATCAATAATCGAATATTCGGTTTTGAAGTCGCGTCAAATGTAAGGAAATTTAGATAATATGGTCGCTGTCTATTTCAAACATTTGACAGCGACATCAAAACCGAACATTCGAATGTCGAGATTCATAGCTTACTATGAATCACGACTATGACTATGAATTTGTCCACATTACATAGGTAAACAAAAATTTTAATTTATAAGAGTTCTTCAACTGACATGAAGAAAAGTCTTGTAATATTATACACGTGAATTTTTAATTTTTATTTAGATATTAGGAAGTTTATAACAACAAAAATAGGTATCTCGGCCTTCATACTGTAAGAAAATTTCACGATAGCCTCGAAAGTGAGTGTTACTTCGAAGGTTATCGCATTTTCGTCGAGAATTGGTTCATGTAATTATTTTTCATCTGAAACGTGCAATTTTATCGTTTCCTCTTGCTAACGAAGTAGAAATTATACATTAGATGACGAATAAAAAATGCTATATAATAATTTTGTAGTAGTTCTTATCATTTTTTTATGTGTTTCATCATCATCATCAAATTGGCCTCACCTAGCGATTTTGTGCCGCCCGCATCCAACGGCCACCCGCAACCTTTACTAGGTCGTCGGTCCATCTGGCAGAGGGCCGTCCCACGCTGCGCTTTCCAATACGTGGCCGCCACTCGAGAACTTTTTTGCCCCATCGGCCATCAGTTCTGCGGGCTATGTGGCGTTTATGTGTTTACTTATCATCAATTATAATTTGCGGCGCTCGTAATAATGTAATACTGAGATGTGCGTAATACAATACAATACAATATTCTACCACATTCACACAGCACCATCTAGTCCCAAAGTAAGCAATTATATTTGCTTGTGTTTTGGGTACTAAACAACTGATATACTACTTAAATATTTTTTTTTTTGTAAATGATGAAGTAGGGGTGATGATGAAGTAGTTAGAATAGCTTCTTGTGACTAAATATTCCTTTATCCATGAAGTGACAGATTAAGAATACAATACATGACGTCACCACATTTCTAGCTGTGGGTGTCGTAAAAGGCAACTAAAGGAGTAGTCTTAAACAAACAAGAGTAGGTAATAATAATAATAATATTCTACCACATTCACACAGCGCCATCTAGTCCCAAAGTAAGCAATTATATTTGCTTGTGTTATGGGTACTAAATAACTGATATACTACTTAAATACATTTTTATTTGTTAATACATACATATTATAGATAAATTACACCCAGACACAGAACAAACCTTTATGCTCATCACACAAAGATTTGTCCCGGGTGGGGATCGAACCCACGACCTTCGGCTTAGCAATCAGGGTCACTAACCACTAGACCAACAGGCCAGTCAAATTATGTTTGTCAAAAAATGTTGTATTTCAGTTATGATCAAGTTAAGCAACGTTCGACAAGGTCAGTAAAAGATGGGTGACCGTTTGTCGCAGGCCCTGGGTATCACTTAATATGGCAGTCGTTAAGTCAAGTTGGAAACCTTCTGAGCGACTTGATAAATTCCAACATTAGGGTGTGCCTCAGACCTATTGGATAAAGACGAATAACAATTTATAGGACTTATCTGGTGATAGTATTTTTTCTTCAGTTCTTAAAACATAATTATTATTATGAGTACATTCCACAATAATTCAAAACTAAGTTGTGGGAAAATAGTTATGCCAAAATATAACTATATCAACTGGATCTCTTCCAAAGAACTTGTAAGGAATTTAGCCTACTATAACACGTTGGCCAGACGGGTTGGTATAAGGTTTTATTTGGAATTTTTCTTTTCTCGCAGTGCTCTTGTCTGCTTAAGGTTCTAGCGTCTCCACCGTCCCCTCCAGTGGGCGCTAGGCAATAGTAGGGTTTTATATGGTCCGGCTGTATGGGGAAGGGCGTGGGGCCCGTAAAATGAAACACATAACTGAACTTCGGTAGTATTATGAGTGATAGATAAACTGTTATAAACTTATATTTTTAATAATTTAAATAACCAGAAGGGCGTGCACTGCACAAGAAATTAAAAAAGTAATGAGCCCCGAGCCTTCGGCGGATGCTCCGACGAAGACTCGGTTGGAATTTAGGAATTAGGATTTTGAATTTTAAATAGGTAATTAAAAGTAAATTAAAAAGAAATCAAAAGAGATCCAAAAGGTAGTAAAAGGAGGTGCATCCGTGAAGGACGTAGCCTGCAACGGGTGCAACCGTTACAAGGTTTCTCCCTTAGTCGCCTTTAACGACACCCACGGGTTTAAATGGAGTAGTGACAAATGTACTCACACGGACTGTTAATCCGTCACTACAACTAAAGATACGCCAACAGTGTATACAGGGGGCTGACTCTGAATTTCGACATTCGATTGTTCGGTTTTGATGTCGCTGTCAAATGTAAGGAAATTTAGATATGGTCGCTGTCACTTCAAACATTATTTTGACGTTTCATTCAGAGTAAGCCCCCAGGTATACTGCCTTACCAATGAAGAACAGTTCAACTGTATGCCTACATTTAGAAGAAAATGTGTCTAAAGACATCAATCTTAGAAACCATTTTCCAAAGACCAGTGCAATGCAATTATTTCGTTCTTGTTTAGCTCGGCACTATAATGCACATCAGGAGTAATACATTTTTACATGAAGAATGTCATTACATAAAGACTCTTAAGACCAAACATTTATTATCGTTACATCTATTATTTAAGTCAATGTGAACCGAAAAATACACGAAACATGCTTCAAAGAACATAATAAGGTAATAACATGGGACATTACTTCATAGGCATTTTCGTTCAGTCGTCTGAATAACCAATAATTGCACATCGTTATTCTGAAATAATGAAATGGGAGTTATAAATATTTGCAATTTAAATAACTGGCACGTCTTGTTTGATATATACCTGTTGGTCTAGTGGTTAGTGACCCTGACTGCTAAGCCGGAGGTCGTGGGTTCGATGCCCACCCAGGACAAATCTTTGTGTGATGAGCATAAAGGTTTGTTCTGTGTCTGGGTGTAATTTATCTATAATATGTATGTATTTACAAAAAAAAATGTATTTAAGTAGTATATCAGTTGTTTAGTACCCATAACACAAGCAAATATAATTGTTTACTTTGGGACTAGATGGCGCTGTGTGAATGTGGTAGAATATTATTATTATTATTATATTATCTTTGAAATAAGAATTATTTATTTATTTCTCCCCATTTTGTTCACACTGTTGACTGCGGTATTCTAAAATGCGGATGTACTCATACTAGCTCAAGTGACATTTTGAGTGGGAATTACCCGCTGTCCTCTTAAAAGTAAGTTGTGAGATGTCATGCTAATTTATGAGATCTATCTATCTAAAACAAAAAGGTTTAGCTACTTAGGAACTAGGTTAGGCTAATCCTCTTATCGAAGGTTCTATAGTTAATAAAACAGTAATTAATCTTCGTCTTATCTGCCTTTATCGCAAACCGATGTTCGATTATCGAACAGAGATTAGACCAATAATCTCTATAGCCAAATGTAATCCTTTATTAATACGGCAAAGGTTTCATAACTCGTGCCTACGTTCGCTGTATATTGTGTTAAGCTGATAACCTGAAACGTAAAACGGGTGAGGCTGTTGTGGGAAAAGCAAAATGTTGTTAGAACATTGTCATATTCTTGTGGAAGGCTCTTCGAGATACAGTTACGTAAAAATGCGATGGTGGCTGAATGGATAAGGGACCGGCGTGCAAATCACGCGGTCCGAGTTCGATCCCGACCGGCAGTACCAATGTGGATTCCACTTTGTGGAATTTGTATGTACTAGTCGAGTGACTTACCATCTGCTAACGGTGAAGGAAAACATCGTGGGGAAACCCACATACCCTAGAAGTAATTTTATGAGTATGTCTGATCCACCAACCCGCACTAGGCCAGCGTGAGTGGATTATGGCCTAAAACTCTCTTAGCTCTCTAGTTGGAGGAGAGGAGACCCGATCCCAGCAGTGGGACTTAATGGGTTGCTGATGAAAAATAGCAGCTCATGTTGTAATTAGAATATTCTTTCATTAATTAGTTGCTAAACACGCATTGATTTCACGGAACAAATGCATAGGTTAAAAAATTTAAAATCATATTATCCTATGAACTAATGATTGAATGCACTATGATGAAATGTAATATAAGACAACGAACGCAAACACATAAACTCGTGAACGCTTTCTGTGTGACAGGTCCTTTATAAATAAAATACATTGATAATAAAATCATATTATGTTATCTGCATTGAAGAATTGAGACTCTATATTTTCGTTGATTGACACAGAATAGATTGACTTATTCCACACTGGGCACCCGATGAAATGGTGCCTGAGTGAATGACACTCAAAGTATTTCATATACAGCACCAATCAATATTCTTAGCAGGTGCTATTAGTGGAATATTCTGTAAAAAGTATCGAAAGGTGCTGTACCTATGTGAAATACCTAAGATGCCATTTCATCGGGTGCCCAGTGTGGAATAAGTCAATACATTGTGTATAATAATGCCGATAAGTGGCAAAACATTACAAATATAATACACCCGATTTAAATATTGGTCCCTCACAATAAAATCAGGTTTGTTATACGATGGTTATTAAATTCTCTAGTATGGTATACCAACAAAGCATCTCTCAATTGGTGCAACGGGATGAATGCACAATCGTTCGAATGTGGGTCGCAGTCACAATGACGGTTCGGAGTCAAGAAGACGACTTTTGTTTGGATGCGGTATTGGGAATGGCAAAGATATTTCTACGACCATGATTATTGAATAATATATATAAATTGTTATTCCTACTTAATGGAAAACCTGAAAATGGTGTGTTCAGAATCAGAAGCAGAATCGATTCCAATAGTTTTTATAACCCGTTATATTTTTGGTCAAAAATGTATTACAAGTTTGAAAGCATGGACACTGTTTGAAGTGTATCAATGGCCGCCTAACGTCTTGTGCCGCACCGTCTACTTGCAGCGATAAATAAATAGTTCCATAAACTGATATTCGGCAATATTTGGCCGGGCGGCGGGGGCAAAAATAAGCATGAAAAATGCTTCAAATATTTATTTAATTTATGTTTTTTAGTCTGATTCTGTAAATAAAAAGACGTTTGGGGTGTTTCAGCTTTAGTATAAACAAAGAATAACATTGTATAATATAGTATACAAGTTTAAGTATATAACTAACCTAGTTTTTAGGTGCATTGTTACGAACACAATGCACTTAAAAAAATAAAATGGTCCGAATGGTCCGAAATAAAACTTAATTTATTTTATTTTTATTTTACGTAACGTTTGACATATCTGTGTGTCTGTCTGTGGCATCATAGCTCCTAAAAGAATGGGCTGATTTTTTCGTACACCTGGCTTGATTGTGATGGCTCATCAGCTCTTATCGGGCGTTACATAAAAATTTTCAATTTAAGTTTTAAAGTTGGGATCATCCATCTGTGAACCCTTTATTGTAGTGTGTCACTATGTAATATCGAACAAACACAACATTCTCGTAAATGAAATGACAAGGTTGCAGATTGTACACAGAGATGTATTGTACAATGACTTTATAGTAAACCAACTTGCGTCCGCAGTCCTATTCACTACTACACTCTGATATACAATACTTTGATGTTCGTAGTATTCACTGCTTTTTTATGACATGACAGTGATAAACATTACAGACGTACGGCCCACCTGATGGTAAGCGGTTACCGTAGCCTAAACGCTTGCAACACCGTGGCATCAAGAGCGCTTTTCCGACTCTTGTTACTTTTAATATAAGAGATAGATAATAGATATTGCAATTATAATTTTAGTTGAAATGTATTTTAATATTTGGTTTTAATGAAATAAAGTTTATTGTGTAAAATAAACTTTATTTTGTATATACACTTTCAAATAACGCGGGTGGCCGTTGACTGCAGGTAGCACAAAAACGCTCGCAATGACGGAAGGTGATTAGGTGAGGCATCCAGCAGTGGACGATGTTGGGCTATGATAAATTTATCCGTATAGCGATGGATTAAGAATACAAAATAATGTCACTATCCCAACCCAAGAGTGTTGAAAAGGCGACTAAGGGAGTAGTAACCTTATGCAGCCAAGAGCATTGCCAGAAAAGGAAAATTCGAAACAATCAGTATACCAACCCATCTGGCCAGCGTGGTATAGTAGGCTAAATTCCTTTCACAATCTTTGGAGGAGACCCGTGCCCAAAAGTGGGACGTTTATGGGTTGAAATGATGATGAAAAAATAACTTTTATTTACGACGCTACAAATAAAACCACAGAACAGAGATAGGTCTTTTTAGAATAAAACACTTCGATGTGTAAGACAAAAGAAATACTGGGGCCTAATATTGACCAATAAATAATATATATTAGTTTAGAATTAGAGTGCGCTTGAGATTGACCCTAGAGGTGGAATTTATCAAGTTGCCCAGAAGGCTTCTAACTTGACTTAAGGACTATCACATTAAGTGATACCGGGACTAACGGCTTGACGTTCCTTCCAAATTACGAAGACGCCCGAGAATAAAATTTTGACAAATGGTCACCCATCATGGACTGACCTTGACGAATGTTGCTTAACTTTGATGATCGTATACTATCGAATATCTCAGTATCACAGTGCTACGAGCGCCTTTGATAGATTTATCTATACTAAAAAGCAAAAGATTTTGTTTGTTTGGTTGGTTGAACTCTAGGACATCAGGAGCTACTTGGTCTGATTTTAAAACTTCTTTGTGTTAGATAGCCCATTAATTGAGGAAGGTAAAGACAATATAACATTACGCTATGGCCAATAGGAGCTGACTAGTGGTCAAATAAAGAACGACGGGAGCGAAGCCTTACTCGTTTCTTAGTCATGAATTTATTAAAAATTCATACTTTAAATACTACATAGAAATTGACCTCAATCTCATAAAGTACCATGAACATTTTTCATTACGGCTAGAGTTCTCACGGGACCATAATGCCAATATTAAAAAAAGATTCGATGTACCTATTACTTTTTCCTATAGTTCTATTAATATCACCAAAATTATATTTAATGTTTCCAAATATATTGTCATCAGAATATTATTAGTCGTAATTTTTATACTAGAAGTCGCGGGGGTATTCTCTCCCATTGTCCTTTATATCGAGCTTAAAAAATATAATCGATTTAGATTTCCAATCAACTCAAGAGGTTAATTATTAAAACAATATTCATCATCATCATCATCATCATCATCAACCCATTAAGACCCACTGCTGGGCTCGGGTCTCCTCTCCTCTAACTAGAGAGCTGAGAGACTGCTAGACATACTAAATAAAGCATTAGATATGTGTTAACTGCCGTACTCAGAGACGTTACTTAACTCAAGTTAGAGAGAGAGACGTCTCTCTGCACTCAGAGACGTCAATTAGCAGTAATCTGTCATTAACACAATTTTTTCATTGAATAATCGTCTTTAGGCGTATAGACTTAAGTATTACACGTTTTTACTAAATAAACTTAAGTAAAGTTAAAGTTTAAAAAAAGTCTGAGTAGGGCAGTCTGAGTACTTAGATAGGTATGCGTTAAGAGTTACAAAAAATATATTCAAGAGATCAATATTCAGTGTTTGTCTTATATTTGCCGCGTCTAAACATATCTATCGGATTTATAGCTTTTAGTGCGTCCGCTACGCAGATTGCCAATTACGTGTCTTCCGTTCATAGTTCAATCTATTCACTTAGTCCCAGGTCTATAATTATGAGAAACGCTTATCTTGTTTTAAGAATAGATTCTTCTATGGTCTAAATCGTATTGGTTATTTCTGCGTTTAAATTCTCAGTATCAGCAAGAGGAAATGATAATTGATTTTATATGGAAGCAAACAGCTGGTGAATTGGGAGTGATGTCCCTCTGTCTAATTCTTCGGGGAGTTTGAGATGACTTAATCGAATAATCAAATCGATAGCAACTGTTATTGTGTCAGTAGTTCGAGTCGAGCTTGTCTTGTTTATGACGTTTGACATCTGTCAGATGTGAAAGTGAGACTATCCAGAGCTCGACGAGTTGCAATGGCAAGCATGAGGGGTGGGATTGTCCAGATGAGACAAATTTAACATTAGATAAAAATATTAACTTATTTTAGTAATGTATAATAGAGAAGTATCTCTATTATACATTACTAAAATAAGTTAAGAACTGGCATTCTTATCTAAATCTCTTTCGCTCATACGCCAATACTAACGTTATAGATCAAGATATCACACTGTTAATATATATTATAACAGATGTAAGATGGGATAGCTAATTCCATTAATCAATTATTGATCTGACTAACGAACAAAGGGTGGAAAAAAATGTCTTCGTTTTCGACTTACTTGATAATAATTCCTTTGAACTGGTTAAAAACGTACCTGTGAATGAAAAAAAGAATTAAGAGTTTGGTTCTTAGCTTGCCTGAATAAATACCAAATCAACCTTCATTAAAATTTAACGAATCGTTTCATTTTTTAATTGACGGGAACGAACGAACGAACTTTATATTTTTCAAAGATGAATAATTCGAAATGTTTATCTTACTTTACATATTGTATTTTACCTTTAAATTCAAACGGTTTTAAGATTCAAATAATGAGTGTTTGTCTAAACTAAATACGTATTCTACACACAATAGAAGCTGAGTAGTGTGCGAACAAAGATCCACGGGAGTGAAGCACAGGGCATCAGCTAGATCAGATAAATCTCATTTGTTAAAGCTATCCGAATTGCTTTATCAATATTATATTATATTGACCAATGTAAAATCAGAGAGCATTAATCTAAATCTCCACATTTGATGTGTTCAATTTCGATATTGGTGTCAAATGGTTGAAAATTACAGCGACCAAATATTAGTTACTTTGTCAAATGACAGCGGTATAATTCTAAAATTCTAAGCATAAAATTATAATTAAGATTGCTTTCATAGCAAAAATTTAGAACAACTCAAAAAAATAAATGTATTGTCTGATATTACAGCTAAATCTATTAAAAAAAAAGTAAAAGAGACTTAACTTCAAAACAATAGATTCTACCAAATATATGTAAATTGTTCTTCGTGCCAAAAAAAATCTACCAAACATGAAATCAAACGTCTGGAAGCTTTAATACTAACAGAAGTCGTATTCAAAATTTAGTGCCATTGATTTTTCTTGTACAAAGAAAAGCTTACGAGACTGTGAACAAACGTAAACAAACAACTAAAGATGTATGCGAGAAAGAACAAGCGAAATGACAATAACTAAGCGGCTTATATGCAAAAATATATTAAGTTTGTTGGATGGGAATGAAAAAAAAGTCTTCTGAATACATTAAAATAACTCTTAAGAAATATTCGACACTGTTTTATTGATATTTTTAGGAACTACACAAAATACTTGAAAAGCGGCATTGATGCGAAGGATTTTTTCGCTTTTTAAGTATGGGATTTTAGTATTTTTATTTTCCTTTTTCTCACTATTTTTAATTAGTAGCTTAGTTTTAGTTGTAAATATTTTATTGAATAAATGTTAAAAACTTGAAAAGGTCTTCATTTTTAAGTTGGCATTTAAAAGGTCTTCCCTGATATAATCGAATCTACTACAAAAATATTAAGAAAATCTTCTTTGGATTTTTGAGACAACAAAACATTGTCATGTGTCGCAAATATCATCTGCTGAGCAATAGTCGATGGTCTAGATCAGCATCAATAACAATTGCTCATAAACAAACCACTAGTCAAACTAATGAATGTGGTTTATACAGAAGAGCAACTAAAATCAGTTTCTGTAATACAGTTATTTGTTAGCGAAGATTCAGTTCCAACTTTAGCAACTGATACAAGTGGCTTGTTAGTTACATTACATATGAGAGTAAACTCTTTACATGTTGCATCATCGTTTCCAAAAATAAGAAGCTTCTTACTATTACTTGGTTTTCTTTAAAAGAATTTGCTTTGAATTTCAAGTTTTCTTTATTGTTTACAATATCCATATTTCTTTCGTCGCTGTAAATTTTACTCTCTTTAACCTGTTCTCTAGATAGAGGAGATCCGAGCCCTACAGTGAGACATTAATGGGTTGCTGATGATGAACCTGTTCTGTGTGTATCTAATACTTTAAATCTTCAATCTTTCTAAAGGCATCCATATCGTCACGGTCTAAAGGGCCAATTATTTAGTCTAAAACTTCATATTTATCTTGAAATTCTTCAAAAGCTAATTTAACATATTCTTGTACAGATGTTGAATAAATAAAGTCACAAGACTGATCCTCAATTAAGTTTCTTGTTCGTAATTGTTTTTGAGTTGTCGAATGAAGATATTCAAAGTATTAAACATGTAAATTATACTTATTGTACATATTCCCATTGAAACAGAATCTCTAGTTAAACAAATTCTACACAAAAACAAGATCCAAGCAATAACTTCCAACGGCAAACTTTGCTTCTCTCCAAGAAATTAATAATCTCAGATTTATGTACATTAGGCAGGAGACGCCGCGTGCTCTTTATTAGTTGAATCTTTCGAAAGTTGTCTGGCGTACAGTTTATACGCGTTACTTTGAACGGTAATGTCTTTTATTACGACTCAGAACTTTGGAAGCTGTATTTTTCGGCAATAATTCTGAGAAGTGTTTTTTCTTGATTGTATTACAATATTCCTTAGTGTATTGTACACCAACCATAATATGGTGTATGTTTAAGAAATAGATTTTTTTAAAGCTTTTATAGCATTGATATTTTAAAAGCTTTACATTTCCTAAAAGGTGTGATAATAGAGGAAAAATATTTCAAAAGAATAAAAAAAAAAATTAATGAATATAAGAAAAATGAACCACGTATTTTTGGTATCTAAAATGAATGAGGTGGTTGACTATGTTTTCATAATTTTGGAATGTCCTTAATAAAAGAAGAATTTAAAAGTTAAAAGTTTACTAATTAATTTCTTTATGTTATAAATAAGCTTTATCAGAATTTCATTTAATTTACTTATTTAAATCATAATTGAATGGTCTAGTTGATTCTGCAACTATTATTTTTTGTCTGATTACCAAACTCCAAAAGAAAAACTAGATACAAAAGCAAGTTAACAAATATCATTACGATTCTCATTAAAGAATATATTAAGTTACCCGTTGTTGCACTCACGGCATGTAACGCGGCAACGCGTCTTCTGCAGAAGACGACGATAGTTCTCTGAGGTTTTTTATTACCTCGAACGAACTGAATTGTTAGTTTTTATTGTGTATACTTTATATATTATATGAGGCGGACGTTTTTCGGAGCATCATTTGAAAATTTCTTAGCCAATTGGCCTATATTTTTATGCTAATTATCTCGAAACGAAAAATTCTCCAAACGTGTCGTTGGGACGATATTTATATAGGTATGTGAATCATTATTATGAATGGAGGCTGGAAGCTCGTGCCATCGTAAAAATAAAAAAAGATAAATCATAAACCAATCTAATACAACAGTTTTAAAACTCTCCAATATAACCTTGACTGAAACCTCAAAGTTAAAGAGAAAGAAAGTTATTAATAAAACACCTACGCAATTGGTTCTTCTGATTGGTCAAATAAAACACCCACTTATTTTAAAATATCAGCATACTCCTGTAACACAAATAAAAGGGCAGTTTGCTAAATCAATAAAGTATTAATTGATATTGTAAAGCGAAATAATTGTAAGTATATGAAACAGTAATAAATCACGAAGTTATTTTATCAAATTCTATTGTTGGTTGTACCACTGGAACCAAAGCCTTTTAATATTCAAAGCCCATAAAATCAATTAATGAAGTAGCCTCAATAGAATAATTAATAACCGTAATAATGAATTCCATTAACCGTGCTATATTTCATTCAAATAAAGTTATGAATTTAATTTGGAAGAAGAATTTCTATGGTGCTTTTATTTTAAGATATAATTGCATGCTCCGTGCGAGTTATCCGTGTAGTGACGAATTAAGAATACATAATGTCACTACACATAATTAACCCGTGGGTAATAATCAACCCGTGGGTGTCGTAAAAGGCGACTAAGGGAGTAACCTTGTGCTAACTAAACCAAGCACTTCCTACAGCGGTGTTTCCTGAGCGCTATGGCATGTCCTTCTTCAAACGAGGCTTAAAGAGAGCTATCCTCTCAAGGTAGGCAGCGGCCTGGCTGTGCCCCTAGCATTGCCAACGTCCATGAGCGGCGGTAACCACTTACCATTAGGTGGGCCGTCTGCTTGTCTGCCACTTTAGACAATAAAAAAAAAAAGACAGGAGCACTAGGAGGCAAGGAAAATTCGAAACAAACCCTATACCAACCCGTCTGTCCTGCGTGGTATAGTATAGGTGGTAGTATAGGCTCTATTCCCTCCACATTCTTTGGAGGAGACCCGTGTCCAGCAGTGGGATGTTTATGGGTTGAAATGATGATAATCGCATGCATAATGGCATATTGATATAACTAATAAAAAAGCATTTTTTTGGGAACTGATCCACCAACCAGCACTAGGCCAGCGTGTGTGGATTATGGCCCCCTTTTCCTTTGCCCCGTCAGCTCTCTAGTTGGGACTTCATGGGTTGCGGATGATGATGATGAATATCTATATAAATAACGGTACTCAACTAAGTGGATAAATTATTTGCTTGAACCGTAAAAATAAAATTTATTTTTTCTTGTTTATTTTGTTTAAAAGACAACGCCCGCACTATGGAACGAGCTCTGTGTCGCGGGGAGCTTTACAAACATGAAACTAACGGACACAAAGTACACCCAGACTAGAAACAAATATCTATGAATCACACAAATATTTGTCTCGTGTGGGAATCGAACCCACGTCACCCAGCACGGCGATGTAGTGGCGAGGCGACCACCTTAACCACTGTGCCACGGTGACAGTCAAAATTATAACTTAGTACAGTGGATTTACACAGTTCCATGCATATGGGTGGTTACATCATCAAATTTTACTAAACTATTTCACTGATGCGTTGTAGTTAAAGTTTAATTAATATTATTAAAAACTTTTAAACTTTCGTGACTTGTACACAATATATTAATTTATTATAAAACTGGTCTACGTCACGTATTATTTTATAAGTATTTTTTTTTTTATTGTTTTTTTTTTTTTGTTTTTTTTTTAAAAGACAACGCCCGCACTAGGGAACAAGCCCTATATTATATATTAAGTTTATAATATAATACTTATATATTAAATATATATTAAGTATTTTATAAGTAATCGAAACGTCAGGCAAGTTAATACCTTATTTATTTGCCTGACGTTTCGATCGAATTGAGATAATGGACTGTCGATCTGTGAAATTTGATCGAAACATGTATCAAATACATGACGTAGACCCGTTTTATAATAATACTAGCTTCCGCCCGCTGCTTCACCCGCGTTGTATGTATTTTATACCTATAAACCTACCTCTTGAATCAGTCTATCTATTTAAAAAAACCGCATCAAAATCCGATGCGTAGCTTTAAAGATTTAAGCATACATAGGGATATAGGGACAGAGAAAGCGACTTTATTTTATACTAAGTAGTGAAAAAGTAACCCAAGAAAATATTAAATCCAAAAATATCCATTTAAAAGTTGATGAAGATCCTTGCTTTCATGATAAATGATAAAAGAGTATGTGTAATAACCCTTAACATGATTTATTACAAAGGCTTTCGTAGCCTTGTTATGTATTTATCTAGAAAAGGGGATAAGTATTAATAAATGGGCAGGGATTTGTAATAATCCTCTCCCAAACTTGCGGAGCGACGAGAACAAAGTTTCACAGCAAATTATTGCGAGCAATTTTGTACATTGACGATTCTGTATGATGGGATTTTAATGAGTTGGCAATTGGTTCGTCAATATCTTATTAAGTAGGGTTATAAGATTAATAAATTTAATTTTTGGGATGACGAAGATATTTTATTGTTACAGATAATACTGTTAATTGAATTAGATTAAAGGTAGCTATTTGGAGCTTGAAATCGTGTGCTATTTTATTAAATATAGACGATTGTTTGTTTTCATATAATACATACACACATAAATAGCATCACGCCTTTTTCTCCGTAGGCAGAGGTGTATCACACCCACATTTCGCCAGCTATGTTTGGTCCCATGAAATAGGGGGCGTGCCTATTGTCGTCAACCGGGAGCATTTGTTTACCAAACTCTGGGAAAATCTTAATACTGGAATTTCATGAAAGAAAAACCCAATACCATTTTTACCCGAACCGGGAATCGAACCCAGGACCTCTTGCACAGCAGTCGAATACACTTCCCGCTGCGCCACCGAGGCAGTCATAATATATAATAACATAGTTATAAAGGTAATAAGGTTGATTGGTATTAAGCCCACATCTGTTCTACATTGGATGAAATTTTTAAATAAACACAAAATTTTGAAACAGTAATCGAACTTACAGTAGATAATTTAACTTCAATGTCAATACTTGACCATAAAATAGAAAATACTTTCACAGAAGATAAATCTATACTAATATTATGAAGTGGTATAGTTTGTGAGATTGTGAGATTGTAGAGGGTAATCTCGGGATCTACTGAACCTATTCTCAAAATTCTTTTAGTGTTGGATAGCCCATTTATCGAGGAAGGTTATAGGCTATATAACATCACGCTACGCCTAATAGCAGCTGAGCAGTGGCCAAATAAACAACGACGGCAGCGAAGCCCCACGCGACGTCTAGTTCTTGCCAAATATGGGCTTAAAAGCTTTTCAGCTAACTATTTCTACCAAAACAACTAAATTAAATAACTCAGAAATTCTTATTCTCCACAAACATCTTAAATTTATAATTGTAAAAGTCGTTTTGTGAAATTATCCAATAAACCAAGCTTCGCAAGCACGGTGGTTTTGTCCGAAACTAATAATAAATTTCTTGAACGAAAATCAGAAATTCCTTCGGGTTCTCAGAAACTCTTGCTTTATTATATCTGAAGATATTGTTGCGTACTATACTTGTATCTTACTGTACGTAGCTTCAGCTATTGGTAAACCAATTCCAAGGGGTCTATTATTATTGGTACAACATTTTATTGCGTGTACACTTACAGGCAATGGATTATAGTCTAATTTTGTTTAATTCTGGATTTTGCGACGGGTTCATGGTTCAAAAATCTATATTTGTGTAAAAGTGTCCTCACTGAGAGCATTCGTTTGTAATGAGCATTTAGTTTCAAATATTCTACTGGTGTGGCCGTTGAGCCCAGCGCGTTACGAACTTCGGCCGGTGTGGAGGTCGCAACACTGTTCGCGTTAATGGCTCGCATTCGAATGTTCACGCAAACAAAACGCTCGAAAGCGAGTAAGTACTCAGGGGGCTTACTCTTAATTTCAACATTAGAATGTTCGATTTTGATGTCGCTGTCAAAAGTAAGGAAATTTAGATATGGTCGCTGTCAATTTCAAACATTTGACAGCGACATCAAAACTGAGAGTAAGCCCTCTGATAATGAAATCAATGAGTATGTATGTAGGAATATTACTGGCCACTTCTAAACTATTCTAAGCAAGAAACAGTTCCTTAATTATTTTCAAATGAATGGCATTTATCGTATTTGAATGATGATCGACTCGAACGTTCATAGTTTTGCTTGAGAGTGAATGTTTAGTTCGCTGAGCTGCTCGGTGCTCGTGTAGAGGGCTGTAATCGGTCATGGTTGTTCATCATCGATAATAATAATATTCAACCACATTTCTGGCGCTCTAGTGAAAAAGGGTACAAGTCCATTTTTGACGAAAATGAGTTAAGTATACAGAATTGTTCACAGAAAAAAGCTTTATCGGTTGGTGTAAACAGATTTAAGTTATATCTAAAAACAACAAAGTTCGTTTTGTGCTGAAGGGTCTAACTGGTGAAAAAGTACCAGGCAGAGGTAAGTATAAGTACACTCATATTCCTTTTCACATTTTTTGAAATTGATATGTTGTGACTTTTGATCTATCTCTACGTATATTATAAAGAAGTTTGTATTTCTTAGTGTATAAAAACTCATGTATACATATATCTTTGCATTCAATAAGTGAGTACTGATATTACTCGACTTAAACCGTTTTACACCAAAATAATAAAAAAAAATTAAGAATACATCTGGTAAGATCAGTTTTCACATAAGAAATATTCAATACAATGGGTACAATTGGAATTATATATTTTTTACGACTTACGTTATTTAGCTGCCATGCTGATAAATAACTTAATTTTGGTGAATTGTGACTCCCTAATAAAAACAATATAAATAGAATGTGAATATTTTTTTCTTTTTTTTTCAAAATGAATCAACTTTATGATCAAAATGAAATAATAATATTTTTGATTTTCATAATGACATCATCTACTACTACGTAACGTATACATAATAATTATCAGAAATATACTACAAAACAGTTCAGGATTATTTATTACTTTCAGTTATAGTTTTTTTTTTAATTCTGATATTAATGATTATATTAGTACGTAGTAGATGTCGATGAACATTAAAAAGTATTATTATTTCTTTTTGTTGATCTCATGAATGTGATTATTTTATTTTGACATTTTTATTTAATAATTATTACTTTCAGTAATAATACGTTTTCTGATCCTGATAATTATTATGTATACGTTACGTAGTAGAAGATGATGTCATTATGAACATTAAAAATATTATTATTTCATTTGATCATAAAGTTGATTCATTTTGAAAATAAATGGTTTTCCAAAAAATATTCACGTTTTGTTTATATTGTTCCTATTAGGGAGTCACAATTCACCAAAATTAAGTTATTTATCATCATGGTAGCTAATAAGCGATGCAACTGATTTTTTTACCATTCTGCGCAAAAACGCAATGGTAAAAACCATTTTGCTCTTTTAACTTCGTGCGCTTTTACCATTTTGCTCCTTTAACATTTTGCTCTTTTACCATTTTACCAGTGCTTACCATTTTTTATTTTAATTTTTTACTCTGACTCAAAATAAGAACATGCATGTCATATGCATGTTTTTTCTAGCTGTGCGAAACAATTATAACATACAGTCAATTACACATAACTTTTTTGTACCAGGCCATACTCATATGAATTGTGACGTAGACCATGCAGTTATAGAAAGAGCTAAGAAAAAAACTCAGATGGACATTCATCATCCCCAAGATTGGTACCAACTTGTACAGAAGTGTGGCAAAAAAAAGAAATTTACTGTTATAGAAATGCATGCGGAGTTGTTTTTAGATTTTGCAAGTCTTCTGAAAGGGCCTTTACAACAGAAGAAGGTTGATGAAAATAAGAAAAAAAATAATCTGTCGGAGTGCGCTGTTTTTAAATATATAAAAGGAGAATTTCCTACATTTTATTATTAGTTATATGACGTGGATGACTAGAATATAGTTAGCTTACAAAGGAAAAGAGGAAAGTCACCTGTGCCCAGTTCCTTTGATACGGAATGTTTGCCACATTCATATGATGGCCCAATAGCAATCTCTGATGAGAAGAAACGAGCCTTGATTTCTTTACTTCCTCTGATTAATACAAGTGTCAGATCATTCTATACGGATCTTTTAAGCAATAGAGATGTTCAGGATGATCATCCTCTTTTAAATGATAGTGATGCTGAGTAATTAAAATATAATACTACTAATATAATAATATAATACTAATATAATAAATTTTAATAATAATGTTGATTCTGTGATTTTAAATTGTTGTTCTAAGTAGAAACAGTTTTAGTTTTATAATAAATAATAATTGTGTAAAAAAATTGTTCTTTTATTTAAAATCTGCTCTAAGCAATAAGTCTACATAACGATACACAAGTCTAGATATACCCCCACACCCCATACGACAACTACATAATTTTGTGAAAAGAGAGATAAGTTTTTTTTTTTGAGAAAATTCACTTTTAATAGCGCTAATAATAAGTTTACATTTCATAGATGTTTAATAGTTCATTATAACAATCATTTTATTAATATTTATGTAGTTATCATGATAATCATCCCAAATGCGTACCATTTTTCACTACCGAGAAAATCGTTTATCGTGCGTGAAAAGGGGTATAAATAGTTATGTATTTTTTAAATGTTCATTTTTGTACCGGGTATAAGTTTTTATCTTCAAAACTATTACTTTAAAGCAAAACAAAACACCACCGTTAGAAAGACATGACAAATTTACCTATAAATAACTCAAAATGCATCCAGTTTCATTAGCAGTTTAAATTTTATTATGAATAATTTGTAAAATTTTAGGCGCTCCGATGGTTTTTGACGTCTCCTGTAAAGTTGCATTTTAAGACATGTACCCCTTTTCACTAGAGCGACAGATTTATGCTTGTGTTATGGGTACTAAACAACTGATATACTTACTACTTATGTACTTTTTTTTTGTAAATACACACATATTTTTTTGTTGTTGGTCAAGATAAATTACACCCAGACACAGAACAAACCTTTATGCTCATCACACAAAGATTTGTCCTGGGTGGAGATCGAACCCACAATCATCGATCATGACAACCTTGGTGATTTTATTATTATTAGTATGGGTCAGATGTTATAGAGGCTTCTTTGCTATGTCGACCAGTTACTGGTCTATTTTAGCGCCCACACATACACTTAGAATTACGTCTACTGGTATGTGGGTTTTCTCACCAAGTTTTCCTTCACCATCAGCAGATGGTAAGTCACTTGATTAGTACATAATATGTACTAAATATAAATTCCACAAAGTGAAATTCACATTGGTACTGCCGGTCGGAATCGAATTCGATCCTTGCATGCAAGTTACTTATCCGATTGGCTACCATCGCATGTTGGTGATGGTGGCAATCATAGCTATTTCGTAATTAACTTATAAATTCTATTGTGAAGAAGGGCGAAAGAGGCATAAAAATATTAAAAGGACTTTCCTCGGGGACTTGTTCCATAAAATGGCACTTAGAAAGTTCTTAAATATACATAGACTTATTTTGCGTATCGCGTATTTTTGTACATGAAAAGCTCATAAAACTTTGCATGACTGAACGTAATTTTTTAGCACCTGCTACCTTATATTCGTAAAACATGTAATGTTTTTGCTAACTTTACTTTGCTGCTGTCAAACAATAAACTGAATACATTTAGAGTAGAATTTAGAGTTTAATCAAGATGATAAAGTAAAAAATTAACAATGCTACAAAATGGGAACCCTATTTATTGAACCCTCCTTACGTGATATAAAAAAATCATCATTTCAATCCATAAATGTCCCACTTCTGGGCACGTGTCTTTTCCAAAAAATTTAGAGGGAATTTGGCCTACTATACCACGCTGGCCAGATGGGTTGGTATAGGGTTTTGTTTCGAATTTTCCTTTTCTTGCTGTGCTCTTGTTTGCTTAAATTTAGGTTAGTCCCTTAGTCGCCTTTTACGACAACCACGTGTTGAAATGGGGTAGTGACAATATGTATTCTAAATCCGTCACAATACGGATATAATTTCAAAGTTATAAAAATGATGGCCTGAATGATAAATGACTGGCCTGTTGGTCTAGTGGTTAGTGACCCTGACTGCTAAGCCGGAAGTCGTGGGTTCGATCCCCACCCAGGACAAATCTTTGTGTGATGAGCATAAAGGTTTGTTCTGATATATGTAATTACAAAAAAAAAATGTATTTAAGTAGTAGGTATATCAGTTGTTTAGTACCCATAACACAAGCAAATATAATTGCTTACTTTGGGACTAGATGGCGCTGTGTGAATGTGGTAGAATATTATTATTATTATTATTATACAAATATTTTGTAACATTATGAACGAAAATACTTTATACAATATATTTTATTGCTCCAACAATACATCATATTATTATATTTTCCTCATCAAAGAAAAATGACTTCATCCATTAATTTCTCTATCTCCAATCTGTATTTATGGAACAAACAAAGGCCTTACGCATACCGCATGAAGAATGGGCACAGATATTAAATCCCGCAAATACCTCACAAAGGATGTATTTGTGACATATGAAGTTTTAAATGAGAAAAAAATGAGTCGTTGACGAGTAAAAAATGCTAAAAGGCAAGGCTTTTACGTTTATGGGTGGCGTTGGATTTAGAATAACATGGGATATGTTTCGTGGATGCGAAAACGCGACACAGAATGATGATTATATAATATATATTATTATATGTATAATAATATGATATATAATTTAATATTGTATTATAGTACCTTGAACATTTCCCCCCGAAGGGGTAGGCAGAGGTGTATTACATCTACATTTCGCCAGTCATCGAGAAGTGGCAAAATTCTAACTTGAAAAAAAAAACTAAATCAATTTTTTCACTATGTGCTTTATCATGACATCAGAAGTAAGTACACACCATTCATTCATCTATAAAGTTACAACCTTCTTTACAGAAGATAGAACGTATTAATATTCTGAGGCTAAAACACGCATATTGACGTGTAAAAATTATGTATAAATAGGGTTGTCAGAAAATCGTATAGACTAGGATCTTACTTAAAGAAGTCTTAAGTACTCTAAGATCTTAATACTCATAAAACCAATGTGTTCAACCGTAAAATTACCGTTACCAGTATTTTATTTGATGAATGAAACTCGGCTTGAAAATAAGATATTTACAAATTACCGGGAAAAGTCTGTAATAAGGTTTGTTTATTTTAATAAATTGATGTTTTTATGTAATTTTTCAATACTTTAACAGTGATGGAAATGAAATTTGAGGTTTCCAAAAATCTTAGAATGTCAAAAATATTAGCAAACATTAAAGGATATATTTTCTTTTTTTTAAATTGTATTTATCCCCAAAATTGAGTGTTTTGGCACCCCTGGTTTTGTCTCGACTTCGATTTGATAGAAAGCCGGCATAGCATCAATTGATTGATTTTGTATTGAGGGAAACAGCGCCAAGTATACTAAAACAATGTTCCAGTGAAAATGGGAAACCATTTTTGTTGTTTCTAACCAACACGTTTATACATGAGTGATGGAGTTTTGTTTGGCACTCTTGTTTTGACTTATTTTATGAGTTTGTTGGGTCAAATCCTTTTGAAATTATGTAACACACATTTGATTTATTTGTAGATAGGACAAAGGTTTATTTTTTTATATTATTTTTTTTTATAAATTCATTTTCAAAATAAATTTGTTCTTGTGGAAATGGCTCGATATAGAAATCCTATACCAACCCGTCTGGCCAGCATGGTATAGTAGGCTACATTCGTTCCACATTCTTTGGAGGAGACCCGTGCCCAGCAGTGGGACGTTTATGGGTTGACATGATGATGATAATGAATTAATTAATTCTCTTGTTTATACCTCACAGAGTCCAAAAAAATGTCTAAAAAGAAAATATTGAATGCGGAAAATATAATACCATTTCATTCAAAGAGACTGTAACATTTCAAAAACATCCTACTTTTGTTTTAAACAACGAGAATGTAAAGAATGCAATTAAACGAGTCAGAAAATTCCTTTTTTCCAGAAACATTTTCGCAACAAAAATGATATACAAGTTGTGGCACAAACAAAACGAAATTATGCAGAAAACTGCAACATTCATATAATAGGTGACTAGCGCATCACACTTTTACACAATATGGAAACCTTGTTTTCATTAACAGAATGTTCAAATTTGAACTATGCTAGAAGAATTGTAAGTCCCATTTTACTTTGTATGTACTGCAAATATGAATTGTTAGGATGGCGCTGGCGTCCCGTGGATTCTTTTTAGAAAAAATACTTTTTAGCGGCTAAAATTAATCACTTTATTAAACACACAAAACAGATTTACACTGTGCTGTGCTGGCGGAGCTAATATGAAGAACTAAATAATGTGTGTAACTGAACCAAAAATCACGTGTATTACGGCTTTTATAAAATCTGAGACAATATGGAAGAGTGTGTTTTCACTGACTCTAATTTAATAAGTAAAATTACTATTCATAACAGAACGTCAGTCATTGTAAGTAAAGTCAAAATTTTAGTGGTAATACTGAATAGTAAAGTTATCCTATGTGAGTAAATTATGAAGTACTGACATAGCATTGAATAACTACTGATAAGATAATACGGTAAGTCTAAGTGACTTAGTTATTATTATTATTATTATGTATAGAAGAGGTTACAGCGAGCGATTTTGTGCAGCCCGCATCCAACGGCCACCCGCAACCTTTACGCGGGGGAACCTTTAGGACGCGGAAATTAGGTGAGGCCTATGTTCAGCAGTGGACGTCATTGGGCTGATATGGTGATGATGATGGAAAAGGTCGAAACAATGTGTGAGACACAAAATTAAATCATTTTGTATTAATTTTTATTAATTATAATTTATTTTTGTTTTGATATTAAATAAAACAAAATCTTAGCATCTGCTACTATTAGTAGGTACATATTATAAATTCCATAAAGCGAAATATTATACTCATTTGTTTGTCGAAATCGAATTCGGACCGCACGATTTGCAATGCATTGCAATGCCAGTCACATATCCATTCCGCCACCATCACTTTTCGCTACCATGACTTACTGTTAATAACAATAATAATAAATTACTAAGTTTAACGCAGAATAAACTCAGACAGACATAAAACTTACACATACATAATTATACAATTTCAAAGTTACGAACGACATCAAAACATCATTCATTTTCATCTTAACTCCTCTCTAAAATCTCACCAACGCTGTTTTAACTCCTAAAGCATAATTCACACAGTAATAAAAGCGTTGTATTAAGTGAATAATAGTTCCTTAGGGACGCCATACCGTACGCTGTCATGTGGCGTATTATGTGTGGAATGTCCTACATACTGTGAATAACTCATGGCGCTTTATTGAATCATATGTACTGGTGTGTGGAAATAAAAACTGGGTCTGTTTGAAGGTCTTTGTGAAGTTGGATTGGAGTAAAAGTCTTTCTTATGTAGACTTATGAGTGAAACAAGGTCGGGTACATTTACCATTTAGGCTTAGAGAGAAATTGGATTACGAAGATTTGTGATTGACTTTGTCGTCTAAGTAATGATACTACTGGCTACGAGATGGCGTTATGAGCATTTAAAGAATCCTGATTCTTTGTGAAATGTCACATATACTAAAAATAAACTTGAACAAAAACACTGCGTCAAACTACAAATTTTCAATTAAATCATTTGAGCTAACTCCAAGATATCTGTGTAGAAATCTTATAAAATATATATTCTGGATTTACGCATGTAATGACATATATACACAGACAATAGAACATAAGTACCTACTATTCTATCTTAATGACAATCTCATAAAATGCTATCTCATTTTAAATCCTACATACCATCATGTTTTGGTGTACAGTAAATTTTCAACCTAATGAAGTAGAAATTTTATCGTAAACACTAATCCTCACAACAGAATAATTGGAAACAGCTTATAGACTTACAGAGTAATTTTGATTTTCAGTGTTCATTCAATTTGGATTAGCTTTGTACGTATTCAGATTATAATTTAGAATATTTTAATAATAAACTACGCGTGGCACAATTTTGTGGAGAAATTAATGGAATAAAAGGATCTTCTAGTTAATTACATTTATTTTAGAAGAATGGGTTAAAAGTAAAACAATTTCCTAAGTTACGAATGAAATTTCAGTCCTACACCACACCAAAACAGAATTAACTGCCGCACTCAGAGACTTCAATTAGAAGTAATCTGCCATTAACACAATTTGTTCATTGAATAATCGTCTTTAGGCATATAGACTTAAGTATTACCTACACGTTTTTACTAAAGAAACTTTTAAGTTATGTAACGTCTCTGAGTACGGTAGTAAGATGTTTAGGAGGCCAATTTCACACGATTTGGGAGAAATACAATAATAAATATTTGTGCTGAAAACAATGCAAAACTTTTATATTTGTTTTAAGACAGACCGATGAATTGGCCGGAAAGGATTATATTAATATTTTTAGATAATGAAAAAAATATACTTACAGAAAATGCTAAATTAAATTAAAAGAAACAGTTTAGTAATGCAGGAATGAGAGACAAATATGAAGCAAGATTAATATTACTTTTATTCAAATTATTTTCAAGTGATTTGAAGAATATTGAATCAAAAATGACGATAATACTTCTCAATCTAAATTGAAAGTGTTATTTCATTGCAGATCAGAATACATTTATCCAATTGAGAACTATAAAGTTGTTTTTATTACTGTGAGGTAGGTTATGATGATTGGTGTCGTGACGTCATGAATAGCCTAGTTTCATTGAGAGATGTTATTTACGAACGTAAATACTTTTAAAATGTACATATCACAAATGTTCAAAGGACCTATTGCAAATTTTTGCGACGACAACGTTACGTTTTTTGTAACTCTATGTTTATACTGTAGTTCAAGACATGGCCTCTAGAAGGTTTCATTCTTCTTCATCATCAGCCTGTACTAGTGCAGGGTTATTTGTTTATTTACCATGTATCGAATGTTTGCCACCAATATTTGTATACCGTACGCAGTTGGCCCAAGTTCCTGGGCCACGATATTGGGCGTGTTGTTTGTTCAATCAACTGAATCGTGTGGGTGGTTAAGTATGATGTTTTTTAATATAGATGCTGCTTTTGTAGGTATTTTTATATGTTGTTAAGATGCCATATAAAGTTTAAAGTTTTCCGTATTCTTTTATTGTAAAAGCATTTCGCTGAATAATTGAAAGTTATTTCAGTCGTAATATTATTGACTGTTTTGGTGGAAAATCAGGAATTTGTACGACTGCTGGGCAGTGTGTCTCAGGTTTGGTCCTCGAAGTTGAGCAAAATTGATATTAAAGTTTTCTGTCTTGAAAGCACGCCGTCTGGAAAGGTTCATGCCCAGATTTGTCTGTTTAGTGTTATGTTGAGTTTGATAACCCTATTTGCTATTCTGGCATCTATTTACGAAGTGATTTTCTAAATCGTATTCATTGCATAAAACTAAATTTGCAACAAATTTGAACCTTATATTAATAATCAGAAGACGACAATTGCAAACAAACAAATCTCATATTATGCTTGTCTTACATACATTGCGATGTGTATAAAAACTATTCATTTTAAACATCAGAATCGTTCCACTTTATATTAAAGGATTTGACCTCTCAATTTTTATCAAACTACGCTGCCGAAATCAACGCACAAAAGGACATAAATGCATTCACTACTAAACATAGGTCAAAGCAAAATACGCGTAATCTGCGCTCGCGCACTCAGGGTCGCAGTCATTGAGCGCTCGTTACCGACAATTGTGAATGAACACTGTTACGTAATGTCGCTTTGTTTCACTTTTATTTTGATGCAATAGATTTTCGCTTCGGAAAAGATCGACATCTTTTTTAGGGTTCCGTACCTCATAAGGAAATAGCGGAACCATTATAGGATCTCCTCGTTGTCCGTCTGTCATTAATATTTTTCTCAAGAACGCGTAGAGATATCAAGCTGAAATTAATATCATATACTCAGGTCTTCAATGCCTTGTCGCAAACAGGTCAAGGTTTCAAGCAATCAAAAGATACAACCGTTTATGCTCCATTTCTGTCGCATATCTTGACGACCAAAAAAAACAAACCCAACTTACTACTACTTACGGGTACTTCCCGTAGACCTAGAATCATAAAATTTGCCAAGAAGCAATATCAAATTGCACAAGTAAAGAGAAAATTGCGCAAAACCGTACTCGTGTAGTTTAATCACTGAATATTAGCACTATATTGCAAGGAGTATAATATGATAACTTTATAAATTAGAGTAAGAGTGAGTTTCTTCCAGACTGACGTTACATAATGATGTAACCTTTACGTGAATTTAGTCTAACTCATACTTATTACATTAATTTTGATAAGGCGTATCTAATTACAACAGTTCAGTATAAACTGTGGTATGTATCTGTCAGAGTCATCGCAAGGAAATGACAATCTTCTGCGTGACACTATGTATGATAATTCGTAACCCAACCTACGTCAGATAAGCAAAACGACAACCGAAATTCTCTAGTTGTGGAATAAGTATTTAAACAGTATATTATTATCTGAGACAATGAAAACTAATTCAAGTAAAAGAAAATCTATACTCTATCTCTCTCATCTATATCTGACTGGCCATCATCTCTATCTATCTATATCTGACTGGCCTCTTGGTCTAGTGGTTAGGGACCCTGACTGCTAAGTCGGAGGTCGTGGGTTCGATCCCCACCCAGGACAAATCTTTGTGTGATGAGCATAAAGGTTTGTTCTGTGTCTGGGTGTAATTTATCTATAATATGCATGTATTTACAAAAAAATATGTATTTAAGTAGTATATCAGTTGTTTAGTACCCATTACACAAGCAAATATAATTGCTTAATTTGGGACTAGATGACGCTGTGTGAATGTGGTAGAATATTATATATCAATATTATATCATGTAACCCAAGCAACTAAAATTCAAAATTCAAATTATAGCCAGCCGTATTAAAGTTACAATTCTCCGGCCGTTTTAACCACAAAATCAACCAAATATATTGTGCACATAATTGTACGATATTTTGTGATACCCGCATCACAATGACGGCTCATAAACCAACGTCTGTTATGTCAGAACACAAGTGACATTGGCATTCTTGATTAAGTTATTATTTTATGTTAATTATAATTATTATCTATACGTATTAGTCCCTCCCTAGCAAAGTGGAAAACAAAAGTAATCTAAACCTAATAAAGAGAAAGAATAATTTATGGAATTTTTGATCGCGATTCATTCTTTTTATGGCCTGTTGGTCTAGTGGTTAGTGACCCTGACTGCTAAGCCGGAGGTCTTGGGTTCGATCCCCACCCAGGACAAATCTTTGTGAAATGAGCGAAGATGAATGTTTGTTCTGTTTCTGGGTGTAATTTATGTACAATATTTATGTATTTACAAAAAAAAAATGTCAATATCAGTTGTTTAGTACCCATAACACAAGCAAATATAATTTCTTAATTTGGGATTAGATGGTGCTGTGTGAATGTGGTAGAATATTATTATTATATTATTTATAATTATATAATCCTAAACAATGTATTAAAACATTTAATAAATAGGTCTAATATAATAGAATAATAAAAAATGAAAACAATGAAATATAACACTAAATTGCTACATTGCCATTCCTCTGTGTGAACCCTCTTAATAAGGTTTGAATTTTAGTTTATTTATTAAATTAAGGTCATGGTTAAGTTATAGTAAGGTGCACTTGTCGGTAACAGACTATATTTAAGTGTTTTTGCATAATAGAAATATTTAAACGTATTCTTTTAAGACAAAGACAAAGATATTTTATTTGCAAAACATGTGATACAAATAATAATACATTTGGATGCTTATTATTAGATGTAGGGTTGTTAAAACTTTTTGGAACAACATGTTTGACCAAATGGTGTACAAATATTAAATAAGAGTTACAATAATTATGAATAAAAAGTATGTCAATAAAACCAAATAAAATAGCAAAAAAGAAAATAAAAATGAAATAAGAATAAAATGTCGGTGTCTATTAATAAACATTACATTATGCAATTGAGATAAAAAAATAAATAAAATATTCATAAAGACAATGCCCGCACTAGGGAACAAGCCCTGTGTCGCGGGAAGCTTTACAAACATGAAACTAACGGACACAAAGTACACCCAGACTAGAAAGAAATATCTATGAATCACACAAATATTTGTCTCCTGTGGGAATCGAACCCACGTCACCCAGCACGGCGATGTAGTGGCGAGGCGACCACCTTAACCACTGCGCCACGGTGACAGTCTAAAGAAGATAGATAAGAAGAGAAGATGAGCTTTATACAGTCAAAGTTTCATCATTCAGGAAGTCGTTAATATTATAATAACATTATTTTTAAAGTTCTCTTAAACAGGATTGCATTCATTAGTTTCATACATTTTAGTAATTTATTATAGATTAATGGAGCTTTACATATTATGCTTTTATGTAGCAGCGCTGTTTTTGCTGGGTGGACACAGAGTTTATTTTTGTCACGGCGAGTGTGTGAGTTTTAAGTTAATTAGCGTATTCAATGACACATTATTCATGTATAGAAAAATACAGTATATAATTTTAACAGTGACAAGTTGGAATTTTTAATATGGGCAAAATTTTTGATGACGCAGCGGAACAGTGACAACTCGGTACTAACTCATAATGTAGAGTCACCAATCATCTCAGTGAACAAGACCAAAGAACTTGAAATTACTTAAAAATCGACAAGCACGTTTTTTATTTCACACAGTTAATAATGAATGAAGACAAGATGATGTTAGTTTGCAGTCCCTCACGTAATTAATACTTGATTTCCTCAAAGATAACGTAACTTTGTCGAGGTTTCTTGACCCGGAAAACTCGTTCGTTCCGGAAAATTTACTTGTATTTATGTAGCGATAGAATTGAGCAAAGGAATTCTTGTATTTTTTGAGGCTTTGATCGGATAAAGTAGCTTTATAAGTATAGATAAAAAAAACAAGTTTAATTCGCGAACGTCTCCGTGCTTTAAAAGGCACGAAAAGCTATAGTTGGTCTTGGTTGTCACTAAACGGTGTGACTAAATTTGATTTTTTTTGTAGCATTTCAGTGGCAAACTTACCTACGTGATGGTAATCATTTACCGAAGCCTATGGACGCCTGCAACAGTACTCGCGGATACACGCAACAAGGTATTACAAAAAAATTTTTTTTGATTTCGATAAGTTTTTATTTTAATCCTCTAGAACAATTTAGTTTTTTATATTTTTCGTTAATCGCATCAAGTTGTACAAATCGTATTAAAAATTAAGCGCAATATTATAATAATATTTTAAGCTATAAATAGCCAATAAATAGCAAATAGCTATAAAAGCCTTTTAAGCTATAAATTTCGATATATAGATAAAAAAAATCGTTAATTTTGTTTTACTCATTTAATATACGATACGGTATAAGGAAAAACACAAAACTAAACTAGGAAAAAACCAGACAATTGCCGAATAAATTATGTGAATGAAACATCGATGAACTAAAATAACATAATTAAATTCAAATGTCAATATTATACAAATATTCAATAACCCTTTAATTGTTTAATCAGAACATAGTACTTTTATTTTTATTATAAAAACATTACATAATGTAGACAATCAAAAAGCAGCAAGTGGTCCCAAAAAAGGTTTGCAAGATATTATCTAAACAAACGAAGGCGGCACGTAAAATAGCCGCTTGTAAAAAAATCTCGAATGTACTCTGTATGTATAAAAATTGTGTTGTTGGGAAAAAAATGACACAAACAAAAATAAAACGTTCCACTCGAGTGACGTAATGACGAAAATTGTTAGACAATGTGTTGTGATGTGTGGTGTGAGTTACAAGATGTTTAAATCACTACCGAAATTTGGAGAATTTACATCATCATATCAGCCCAATGACGTCCACTGCTGAACATAGGCCTCACCTAATTTCCGCCACAGCGAGCGATTTTGTGCCGCCCGCATCCAACGGCCACCCGCAATCTTTACCAGATCGTCGGTCCATCTGGCGGGGGGCCGCCCCACGCTGCGCTTTCCAGTACGTGGCCGCCACTCGAGAACTTTTTTGCCCCATCGGCCATCAGTTCTGCGGGCTATGTGGCCTGCCCACTGCCACTTCAGCGATGCGATTCGGTGAGCTATGTCGGCAACTTTAGTTCTCCTGCGGATCTCCTCATTTCTGATTCGATCACGCAGGGAAACTCCAAGCATAGCCCTTTCCATGGCTCGCTGAGTGACAGTGAGCTTTCTAATGAGCCCCATAGTTAGCGGCCACGTCTCAGTACCATAAGTCATCACTGGCAACACACATTGGTTGAAGACTTTTGTCTTCAAACATTGGGGTATTGTGGACGAGAAGATAGCGCGTAGTTTCCCGAACGCTGCCCAACCGAGTTGGATTCGGCGGTTAACCTCTTTCTCGAAGTTGGACCTACCTAACCGGACCGTTTGTCCTAGGTATATATATTCGTCAACAACTTCGAGATAAGAGCTCCCCACAGTAATAGGGGCGGGCGCTACATGGCGATTAGACATAATTTTCGTCTTGTCCATGTTCATTTTGAGGCCCACCCGTTGGGAAGCTCTATCGAGGCTACCGAGCATTGTGCTTAGGTCCTCCAGCGATTCTGCCATGACCACGATATCGTCGGCAAACCGAAGGTGGGTGATGTACTCGCCATTGATGTTGATGCCAAATCCGTCCCAGTCCAGAAGCTTAAAGACATCTTCCAACGCAGCTGTGAACAGTTTCGGAGATATTACATCTCCCTGTCTCACACCTCGCTGCAGTTGGATAGGTTTCGAGCTCTGATCCTGGAGACGAACTGACATGGTGGCGTTTCTGTACAAACACCTCATCACCTCGATATACCGATGGTCAATTCGGCATCTCTGGAGTGCCTGTAACACTGCCCATGTTTCCACCGAATCGAAGGCTTTCTCATAGTCCACAAACGCTAAGCATAGTGGCCGGTTATACTCTTCGGTCTTCTGTATAACCTGCCGCAGCGTATGTATGTGGTCTATGGTACTATAGCCTCTTCGGAACCCGGCTTGTTCGGGAGGCTGGAAGTCGTCAAGCCTGCGCTCGAGACGATTCGTAATGACTCTCGAAAACAGCTTGTACACATGGCTCAGGAGCGTGATGGGCCTGTAATTTTTAAGGAGGGTGTTATCGCCCTTCTTGAAAAACAGTACCACCACGCCCCTGTGCCATGCTTGTGGCGTGTTACCCTCGAGTATGACGGTGTTAAAGAGCTTCTGGAGGACTTTGAGTATCGGTTTTCCACCCGCTCTCAGAAGCTCGGTCGTAACACCATCCTCACCCGGTGCCTTGTTGTTCTTAAGCTGTTTCAGAGCCATACTAATCTCGTACAGGCTGACGTCCGGGATATCTTCGGTATAGTGCCGAGTCAGTCTAGCTCTTGGGTCTTTCGCTGGACTGCCAACGGGTTTCGATGTCGACGTGTATAACTGTCCGTAGAACTTCTCTATCTCCCTTAAGACCTCTGGTTTGGACGAGACGATGCTACCGTCTTCGGTCTTCAGCCTTGTCAACCGGCTCTGCCCAATAGACAGATCTTTCGCGAACACTTTGGAGCCTTGGTTCCGCTCTATTGTCTCTTTAATACGCTGGGTATTAAAGAGACGTCTGTCGCGTGTTAGTGATTTCGAGATCTGTCTATTGAGCCCACGGTATGCCAATGCGTCACTCGAAGACTGCAGCCTAAGGTCCTGTCGCTGTTCCATGAGCCTTAAGGTCGAATCCGAGATTATTTTGGTTCTATTTGTACGGCGGGTCTTAAAGAATTCGGACCCGACCGTATGGACAGTTTCCACAAACATATCGTTGGTATCATCCACTGTAGCGAAATTTAGGCACTCGAAGCGGTTTTGAAGCTCGAGCTGAAAGCTTTCGGGGTTTTGGATGTGGCTGGTTGTCAGTCGGAGCGTGGACTTCATCAGTCGGCGTCTCTCTAATCGGAGGTCAAGGTTCAATGTGCCTCTTACCATACGGTGATCACTGCCGGTTTTCACCGTGTGGATCACAGAGACATCATCGAACACTTGCCTCCTTGTCGACATGATGAAGTCGATCTCATTTTTTGTACAACCATCCGGACTCATCCAGGTCCACTTCCTGTGGGGCCGCTTCTCGAAGAAGGAATTCATCATAAAGAGGCCTTCCTTCTCCATGAAGTCGGCTAGCATTTGCCCCCTGGAGTTCCGTTGGCCAATTCCAAATTGCCCCACCCTCAGCTCATTGCCGCAACGTGTGCCCAATTTCGCGTTGAAGTCCCCCATCACGACGTTAAAGTGTGTTTTGGAGGAGTGTATGGCCTTAGATATGTCCTCATACATCTCCTCCACTTCGTCGTCTGGGTGTGTCGAGGTCGGTGCGTAGACCTGGATGACCTTCAGCGAATATCTTTTGGATATTCTGAGTATCAGGTACGCAACCCTGGTCGACACACTGTCGATGTTGACGATGTTATTGACGAGGGACTTGTGGATGATAAACCCGACACCACCTTGGGATAGCTGGTCATCCCCCCGGTAGTACAGCAAGTTACCCGAGTTCAGAGTTATCGTGTCCCGTCCCTGTCTTCGGACCTCTGATAACCCTATTATGTCCCAGTGTAACTTCCTAGTAGCTTCTTCCAGCTCCACTATTTTCTCGTCGGCCCGCAATGTTCTAACGTTGTATGTTGCCAGGGCCAGTCGTCGTCGGTGGTGGTAGCCATATCCGTGCCGGGGATTCTTAGCACCCCCTGCCCCGCCATAACCCACGCCGCTACCTTGGCCTGGGCTGGCAAGGCTGCCGGGTACTGGGGGCCGTTTTTTTGTTGTGCCGTTCATTTTAGGTGGTTTATTTGGCCTACTGTTACCACGCTGGCCAGACGGGTTGGTACAGGGTTTTGTTTCGAGTTTTCCTTCTCTAGCACAGTTGTCATGGTGCGATTTTCCCTTAGTCGCCTCCTACGACATCCCGGGAACGAAAAGGAGAGGTGACATATGTATTCTTAGTCCCGTCACCACACGGGGAATTTACATGTTTCGTGAATAATAATAAAACATTTTGAATAGCCAATGCGTTAGAGAAAAGCGAACATAATAATATTAAATTAAATTAAAATTCATTTATTTCAGACATTACATCCATATACAAAATTTTAATTACAGATATAATTTGAATAATGAGTGACAAATAAAAAAAAATATATATATATTATATGAAAGAAAAATACTTATTCCGTCTAAGATCCCTAACACAGCTTACAAAAGGGCTGATGAGCTTGACGCGGCTGAATCGGTTTGGATGAAAAACATCTAAGAACCATCGCTTGAATATCTGATATTAAATTTAAAAAAAAAAAGTTAATAAACCAAATTTTTTACCACAGAAACATGTAGCTAGTTAACTTTTAATATCATCATCATCTTTTCAACCCATAAACATCCCACAGCTGAGCACGGCTCTCGTCCAAAGAATGTGGAGGGAATTTAACCTACTATACCACGCTGGCCAGACAGGTTCGTATAGGGCTTGTTTCGAATTGTCCTTTTCTGACACCCACGGGTTGAGATGGGGTAGTGACATTATTGTGTTTTGTATCCGCCACTACACGGATTTACGTTTAATATCATCATCATCATCAACAGCCCATTATCACATTGAACGCCAGACTGCAGACACAATGGAAATTTAATTGTTTGTCGGACAACGGTGTCCGACATGGCGTTTAAAGACTTAAGTCCCATTGCTGGGCTCGGGTCTCCTCTCCTCTGACTAGAGAGCTGAGAGGGTTTAGGCCATAATCCACTCACGCTAGCCTAATGCGGGTTGGTGGGTCAGACATACTCATAGATTTTTTTCTAGGGTATGTGGGTTTCCTCACGTACATATAAATTCCACAAAGTGGAATCCACATTGGTACTGCTGGTCGGGATCGAACTTGGACCACGTGATTTGCACCATCGCTTTTTACTTTTAATAATATAGATTACAATAATTCAGCCAGTAACTTAATTCTACAAAATATTTTTGGAAATATTTGTTATCTAGGAGTTATTTTAAAAATAGAACTTCATCTATTGCATAGTGACTAAATATTTACTTTATGAGTTTTCAAGTTAAATAAAAGCTTACAATGAAAATAACAATAATGAATATCTCGATACTTAAGAAACAACAGCCTATTGGAAAACTTTTGAAAAGCCAAGATAATTTAAACATGAAGACAATAGAAACAGAAACGCTATACATTTGGGGTATGGAAATTTTACTGTGGTCTGCTGTAGATATCACGTGATATTTAAATTTTGTGAATTTAGTTGGATAATTGAGACTAACAGTGTAACTGTGGTTGAAGTTTGTATACAAAAAGAAAGCGTTGGAATCACAATATGTATTAAATTTGATTTAGTCAATTTTGATATTGTTGCTAATCTTCCGAAATGAGAGCAACCATTTTGAATTTAATAATTTACAATACCGAAATCGACTTTTTTTATTTGGAAATATGTCTTATATTTCCAAATAAAAAATTTGTAACAAATTCTTCTAAGGATAAATCTAAAAGCTACAAACTAGAAATGAACAGAAGTTAAAATGACCTTTCCTTGATAAGTTCGAGTATCGATCGAGCAAATTAACAGGGGGCTGATTTTGCTAAATTTCACACGTTTCAGACCAATGGACTAATACCGACCAATCACAGCCCGGCAATATGGCGCGATTGTCTTAGTAAGCCAATCACAGCTATCGAATGAGACCATCGGGTTACGGTGTTACGATTGTGTTAGGAGGACACTGGGGCCCCTCAAACGTCACAGTTAATCACTCAATAGTAATGTCGCACTTGGCAACCGAATGACATAATAATGTTGTCGTAAAATACAACAATAATGTAAAATAAAATGCTAGTAACGTGTCTGACTTTCAATATGTCAATTTAAAATTTAAATTACTTACATACAGTATATTCTGTATACATTATCAATGTTTTAGATTACATATTCATTGTATAAACTTATCAGTGTAGAGACGGATTAAGAATACATAATCTCACTCTAATCTCGTCTCAACCCGGTCAAATAAACCTGACACAAATTGTGGCTACTTGGTTCTTGTGGATCAAGAAATGTTGATCCTTGTAGTCCTAATCTGAAGTAATTGAGGTATTTTTTTATTGCAATGGTCTAAATAAACTTTATCTTTAATTAATAATTATATTCGTGTAGTGACGGATTAAGAATACATAATGTCACCCCCCTGTACCTACCCATCTAACCGGCGTGGTATAGTAGGCTAAATACTCTCCACATTTTTGGAGGAAACCTGTGCCCAGCAGTGGGTCGTTTATCGGTTGAAATTATGATGATGACTCATAACTTATTACTTCTTAAACTTGAGGTAGTTCTGGTGTTGAACTTTATCTAGTCCTCCTGAAGGCTACTAAAGCTTTACGCCTTCCAAAACACGGAGAAGCTCAAGAATGGAAATGCTACATACGGTCACCCATCATGGACTGACCTTTCCGAACGTTGCTTAGCCTCGATGATCGTAACGAACTTCTGATTACCACAATGTGACAAGCGCCACACGCACTCATAAAAACCGGCCAAGTGCGAGTCAGACTCACGCGCCGAGGATTCCGTAGGTATTATTATAATGGCAAAAAAAAACTTTATGTTTAGCAAACAAATTTAGCTATGCGGTCAGGCTTTTTTGGTGATCAAAAAAGTGTGCTAGTTAGAAACATCTTTTTATGTTTCCTAATATTTACATCAACATGGTATTGTATCAACTGAAATTATTTCACATTTTTCTCATCACAAATTTCGGAGATAAGGGTAACATTAGGTAATTAACATAAAAATTATAAAAAATTAATATGCAACGAGTCTACGTCACGTATTATATTTTAAGGAATATAAAATCTTATCTAATTTCCCCGACGTTTCAATAGAATTGCATTGACCATGGTTAGTGGCTGACTTAGACTTGACTAATAAGTGGAAGAGTTTGTTTGGTTGAACACGCTAATCTCAGAAACTGCTATTCCAATTAGAAAAAAACTTTTAGATTTGGATTGCCCATTTATAGCGGGAGGAGCTAAGTAATGGCCAAACAAAGCCACGACTTATAGTGAAATATTTAATAATACGCGAACTTGATAAACCATGACATGGTACCTTATTATAGATAATTTTGATGATGATGATGTAATTTTGTCATATTTTTTATAGAATTTCCATCAATCAAAAAAAAATGATGAAAAAACTTTTTCATCATTTTTTTTTCACATAATATTTTAAACCGTTCACAATTTACAACTTAGACCATACTCGTCGAAATTATTTATCACCATGGCTGTCAGTGGCAAGTTTCTGACACATTGTGTACAGTGTCGGGCAGACTTTTGTCTCCGATCTTTGTCATGGGACCAATGGGGTTTTCTAACTCCTTTATTGTTTCAAATGTTTGTACGGACACCATGTTTTGTTATAAAGATAATGACTTTAAAATTTTGTTTTAAAATTTTAATGGTTTGCTATTTATTTAATGGGAAGATTGTTCAGGATATTTAAAGAAGAATTCATTATTGTACCATTAGTTGAATAGGATTTTACACAAACTAATTATATAAGCAACACGTCACATGACTTAGTTCTAAATTACAAATAGTAATCCTCAAGAAATTCACAGTAATTAAATTTAGATAAATATAAACCACTGCGATGTAGACAACGTTTTTGCATTGACAAAACAACCTTTTTTTTTGTCTAATCTCCATATAAATAGATTTTAATCTGAATTAAACCTTGACGTCATCAATTAAAACTGGAATTAAATCTTCCACTGATGGACTTATAGTTGATGCAGTTATTCCAAGTGTGAAATTGTGGTTTCATATTCATTAACAGCTGTGGTCATTTGGTCAGCATATTATTGTCAAATTTTCAAATAATGTTATTTATAAAGAAATAAAGCTCTTTTATAGCCGTAGTTTGAAAATGTGCCCTTAATGGTAATAGGAGCCGCCCCCTATGACATAGCTGGTGATTATGGTCGTACGCCTAATTTTGATTTCAAACTCGGAGTAGAGACAATTTCTGCAAATGTATTCAATGGACTACTATCGTATGAAAATAAGAAAAACAAAAAGAGCAAAACAACAAAAACAAAAAATATTTCAAACTTAATACTATCTGGCCAGTATTACAAAGAAGGTCTTAATTATAAAACTAAACTGAGGAGGTTCCATCAAGGAGGCCGTCATTGACAGCTGGCGAAATGTGGATATGACGCACCATGCCTATCTTTTCAGGGGTAAAAGGCACTTGAGGCTTAGTTTAATAAAGCTTAAAGTATTAATAAAATAAATATATAAAAACACTCAGAAAAGAGAGCATAAAATCGAAATCTAATAAAAATGGTGTATTTTATTCAGGATTTCTTAAAGTAGAAAATGATACGTCACAATCCTGTAGAAAGGTGCAAAATAAAACTCCCATTGTTTACCAGGTCATCTATTCTGTATAATGTATTAGCCCCAGTAAAGTGTAACTTTTGCCTGTTGAAATGACTCAAATAAACCCGACACAAATTATGGCTACTTGGTTCTTGTGGATCAAGAAACGTTGATCCTTGTAGTTCCAGTCAAAAAAGTAGTTTAGGTATTTTTTTATTGTAATAGGAGTTTATACATATCATTACACACATAGCTGATGTTTTATATATCTCCTAACGCACATTAATAGATACATCAGCAACCCATTATTGTCCCACTGCTGGGCTCGGGTCTCCTCTCCCCTATTCTGAGAGCTGAGAGGATTTTAGGCCGTAATCCACACATGCTGGCCTAGTGCGGGTTGGTGGATTAGACATGCACTTAGAATTTCTTCTAGAGTATGTGGGTTTCCTCACGATGTTTTCCTTCACCGTTAGCAAATGGTAAGTCATATGATTAGTACAAATTCCACAAAGTGAAATCGACATTGGTACTGCCGGTCGGAATCGAACTCGGACCGCGTGTTTAGCACGCCGGTCTCTTATCAATTCAGCCACCATTGCTTCACATTAATAGATACAGAATAAGATAACTAGGAATATTATATTATATTAAAAGGTACTTACATTATAATGATCTTAACCTCTAAACAGAAACAGCTGATTCTACCGTTGTAGGATAATTTAGTAACATTGCGGAAGAATTTACGGCTGAACTATGAGAAGTAAAATTAATTAAAGGCTTTTTATACCAACATTAGTATTTTTAATTACCACAACATAAGTAAGCAGTAGTTAAAATGAAGTAAAAAAACTCCTAATCGTTTGCTAAATATTTCCCTAACACTTGTAAATCTTCAAACTGGTTTTGATAGATTAGCATACGCATGTTGAACATCCTCTTTTGAATCAAGTTTTGATATAAAATATGATAACTATTAATCATATTGTTGGGTATTTTCTTGTTATTTAGGATCATCATTTCAACACTTAAACGTCCCACGGTTCGGCACGGGTCTCCTCCAAGGAATGTGGAGGGAATTTAGCCTACTATATCACGCTGGTTTATCAATAGTGAAAAGATAATTATGATTGCCTCATTGGCGCAGTGGTATTATGTACGGTTGATGCGGAAGTTCGATTTTCGGGTCAGGCAAATCCTTATTAAGTTTTTTAGACTTGAAATTCTCAGTATCAGCCCAAAGTCTGGAAAAATGTGTCCATTTAAATCATTAAATGGACACATTTTTATAGGCCCACCCCATATTATATGGGACTGACATGGTACCGTTTTGCTACCTAGATCATTTAATGACCTGCTACAAGATTTTGACTACTCATCCAAAATAAATTCTTTGTAATAATAATTTAAGATTGGCCTGTTGGTCTAGTGGTTAGTGACACTGACTGCTAAGCCGGAGGTCGTGGGTTCGATCCCCACCCAGGACAAATCTTTGTGTGATGAGCATGAAGTTTTGTTCTGTGTCTGGGTGTAATTTATCAATAATATGTAGGTATTTATAAAAAAAAAATATTTAAGTATATATAATTGCTTAATTTGAGACTTGATGGCGCTGTGTGAATGTGGTGAAATATTATTATTATATTATAATAATAATAATCTTTATTTCACAAATAAAGAGTAAACAGTTTCCTTAGCAACTAAATTATACAATCTGAGTATCACCATCAGCATCATCATCATCAGCAACTCATTAATGTCCCACTGCTGGGCTCAGGACTCCTCTCCTCTATCTAGAGAGCTGAGAGGGTTTAGGCCATAATCCACTCACGCTGACCTAGTGGGGGTTGGTGGAATATCAATTTTACAAAATTATAACGCTGCTACACAAACTAAGTTAACTTGTCTTTGTAGTTTTTTTATACCGCGACGATTGCAAACAGACGTACGGCCCGCTTGATGGTACCTATAAATGCCTGCAACACCAAGGGCATCACGAGCGCATTGCCGACCGCAAAGAAACCTATTCACTCTTTTTTTGAAGAACCTCATTGTAGTTTGGGAGTTTTCACAGCCATTCAAAATTGGAAAAGCCTATTTTTCTAGTAAATTATGGCTGCCATAGTGTACTATAGTCATGTTAATGAGTCTGACCAGTCAGTGGCGTGTCGAAAGACGCAAGCAGCCAAATATCGGCCTTCACAAACGCGTATGAAACAATGCTAATGCAAATTTTCGAATACTTATTAGAACCGTGTAGTTTTAAAGATGACAACTATATTATGAACGGAGTTGACGTATAATAGATGACGATGACGATGATGTTTGAAGACTTTGTATTGAGTTGGATTTGTTTCTATGGTAGTCTGAATGACAGATTTCGTGAACTCTGCGTCAACTTTTAAGTTGTATTTAATTATAATTATAATTTGACTGGCCTGTTGGTCTAGTGGTTAGTGACCCTGACTGCTAAGCCGGAGGTCGTGGGTTCGATCCCCACCCAGGACAAATCTTTGTGTGATGAGCATAAAAGTTTGTTCAGTGTCTGGGTGTAATTTATCTATAATATGTATTTACAAAAAAAAATGTATTTAAGTAGTATATCAGTTGTTTAGTACCCATAACACAAGCAAATATAATTGCTTAATTTGGGACTAGATGGCGCTGTGTGAATGTGGTAGAATATTATTATTATTCTTTTACAGTTCGTTTTATTCTTTCACTAACCACTAGACCAACAGGTCAATCAAATAAAGAATTATGAATTAAGAAAAGAATTAATAAATTAAAGTCCTTTAGAATGTAAAAGTTACCACATACCACTCGGGCGAAACCGTGGGCAGAAACTAGTAATATATAACTAGACGCAAAGAAAATATCAAACGAATATAAATATAAATAACTAAAGCTATTAAGAGACAATGTTTGAACTGAACATACGTGACTGTTTTTAAAACTATGAGATTATGATTAAGTACCAGTTGAAATGTCATAAATTATTATAATGGATAATCAGTTGCCATCTGAGGATGATATTATGATATTGTTCGCGCCTTGCACGTTTAATCTATATGATATAGAAGGATTAACTAAGTAACTAACTACTAAAAAAAAAAAAAAAAACTGATATACTATATTAACGTCCAGAACAAACCGTCGCGTTGGATCTCGAAACCAAAAAAATATAAAAATGCCTTATGTGGCAAGAGCACGCAGTAAGGAAGGATTCTTTGAAATTCCCGCAGGATATAAAAATAAATAGAATTAATATTTTTGCTTTAAAGTGACTCTATTGGTGTAACTGTGGTTTCTAAAAACTTACAATTTGGCCAAATTAAATGTTAATCCAAACAAATTTAAATTCAGACTGATTTCTTTACAGAAAAACTTTAATTCTTGTTTCATTCATATGTTTGTAAACTCCCCGTGAACAGGATTTATTACCTTGTCTAAACATTGTCTTTTTAAAAACATAAGTTTAAATTTTTTTTTCTTTTTTTTTAATTTAAAATAAAAAAATAGAAAATTATACTGAAACTATATATACTATCAAACATGGCATTACGTGGATCATGTTAGATAGTTCACAAGTATTGTCAAGTAGCAAGCCGAAGCGTTCTGTGATCTCTATCCACCCCATGCGATACAGGTGCAATAATATTATGTCTGTACATAAAAGTGAGATATTTTGGTACAAGCAATCACCTGGTTAACCCAAATACCATCACGAAATTCGCAGATAAATATTGTTGGAAAGTTTTTTCTTCAGACACGTAGGTACAGTTATTTTTAGTATTTTGTCAATTACTATAAATTGTATGAGTATTGCGACGTTTTAAGTAATAAATTGGATTAATTAGCTGTTTTTTACATTGGTGAATATATTAAGCGTTGAAAATTAAATCAGATGGTAAGACAACAAAACGAATAGAGAAAAGAATGTTAAGCTGGTTTGGACATGTCGAGAAAATGAATGAAGGAAGAGTGACAAAACAAATATATGAGGTGAATGTGAAAGGAAACGTCGGAAGAGAAAGACCTAGAAGAACGTACCATGACCAAATAGGAGACGTTGTAAAGAAGGGACAGATCAGGAGTACTCTCAACTGGCGCGAATGCATGAAAAGACTGATGAATGTTGAACAAACCAAAGATGTATGTCAGAATCGTAGCAAGTGGAAGGAAATGGTCTCTGCCTACCCCCCTATTGGGAAAGAGGCGTGATCTATATGTATGTATGGTGAGAAAAAACGTTGATCACTGTCGTCAAGTTTGATAAAACAATGGTCTTGCGTATTCATTAAACACGTAATTCTATGCAAAATCACGGAGAATTAATTTGAATATTTAATATACTAGATTTTATTTACCTTTACATGAATATTTGACTCTAACCTTATGAGGCCCTTTGTTTTCATTTGATGATATTTTAATAGCCTCGTTTGTACTGATATATTTTATAAGTTTGGATTCAACATGACTGGTCTGCCTGTCTAGTGTTTGGTGACACGGACTGCTAAGCCGGAGGTCGTGGGTTCGATTCCAACCCAAGACAAATCAACAATCGACAAGTCACTTGACTTGTACAAATAAACTCCACAAAGTGGAATCCACATTGGTACTGCCGGTCGGGATCGCACTCGGACTGCGTGATTTGCACACCAGTGTCATAACCATTCAGCCACCATCGCTTGTATAGACATAATAATATATCTATATTCTTCTATTGTTATTAATTAATACCGTTATTATGCGAATAGTTTCACAGTCATGAATGAATGGTCACAGACACGTGTATAGATAACACATTGTTATAAATGTTTCGAAGGCAAGTATTGATTCTGTCCCGAATCCCGAATCATTGGACATGTCGAAACAGGGGCTGACTTTGATGCAATCTTATAAACCTTCTCAATTCTTGTATTGTTTATCCTGTTAAATATTTTTACTCAATAACGTCAGAATGGCTAAAAAGATACGTGATAAATTTAGCACACAGTATAGATTAAAATCTGAAATAGCAGATAGGTTATAGGCTAATAAGTAGGTATAATATAATTTAGAAACGGTTTGGTCAATTTATATCATTGTATAATTTGTTTCAGAAATTATTTATTAAAAAAATAGAATGATGTTCTACTTTTTCACATTTTTACTAAAAAGTTTTTTTTTTCATTCATCAGCAACCCATTAAGTCCCACTGCTGGGCTCGGGAAAAAGAAATTCTATGAGTATGTCTGATCCACCAACCCACACTAGACCAGCGTGAGTGTATTATGGCCTAAACCAATGATATTTACAATATCATTAGCTCAAACCCTCTCAGCTCTCTAGTTAGAGGAGAGAAAAAGTATTTGATATAATATAATTATACACGTGTCAGCTGTTTTAACAAATCAAAATGCTATCATTATGACTTTCAAATAGTGAGCAAGCAAATTCTTCTAATACTAATGTTATTCAAAAGAATTTTGAATTAATTAATACAACAATTCAGAAAAAAATATTAAAAACAAAGTTACATAATCGAAAAAAAAAGTATCTTCATACAAAAAAGAATAACCTGCCTGGTCGAAGGATTCCCACAAAACTAGAAACAGCAAATAATATACACGAAGAACTCGGAAATCAAATATTAGTAGTCGTGACTCAGAAACTATTTAACGGCTCAAACGGATAATCATTTGTTTTCGTGTAGACAAGAACACTATACACAATGTTTTCTGCAAACAACAACTATTTTTTATTTGTTTCATTCTAAACTTGACTGGCCTGTTGGTCTAGTGGTTAGTGACCCTGACTGCTAAGCCGGAGGTCGTGGGTTCGATCCCCGCCCAGGACAAATCTTTGTGTGATGAGCATGATTGTTTGTTCTGCGTCTGGGTGTAATTTATCTATAATATGTATGTATTTACAAAAAAAAAGTATTTAAGTAGTATATCAGTTGTTTAGTACCCATAACACAAGCAAATATAATTGCTTAAATTGGGACTAGATGGCGCTGAGTGAATGTGGTAGAATATTATTATTATTATAAACTACATTATGGCATTTAAGCATACAATTGAATTAAAGTGAATTATAGACCTCGGCCAACTAATTAACCATAAAAGTATCTTTATATCCAAATGTTGTTTTATTAGAGTGAGAAAATAAATCATTATTATTATTATTAACTAAGTGACTCCTCAATTTCATCAGCAACCCATTAAGTCCCACTGCTGGGCTCCGGTCTCCTCTCCTTTATCTAGAGAGCTAAGAGGGTTTAGGGCATAATCCACACACGCTGGCCTAGTGCGGGTTGGTGGATCAGACATACTCATAGAATTTCTTCTAAGGTATGTGGGTTTCCTCACGATGTTTTCCTTCACCGTTAGCAGATGGTAAGTCACTTGACTAGTACGTATAAATTGCACAAAGTGGAATCCACATTGATACTGCCGGTCGGGATCGGACTCGGACCACGTGATTTGCACGCTGGTCCCTTATCTATTCAGCCACCATCGCCTCAATTTACTTCTTATTAATTGTGTTACGGGTTCCAGTTCCAAAACAGGTAAAGAATTTGCTGGAACACCAAATTCTGTCTAACTGTGTCAAAAGTCGGTGTTCGCAAGGGTCATTTCTTTTAATCTTGGTTTACTGGAGTTGCAATGGTGGACATGAGGGTGAGATTGTCTCGTAGGCCTTGGCGAACTCCAAAGTTAAAACGAACAAAAAACAAGGGCTAAGTTTTGCAAAATAATTTGCAACCCTTTTCTCAAAAGAAGAGGGAAATGCATTACGCATTTTTAGAAGAAACCTCCTAAATAAATATCATTTAATGAAATTAAATATCTTATTATAGAATTCTAGCATAACATCTAACATTCTGTTAACAGTATTTGTTAGTGAAATATATTATAAGATAACGAAGTATCTAAGTAATGACCTTCAGAATTCACCTTTACTTTAAAAGGAATGCTAAATTAAAATTTTACTAGCAAAACTTCCTAGACTAAGCCAACTCCAAATATAAATTAGGTAGAGTTAAAACAGAAATGGTTAAATTAGATGCTATCTACTTAAACACCGAACTAAATTTGGGCAAGATAATGATTAAATATGGCGCAAGACGTGATAATAATGTTTTGTATTAAAAAATAAACGCTATTAAGGTTAAGCTCCAAATTTGGATAATTACATAGAATTTAGACAGTTAAGTATAATATACTTAACTGTCTAAATTCTATGTAATTATCTAAATTTTTAATTATCTTATTTGTGGTAGACTAAGGCGAAGATTCTGTGCCCGTGCCAAAGGGTCCTATGTACTTAACATGAATTCTTTAGTACAAACGATTGATTATAAAGCTCATATTAATTAGTATTTATTAGGAAACAACTACCAACAACTTAGGTAGTGGATTAAAATAAAAATACTTGCATTATACACATTATTATAAACTTCATTGAAAGGATTTTTTCTTTTAGATTTTTCAGCTTTCTTTCATAAGTATGGAATATTTAGAATTGATATTTATTTTCACATATCATATCCGTGTAGTAACAGATTAAGAATACATAATGTCACTACCCCATCTCAACCCGTGGGTGTTGTAAATGACAAATAAGGGAGTAACCTTATACAGACAAGAGCACTGCGAGAAAAGGAAAATTTGAAACAAACCCTATACCAACCCGTCTGGCCAGCGTGGTATAGTAGGCTAAATTCCCTTCATATTCTTTGGAGGAGACCCGTGCCCAGTAGTGGGACGTTTATAGCTTGAGATGATGATGATGATTTTCACATAAAAAAGTAATACATTATACCAGCTTAAATTTAAATTTTAAGAAACTATGTAATAATAACTCACACAGCAGTAGTATTCCGTATCTGGTTCTAAACACACAACACTGATAATACCGCTAAATCACTACACACATAATATATTAATAATAATAATAATATTCTACCACATTAACACAGCGCCATCTAGTCCCAAATTAAGCAATTATATTTGCTTGTGTTATGGGTACTAAACAACTGATATACTACTTAAATACATTTTTTTTTTGTAAATACATACATATTATAGATAAATTACACCCAGACACAGAACAAACCTTTATGCTCATCACACAAAGATTTGTCCTGGGTGGGGATCGAATCCACGACCTCCGGTTTAGCAGTCAGGGTCACTAACCACTAGACCAACAGGCCAGTCGATATTATATAAGGTTAAATCTAAAAATTAAATCATTCTAAAGCTGATACTAATCTTTATCTATACATTTATTTGTCTCAACATCACTAGCATTAAGCTCGATTAGTTGCAGATTTATTTTAAAATAAACTACATCTTTAATTCCACACGATTCCACGTCATTGGCTGTTGCACAATCGTAATACACTTCATTGCACTCTACTATCACAAGGTGTATTCCCGTTTACATAAAGGATAGTGGAATTGTATCTTGAAGCACGAAACAAAATTCATTACAAGATTTTCTTTTTTTTTGGGTAAACAAACAACATCACAATAATGAATAGTTACCGTAACTTATGATACAATACGTTTAGGGTGATTGTGATATCCACACCATTTACCACAAGTAAAATAAACACATTAGCACAAAGTTTTGTGTAGTACTTTTTTAATACAGAAAAGTTATCTTTTTTAATCGTCATCATCATCATCATCATTATTTCAGCCTATTGCAGTCCACTGCTGGACGTAGGCCTCTCCTAAAAGTGGTACACAGTGGTAAAAAAGCTAACGGCCTATCAGTTAGTGTGTCAAGAAACTCAAGCCACTGTCTACCTTAAAGTAAATTTGGCATACAACCCGGGGTTCCCATACTGCATAGCATAGCATCTTTTTCTTCCTAGTAATAAGATCTAGACACCAATCAATCAATCAATTTATTTTTGCAAACCGCATAACTTAGAGTGGTTTTAAGTTACATTTATACAGACAATTCGTTCAGAACTACTCGTAACTTGATTTAGTTTTTGTACATACAGGATATCAATAGCATTGCGAATGCATATTTAGTAGACAGGATTTTATCGTCCGTCTTTAGATAAATATGAATATTTCCGGGGTGAAATGATATCAGACAGCATATTTGTGATCTCGACATTTGACTTAGTAAATTGTGGTGTAGCTTATATTATATGTAGCTTTATAGCTGTAAATTTTTTTGATTTTGTAAGTTCAGATTGGAGAGGAACCATAGACAAAAAAGAAACCGCGCATGTAAAAATAATCCAAGATAATTTATCGGAGAATATTTACCAGCTAATAATAAACCAAGCCGACCCAATAAACAGCTGATTCCATAATTCATTATTTTCCAATACGTCATCCACCGAGCCAGTATAGCTAATCAAAGTACGAGCTCTAAAAATAAACTTCAAGCAGCCAAGATTATCTTCAATAAATCATCAGTATTTATAATTATTAACAACGTTTAGTACACAATAACTCTACCGATCTATTTTAGTTGTTAAATGAAATACTAATTGAAAGGCTTTGAACAAACATTTTTCGGAAATGAATTGAAATTTAACCTTAATACTGTTTGTCGTTCACTTAATATCCTATTTCAATTGGAAGAAGGCATTTAGGAAAATGGATCAAATTCGCGATTTCTACCTTGTTTTAACAGCATTTAGGTTGATAATTGTCAAGTGTTTTACATTGAGGATTAGATATAGTTTCAGTTTACAGAAGCACTTTTGATAATACAGCAAATATAATTATCTACTTCGATTAAATTACGTATGCTTGTGACTAGTGGTTTTGGGAGTCAGTTACTCTCACACTTATCACTGCAACTACTGTAATTAGGATTAAATTAACAGCGATAAACCTTTCATCCTCAGTAACCCATTAAACGCTATAAACACGCTTTTATACAAGAGGACTTATGGATACTATCCATTTCTGTATCCTTCCATGTTCGTGTCAGGGATGGTAGGACTTGATACCTTGCAGCTAAGACGGGACTATATGCATATCTTACACTACTGTCTATTGCTGGTAAATAGGGTTGACAATCCCAATGTACGGGAATGCTTGCATTTTTTTGTGCCCGATCGATATACACGAGGTGCTGGACGGAGACAACATCCACTTCTTACTAATCCACCGTCATGGCGCTTAAACGTGACCAGTAATAGTCCTACAGCTAGAGCAATTCAATTAATTAATTAATTTTTACAATCTGATCCTAATGCTGACATATTTTATGATAAATTAAGTGTATTAAGTAATTCTATAATTTTATTTCTCACTATGACATCACAAAAGTATTAGTTTAATTGTTATATATTTGAATGAATGAACTTTAATGTACCTAATCTTTTATAGTACCTATAATTTAATTTAAGTATAATGTTTAATGTCTTAATATAATTATGTTTCTTTTGTATAGCTTCACCTAACATTTAAGCGATTTGGTGCATAACTGTAAGCTTATATTGTTGAATAAATAAATAAATTAAGTCCCACTGCTGGGCTCGGGTCTCCTCTCCTCTAAAAAGAGAGCTGAGAATATTGAGGTCATAATCCACTCACACTGACCTAGTGCAGGTTGGTAGATCAGACACACTCATAGAATTTCTTCTAGGGTATGTGGGTTTCCTCACGATGTTTTCTTTCACCGTTAGCAGATGGTAAGTCACTTGACTAGTACATATAAATTCCACAAAGTGGAATTCACATTGGTACTGCCGGTTGGGATCGAACTCGAATCGCGTGATTTGCACGCCGGTCCCTTATCCATTCAGCCACCATCGCTTTTGATAAACCTTTACATACAAAAAGTCATGACACTCTCCTGAGCGCATTCTTTGGGAACCTTTTCCTGGCAAGACGAGGTGTGTGTCGTAAATCTACCAACCTTAATATTGAAAAGCAGTGATTATCACTTACCATAAGCAGCTGAGCATTAAACAAGGATCAATATTACTACCTACTGACTGGCCTGTTGGTCTAGTGGTTAGTGACCCTGACTGCTAAGCCGGAAGTCGTGGGTTCGATCCCCACCCAGGACAAATCTTTGTGTGATGAGCATCAAGGTTTGTTCTGTGTATGGGTGTAATTTATCTATAATATGAATGTATTTACAAAAAAAAATGTATTTAAGTAGTATATCAGTTGTATAGTACCCATAACACAAGCAAATATAATTGCTTACTTTGGGATTAGATGGCGCTGTGTGAATGTGGTAGAATAGTATAGTATAGTACTGTCATCCACAGAACAGTAATAAACCGACATAGTTTGGTAATATAGATAGCTTACTAACATAAGACGATGTAACTTCAATCTACTAATGGTGACAAAGTTGGTCTCGAAACTTGTCAACTTGCTTGTCATTGAGGTAGTCTTTTTTGGTGAATTACTCTGATAGAAACTTTGCAGAAATCTGAGCTTATTGACTTTTCGTTTTATTCATCTTTATGACTGATTTCACTTTTGATCACGCCTTTTACCCCGAAAGAGTAGGCAGAAGTGTTTCACACCCACATTTCACCAGCTATGTTTGGTCCCATGAAATAGGGGGCGAGCCTATTGTCATCAACCGGGAACATTTGTTTTCCAAACTCCAGGAAAATCTTAATACTGGAATGTCATGATAGAAAAGCCCAATACCATTTTCACCCGATCTGGGAATCGAACCCGGGACCTCTTGCACAGCAGTCGTATATACTTCCCGCTGCGCCACCGAGGCAGTTTTTTTTACAATATTTTACGATTAAAATTACTAAATTTCTAAGTTAAAACTATAAACGTGTCGTAGTTCTTAACATTAATTTAAAAGTTAAATGCTTTTTTACCTAGACTGACATTTTAACCTACCTAATTCAATGGCAGTCAAACTGTTAATAAAACTACACATTTTAATCATTTTTGGCTTGATATAGCCGTTGGCCTACTGTATTTATCAACAAATAAATTATTATTTAATATTATATTGTAAAATTTAAGAACCCGTGACAAGTCATGCTAGCTCCTCCAATATATAAGCATTATTAATTTCACCCACTAATACACTGTGCCTATCTTAGCTTACGAACAGAAAAAGTGATATTACCTTAGATTGTGTGGATACTCGTAAAACTGCTAATTCTGAAACAAAAAAATAAAATCGTTATGAATATAAACGTGTCATCTAGTATTGTGTCATTTTAACTAATAATAGACAGTGTTTTGTGGATCTCGAAATAACTGGTCGTGAAGAATACGTGATTTTGTTTGGTTCACTCAAGTCAGGGGATTGTACTCAATTATTTGTAGTTTGATCACTATGAACTGTTTTGTATTATAATTATAGTGCTGATAATAATATGATGATTGAAGGTTGAGATTTGTAAACAGTTCTGATAGAATTTAATTTTTACTTTCCTCTTGCTATTGCTTAAGCTCGAAGAAGGTATGTGTCTGGCTGCGAAAATTATAACATTCCAATTGTTATTTTCTGATCGCAAACATGTATGTCGAGTATAATAACCGAGTAGGATAGGATATGATTTCGATATTTTATAAGTCGATTTCGATATAGCTATCAAAAGATAAAAAATTTAAATGGTCATTTTCAACTATTTCACAACGATATAATTACTTACACCAAATATATCGATAACATATTTATTCAGAATTATTAAATTGTGTTCACATATTTCAAGGATGACCCCTATAAAGGTAACCACATATACCATCGTCACGTCTAATATATCTAAAAGTATTTTTATATAAATGCTAAACAAGTAATGGAAAAATTCAAACCCACGACGGGACTTGAACCCGCGACCCTGCCATTCCGTGTGCAGTGCTCTTCCATCTGAGCTACGCGGGTGGACGTCTCAGAGATCGAATTTATCCACCTGTTAACATGATGACGTCATGACAACGTTTTTCTACTTATCACCGTGGCTCGTTACAGAAACCTACGGACGATATTCCTCCATTGCAGGTAGGTTAATATCGTAATGAAAGTAGATTTAATGTAAATATCTAAAAGTAGCTATTTTAAAGTAATTAACACCTCAGTTTCTTAAAACTTAATTCTTAATACATTTACGTGGAAAACAAACTGCAAATATATCAATAATTGGGAAAGGTTTCGACGTTAAAAATCAGTACATCAATTTTATAGCCTCTTGCGTGCAAAGGTCAATGATTTTCCAACCATTGAGGACAACGCAATGACACAAGATTTTACAGTCATTATTTTTTAACGTACGTTCTGTGTCGTAAAATGTATACTGACGTGACGTATTATGAATGGGATTGTCTTGCTTGATGTTATATTTGAATTCTGTCGTATATATTGTTGAGAAAAATAAATACTAACTACCAGCATTGAGCTTCACACTTCACTCTTCACCCCTCTTAATGGGAGCAAAAACGCTTTATAGAAACTTAGATACATAACTAGAATAATATTTCAAAGTGACCAACTATAATCAATCAATTAATAACTTTGACCGTAGGTAGGGTCATCGATTTCATATCCGACTCATCGGATATCAAAACTGCAAGTCATATCAAATCGATCAATCCAGTGACAAAAATGCGAAATTTTTGTCACTGGATTGATCGATTTGATGTTGTTGTCAAATGTTTGCAACCTGTCTTTGACAGAAATATCGAAATCGACCAATCGAATGTCGAGGGAAGCGGAATAGTGACGTCTCGGTACTAACTCAAGTAGGGCCTCTTTACCTATTTAAATGAAGATGCGAATACAAAATATATTTCGTTTCATTTAATTTACTTTAGGATGAAAATCATACAATATCTATAATAATTAGTTTAAAGGTTTTTAAAAATTTTGCACGTTGCAACGGAGAAAAACTGCTACATTTGAATGGTTAGAGAGTCGGTTAATTTATACCAATAATACGTTTCCCCATTAACTGGCGGAAGCTAATATTATTTTCATCATCATCATCATCAGCAACCCATTAACTCCCACTGCTGGGCTCGGGTCTCCTCTCCTCTAACTAGAGAGCTGAGAGGGTATATTATTCTACTGATCTGAAAATAGCCATTGACAAGACATGTATAAATCAAATTGCTAATAAAACCATCTCTTAAGTAGTACGTAATAGACAAACAAACTATATTCCTATTTCAATTTTGACAGCAACGTAAACAAATAGGCATTTTAAAACGTTTTAATGTTAAAATCACTAATCGATTATATTGATCTGTGATTGATGGCTCGATTACTGTTTTGTAATTTGTTTACGTTAGTCAAATCGGATAGTTAATTCCACTGCGCTCTAAATTTTTATCAAATATATTTTATCAAGTATTTTTTTATTAATTCAAATAATTTAAGTACAAAATAACTTGACAACACTGTAATATTATGCATATTTTAAGATATTTAACATAATAAAAGGAATTTTTGGAGCTTGGTGCAACTAAAATATTATTGGAGAGCAGTAGAATCAAGGGATGACATTTTAAATTATGAGTACAATGGATTTTGGAGCGTAGTGGATAGCCAAAAAATTGTTATAATTTCAGATTTTGTTTGATGTGTATACCTACTGCATGCTTTTGAAAAACAGTCCAAAGTAGCAATCAATATTTCAGCAAATTACTCGAAAGGTACGTAACAATTCCCATTAAAACCTTTTCTTTAGTAACAGAACGATATAATTATAGACTAGAAAAACATAACGATCTGAAATATTCAGCCCAAAAATGTTATAGGTAATTAATGACATAGAATGGGTGAAAAGCTCTTATATTTAAATATGTCTTGTGCCTAAAGAGTTTGTAGCCAGCTTGATACACAAATAATAATATATTTCAAAAAAGAAAGCTCTTGCACTAACTGAAAATAAAGTATAAAATACAACCAAACAAAGTGTTTATAATTTAATTCTCTCCAAGCAATTATACACAACAAGATACACAGAGACCCAGATAAACTATTTTATTTACAAAGGAGATAATAAAATCAAATCCAATCCAAGATTTCGGGTGAATATCCGAAACTGGCACAATATCTATTTGTCGAAAGACCTTTATTGATTTTCCACCCAACTTAATAAAGTTAGGAGAGCAGCACCCGGAAAAATTGTCGAGAAAGTCAAAGTTTCAAATGGATAACATCTATGAAGGGACTGGATTAAGCTATCAAAACCCGAAAGCGAAGGATAGGCAATAGCCATCCTGACGACCAATCCGATCCCTAATGCTGATGAGGTGCCAACGTCTTTGTGTTTGTAGCAAAATTTTCTTGCCTTACCCTTTAATGATCCTTTCGTTATATTAAGACTGATTGGAAACACTTGTTGGATACCTACAGCTGATGACTTTGACACTTACGAAGTAAATTTGGGTAAGGAGTGAGGGTGAAAAATTTAAAGAGGGCTAGGAAATTTTGTTTTTCGATTAGCAAAAATTGGTAGTGTCAATGTGATATTTGCGCTAATAGTTGATGAAAGATTTGGTCTTACGTACAATATAATTAGCTCATAATTTGTTTTGTATTTCTGATGTGTATAAAATAGATATATATATAGAAATGGATATTAATTATGTTCGAATATCATGATGATGAATGTTTATTTAAGCACAAACAAAACGTCTTGTTTTTAATATTATATTTTTTGTTTTCTTGTGTATCATACTCACATTTCCCTAGCTATGTTTAGTCTCTTGTAAAAGGAGGTGAGCCTATCTAATAGATAGAAAAATATAAATTACAAATTGTGGTTAAATTGTGCATCTTGCATCTACAATATCTTTGCTTCTTTATGTTTCTATAGCTGCAGATAATTGAATGGTAAATGGTAAGTATTGGTGATAGCCACCACCTATAATAATCATTAACAATACTTTATTCCGCACCGCAATTACCCCTATAATCCTCCTAATGATCTCGGGTGAATAAATCTAGAAGATCTCTTGTACTTCTTCAATGCTTCCATTTCAAATAGAGATATGGATCCAACCTATATAAAACTAGAAATCACGTAGCACAGCCTATAGCCATCCTCGATAAAATGTGCATTTTAAAACTAAAAGAATTTCTCAAATCGGACCAGTAGATCCTGAAGGGTTCAATCAAATAAACAAACTATACAGCTTTATAATATTAGTATTGATAAGACTGACATGAAACATTTTTATTGATATGAATCCGAAAATAGCAGACTGAATATTGAAAATAATATTAAACGCCTTATCAAAAACTTCTGAGAATTTGAGGAAAGTTACCAAATACAATTTGATATTTGGCATGCGTACCGTTGAGCACTTAGATATTGGCTGAAGTATACAGCATTTCATATAACGCGCACCGGTTATTGACTAAGCTGTCATTATCTGTGCCATAAGTGCTAATAAAATCAAATGGGTGCTTGTGATCGTGAACCGTAATAATTGTTGGATTCTGACTGTAACGCTTACGTTCAATAGTGTTATAGTTACGTTCGCTATCATCAATAATATTTTGGATTATTTTTAATTCATGTGTGGACTGGACTATGCTGAAACCGATAGAGGGATTTTTATTAATCTTTCCACTCATATCTAAACTGCGCATCGTAATTTCAGATAATGAACCTTTTTCATCGTTCACTCACTTTTTGCATGTTTTCTTAACAGATAAAATTATTAATTTGGTCAATTCATCAGTAATCCATTAACGTACTGTTGGGCATAAGTTTTCTCCAACGTATGTGGAGGAAATTTAGCCTACTATACCACGCTGGTCAGACGAGTTGGTATAGGGTTTGTTTCGAATTTACCTTTTACCGCAGTGCTCTTATCTGTATAAGGTTGCTCTCTTAGTCACCTTTTACGACACCCACGGGTTGAGATGGGATAGTCACTATCCCTTACCATATCCATACCTATTGTTAATCCGTCACTACATGGATATTAATGATCATGGATATTATTACTATAACCTATATTATTTATTAACCTAACCTAATAAATATTAATATAAGCGAAAATCTTAAAAATCCAATTACTTAATCTTGAAGTTTCAGAAACTATTTGAATAATTAAATTAGAAATAGATATCCCAAATATTTACAAAAAACATTCTCACTATTATAATATATGTACGTCTTTTCATAAAACTTGACATTTGTTTGATCCAAATGTCACCCTGTTTTATAATGCCAGTGTGCTGGTTTGACAAATTTAGTTTTTTTTCTACTCTTCTCAATTTCGCTGGTTGTGTTATGTGCCAAATTGTCAATCCTTCAATCAATCAACATTGGGCTTCGTTGGTGCCAGTTTTTGTTGCGAATATTTTTCAGTCACTTTTATTTGAAAAAATATCTGCCTGTTCATTGCCTTTTGAGTTATTTGTTTTTTTTTTATATATCTATTCCTGTTGTGATCTCTTCCATAATTCCAACTCGGCAGATGTACGATAAAGTTATATTCATTTTATTATTTTTCTTTTCATAAATAATTTCTTTGTTTGATGAAAATCAAAGGATCAACAAAATTGAGTTACTATAAAACGAAAAAAAACCACCGAAATATCAAATAAATAATATTTTATATTCAGCTTCAGGTGTAATAGACCAGGAAATCACGTGCAAAGAAATTCTATGAATTATAATAATAATAGTTTATAGGAAAAGCAGAAAAAGTGTGAAATGTAGGAAAAACCTCTAGAGTAACAAAACACTATAAAATAAATATCTGTTGGCACTGTTCCTGATATTGAAGGCGTTAACTGTCCATGTTCTCTTTTTTCAATCTCGGCTGTAACTAAATTAGAGATTGCTGCAGATGTTGCAATTCCATTTCACGGTGACATTTTTGGATTGGATGGCTAATTGGCTAATACAACTGCCATTTTTAAAGACAGTTGAAAGTAGGACAAAATCACTTTTAAATAATAAGTTGTTGTTTATTATAGGGTTATTATTATTTCTCTCTTTTTGACGGCTATACTTCTCTCTAAGGTGAGAAGTATACCCGGTTCTTTTGGAAGGCTTACGCGGGGACACTAGATAATTATTATTTTTTATATATTTATTGAAATATGGGTGTGAAACACCTCTGCCTACCCCTTCGGGGAAAAAAGGCATAATGCTATGTTATGTTATGTTTATTATTGGTTTTGTAAATATTAGCTTTGCGATTTTGAAGAAGGAGAAATAGAAATATAAAATTTACTTTACTTCACGACAGTATGCTATTAATTGAAATTATTGTATTTAATAATAGTGGCAGTAAAAATTTTATCATTATCAAAAAAAGTTAAAAAATAACTAGATATGTATTAATATTTAATTAGTTTTGTCTGTTTTGGAATTTTCAGTATCAGTCTAAAAATATGTAACCTATTATAAGAGAACTAATTTAACTAACGCAATGTGATTATAACACACTTCTCTCTCCCTCTTTCCTAATTTAAGAGCTGCGCTCTTAGAATAAAAATAAATAAAAATAATATTCTATTATGACATGTGATAGAAACATTGTCTATTGCCAACAATAACTTTACCAGCCACTACTCTTAACCTTCACTGTAAATTAAAGCCAAGACAAAAAAATTTCATTCATTATCTTATTCACTTCTCATTACGTTAACACCCATTATTAATGATGGTCTGAAAACCGTGAATATTATAAATAGCTTACATTTATCAAAACCTATATTTATAGTTTCATTTAGGTAGTTGGAGATGTATGAAAAATCATTGGGTTTAACTCTTGGACTATTATACCCAACCTATTTCCATTAATCGCTTTTCTATGTAACGGGGTGATGTTTAATAAACATAACATAACATAGCATCACGCCTTTTTCCCCGTAGGGGTAGTATGAATGTATGAACACAGAGGTGTTTCACACCCACATTTCGCCAGCTATGTTTGGTCCCATGAAATAGGGGGCGAGCCTATTGTCATCAACCGGGAACATTTGTTTACCAAACTCCGGGAAAATCTTCGTACTGGAATTTCATGATAGAAAAACCCAATACCATTTTCACCCGACCCGGGAATCGAACCCGGGACCTCTTGCACAGCAGTCGTATACACTTCCCGCAGCCACCGAGGCAGTTTATATTTATGTTTAAACAAATAGTTATATTTTTTAAAGAACAGAGGTGAAATAATTGGCAGAAGCAAAAGAGGATTGGTATTTACACCACTGACAAGAGCGCAGCAGTCAATAAATTTTAATGGCTGTCACCATAGCGGTCGTCACGAATATCGCTTTGCCGAGTGACGTGGGTTCGATGCCTATATGAGTTTTTTTTTTGTGTGATTCATTGATATTTGTTTCGAGTCTGGGTGTACTTTGTGTCCATTAATTGTATGTTTTTTAAGTCCCCTACGATACAAGGCTAGTTGACAAATGCGGGCGTTGTCATTTAAAAAATAAAATAATAAATTTTATAATAAATCAATATCTTTGAACATTGCTCACTGTGTATCTATATTGATACTTGTTTTCTCATATTGTGTGTCTTTACTTTCAGTTAAGTTCTTTACACAAAGAAGTTGCAGATTTGGATACAGTTTGCTTCTGTCAACATCACGACAGGGCCCTATTAATTTACAAATAGATCAACTGAAATGAAATGAAATCTCGTTTATTCATCTAGGTTACAAAGTAACACTTATGAAAGTCACAAGTTAAGAATGTAACAGGTTATCCGAAAAGTAGTGTCAGCAAATTTGACAACGACTGAATCGTAATTGACATACAATTACGATTCAGTCATAGTAATAGCAGTTTTTATTTACATATTTTCATTTTTCATTCACATATCGGTTTCAAATTAGTAGCAGAATTCCAATATATTTAAAACTGTTATTATAGAGATGATTTACGATTAAATTGGTCCATTCGTTAATTAACACACTTGGTACGCATGACTATATATTCAATGAAAGGGTCCTTCTTAACTTGTATTATTTGGGCATGCCCAAAAATGGAATTCAGTTTAATCAATTTTATAAATAAAAACAGTATTAATATCAATACAACCATCTGTATCAATAAATGCAGAAGTTGTCTAACGTAAACATTATTTATTAAATAAAATTCATTCAAATTCAAACATGAAAGGCCTTAAGCAACTGTTTAATACAACTGTGCTAATATGTGACGTCAAAGATTTATTTGTTTTAATATAACTAGGTTTTGTTTATTAAATTTTGCATTAATTTAAGCTTCTTTGAATATTGTTGTATTGCCAGGTGTATAGTCTAGCAATGTCGTATAAAGGTAAGTTTTCCCATAGAAGCCTACGTGGCCAATATATTTTGTATTTTATTGAAACAAATAAGTTAAATCGCTCGCTATGGCGAAAAATAGGTGAGGCTTATGTCCAGAAGTGGATATATCATTGAACTGATGATAATGATGATGATTAAATCCAGTTAGGTGAGCTGACGGCCTGAAAAAGGTCGCTAAACCTGATTGGATACGAAAGGTGGTGAACTGAGCGTTATCGCGCGTGTTAGGGGAGGCTTATGTCCAGCAGTAGACTGGAATAGGCTGGATCATCAGCAACCCATTAAGTCCCACTGCTGGGCTCGGGTCTCCTCTCCTCTAACTAGAGAGCTGAGAGGGTTTAGGCCATAATCCACTCACGCTGGCCTAGTGCGGGTTGGTGGATCAGACATACTCATAGAATTTCTTCTAGGGTATGTGGGTTTCCTCACGATGTTTTCCTTCACCGTTAGCAGATGGTAAGTCACTTGACTAGTACATATAAATTCCACAAAGTGGAATCCACATTAGTACTGCCGGTCGGGATCGAACTCGGACCGAGTGATTTGCACGCCGGTCCCTTATCCATTCAGCCACCATCGCTTTTTATAGGCTGGATGTTTATTATAAAATATGTTACCAGCTTTTTAAAACTGTGACTAGAAAAATACTTTATTGGGTTCTTAAACTATTACGTTCAATATACAAAATGTTAATGACAAGCTGTCTTTTTGTTTGTATTTAATAATAATATTAATACTTCATCATCATCATCACAACCCATAAACGTCCCACTGGTGGGCACGAGTCCAAAGAATGTGAAGGAAATTTAGCCTACTATACCACGCTGGCCAGACGGGTTGGAATAGGGTTTGTTTCGAATTTTCCTTTTCTTACTTACTACGTAATAATATTTATTGTAGCCAAACTGGCAAAGAACGTGACCCTTATAATTTCTCTTGTCCGTCTATCTGTATTTCATGGATATTTCAATCAAAAATATTTCATCAATTTATACACATTATGTACATAAATTGATGAAATTTGGAGAATAGGTGTCTCATGTGAGCAGCTATTTAGTTTGGTAATGAATTATTATTCTTAGTAATTAAATAACAAAAAGAATTAAGAGGGGCACTCCATACAATGTAACATTATGTTCATCATTAGTGTAACAACAAATCATCAACATGATTTCGATCTCACGCCACTACAAACGGCCCTTAGCATTTATAGCTATTACGTAACACTTTTAGATTTATGACCGACAGAAATAAAATATTTGGCATTGTCTTTTGCTGCTATTTCAGCTACAGAATATAAAAAGAGAACAGATTAATTTAAATTACAAAAAATATGACAATTATTCAATGTCATAGTAAGATTTTTCGTTATTATATTTTAAGTGGTGATACAAGTTTCTTTTTAAAATTTAAAACTTTACCAAGGATCTGAATAAGCCGCATAAAGGTAAAAAACTCATTTTTTTTTTGTTTAAAGACGCTAGATGAGTTATTCTATATCTGCAAGGTACACTATAGTGTTATATAATTCATAAACACATTTTTATACTAATATAAAACATTGGTACTGGCCGGTCGGGATCGAACTCGGACTGCATGATTTGCATGCCGGTTGCTCATCCATTCGGCTACCATCGCTTGATTTGACAGCATTTTGATAGTGATATGTGTACAAAGATTTTTTTTATCAGCATTTGTCGCAAGATAACATAACTTAGCATCACGCCTTTTTCCCCGAAGGGGTAGGCAGAGGTGTTTCACACCCACATTTCGCCAGCTATGTTTGGTCCCATGAAATAGGGGGCGAGCCTATTGTTATCTACTGGGAACATTTGTTTACCAAACTCCGGGAAAATCTCAATACTGGAATTTCATGTTAGAAAAGAAAAATTTTCACCCGACCCGGGAATCGAACCCGGGACCTCATGCACAGCAGTCGTATACACTTCCCGCTGCGCCACCGAGGCAGTATTTGACGCAAGCTATATTCAAATTAATTAAACTTTTTATAAATTATTTATTAAGTAATTTACAATGACTATTAAAATTATACAAAACAAATACAATTAAAAATCTATGAATAGTGTATTTTTCACATATTTTTATCGACATGACGAATTATTACTATGACTAATTACGATGTTGTATTTTAGTAAAAACATGCAGTATACATAAAAGTAATTGTTAAGAATAAAAACCATACAAATTTTAATTTCATTATCATTATCATCATATAAGCCTAATGACGTCAATTGCTGGAGATAGATCTAATTTTTGTCACAGCGAGAGACGAGAGACACACAGAGAGACTGTGCCTTCATCATAAAAAAAAATATATTTTTATTTTCCCAAAAATAGTTAAGCCGACAAAAAGCTATTCATCGTGATACGAATATTAAATAAAATGGAAACAATATAAGATCAATTCCTACGCAAGAATAACAAAAAGGAAAGAAACCAAGAAACGTAAAAATGATGGAAGCATAAAAAATACGAGGGAAACGTAAAAATGATTAGACCATACGCTTTTTGATAAATAAAAAATATGCGTGCATTACTTACAACTGGCTGGAAGAGAAAGAAATAATCAAATTTTGTTGTGAGAATGAAAATAAATAATAATCTGGCAAATCATTTAATCAGCATTAGTACCCTCAGAAAAAAAATCCTTTATGGTTGACGATGAAAATACTGACTTAGTACCTCAAATGTTGGGAGAAATGCGGATTGGAAGTGACATTTTATTGTTAAAATAATGTTTTTTCACTTTTGTCTTGAAACAACGAACTAGACAACTTTACCAACTGCAAGTGGGATCTAACGATTCAGTTAGCAGTACAATACTACCAAAATATACTTGAAATAATCCTTTGTTTTTTTACGATAAAATAGTAAGGTTTTTATTGGGAGCCCAGTATTTTTGTGGTATCTCCCTTGATCCTATTTGTTAGTTCAATTTTCGATCCTTTCTTTACAAAAAAGGATTGAAAGATTGAAGATGTGTGCGATACGAATATTGTTTCTATTGAGTTGTTACAATTAAATTCTTCAATCAAATAAATAGGTTATAATTGTTCGTTCAAAGGGGCCCGTTTTTTCACTGTTCCAAGTATGTTACTATATATATACAAGTATGTTATTACGGATAAAGATTTAGGCTGGAATCATTCTCAAGGAGAACATTAGTTGTAGTCACAAAAAAATAAAACAAGACAATCCTATGTTCAACAGATGATGTCAAAAACTGATACTGATGATGATGAACCAATGCAACTACAAGAACTTGATTAATATTGAAGTATGAATTTGAAATCACCACTGCATCGAATTGTGATAGTTAAAAATGAACTTTATTTCAAATAGAATAAGTTATTTAATAATAAAAGATTGCATGAATATGTTGACGCGATAAATTTGTTCATATCTGGGCAGTACAAAATATGATGGACGCATTGCCGTGACATTCGCCGCCACAGAGTTATCATGGTTTCACGAGATGAATGTGTACTACTCGTAAAATGTATATTGTATGAGTAAGCGAAGCGTTTGTACGTTACGGATTACGTCACAGCTTGGTTATCAGGTTTTATACATGAAAAACGGTTTCATGACGGAAGTATTTATGGCTTACAAAATAAAAAAAGATGTGTTAAATTTGGATTTTCAATACTACTGCAATGCACAAAGAAAAAAGTAGACTCATTAAGAAAGTGCGTTATTTTAGACCCAGATTCTATCAAAACGAAATACAAGATGTGAATATGAAAGACTCACGTCTCCATTTCAATGAAAACCGGACCATTTCATAAACCTCACCTACTTACGAAAGAGAAATAAAATATTGTCCAAACAATATTTTATTTCTCTTTTTTAAGTAGGTTCAAGATTTCTAGCATAAAGTTATGATATAAATTAAAATTTAGCGCGTTTTAGGTAACTTTGTAAAAAGTGATTTCTTTATGTGTCAAACCAATTTAAATCTTAAGTAAACTTACACTTAAGACAGATATTGCTTGGCTCAGAAATCAATGCTGAACCAAATACTCCTAAAATACTAGACGTGACTGGTGCTTGCGTCTACACTTTAACATTTCCTATACTTGTAAATTCTTGTTTATGTTCCTACAACATAGTAACACTATCTTTTGTCGCGTGACATTTACAGCCGTTTTATGACTTTCCATTGTACTATGGTCTGTTTTTCTCACCGTCTTTACAAATTTGAATTGCGATTCTATTATATGTATAACAGTAAATATTTGCTTTTGTTTTAATTTTATGAGGCGATTTGAGTCGATGCTCTTGATGGATCTTTTGTGGTGTGTATTTGGCTAGGTAGTCATAAAATATTATTGTGTTAATTTTATTGACTTGCTTTGATAAATAAAGGTAGTGCGTTTAATTACTTTTTTGGTAACTTGACATCAATCTGAAATTAAGTCAAAATACAAGATGTCAATTTCAAAGCAAAAAATTAAAAAAAGAGGTTCATCTAAAAAAGTTCATTGGTGGTGTCTGAAAAATTTTAGCTACCAACTCTATTCGATTTTGCTCTTTTCTCTACTCATTTCTTTAAGAAAATCCAGACCACTCTTTATCTCTCTTTCTGATCGCTCCCTAATGGCTCAGGATCATGGTCATCATTTAATATGGATGCTTGTGCGATTTTCGACGATCGGTCTCCACTGGCGTCTATTCATTGCGTTTCGAACAGCCGTGCAAAAGTTGATTGTTAGTGAGCCTACAATTTGATCGATCCATCTGGTTGAGGAACGTCTCGGGCTCTTTTACTCTTCATCATCATCATCATATCAGCGCAATGACGTCCATTGTTGAACATACGCCTCACCTAATTTCCGCCACAGCGAGCGATTTTGTGCCGCCCGTATTCATATTCCCAACAATTACCAAATTTTTCGAGACTCTCATCGCTTCTCCTCGTTAATCCAGATATTTAATCTTAACTATCAGATATTGATTAATAACAGAACCTAATATTCCAATTGAATCTCAGCGTTGCTATACTTCAAAGAATCGATGAAGACCGTTAGTTCTCTCATCAAATCTTGTGTTTGTAGTAGTAATAGAACGGTCCGCCCTATCAAAATTTTTATTACCTATTATTATACCAGTAATCATCTGCACTCGTGTACAAACACATTTACATCATAACTGATCCACCTGCCAAGAATTATATTACAATCCTTACCGGTTCTATAATTGGAAAATTATGAGCAATTTTGACGAATGATTGATTAAACGAGGAAGATGTTTTGATCATTGGAATTCGTAAATTGTAACTGAGTGATGTAAATCGTTCTATTATATTCCAAATTTATTTAAACGTAATTTTTGTGTCTATTTAGAATGATAGTGACAGATGAAGCTGTACTTTAGAGACATTTGAGGATGAAGTACAAATTATAAATAAATTTGAATTTATAATTAGGAAGCATTTTTAAGAGAGATTGTGTTAATCAATATTTAAAACGGGAATTTACGCGATTATGATTTAGGTATTTACATAGGTACCTTATAGTGCTTGAAGTTTCGACCTGGTTACACCGGCCGTGGTCACAAGCTGACTGGTGAGGCGATGTCATTGCTCCGTGGGTGTTGTAGATTCACTTAAATCTACCCTCACATTATTGTTAATCCACGAACTATCACATACTACACTCACAGTGTCCCTATTCATGCCGCCGTCCGTATTCCGAGCGTTAACCGACTGCGCAGAAAAGCGTGCTTGCGTAATTGTAATCACTGGATTCCATGTCACTGATAGTTTAAATCCGTCATCTCTATTGAAATTTTTGTGTTTTTTAATTTAAATAGCTTCTCGTACAACCCGAGAGTAATAGGTGCGATCAGTGGAGAGGAGATGATTCATTGAGACCTTTTTGAGGAAGAAATTCAAAACATGGGACAGCAGTAAATTATGAAACTGAATGAGGACAATATTATGTGTTTTTGTTAGTAGTAATAGACGCAGAAGTTAATTTGAATACGCAGCTATGCAAATACAAAATGTCTATTGTAAAACAGCTGTTTTTGTCATTCTATAGGTTCAAAGCCTTGGGCTTTGCTTTGATTTAATAAAGCAAATGTTGTTTCGTATCGACAATAATATTGTAACTACGTAAATGGGTTAAATGATAGTATTACGTCAAACAATACTTTCAATAATCCTTTGGGATTTGCGTGAACAGTGAATACGAAGGAAAATGGTTTGAACAAGGAACATATGTTTCATTATAATACAAGTCTATGCGCATTTGAGCCAATTATTATTGTTTTTTTGTGAGATTTTTACCCTAACAAACACCACTGCAACTTTTATAACCAGCTATAAACCTTTAAAAACACTGAGATATGACACTTAGGAGTCTTAGATAAAATCAAATCTTTGTATTGGATATTACCATGAATCGAATCAGAAGCAACGATATATTATTTTATATAAAACGGATTTAGATGATTGATCAGAAGATCTAATTGGATGGAGTGGAAATAATTTATAGACTATCTATAAATTATATATGTATATCTATCAAAAAACATACATATTCTGGTCCCATGGAATAGCCTGAAATAGCCTTTTGTCATCAACCGTGAACATTTTTTTCCAAACTCGGGGTAAAGTTCAATACTGAAATTTTATGATAAAAAAACCCAATACCATTTTCATCCGACTTTTCGACGATTCTTGCACAGCAGTCGTATACACTTTCCACTGCGCCACAGAGGCAGTTAGTATCAACTACGAACATTTATATGGTGTTAACATCACTACATAGTATAAAACAAAGTCGCTGTTGTTGTCTGTCCGTCCCTATGTATGCTTAACTAAGAGTGATTCAAGAGGAAGGTTTATAGGTATAAAATACATACCACGAGGGCGTATTATAAAACTACGACAAAAATTAGGTCCTCTATCTGCTCAGAATCTGTTCCAAAATCCAAATAATCTAACTATGTATATAGTTTGACTCCCTTAGGGACCAATTACTATTACTAAGCTCCATCCTTGTTATCTCCAATATATATAGCCAACATAATAAGAAAAACTAACCAAACATCAAAGAACAAATGAGACAGAAATGGCTTTGAAAATAGATATGTAGATGTCTTGTTTACTACAAGATAAAAAACGTGCTTTAAAACACGCCCTCTACGTAAACGACTTAATCTGACCTGTCAGAGCAGTTTTTAACATCGTCTGTCAAACATGAGCCAATTAATGACGTCATGATACGCTATCGAAGTTGAATTTATTGAGAGTATAATCTTATGTATCTTGGTTGGAGGATTATGATATTTTAAAATAATAATAATAATATTCTACCACATTCACACAGCGCCATCTAGTCCCAAAGTAAGCAATTATGTTTGCTTGTGTTATGGGTACTAAACAACTGATATACTACTTAAATACATTTTTTTTTTGTAAATACATACATATTATAGATAAATTACACCCAGACACAGAACCAACCTTTATGCTCATCACACAAAGATTTGTCCTGGGTGGGATTCGAACCCACGACCTCCGGCTTAGCAGTCAGGGTCATTAACCACTAGACCAACCAGGCCAGTCAAAAGATCAAAAATGATCACCTTAACCTAATAACAAACGTTTCCTATTTTTTGTTATAATCTACGTCAGTACATTCGTGGTTGAAAAAATAGTCCATACTTAAAGAACAGCACACAATGTTTTTTATTAATGTGATTCAAATTTTAGCTCACGAAATACACAGTTTACTGATGGGTTGATTTTAGTTTTCTTATTGAAATCGATATCATTGTCAAATTTTTGAAAGTAACAGCGACCCTTATTATAAAATTTTTGATAGATTCATAGTAAGCTTTCAGAAAACAAAAGAATTCATAGTGGATTCTAGGAAAAGAAAAAAATTAAATAGGTTTATTTTGAAAGAATTTAAAGATTAAAGCACACGTTTAGACTTTAAAAAACCTGTATGAATCCAAAAAACGGCCCTATCTTAGCATATGCTGTCCATAATGCTAAAACATAAATGTTATAGCGCTGGTTTTCAGACAGGGCATTTATGCTTACTTAACTTACTGTAAATAGTTATTACAATTTTATTGGTTTTGTTTTCTTTGCTTCGGTGGACTTCTTATTGTATCATTTCACCTTAACCACCAACCCTATTACTGTCATTCAATGTTATATCAGTATCACATTAAGTTCGTCCAATTTTGTTCACATATTACAAACCCGGCGTAAGGACGGGCATTATTTAATTATATAGGACAAGACCCTTTTAACCGATTTGTAATTAGATACTGTTTAACTAAAGTTTCAAATTAAATTTTGTAGAGAGATATTTTAGATAAATTCTAATAGAATCTGTGATACATTTGTTCGCATTTTAAGGTACAAAGACTGAAATATTTGCTCTATATCTTTATCATCATCAGTAATCAATTTTAACCCAATGTTGGGCTGGGTTTCTTTTGCACAAGAGTAGAATAATGACTTTCTTTTGTTGTTGGTTATTACAATTTAATTTCCAATATACTATAACTATCAATAAACTTCTTACATATCATTTAATTTTTAAAATATTAGACATAAGGTAAGTCCTAATATTTTTTTTAAATTTTTAGTATTATGTATTTCAACGCATTAACGGATTTGAGAGGAAATTAAGCCTACTATACCACGCTGGTATGGTGGCTGAATGGATAAGAGACCGGCGTGCAAATCACGCGGTCTGAGTTCGATCCCGACCGGCATCGGCAGTACCACTAGTCAAGTGACTTACCATCTGCTGATGGTGAAGGAAAACATCGTGAGGAAACCCACATACCCTAGAAGAAATTCTATGAGTATATCTGATCCACTAACCCGCACTAGGCCAGCTTGAGTGGATTATGGCCTAAAACCCTCCCAGCTCTCTAGTTAAAGGAGAGGAGACCCGAGTTCAGAAGTGGGACTTAATGGGTTGCTGATGATACCACGCTGGCCAGACGGATTGATATAGGGTTTTGTTTAGATTTTTCCTTTTCTTGTCTGCTGAATGTTAAAAAAAAACTCTTCCGTCTACCTGAGTCTAACCATGTCGTAGATGTTTCTTTACGTCGATTTTTTTTTATTAGGATATATAATGGTGAATATATTTTATTCAAAATAAACGTCAAACTGTTTGTAAAAATAATTTTGGCTACTCCCCCCTACTACTCCTTATTGTAAAATATGCATATATATTTACAGCGTCACTGCTTTTCTGGTAAGCGTGTCATAATTCTGGTAAGCGTGTCATAATTTGTATAAGTATTACTTACTCTTCTAATTCCTGTTATAATCTGACTTTCACTATTTGTAAAGGATTTGCCTGAAAAATAATTCTGAAAAAGGGGACAGGGTTATTGTGGTTTTTGATTTACCTTTTTATGACGTAATTATTCCTTTTCGTGTAATGGTCAAAACGTCTCATTTGTTTTCCCTATTAGTATTCGTCATGTCTGTGGTATAATGAAAACACAATTCGTCAAAGCTACGTATTTGTTATGTAAGATATGTAAGTACCTACATAATGCTTATTGTATATATTTTATCTAATTAAATACAGTCAACATAACTTAAAATAAGATAAACTATTTGGAAAATAAACTAAAATATCTATACTATTTTAAAGAAACTGTTGAAAATTATAAAAAAAATAAAAAGACGTACCAAAACATTATAAAAAGTATGTAATCAATTAAGAATCGATCTATTGAAAAATTCGATAACATGTTTGATTTACCCGGAAATCAAACATGTTATCGAATTTTTCAATACTGGGGTTTTGAGCCAAGGGGGCTTACTCTGACCTGAATGTTTGGTTTTGATGTCGCTGTCAAATGGTTGAGTGACAACGACAGCAACATCAAAACCAAACATTCGAATGTCGAAATTCAGAGTAAGCCCCCAAGCCGCACATTCGCAGTAGCCGTACAAATACATATTGGTATAGTATGGTCCCTAGACTTAATTCGGTATCCTCCAAATATTATGGTTACTAGATAAAAGTATGAAAGACCTTTTGTCTTTCATACTTTTATCTAGTAACAATATATTTTCAATATACTTTTGTCTTTTTGTATCTATACTAATATTTTATAGTTGAAGAGTTTGTATCTCAGAAACAGCTAGTCCGAATCGAAAAAATCTTGTAGTATTAGATAGTCAATTTATATAGCAGCAGGTAAAATTGAGGATGAGCATTTCCAGACTTTCAATAAAGACAAAGAATTGCAACATAAAATCCAATACAATTTTTACGGTACTTCGCACATATTGGTTCATCGAAGCTGTTAGAAAATTTAAATACCTTCTTATAAATGCGAAATTAATAACCCATTATTAAATCTTCAGAATACAAACATCGACTATCTAAACCGAGTTTCCTGCACTTAATAAGAACCAATAATTTAGTGTAGACGTGAATACTTGGCCATAACTTTACCCGAATTCGTGAGCTTGCTTTAATGAAACATTGTTCCCTTTTAAGCCTAAAATACGGGTCAGACAGCCTTTTACAAAGTATCTACTTATTAAAGATCGACCTTTTTGGTTCAGTAAAAACGATAGTTGAGAATGTGTAAGGTGTAATGTTTATGTATGAGATAAATATACTTTTGAGAGCTTTAGAACCTTCAATAGTCTCTTAAATCCGAAATGTAATATATTCAACACTAGTTTAATGCGTTTAAATCATTTTAAAAGTTGGTTACTCAGCTTCAAAAGGTCTACCATCAAATAAATTGGCATGATTTTGAAAAAAGTGAAACCAAGAACTTAGTTTGTCATCTTCTATATTTAAAGCTATTTCTAGGTGCAGGTGTTGATAGAAGTATTAAATCTAGATAAAAAGATTATTCACTTGTAATGAGCTTTCTAGCTGGGCTAGTCACATCTCTAGAAGAACCGATCCACGGTGGAGCAAGCGTGTCATAAAGTGGAGAAAGCGACTAGGCAAACGTAGAGTAGGATGCCCTCCATCTATGTGGACTGATGACCTGAAAAGGTCTCTTGGTCTAACTGGATGCGGAAGATGGAGGACCGAATGTTATGGTGCATGTTAGGAGAGGCCTATGTCTAGTAGTGGACTGCAATAGTCCGAGATGATCATCGTCTGATGATGATGATGATAAGATAATAATGAAGATTCTAGTGAATGTTATGTAATATAACCATTACAAAAACATAACCATTTACTTTTCTGAAACCCTCGCCGGGAAACAGCTGCGCCTTACCGTGACAACTTAGTCTACTGTGGTGAGACAGAGCAGACAGTTTTCTAAATTTTCCCATAGTCTTTACATTGCATACCGTGTTTGTGGTACCCCGTCGTGCTTCGACGAGACCGCTCGCGTGACGCGTACGCAAGTATCACACTGAAACTTAAACCAAATCGAATAAAACACAATTCGAGAAAATACTACGAAATTTCAGCTTAAAAGCGTTAAAAGCGTTTTGTAACTCTAATAACATAAAATTTAATTATATTGAAATAACAATCCTCTTCTAAGTTTCTGAGACAAAATACTTTTTCTTAGTGTATTTTTAGCCAACAGTAGGCAAACGTCCCTCGTCTATGCCTGGCTTAAGTAATTGAATAGATCACGTCTGTTAAAGGATATGGCCGATGAAGCAGACGTGACCTAGACGTAACAAAATAGTACGTCTAGGAAAAGACGTTTATAGTCCAATGAGTTATTGACGATAGATGAAGATTTGTTTAAATTTATCCGATGGAAAGACTTGAGCCGTGGGGTGCAGGTGCTTGCTTACTTAAAGAGCTATCAAAGCGTTTATTCGAAGCTTCCAGTGACCAGTAGGCTGGTTATTTTCTTGCACAAAGATTAAATATTGCCATCCAGCGTGGCAATGCTAGCCTACTGGGCACTTTTCCGACAGACATTTTTTTCTATGGGTAAAACAAAACAGAAGATGAGATTTACAAACACTACTATGATTAATTACAATTGCCAATTGTCAATTTAGAAATAAACAACATTTTGAAACATAAGACAAGTTTCGAATGATAGTCATAAAGTTTTGACATTGATGTCAAATCAATCAGATCAATAAAAATATCCAGTCATAGATTGAGTCATCTTCTGTGAGTGATTAAAAGTGATTAACAGTTACAATAACAAATTATATTTAATCATTTCTTGTCATAACTGTGATAAATGTTTCGTCAGAGCTATATCCAGCAGTGGATGTCATAGGATGAATTGAAGATGATAAAAGTTTCAAAGCAAAAGATGTAATCATACAACAAAACACAATTACAATGTTTCAAATGAATATCATAGGATTTATTCTACCAAATACCATCGTGATAAAAACGACCTACAAGACTGTCTATCGTAAATTCAGAAAAAAATATTTCATGTTAGGCTAAGAAAGCCGTGTATCCGTGTAGTGACGGATTAAGAATACATAATGTCACTACCCCGTTTCAAACTGTGGGTGTCGTAAAAGGCGACTAAGGGAGTAACCTTATGCAGACACTGCATGAAAAGTAAAATTCAGAACAAACCCTATATCAACCCGTCTGGCCAGCGTGGTATAATAGGCTAAATTCCCTCCACATTTTTTGAAGAAGAGCTGTGCCCAGTAGTGGATCATTTATACCACATAATACATTTAAATATGATGCCTTTTCTTATCCGATTGCTGAAGGAAAACAGAGTGATGTCTTTTTTAATTAAAACTCTGACAAATACAGTTTTTCATTATGGCACTCCGCACGGACGTTTGAGACGAATGGGACTAAAAAAATAAGATGTTTTCACTTTAAGAAGAACATACTTATGAGGTATATTAGAAGTTAAAAGCGTATTTATTGAATTACATTTATGCGTATAAGTATAAGTACTTATGTATCCAAGTATTAATATAATGAAATGGCATAAAAACATAATAACACCTATTCTAAAAAAAAAACAGATAATTTATTGCTAGTTCATGCAAGGAAAACATTCAAAAAATGTCGTGAAATTTTTTTACATAATATTTTTACTATAAAATTTCATTAAAACATCTGTGCCGTATTCCAAAGACTGAAATTTTAATGACTTAAATTAAAATACCTCAAACTTTCAGAAAATCTTAACAAGTCAAATATTATTTTAAAAATTTTTAATTTCCTCTCTCCATCTACAAAGTTTGAATCTAATAAAAAGTGTTTCCAGACTTTCTGTTCTGATTCCACTAGGAAATGTTGATCTTTGTAATTTATTTTATATTCAAAAGAGAATGAATTTGATAAACTTTACATACCTGCCGCCTGCAACCAACGGCCACCACTAGGTGGTCGGTCAAAATCTTTTTAAGTTTCTATCGGTTCTACTCTAATGCAGTACACAATATTTATGTATTGCAGTGGAATCATACTGATATAACAATGTTTGAAAATATTTGCTAAGCAATAAATAATAATTTTAATGAAATTTAATATAATATTAAACAAAGCCTGTTAAAATTAATGACAAAAATGTTATGAAACAAATATTAAGTTTTTAAAAAGCAATGCAGTATGCATTGCTAAAAACTGAGCTCCTTTAAAATGTTAATTATCTAATGGGACGACCGAATTCTTTCTCAGTCAATAGAAATAAGTAAAGATAAAAACCTATTTTATAGAGAACTATGTACCACTGTGTTGGCTGCTTTAGTACCTAAAGAAAAATAGATTTTATATTAATAACACCGTCGGATATTCAAGTTAACTATAAAGATTCCAGTCACGTTTTTATCTTATTCCACATATTTCATCTCTCGGGCAATCGCGTTATATTTTTCTTCTTGAGGTTACGATATTACTTACAGATTGTTGCTGGAAATCATTGAATTTAACTTTATTTGTAGCTGTTTAATTATACTTTATGGCACATAAGAGAAAAATAAATCCCCATTTTAAAATTGGTCATGTAGGTGAGGTTGCCACTAGTAAAACATTTATTCAATAAAATATTTACAACTTAAAAATTATACACAGCTAACATATTTAAAAAAAAGAACTAGATGCTCTATTTACAGGAAATTCCTATAAATAGAATATCTGATTGATATCAGATTCCTGAGGAAAGGTACCAAAAAGGCTAGCCACATTACCGCGTTGGATAGCAAGGCTAAATGCGTTGCCCCAGGTAGAGGCCAGCCCTTGGGTCATGTGATACTTTAGAAACACGCTTACAAATTTCACGATAAAATTTGTGAGCGTTTGAACCCCAAGGGTCCAAGAGTTTCAACCCCAAAAAAAAAAAGGTGAGGTTGCCTTAAATGTTTTTTTTTTCTAGATATATTAATCAAATCCTATGACAGTCTCTAAAAAGAAAACAAATAAAAAGATACTGAACTCTTTTGTCCTTGTCTAATAACATTTGAACTATCTTAATTCTTATTAATTTTAAGTTCATTTACATTTGAATCGAGATTTATTCAAAGCAATATTGCTTTATATTAAATTCAATTAGTACGATAAAAGTAAGAATGGAATAGTATTAAGAAGTATTAATTTTAGAGGCAGTGATTGTTAATTATCTTAATATTATTAATTAATTCAAGTTTATTTTTTTTTTGCAATAGTTAATATCAATGTTTAAAAAATGTTATGGTGAAGTAGGTCTTGTATATTTTAAGTGCCTCTGTAAAAAAAAACGTATACGACTGTTTTTACCTATACTAAATAAATAAAATAAATAAATAAAAGAATCTTTCAAATCGGATCAGTAGTTCTGAGATCCTAGCGATCAAACAAACTGTTTAGCTTTATAATATTAGTATAGATTTTCACATCAGAAGAGATTAATTTATATAATATATAACCATGATATTTACGCTACCCAAATCACCAAACATTGTTACCCGAATACACAAGATCTCAAATTATATGAGCTCTACATATTTACCTACAAACTAATATCAATATTTCACTCGCAAATGTCAGTGGGAAAGTTTTAAACGGGTTAAAATGTCTCCAGAGCTAATAAAACAGTTTCAAACTTAGACCCGTGGGACAAACTTCTCGAGGTTTTGAACAAAACCTTGTGTTTTAAAACCTTTTTGTTTAAATATTCTGTTTGGTTTTTAAACGGCTCGTGACCAAGCAATCGTTCAAATGAAACAATATTTTAAAATGTTCTGATTGCTTAATAAAAAGGTTATTGAGTATATATTTGTAGAGCAATATAGGCGTAATTTTTTTTTTTAGATCTGTTTTCAGTGTCTTTTGCATGATGTAATACTGTAAATCACGACATCGACATTGTATATAATACCATTATCAAGTATTTGAAACTGACACCGACCATTACATGTTACAAAAACTTTAACAGTAATATCCATTCTGACAAAGTCGATTTGGGGAAAAAATACAATTTTATTAACTGTATCACCAAAATTGGGAAAAATACCATAAACTATCAAGTTATCTATGTAGTAACGGATTAAGAATACATAATGTCACTACCACATTTCAACCCGAAGGTGTCGTAAGAGACGACTAATGGAGTAATCTTATGCAGACAAGAGCACTGCGAGAAAAGGGAAATTCGAAACAAAACGAGTTGGTATAGCAATCCGTCTGGTCAGCGTGGTATAGTAGGCTAAATTCGCTCCACATGCTTTGGAGGAGACCCGGGCCCAGCAGTGGGACGTTTATGGATTGAAATGATATGACTCTAAGCTAACGTTGAAGAAGCGGAGATACCTGTCAAACAGGTATAAAGAACAACAGGTGTAAAGAAATGGTCTTTGCCTATCCCCCTGTTATAACTCGTGTATGTTTCTGATTTTTGTTTTGTGTTATAATTTTTATTGCTGACATTGTATTTATGGCGGCTTATCATTTGATACGTAATAATCACCGTGTGGTTTTAGACTCAAAAAAACCATGACCTACTACAACATGGAATCGTTGTGCTGAAAAAGCTGCCATTTTAGAAAAATATCTAGTGCCCGTTAATAAATATTTTATTACTTAGCTCTAAAAACTACGAAAACTAATAGACGCCAATAGTTATTCGCGTCTATTAAACACTAAAAATTTTTCACAGCTAAGATTATAATCTTAGTTGTGAAAAGTTTTTAGTTGGGTATAAATATATTCAAATTTAATAACCTATCTCTTAGGGAAAGCTATCAGTTTCAAGGTATTCAGACCCGGTCTAACAGGCGTTACGAAAGAGAAAAATTAGGATACTAACTGTTAAAAAGTCTCAAAATTTAGCTGACAACGACATTATTTTAGTTAAAAAATTAATGCCTTTTAATTTACACCAAGAATTTTTTTGTAACGTCAAAATATTATGAAGCAGACTTGGCAGCAAATAGATCAACTTGAAACTTATTAACGTTCAAAACCACCTACAAGAAAAATATTTTCATTGTCGGTTTTAGACTAAAATTGTATGCAACAAATTTAATAGTAATATTTCTTAAGAGATAGAGTGCGCGTGTACTTGACGCACCCATAGCTACAGTGCGTCAAGTACACCTGCACTTACTTGCCTTAGTACAAGCCTTTGACAGGTTGATATTCTCCCATAACGGGAGACAGATTTCGCGCCGGATCTTTGGGTCAGTTTTTGTGTTAAAAATAAACAGTTTTATATAGTTTTTTTCTTAATGCTAAATTCAACTCGAAAAACATTGGTATTTATGGACCATTACTCCATTAACTTCAATTTTTCAAATTTGAGACGTCAGACATTGCATCAAAGCAATTTAATTGCTGTCAGAAAATTCGAAACAAACCCTATACCAACCCGTCTGGCCAGCGTGGTATAGTAAGCCCTAATTCCTTCCACATTCTTTGGAGGAAACTTGTGCCCAGCAGTGGGGTTTCTGGGTTGTAGTGATGATGATGATGTGATTATGATGAATTTAATTGGGCCTAAAATTGCCTTACCAACTTTGCAGATGAAAGTTAAAGTAAATGTAAAAACAAAGTTTACAGCATAATTCTTAGCAAGGATAAGGGGAAAGTCTTTCAATAAAAAATATTACGCTTGGGAATCTTCGTATTACCTCGCTTTACATCACTCAGGTGTATTTACTACAGAAAGATCTTTATCGTATAAAAACTGGCGTTATAGTATCATATTTAATTGGATAGTGTTAGATTATTTTTAACATTACTGTCAACTATTTTATATTGCTGTGAGTAGTGGGACACCAACTCATAAGGCCAGCGTGTATGAATTAAGGCGTACTCTCAGCTCTCTTAAGAGAGAAGGGGGGACGCTTGCCCGAAAGTGAGATGTCAATGGATTGAATTTTTTTTATAACTAAAACTGTAAATGACAAGTGTATCTTTGTGTGATGAGCATAAAGGTTTGTTCTGTGTCTAGGTGTAATTTATCTATAATATGTATGTATTTACTAAAAAAAAAAGTATTTAAGTAATATATCAGTTGTTTAGTACCCATAACACAAGCAAATATAATTGCTTACTTTGGGACTAGATGGCGCTGTGTGAATGTGGTAGAATATTAGAGTATTATATTATTTTTACTCGAAACAACGCGAACCTTTCTGCGAACAGAAGCTAATCATTTTCTAAGTCGATATTTATAATGTTATTAATAAAGAGAGTAACAAAATCAACTATATTTAATACTAAAATAAGAACAACTGTTTCGCCACTTGCCCTTGATATTGCTATTAGACTAATATCATAATGTACAAACGGTCTCGAGAGAATATTTTTACAAAATGATTTTGTAAAAAGGTTTTTACACGTGTTTCTTAAATTATTACAATGAAAAGATAGACAAGAATTAAATAACATTTTTGGTTGACTCATACAATACTAAGTAGTTCATTTATTTATATAATACTTATGAGTTTATTACAAGTTCCCAGGTTTGATCCAGTAAAGTGATATGTAAAAATGTATAATTTGATATACGAGAAGTTGCATGTGTTAAGCATGCATGAAATTGTGTTGATTTTGTAATATTATTTGTGTAAATATTTGTAGATGAGCCCTTTAATAGCTAAATTAAATAAATAAACTGGCTAACTGACCAATCAATGCATGAGGCTCTACTACGAATTTTGACATCAACTTAGTCAGAGTCGATATCGCTGTCAAACGTTTGAAAATGACAGCGGCCATATTTAAATTTTCAAACATCTGACAACGATATCAACTCCCAGTAGACAGGCTACACACGGCCTTTAAATTCAGAAGCGATATCGGGGACAGTGTTACCACGCGCTAAATTTGATAATCTATTCATCTTATTTTAATTGATTAAAATGTATACAAATAAGATGAAGCTTGCAGCAAGTGAAAGATATTCATCTTATTTTAGTTGGTTAAAATTTATTCAGATTCTTTAATGAAACTAAATTTTCCAATTTAGCGCGTGGCAACACTGGCCCCGATATCGCCTCTGATTTTAGGATCGTGTGCAGGGGGTTGACGATGAAATTCATAACAGGGTGCCTGAAACTGCTAGGTCTAAAGCTTTTGGGTTTTTGATCATAATATTGAAATGCTCTCGGCAACTGAGCTGAAACGTTAACTATAGAATTAGTTTGCTAACAGCATTGATATTCCACTAACACTGCCATGTTTAGAATCATTCAACAATAGAAACGCACCGAAGTTTATTAGAGACAGAGTAAAAAATGTTTCCTAATTACCTACATGAAACATTTACTACACAAATCGCAGATGTTTGATATACCTTTCATTGTAGTAAATATAAGAACTATTCAGTTTTATCGGGTTATATTGGAAGCAATCATGTTACGCTTGGGAATATAAGTCTAGGAATATTTCATTGTTCTCTAATATGAACTAGATATGAATATAAGATAGTTGCTTGTTAGATATTTCGTTCTGTTTATAGTATATATTTATATACTATATTAACTATAAAAAGAGAATGATTCAATAAATGGAGATGAATCTAGTCAATTTAAAATAGTAACTTCGAATAACAGACACAATCATGTTTTTTTACTTTTTCAAAATATTTTATTTATTATTATGAATTATTAAACGTAAATATTACATTACATTTAAAATTAACGTTTCTTCAAATTAAATATGATTTAAATCATATTGGCATATTTTATTAATTTATGGCAAAATTTGATGATGTTGTATTTTATTTTGTTTTCCCTCTTTTTTATCCATTTTTTTTTTAAGTTTAATAATAAAATATTATATTGTAACTATAAATATTTATGTTAAACCCTATTATTAGTTTATAATATAATGTTTATTACAATAAATTAATTTTGATTCACATAGGTTTTAATTAGACTGATTTTTTATTTCCATTTGTTATTTAAAATAACAAATTTAAACAATTTCAGGCTAAGAACACTTGCAATAAACAACAAAACACTTATTAATTCTAACCAAAATATCTCCAGCAATTCCAAAAGAACAAAAATAAATGTTGTCTGTTTAAAAAAAAAGGTCAACAATACATAATAAATGTATTTAATGCGGTTGTGTGTTATAGGTACCCAACGCGACGATCCAATGAAATAATTTGTGGACAGGTGCAGTATTTATCCGACTACTGAATAGATACAGTGTCTATTTAAACGTAGCAGAATATTGTGGCACTGAAATTGTCGTCTAAGCCACAAAGTATGAAGATATTACAGCTATGCATTTGGCTGACGTCACTCGAAAAATATGAGAGATATGCCTTTGATTTTAATAATATACCGAGAAGTGTAGATGAAGACGTATGAAACCCATTTTTCGCAAAAAAATATAATGTTTTAGTCTGACCCTGGGATCGATCCCGGAGCCTTTTTCACAGTACTCGTATATAATCCCACTGCACCGCTAAGGCAGCTGATATACATTTAAGTTTTTATCTAATATTGTCATAAATTGGTATTATTTCATATAAGAGCACAATAATTTAATTAAAGAGCATTCTCAGAGTAGCAAACGCGTCTCTTTTCCATCCTCTGTCTTCTTTTAAACTCATGGGGCCTTATTTTCCTGCAATAGTGATACTATTTCTTTAGTAATATTTCAAAAAAAAATGACATGTCATATTCTTTGAGAATAAATGTCACATGGATCGTGTAATAATCTCTATACCAATGATATTTCTATTTCACGAGAATAGCCCTCCTGATCCAATTCGACTTAAAATCATTGAATACATAATCATTAAACAGAAAGCATATTTTATCCTGTCATCTAAAACATATAAAAACTGAACATCAAAACGCAATTTACTTACAACGTCTCATAGTTATGTTTTATGAAATAAAAGTAAAATGTCTTTTTCATTTTTAAGAAACGTGTTTAAAACCTTGTGATGATTTTCTTTGTCATCAACATTACAAATAATATTTGATTGCTTTTATTCATATGACACTACACAGTTAAACGGTGATAAAATAGATGTTGTGTTAGAATCCGTCTTTACTATTAAGAAAAACTATAAAACACGAGTTCATTTAAAGTCGTATTTCACTTAAAATAAAAATCACTTCTCATTTTCATGACTCGTAAAAATCAGTACTTATAAATAAAACCGTAAAATACATTGATACCTTATGGAATAATTAATCGAGGTATGCATTGACATTATCAATCATAAGCCCGGGCCAATTGACAAATCAATATCTGTTCATGTCAACCTTTGATTTATAAATTATATAATTGATGTCAGGTTGATATTGACATAAAAAACAGAATCAGAAAAATCGATTTCCTATTCAATTAATTTTCCGACTTATTTTTTTTATATTATAATTTTAATTCGGTGTAAAGTTCATTCGATTATGACTTTTGTAATACAATAAAATGTTTTAATTACTTTACTCACCCTTTTATCTTTGTCTCTCAAGAATCTAAGGAAAACACAATTAAAAAAAAAAATCTTCGTCACACTCACATCACTGGACACTTAAAAAAAATTAATCTACACTGTCACACTCGCTATTAATTTATCCTTCACAAATAAATTGTCTAAATATACATTTTCAGTCACGGCTACGAGAATAGTGCGGGCACAAGAAGAGCGAATTTTTTACTGTAACGATGACGTAACGCGGCGACGTGCGGTTGACGCGACGATCCGCGAGCGACTGGCCTGGGGCTTGGCACTTGGCTTGTACAAAAGCGCGGGAAACGCTGGCGAAAAACGCGCGAAATTCGCCACTACCGTAATGTATTCACGCCATCGCGAATTCGTTTTTTTAGAGTTCCGCAACCAGGGGTTCGTTTGTTTTACGAGGCTTTAAACTGAATCGTAAAACTCAAAACATTTACAATCCAACAAAAACACGATTACTGTATTTTAATTGTTTTTTGAATTCGAGTTACATATTAATATAATATTTTATTATAAGAAATTGTTTTTTTACGTTACCTTAATAATTTAATCAGGTTAAGTGTATCCATTAGTGTCCAACGGTTTTAAGTATAAAGGCTTTTACTTTGCCTCTATCAGACTTCTTAACGAGTTCTTTTATTTCAAGCCTGCAACCTATTATACTGTTCAGTGAAACTCAATTTAATATTTGTTTACATAAAGTTGGCCTGGAAATTTCAATTTATTTTTATATAATTTTGTTTACTTACATAAATAAAAATAAACAAATTGAAGTCACATCAAATTTCAATTAGATTTTAAAATATAAATAAGTAAGAAATTTGAATTTTTATGATAATAGCAAACAATTTGTTGTCATTCACGACTTTCTTTGAATAATATAAGTATCTTTATCATACAGATTATGAGGCGTTTTTCTGCCAAATTTTCGTTGAATGGTAATTTAAATGTATTCAAGTCGTATGAATGTCACTTACAAAAGACATGTATCTGGAAATGTGTAGCGATTTGGTATTTCTTGCTTACAATATAAGAGATTTATTATTTATTTCAATAAGGTTCTGTCGCTATGACAGTTTCAAGGAAGACTTTTTAATTTGTAACAATCAATGCCTACAGGCTGTTGACGAGTATGATGATTTACAAAAAGATATAATACTTTTAATGAATAACGGATGACATAGCGTCCCGCCTTTTATCGCCAAAAGGGTAGGCAGAGGTGCTTTCACCAGCTATGTGAGATACAATGTAATAAGTGGTGAGCCTGTTGACATAAATCGGGCATGATGATGATGATGAACCTTAATCATAAAATACCACTTAACCAAAAATATTTGCAGATAAATCATTATATAAACCTGTACAGCTAAAAATAAAAGTTATTTTAGCAAATTGCAAAAAAAATATTTTTTCTTTATATTTTAAAACTTCGTAATTGTCTGGACACACTAATGTGTGAACAGAAAACCATTATGCATAACCTAATGGTTATGCATAATGGTTTTGACCTAACAGGCACAACCGTCATGCAAGCTCTAGCGTGCATGCCGTAAAACTGTTCAGTTATTTGAATAACTGAGCTTGGTTTTGCCTGACGGCTATGCCTGTTAGGTGAAAACAGTGCATAACCTAACTTACCTAACGTGTGTGCGGAGCATAAGGTTTTTATAATAACTTCGTAAACTTACTTAATAAACTAGTTAAATATACTAAAAAAATATAATAATAGCGTAGTGTAAAATACCTACCTGTTTAACATTGTTTAAGTAACACATCGCTGTCAATGTACGTGTTTTTTACCCGACTGACAGGACGGGTTTTTCGCGCCTATCTTGTATGTTTGTAAATTTCTTTATTCCCACGTTTCTTCCAAACGGCTGGATGGATTTGGACAATTAAGGTATTGTTAGATTCTTCTCAAAAACCCAAGTGTCCTTAGAGAGGTATTATAAAAATAAGACAAAACGGCGGACTTTTGGCGCCAAATTGTAAGAAGTTAGAATTTTTTTTTAAACAAACGTATCGAGTAGGGTATCAAAATAAAGGGAATCAAATAGAGATTCCAAATATATAAATATGTTATATTATTGTATTTAAATTTAATCAGGAATAATAATTACAACAATTTTTCGGTCTTTTTAGTGCGTTGCTTATTTGTTGATTTTTTGCAGTCGAGTTATTTGAATTTTTTAATTATATTTACTGGTTTAATTGTAACAATACTATTCATGTGTGAAAACTTGTTATTGGCCTTATATTACTATGATTCATGACATTTCCTAATAAAATAAAAATATAAATAGCATCACACCTTTTCCCTTAAGGGGTAGGCAAAGGTGTATCACTACTACAATGTGCTGTCTATTAGTCCCATATAGATTAAATACACATTAAAATACAGAACCCCGACAACTAAAATGGCATCAGCCTTTTCATTTGACAAAGACAATCTTTGTTCTCGCTGTTAATACAAATGTCAAACGTACCAAGTTCGTTACTGAACAAAATCATTTTCATTCGAGCGTCTAACATTGCGCCGAGGACAGTTACAGAGTTGGCAAATGTCAACTGTCATTGCTGTCAATTTAAAGTAACCAAGGTTTATTTCTTTAGAATTGGATGTTAAACCGACGTAATTTTTAGTAGGAATAATCTTTTCAAGGATTGATTGTTTAATATAAATGTCTGTAGTAGGTAATTCATGGTTTATTTTTATTGCTGAGAGGTTTTAGGCCAAATCCAAACACATTGGCCCAATGTGTTTGGATTTGGAACAAATATTGTCTTAAAATATCATTCAGGGTTTGTGGATTTTGATTTAGTAGTATATGGTAAGTCATTTGATTAGTATAATCATTATATAAACTAGCTGTATCAGAAGCTCTCTCTTGAGATCTTCTTGGTCGTAGCGTGATGTTCTATAGCTTATAGACTTATAAATTAATTCTTAAGCTTTATAATATTAGAAATATACAATACAAGACAAGTGAAAATTATATTTTTCATTAGAAAAAATTGTATAAGCCTACTACCTACTTGAATGACTGTTAAATATCCAAACAACATGGCCGTTGTGGTACAGACGACAATCTACCTTAAAAATAGTCCATGGGAAGATGTCGGTAGTACCTATATGTTGGTACCTTATCTCCTAAGTTATCAATTAATTTTATAATTAATTTGTCCATGTCAATATGTAGTAAGCAATACATTTAATAATTAAAAAAACATTTTATTGACTTACCTACTTTACGTTTGTTTTTATAGTTTAGCCAGCCATTGCAAAGTTTCATTGAAATCTATTCAGTAGTTTTTTCGTTTAGCGGTAACAAACATCCAAACATCCTCACAAACTTTCGCATTTATAATATTGGTAGGATCGTTAACACGAACATGAAACTATTTTACTAAAAGGTGTTTTGCTGAACTGATTTTGATATTTCTAAATACATACATATTATAAAAATAAAAAACATTGAAACCTCTGAAACAAACATTTATTTTGTGATCATACCAATATTTGTTCCGACCCGGGAATCGAAGCCAAGACCTCAAAAACCGCAACCGTATACCACCGCTGTGCTACCAAGTTATAACTTGATATAGTGTTCTCGAAACATCAAGACATAATATTGATATTTTTGTTGTTCTAATATAATAATATTGGTTTTTATTAGTTGACTTTGATTGAGTCAATATTAGTTATCACTTTAAATGTTTGTAATAATAATTTCAATTAATAATAGTTCCGTGTAGGGATGGATTATGTTATCTTAAGTCGCATGTAATAGGGGTGAACCTTAGCTTCGGCGTGATACAGATAATATAATGACAAAAAAAAATCTCGACCCGGGAATCGAAGTCAGGATCTCTTGCACAGCATTCGAGTACACTCCTGCTACGCCACCGAGGTAATAAATCGATATTGTAAAAAAATTAAGGCTGGACCACATCTACCGCAACAAATCGCACTTTCCTCATTTTCTGTCATTTAAAATCGTCATTTACTAGAGCCGAGATAGTGTGTGAGAGCCGAGCGCCTCATTGATTCTCTTCTTTCTCACTCTAATAAATGACGTTTCTATAACAGAAAGGGATAGAAACATAGGATTGTGCGATTCAGTGCGGTCAGATATGTTTCAACACTTACGTGTTTCTTGGTTTGTTTTTCTATGGAGTTGCAATGAAAACAAATTAATCATTGTTGAGTTTTTAACTTTGCCTTAAAAGATTTTTCGTTTCAACCCATAAACGTCCCACTGCTGGGCACGGGTCTCCGGAGTCAATGTGGAGGGAATTTAGCCTACTATACCACGCTGACCAGACAGGTTGATATAGGGTTTGTTTCGAATTTCCTTTTCTCGCAGTGTTCTTGTCTGCATAAGGTTACTCCCTTACGCCTTTTATGACATTCACGGGATGAGATGGGGTAGTAATATTTTGTATTCGTTGAGTGTCTTAAAAGATAGTTACACTTAGATTTAGTATTAACTATTTAAATATCATACTATATTTAGAGCTATGTGTGGCCTATAAGCTGATTTTAATAACCAATAGACCACACGTGCAGTCAAAAATATTATGAAACATTCTATCAATAAAATAGTTATTACCATATTATAGTTTTACTAAAAATAGAAACACGCATCTTGAATATAAAAATCCCTGCATCAGCTGTAATGTTGTGGTCTAGACAACGCTGGTATTCTTGCAAGTCCTTAATAAATACCTACTTGAGTGATGGTGGAATAACTGACTGATTGATAATACTGATTGATGACGGTAAATACACACAATTTTTAAACATTTTAACGTCAAACAAATATGTTTCGCACTTAATTTTATTTAGACGTAATTTGTCATAAACGTCAAAGCCGTCAAATTAAATTGGCCTCTTCCAATCTCCTGCAGATCGTCATTTTTTTAATGGGAATTTTTTCTTTATGTTTATTTTTTTTATTAACGTAATTTTATGTAATTCCATCGTTTAGTATGTTTTTCTTTAGCCCATGACGACATAAAGTTACCAAAAAGAATTAAATTTAAAAAATTGACTAGTGTTGAGATTTAGTTCGAAGTTTGCAGTAAAAATATGTAAAAATTGTTTTAAATATTTTTAGTAGAAGAATGGACCCTAACATGAACAATATAAGAAGGAATTTTAAAATCTCCCAACACAGTATTCTAATTTGAGTAGGAATGGCAACAAATTGGACATTACCGCTTTCATCTGGGCGAAGCAGCCTGTCATTGATGGTGCTATTTCGCCTTTGCTCCTAACTGTACTACCGTATTGTCTGTAATTATCTGCTCGATTGTACTTTATTAGTCACGGAGCTTGTGTTTATCTTTTGTTTGTTATTTATTTTGTGAAAGGATAATTGGGACCGTATTGCAACAATCAGTTGATCAAATTCTATGTAAACAATTATGGGTATCTACAGTAATATTATAAAGATGAATACTTCGTTTGTTTGGTTAAACGCGCTAATGTACTGGTCCGATTTGAAAAAATATTTTAGTGTTGGATAATTATTATGACAAATAGGTGCTAGAGAAAGAAAAAAAGAAAAGAAAAAAAGAAAAGAAAAAAAGAAAAGAAAAAAAGAAAAGAAAAAAAGAAAAGAAAAAAAGATCCACAGGACCAAAGTACTTCCTTTTGTTTTATCCAGTTAATAATAATAGGCTCACCCCCTATTATTTCGGGTCTAACCTAGCTACGTTAAGCCTCATTATAAAGTGTATGGAGATATCTTTGTGTACCTTTTTAGGTAAAATTGAAAGAAAAAGAAAGAAAAGAAAAATAATTCATGTTCTCACTTTTACACAAATAAAAGAAAAAAAAAACAATAAATACCAAATAATATTTTTATTTAATTTTGTTACTAACTAAAAAGAACTTTGTTTAAACGCTATTCGGCCTAGGGCTAGGCCAAAGCTAGCTTAGCCTGATCTTGATTATTTTAATCCGGCATGTTATCTGTTCCTTGATATTCTCACTTTCATAAGGGCTACTTGTACTATATTGTGTACACTATCTTAATTTTTAAGTTATATTAATTATATTATATTAATAAGTCTTCGTAGGATAAGTTCTTTTTCATTGTTTATAATTTCTAAACCATTGCATTAGGTTAAGTATCTGTAATGATGGCTGGATGTATGATAAAAAAAAAAAAAAATTAAAATAAACCTGGTTTAGAGTCTATATTGTATGATGTAATACGTCGCACCTCAGTTATAAATTTAACGAGCTTCATATGTACTCCTATATTAATAATTTATAGCCTGAATAACTTTTATACATTAGTAGCAAGTACAATAAAATATAATCTATACTTTTCCACTAATGTAGGGCCATAATTATAGTGTAGGTATCTGATTGATTTCGTTAGTTAGTTACAAAAAGATTAATGATATAAAACCATTGTTTGTTTATGTTTTTTTGTGTGTATTTCAAGGTTTATTAATGGGTGTAAAAAGATATAGAAAATGTAAACTGGAGGTAATACCAGTTATGTTATGGATTTTTTATTAAAAAAAGTGAAAAATTAACACTTAAGATGTGGTTCTTTCGTTCCGTCTATCAAGTCATATTTTATGAAATGCTGATGCCCTCCATCCATATTACGAAATCTCCTGGGTGAACATTGTTGGTAAAACGCATTACCGACATTCATTACAGCAATTTAAAAAAAATGGAAAAAATATTTTTATTATCAATTTTTTTCAAAATGTTATTAAATTTTAAATTATCTTGAATATTATTTATTGATGAACTTTTTGAATACTGACTAATATAGTATAGTAGGTAGAGATATCAAAATTCAAGAATTTCTGTCAAATACACAAAATTAATAATTTAAATCGTATTGTTACATTCAAAACAGTGTACTATTCGTTTTCACGACCAATGCTACCAACCAATTGATAATAATTTTGATTGACATATCAATCATGTTCTAATGATCTAAACTTAGTTCAGGGTTCTATTCCTTAGATGGTATTGATTGCCTTAATATTAAATATAATAATAATATAATATAGTATTCTACCACATTCACACAGCGCCATCTAGTCCCAAAGTAAGCAATTATATTTGCTTGTGTTATAAGTACTAAACAACTGATATACTACTTAAATACATTTTTTTTTTGTAAATACATACATTTTAAAATAAAAATAAAAAAAAAACATATAAAAAAATTAAACTATTAATCAGTTTCAGTCTTAACCTTTTTTTTTTATTAGTCTTAGCCACTATAATAGATACTAGTGAAGTGATAAAGGTTCAATAACCCTTACATAATAATACAATAACTATTAGAATTAAGGGTGATAAGATAATTCGGGATTTACCCTAATATCGTTTAATATTTTATGGTTAATACATGACATGACTTTGGTTACTGAAGATTATTTAAACTACTTCACTTAAGTATTACGTGATTAATTTTGATTTTAACATTAAGATAATCTTTGACGCCTGATTTTTTGGTTTGAGAGGATTTTCTTTGTTGAAGATAGCATACAACGATAGACTACTGTATTTTTTACATAAATTATGTGTTTCAACTAGACGTTGACACATTGCATATACTTACATACGTTTTTTCAATCTTGAATAATCACTTTAAAGTATATAATAATTTCATGTATTTATATAACAAAACAGTGGGAAATTTATGGGTTGAACTGAATGGTATACAACTAGCTTTCAGCCTCAACTTTGCCTTATAAACCACGGAAAATATACAGTTATAAACAGATTGACGAATTTTGAAATTTTAAAATTCAATAAGCGAAAAATGTAAGTCAGAATCGTAACAGGAGAAAGGATATGTTCTCTGCCTGCGCCTGTGTTGGGAAATAAGCGTGATTATGTATGTTATTTTTAATAACTAACTAACAATCTAAATCCATCCATTCTCAAAAACTACGTAGAAATGGAAAGATCTTCGTTGTCACAAATACAGCACATCATCAGCAACCAGTTAAGTCCCACTGCTGGGCTCGGGTCTCCTCTCCTCTAACTAGAGAGCTGAGAAGGTTTAGGCCATAATCCATTCACGCTGACCTAGTGCGGGTTGGTGGATCAGACATACTCATAGAATTTCTTCTAGGGTATGTGGGTTTCCTCACGACGTTTTCCTTCACCGTTAGAAGATGGTAAGTCACTTGACTAGTACATATAAATTCCACAAAATGAAATCCACATTGGTACTGCCGCTCGGGATCGAACTCGGACCGCGTGATTTGCACGCCGGTCCCTTATCCATTCAGCCACCAAAATATATATAAATACAGAACACTAGCTCCTAAACTACAAACTGGGGTGTTAGCAATTAAACAGCACAAATTCGGAGTGATCGAGAACCGTCGAACACACGTACCCAATGATATATCACTGGAGCTATTGGCACAAAGGAACCAGGGGACTTACTCTGAATTTCGACATTCGATTAGTCGGTTTTGATGTCGCTGTCAAATGTTTGAAAGTGACATCGACCATATCTAGATTTCTTAACATTAGACAGCGACATCATAACCGACCAATCGAATGTCGAAATTCAGAGTAAGCCCCTAGACTACATCACTTATGTCTACGGATTAAATGCTTAAGCAGATATTGTATAAGACAAATAACTGGAGTACCTAGATACTAAGTTAATTTTATTTTTTTAACCAAACCTATCGAGTAGAGTACCTATCAAAATAAAGGGAATCAAATGGAGATTACAAATATATACATATGTTATATACCTATTTAAATTTAATCAGGAATAATAATTACAACAAAATTTCGGTCTTTTTAGTGCGTTGCTTATCTGTTGATTTTTTGAAGTCGGGTTATTTTAATTTATTAATTATATTTACTTGTTGGTACCTATCCTTATTGTTAGTATCATTTTGCTTATGATTCTGTTTGCTTCTGTCTACGAATTTAAGCTTCAGATAATAGAAAACTATCAGGTTCTGGAATGAACTCTAACGAGGTTTTACTGTAAGGGGTTGTTCAAAAAAGGAGTGAATAGGTATATTAAGGGTCGGTGTTACGGTAACCGCTTACCATCTTTTTCTTTATTCGTTTTTTTTTTTTAAAAAAGACAACGCCCGCACTAGGGAACAAGCCCTGTGTCGCGGGGAGCTTTACAAACATGAAACTAACGGACACAAAGTATACCCAGACTAGAAACAAATATCTATGAATCACACAAATATTTGTCTCGTGTGGGAATCGAACCCACGTTACCCAGCACGGCGATGTAGTGGCGAGGCGACCACCTTAACCACTGCGCCACGGTGACAGTCATCAGGCGGACCGTAAGTCTGTTAGCCACCATTGTAGTATTAAAAAAAAGAAACCTCTTTATCTCGAGCATTTTTACAATATTTTTATCCATACACCACGTTACTCATAATTTAATGTAACAACAATGAATACTATATATACGTTACAGAACCCAGTCACGCTTACAAACAATATGCGGTGTACTTGTGTTTCTCAAAACAGTAAATTCAAAGGTATAAATAACGTGGTCAATTTCACGAAACTTTGCATTAACGTTTGGCCTAAGTTATGAACAGTAGGCGTATTAAAAAGAACCGGCTTACAGGTTTAAATTATAAACAAAATATGAGTGAAGCTCGGAATTCTTGTACCAATAGTTGTCTTAAATTATTAGCTAAGTATGAGAGAAACTTGATTTTTTTAAATAATTTTTTGGCATATAATGCTACCATAAAACAAGATTCCAAATTTGCCTATGAAAAATGTAAACTTTCGTGCCGAAATCAATCCCAAACACGTATTGAAACAGAAACAGAAATATTTATTTGTCAATGTAGGTAGGTTAAATTTATTAATTTAGAGATACATTATATTTACATACATTTAGATCACTCCTCTTTCCCAAAAGAAGGGTAGGCAGAGACTATTTCCTTCCACTTGGTACAATTCTGACGTACATTTTTGGCTTCTTTAACATTCATCAGTCTTTTCATGCATTCTCGCCGCCATTTATAGAGATACGTTATAAAATTCAAAAGAAATAAACATCCTCTCAACCTAAGGGCAAATAACTTATGGGTCTAAAACATAACCGATATCATTCATAATAATAATTTCTTTGCAACTATCTTTGATCATCATCAACTTGAAATCAGTAGGAGTCGTAAAGTTGACTGCTCATTAAATGCAATAAACAAGAAGAAGTTCAAGTTTTATGGTCTATTAATCAACTGCAAGTATAATCCACTTAAGGATAATATTATTTTAATAAACCGTAATAAACTGAAAGCCTCGGTTGATAAAAGTTATAATGGTTAATATAACAACCTTAGTAAAACTTTCAGAAATTTGTCTTTAATTAGTCAATGGGGAGATAAGTCATCAAAAGCTATATTAATATCCATATCAACATTTTTGAATCCAAATTTTAGAAAATATGGCTGCAAAAATGTTAAATTAAATTTAAAAAAATCGACTTACTAACTTTTACGACACTATAATCCAAAACCAAAATTAACAATGTTCGCCCACTACACTGGGCACAATCTTTTCTCGCATGAAATGGATAATAACCTTCTATAACCACACTGATCAGATCTGTTTGTACAGTTTATTTTCCATGAAATCTTTCCTCCTCTTGCATAAAGTGTGTTACTGTGTATATGCCGAAATTATTGAATGCTAGACGTAGAATATGATATACATAGACAAGCTATTTTTTGTTAAATAGGCGAGAAACTATCTCCATGTAAATGCGCCTTAAGTCTATTGGTATTGTTTCCGATCCAATTGAGTGCAACGCTACTTTTAAATTGTTAGGCAACTGAATTCTTGATTTGTAAGACCTCTTGATCATATGTGGGTTAGTCCCCGAATGATATTGTTTTTGAACTTCAAGTTTGATCTTTTATGCCCTATCAATTTCTTTTTAATTAATTAGTTAGATTTGTGTAACATGATGACTGGCTGGCCCGAAAAATATGTTACGGTTGCAAATAGAACTTGAAGAAGTCAAAAAAAATTCACATTAATCCAACTGTTCATAACTTATACTACAAAAATATCGAAGTTCCGAACACAATACTGAAACTTTGCAGAATGCTATAGTGTCGCAGTTGGAACTTCGCATCTTGAGTGCTCATCAAACTTTCGCCCATTTAGTATCTATGTGCTATCTCCAAAGTTTACCCTAATTCAGGTTAATGTGTCAACTTAACAGGTAATGCTTATGAAATATCTATTTGGGTTTCTAAGTGTAGGTCATGCAATGGGTTTTGTTACAAAGAATCGATTGAGCAATGTTGGAGCAAATTTAATGGATGGATGGAAGTTTCTGACGAAAATCGTATATCAAAACTTGTGACCTTTTGGGTGTGAATGGTCAAAGAGCTAGTAGTAGAGATTCTTAATTCTATTATTATATATATTAATTTTATTTCCAAATTTGTTTTCATTATCACAACCATCAGATATCCGTTAATCCCCCACTGCTAGCTTTTCTTCTTGGGTTTCCTCACGATGTTTTCCTTCACCGTTAGCAGATAGGAAGTCACCTAACTAGCACATAAATTCCACAAAGTGAAATCCATATTGGTATTGTCGGTCCTAATCGAACTCGGACCCCGTGATTTGCACGCCGTGCCGCCCGGTCATTTATTCGGTCACCATCTCATCAGTTGAACAAAGGACTAGACTGATTTTTTTTCTTTTTCTACTCCTGTCTTCCCCTAGCCATATTCCTACAGTTCTTCTCACACAACACTTATGTCGTCACACCAGCGTTTTAGACCTGTCTCGGGGACTATCATGCCCGTCTTTAGGAACTTACCGTGTGACGACTTCTGTCCATTAATCACGGGGCATATGTGAAATATGACACAGCCCCTTTCATTTCACGAAAACAAACTAAATATTCAACGCTCCTTATATACTAGACGCTCTACTCAATGCTTCTTATATACAGAATGATCCTTCGTATATTAACTCTTCGTACAATTATACTTTTGAATTTCAACATTAATCGCTGTTATAAGTTGATCGATACGACAATATTGAATTGCAAATCTGAATTTTCAATTCTACGAAGTAAGAAAATTCATAGATCTCAGTAAATCCAGCCATTTGCCGATAATTGGCTTCCACTAACTTATAGTTTGTAAGTTGGAGAGTTAAAATACTTGAGACTTTTAAAACTTTAGTCGTACTGTTTCCAGTTTTAAAGTTTCTAAAATTGTTTCAACCTTTACTTAAACTGGAAACTTTTTAGTATTTCATGTTGGATCTTATTTCGTACAAGTTTATGTTTGAAATTCAACAAGCTAGCTCGCCTTTCTTTAAAATAAAATAGTTAAAAAGCAGACTACTTTTAATACCTACCTACTATTCTAAGCTTGTTCTTAAGTCTTTTTCCAATTTTATCCCAACTTAAAAGTGTATCATTTAAATAAACGAGTTAGAGATAGTGGCACTGGCTGTAGTCAGGCAACAAAGATACAACGGAAAGTGGAAAGTCCCCAGGCTATGTTATCTTAGCTGCCAATTTGTATAGGGGCCCCATAAAAATTGGCAGCCAAATACTGAATTTGTTAAAACAGGAAGTCCCCAATTCTAACAAATTCGGTTTCCAATTTCAAATGAAAGGGAAATAATATTATAAAATGACTAAAACTTCATAATATAATAGTATAACTAGGTACATTCAGCAAAGTCAACCGCTTGGAAATAATTTGGGTGGTCGCCAAACAATGTCTGACCACCACTGGTAATGGTCGATTCATACTTGACGAAGCGGTGCAATTTTTAAGCAATATAATTATGTAATACCTACATGAGACTACAATATTCTATTCGATTGTAATATTTTATCTATCCATGTTCATTATCATTATAATAATATCAGCCCAATGACGTCCACTGCTGAACATAGCTCTCAGTTAATTTCCGCTACAGCAAGCGATTTTGTGCCGCCTGCAACTAACTATCCATATCCACACATTCAAAATTATACTAGATATAAGTTGATCACTGTCGGGGCCCACAAATAAACAGTTCGCCTGACACTTTCAGTCTGTCAGTTAAACGTTAAAATTGCGATCCGCAATAGCCACGGCAGCAGACCAGCAAACTGTTAATCGATGGGGCCTTTAAAATTATTCCCTGTTTTAGGTACCCAGAGGTCTATCCTTACACCCAGTATAAATTAGAATTTTATACCTCTTTTGTTGAAAGTAAAGGAGTGTGGAGTACGTACACCACGCAGTAGCATTAAGCCCATACCACACTACCAGCTATCGAGTGAGCGAGAGAGCTGGGTGAGCATCGATACACTTCTTTCCGTAATCTGGTCCACACCGAGCTGTGAGCTAGGAAGCAAGCAATTGATACATCAATACAAAACAAGCAATATGTTGGGCGTTGGAAATTATATCAACTGACGAGCGAGCTATGTTGCAAAAGCATTTACCTCTGCCTAGTCAGGTTTAAGCCAACCCTAAGTAAGACCGTAGCAAGTTTAAAATTATTATATCAAGATTCTTATAATGTACGAACTATTGCCATGATAAAATGTAGAAAGCGCAAAGTTACAGCTGCGGTGGCTATCTTTGTGGGGTACTAGGGTAGAATTTAAATAATTTATACGAAAAATATATTCTGGGAATGCGGACCTTTTTATTTATTTCGACTGCTGTTAGTATTTATTAGGTTGTACTATGTGTAGTTAATTTTGTTTATAATAATTATGTTGGTACTGTTAATACCAGTTTAATAATTCAAAATCTGTTGTTAAATAGTTCAATTGATATACATTTTTGTCGTTGTTATTTTTTTTATAGTTCGTTAATAAAAGTTTTAATATAGTTGTTGTTTATTGCCTAATAAAAAGGTAAAGGTAAAGCTTATGGTCTAAGTGACCTTGTCAAACTAAACTGTAAAAAACAGTTTGACTGTGAGATCAAAAAATTATCACTTATAATTAAACTTACTACTATTTATATACTCAGTCTTTTCATTCATTAATTTTCTACCCATTAACGTTCCAATGCTGGGCACGGGTTTCCTCCATAAAATCTAGAGGGAATTTAACCTACTGTACGTGTAATTACGCTGGCCAGGGAGTAGGGAGTAACCTTATGCAGACATGTGCACTGCGAGAAAAGGAAAATTCGAAACAAACCCTATACCAACTCGTTTGGCCTGCGTAGTATAATAGGCTACTAGGCTAGTGTTACTACATGAAAAATGGAGTATTTAAACATTGTATAGAGATCCACATTCTAATAGTATTTTATGATAAAACACTGATATGGTCTCAGTATCACCATAAATTCTGGTAATGTGCTAGTCCTAGTCAATGGCATATTAAGCTTGTACCTTTGTCTACCCCTTCGGGGAAAAGGCTTGACCTTACTATCCAAATTGTCCAAATTGTCCAAAAATATCATAAGCTCTATCTTTTCCCAGTAAGATTGTTCCTTTCATTTCCAAGTATGTGGACGCATATTATTATTATTTTCGCAATAAGGATATACACTATAAGAAAGACAGGAGCGTTCAATACAGTTAACATACTAATTGATTAATGAGGTCTTAAAGGACGACACCTTTCCAGTAAGGGACAGATCAGTATATCAAATAGAGGTTTTACCCTCAAACAGGTTCTGTTCTGTGACACAAAGTTTACGGTAATGCGGGATTGGGGTTACCATGATAAATGTAGAACTCTCCCTCCTCAAGGTGATAAATATGTCTGAAAATAAGTAGTTTTTATCTCTTTATATACGAGTCGGGGAAAAGTGTTCATGGAACAGTACGTTTCAATTTATGTACTATAATTTCATATTCGTATGACGTATAGATAATTTACCTACCATACTTTCTTAAGGTATTCTTAAAGTGGAATTAAAAAAAAAAGTATTTGTTAAAATATAATACTGTTTCTACAAAATACAAATTTATCCTAATAATAATTAATCAACATTTAAGAAAGCGAAAGGTTGAAATGGTATTTTGGTACTTATGAAATAATTATGTTTGTTACGGTACGATACGGGTATTAAAAATACATAATATAATTATGTATATATTATTTGTAATCTCCTTTTGATTCTCTTTATTTTGATACCCAACTCGATAGGTTTGGTTAAAAAAAAATTGAACTTCTTACAATTTGGCGTCAAAATCCCGCCGTTTAAGTCTTTTTATTCTCAAAACTTATCTAAGGACACTTGGGTTTTCTAGGCGAATCTAACGATACCCTAATTGTCAAAATCCATCCAGCCGTTTGAAAGATTCGTGGGAATAAAGAAATTTACAAACATACAAGATACGCGCGAAAAATAATACCCGTCCTGACAGTCGGCTAAAAAATGTTTATTAAGTTTATCAAAAATTAAAACAAATGCCCAGTTTCCAGTTCGCATAAGAACTCTCATTCAATAAATGCACTCGTCAATTGATCTAATCTAACCTGAAGTACGTCCATCTAAATTCAAATTTTCAGTTACCCTAACGAGGTGTGAGTATACATAGTTATACGTCAGAAGGCTTTCGTGCCCCTGACAAGCTTAACACGTTCGACCACAATGAAGGATTGTATAGGTATCAACAATATGTGTTTAGTGACTAAGGTGAAAACACAAAGCAATATTAACGGATAACATTTTAGTTTAGTAAGAATTAAAGTATTTATTCATGTTTAAATACTAAATGAATTTGGCAAATTACACCAAGTTTTCTCCCCTTATGCTTGAAGACCAAAATCTTCAATCAATGCGTCCTACCTGTTATGACATACCGTACCTGTTTAGAACGAGCTATGGAACGAGCTATACTCGGTTTCGTTACAGGATAACTTTCGAGGTAATCCGACAAAGAACCGAAGTTACCGACATGGAGACATATACCATTTTTAGGGTTCCGTAGCCAAAATGGAACCCTTATAGTTTCGTCATATCCGTCAGTCCGTACGTGTGTCACAGCCATACTACTCAAAACTATACTCGATCGACTATACTATATAATATATAACTCCATGTATATTGATGAAATTAGGAGAAAATAATAATAATAATAAATATAAATTTTTAAATAATAATAATAATTTTTTCTTTGCCTAGCCTTGATCCCAAATGACATGGGATAAGGCTAAGCAAAGAGATATAAAGAGAACCGCCTGATGGTAAGCGGTTACCGTATTCATAGACGCCTGCAACACCAGGGGCGTCAAAAGCGTGTTGCCGATAGTTAAAAAACCTATTCACTCTTTTACATAATTTTTTTTTAATTTTTTTTTGTATATTTGTTTTACGTCATAAAAAGAAATCATCTATCTCAACAACTGACTATCAATATTCTCATATTAATTAAACAAGCCTCTCTAAAGATTTTCTGAAGCTACTTTTTACGTCACAATTTCTTCACGCTTTTGAATAAAACGTTTTATAACAATGGACAAAGCTTTCTATTGCTATCTTCAAGTAGTAATAACGAGTGTAATATTAAAGGAGTGTTTTGAAGCCCTTCTAAAATATTTGCTGAAAACGTAGTCATAATAGAAACGATTTTTTCTAATCTGTATAAAAGTGGCCGAGTCTGAGTTTCATTACTTCACGACGAGCACTATTAGCTACACGAAATGGCTTGGGATCGATGTAAAACGGATTTGCTTAGTAAGGGGCAAATCTAAACGTTTTTAGAAACGAGATGGTTGAATTTTTTATACGAACTATTAGAATATTTTTGCTAAAATTTCAATTTATATAAATTTGTTTTTTTTAATAAAATGCATATACTTTTCTGTATTTACTATTGTTGTGGCGTGGCAAATAAGGTGGTTGCCTTGCTACTTATATCGCGGCGCTGAGTGTCGTGGGTTCAATTCCCACACGAGACAAATATTTAATTTTGTGTAATTCATAGGTATTTTTCGAGCCCGGATGAACTTTGTGTACGTTAATAATTATATGTTTGTAAAAGTAATCCGCGACACACATTATCGTTTCAAAGTGCTTGCGTTGATTAATCTTTTCATCACACTATTATTCTGATATACAATAATTACATATAATAATAATATTCTACCACATTCACACAGCGCCATCTAGTCGCAAAGTAAGTAATTATATTTTCTTGTGTTATGGGTACTGAACAACTGATAGTAAAAAATCATTTAAGTAGTAAACTTAAATTTTTTTTTTTTGTAAATACATATTATTGATAAATTACACCCAGACACAGAACAAACCTTTATGCTCATCACACAAACATTTGTCCTGGGTGGGGATCGAACCCACGACCTCCAGCTTAGCAGTCAGGGTCACTAACCACTAGACCAACAGGCCATGTATGCTTAAATCTTTAAAACTACGCAACGGATTTTGATGCGGGTTTTTTAATAGATAAAGTGATTCAAGAGGAAGGTTTATAGGTATTAAATACATAACACGCGGGCGAAGCAGCGGGTGGAAGCTAGTATCGAATAATTTCAGTCTTGCAATAATGTGAGCGAAATGTGCCACAAATTTTGACTCTCATTAATAGTGCACCACTTAATCCTATTACTATTGCAGCTGACGTGCTCGATATCCAAAGCCGAAATGATACAGAAACATTCGATAATTACTTCAACTAAGCGCAACGTCGTATGCGGAATTTAAATGAAATCCAAACATGAACTCTGTTGATACACTTTAGTGGTTATTTTTGAACAAATTTATTGGTTTACTTTGCTTTATGTTAAACAGCGATGGTGGCTGAATGGATAAGGGACCGAGTTCGATCCCTACCGGCAGTACCAATGTGGATTCCACTTTGTGGAATTTATATGTACTAGTCATGTGACTTACCATCTGCTAACGGTGAAGGAAAACATCGTGAGGAAACCCACATACCCTAGAAGAAATTCTATGAGTATGTCTGATCCACCAACCCGTACTAGGCCAGCGTGAGTGGATTATGGCCTAAACCCTCTCAGCTCTCTAGTTAGAGGAAAGGAGACCCGAGCCCAGCAGTGGGACTTAATGGGTTGCTGATGATGATGTTAAATTGAGAAGTATGTTATTTATTGAATATGGTGATAGAGTTCGATAAAGTTTATTAAATATTTACACGAGAAATGAATAGCTGAATACCAAAATGTGAATATTCAGTTTTATGAGTTTTCAATACAGATTTTAACGATGTATTAAAATTAAATTTAAAATAAGCTCTGAATACGGAATTTAATAATAAACACCTACCATATTTGCGACTTAGCTGCCGTAATGTAAATGGTATTTCCACTGCCCATCTTTACAGAGATTGATTGGTATGTTAAGTTAATTTATTTTTATTCATCATCATCATCAGCAATTCATTAATGTCCCACTGCTGGACTTGGGTCTCCTCTCCTCTATCTACAGAGCTGAGAGGGTTTAGGCCATATTCCACACGCGCTGGCCTAATGCGGGTTGCTGGATCAGACATACACTTAGAATTTCTTGTAGTGTATATGGGTTTCCTCACGATGTTTTCCTTTACCGTTATTTTTATTATATCATATTAAATATTTGCTTAATGTTCCGTTATGTGATATTAAAATATTTCCAGTTAAATCCGTATAGTGTAGCCTAGTTACATAAAAGCAATCGGCGCGAATTCAAATGAAATTCCAGTAGCTAAAAAAAACTGCGTTTTTCAATCTCTCTCCGAACTCGTTTAATTAAAGTTTCGATGTGTTTTTCATGTAAACTGCAATGCATTCTACGTACATACGTCTACATACGTCAGGTGATATTTTTTAAATAATGACTGATACGAGTGAAATATGGGTGTTGAATGCCGAAATTCAAGTTCTGCATGTAGTCTCGAATATTCAATACTTTGTTTGTAAATGCTGCAATGAATTTGCAACTTTTGGGGTTAAATTGTAAAGGTTCAGGTCAATATTGTGAAAGTTGGTGAGCATGAAAAGTTGTATTGCTTTATTGTTGCGGTTTTTGTCTGATTATGGAACGTAAATGTCAAGTTGAGAGGCTTTGACTTTTAATGCTCGTGACTATATTTATTTATTTATTTACAAATTAGTTATTTAATATATTAACTTATTGTATTAACTACTTTCTAAACATAAAACACAATTATGTAGCCTTCGTAAATTCGTTCAGTGAACACGAGAAAATATTTATTTGGTCAGTGACCATTGAGTGTACGCATTACCCGTGTCATGGGCGCATATACTTCCTAGTAATTAAATAATGGTGAAGGCGGAGGACAGGGTGCTATCGCGCGTATTATACCTAGGCCTACGTCCAGCAGTGGACTGCAATAGGCTGAAATGATGATGATGATGAATGAAATAATGGTATAAGTATAAGTAGGTACATATATTATATACATTAGGTGCAAATTGCTGCCGTGATAACACATCCTTTTTTTATATAAAAAAGGCAATGCGCACTAGTGAACAAACTCTGTGTCACAGGGAACTTTACAAACATACAATTAACAGAGATACGAAATATACCCAGACTTGAAACAGATACTTACTCGTATCTATGAATTACACAAATATTTTGATTCGTATTTAAAGTCATCATCACTATCTTAAAATTTTATATTCTCTTTTCAAATTTAACACATATTCGGCCGCAATCAGAGACGTCAATTAGCAATATCTTTCATTAACACAATTTTTTCATTGAATAATCGTCTTTAGGCGTATAGACTTAAGTATTACACGTTTTTACTAAATAAACTTTAAAGTTAAGTAACGTCTCTGAGTACGGAAGATTGCTTGTTTAACTTCTATCGGCCGATTTCAATAATTTATCTATGGATTTGGCTACTAATGTTAGAATTTTGACATATTTTGTGTGAAATCGGCCATTTGACAGCAAAACAAAAGATTGTGTATCTTTTTAATTTCGAAGTGTGTAAAATTGCTTCACCAAGTTACAACAAAGTGTTGAACAAAACTAAAGCTTCAATTTGTTACACACAATGTATCAGAAATAGGGAAGCAACATCTGCCCGATGTTCAAAGAAATAAAATACCGATTGTCTTGTATGTGTACCAACTATTGATACGTGAGCAAACGGTCTTGTTTTCTTGTATACATACTCGTACCTGAGGACTTCGGAATTTTGCTCTTATATCTATCACTATATTGATTGAAAATACTTGTTTTGTTTTATATTGATGGAATGTCATTCGTGTATTGAAAGTTCTTGCAAGTCCAAGTTGATTTTTTACTGAATTCAGATAAGTGGAGACAAGTCAAGAAGTGATATTTTATGTTGCAGTAGATATTATTATTAGCAATGAAACTTTTATGCTTGTGTTAATTTAGAGGTTTTTATTTTATGTTTTTATTTTTAGCTGCTACATACATTTTTCATCAGTCGTTTCTTTTTTAGTTTTTCCGATGTTTCTCCGCATAATTATAATCCTTCTTCGAACTTCGAAAAAAAATAAAAAAAATGCCTGAATCTGTCTAGCCGTTCTGGGACACATTTATTTTCGTCAATTCGTCATTTAATTTTATTTGTAAATAATTATGTTTTTTTTTGTCCGTATAGTGACGGATTAAGAATAAATAATGTCACTACCCTATCTCAACCCGTGGGTGTGGTAAAATTCGACTCAGTGACCTTATGCAGCCAAGAGCACTGCAAAAAAAGTAAAATTCGAAATGTGGTATAATGGACTAAATTCCCTCCACATTCTTTGGAGGAGATCCGTGCCCAGCAGTGGGACGTTTAAGGGTTGAAATGATGATTATGCTGATTTTATTTTTTATACACGATTTAACGATCCATCAATAAATTTTCATTTGAATGACACGACAAACTTTACTTGTCAGCTAAGCTTGACATTCCACTATCCAATAGGTATGCCAATTAACTAGTAATTTAGACGGATTACAAGATACATCACTGTTACCTAGTATAATCTATGGCTAATGTATTTACCGAATTCTAACATTTGATTGATGATCTCAACCCTCGAACACACTTTAATAGGTTTTGACGGATTAATATGCAATCATCGTCGAGTTAGTAATGGGCGTAAATCTCGTTTTTTATACGAAAACGAATTAAAGTGGTTCCACAATATGGTTATGGCGTTTAAGGGTTATTAAAATTTGGTAAAGGTAATCTGTCTTCTGATTTTTAGGGGTGGAAAAGATCTTCTTACGTACAAATAAAAACTGTGTCATTCGTTTTAATTAATTTAAGATAATATTATTTATTATTTATTAATTGTATTGTAAATAGTATTTGTAGATATGTAAGTAGATAGTTTTTATTTAGTTTTAAAATATGTAATAATATTATTATAAAAATACTTTGTAACCTATATGGAAATAAATTCTATGGGCAATATGACTGTCACCGTGGCGCAGTGGTTAAGGTGGTCGCCTCGCCACTACATCGCCGTGCTGGGTGACGTGGGTTCGATTCCCACACGAGACAAATATTTGTGTGATTCATAGATATTTGTTTCTAGTCTGGGTGTACTTTGTGTCCGTTAGTTTCATGTTTGTAAAGCTCCCCGCGACACAGGGCTTGTTCCCTAGTGCGGGCGTTGTCTTTAAAAAAAAAAAAAAAAAAATCAAAAAGATAAAATTATTAACTTATATTTTAAAATGTGAAAGTATGTTTGTATGTATAACGCACTGCTAATGTAAAATAGATACAAGTTGAGTTTTTTTTTTACGGCAATTTTCATCTTCTGTCTATAAGCATAAAGTCCGAAATTACCCAGTGGCTCATGTGTGGCAATGTTCATATTTAAATAGTTTTTTTTTTACTATGATATTATGTGTTATATGTGATTTTTGACATATTAATAGTTCTCTATTTTGATAATACTTTCCGGTATGTCTACAAGAACTACAAGAGGTTATTTTAAGCTGCATTTTCTGAATTACAAAGATCGCATTGTACGTACTTAATCATTGTAATATTATAATAATAATAATGATATATTTGTGAGAATATTGTAGTTACAAGTTGTTATACATAATAATGTCCATAATATTCTACCGTTGCCGGCGTACAAATTTTACAACTATAATAATCAGGAATTTTAATCTAAATTAACAAACCAATTTATGAGAAAAAAAAATGACAATTATAAGTACAGTTAATCAATCTAATAAAAGTTTTGTGTCAAATTTTTCTTTCAAAAAGTCATCAAGTGAGTAGTAACATTTGTCTAACACTATTATGAGTAAGATGACAGTCTTTTGGACCCATTTCAATATTTTTTTAAAAATTTATTTAGCCTTTGTTATCCCACTGCTGAGCAAACGCCGCACCCTGTACCTTCCACTGTCTATCTCTAGCCGTATTCCACCAGTCCCTGTCAAAGGTAGTCACACCACCAATTTCAATTACAGTAAAATTATATAATATAATCATATACCACCTGTGATACAGTATTGCTCCTAGTACAGGCATTTCAAACTTAAGCAATTATGTATTATTATGTTTAATACTCTCATGAAATTGTACCTTTTTAAATCGAGTAAACATTTATTATTTATTTATTTATAGGATACCTAAATAGTATGAATTTTTCTACAAAACTGACCTTTCAACAATATACTTATAATTTAATTTCGTAAGCATACACATTATACAAAAGGAGTTGACGTGAAAATTTGCGAAAAATTCTAATTACTTTAACGTCCTTTTTGTTAGCGTTGACGGGGGTCAAGCAGTCAACCCACTCGTGTAAATATTTTCAGTGTACCTCTGAGTGGGAAATTAGAAGGAGGCGGTGAGTTAGGACCCAACAATCCGTTTACTTGAAATAAAGAGAAAGCAAAACAGGGGATAAGCTTGATTCATGTCACACACACACATGCTTAAAATATCGTGTTTTATTTGTTTTGTTCGAAAACAAATCCTAGGGTACAAGCTCGGGGGCTTACTCTGAATTTCGACATTCGAATGTTCCGTTTTGATGTCGCTGTCAAATGTTTGAAAGAGATGAGTTTGATCCATTTTCTCTTATCTTTAAGGATAATAATAGATTAGAAAAGGCCTGTGAAATAAGTTATGTTATAGTATGTTAGTCGGTGTTCAATTCCAACCGGCATGCGGCAGTACCATGACGGTGAAGGCGAACATCGTGAGGAAACTCACATACCCTAGAAATTTTAATAATTATATGCATAAGTCTGACCCTAGAAGTATCTCTATGGATTGTCTGATCCACTAACCCGTATTACGTCAGCGTCCGGAAATTATGGCCTAAACCCTTTAACTTTAACCCTAAACTCCAGATAGGGAAGAGAAGACCCGAGCCCAGCAGTGGGACATTAATTGGTTGATGAAAAGGCTCATGAAACTGTGTTTATTTCAAATCGCAATTTTTAATATTTATATCATAATTGAGAGGTTGTTCGCAAAAGTAGTATTATTATTTGCATACTATGAATTATTGTACCTCATAAATATTTTTATGTCCCCATAAATTTGGTGTAAAGCAAATTGGACTCTATACGTTTAAGAAGGCTAGATCGCAATGTCACTTAGCCTAATTGGTGTTGCCGTGAAAACGTAGATACTCTTGATATGTAGTCCGCCTGTAATTAAGGTTATTTTTCGAGCGCCAGCTAGATTGTTCACTTAGTTAATTACATGATAGCTTTTACAATAAGTGATTTTGATTTTTTTTGTTGTATGGTGTCTGGAGGTACAGGAATTTTCAGTTTTCGATTTAATTATTGATCATTTTTAGACATAAAATGGTCGTCTTTGAGATTTTGATACAATTAAAGTAACAAGGACAAATCGTTTTAATATTTATCTGAAATATTAATTCTGTCACCGTGGCGCAGTGGTTAAGGTGGTCGCCTCGCCACTACATCGCCGTGCTGGGTGACGTGGGTTCGATTCCCACACGTGACAAATATTTGTGTGATTCATAGATATTTGTTTCTAGTCTGGGTGTACTTTGTGTCCGTTAGTTTCATGTTTGTAAAGCTCCCCGCGACACAGGGCTTGTAACCTAGTGCGGGCGTTGTAAAAAAAAAATGTGTATGTGTCTGAAATACCTATAAAAATTTTGAAATTCGTTTTATAACAAGCAAGATATCGAAGATATAAAAGATGTGGATGTCTAATAAAATATATATTTCAGAAGTAATATTAAAAAATATTTTCGAAATTCACGGGAGTCACGATAAAACCATTTTATTTTTCAACTTTAGAAGTCACGTAAGTTTCCAATATATTTGTGTGAACCTTATATTTTTAAAGCTCAGGTAGCTTTTCAATGACCAATAATTTTCTATATACGTTGCAAGTTCGAATAGTAATAACAGAAACTACTTTTCTGAACATGGAGTAAAAATATGATATTTTATTATTGCACAACACTTTACTTATAACCAAAACCAAGCGTAGAATTTAAAATTAATAAAAAAATATTTACTATCCGTGTAGTAAAGGATTAAGAATATATAATATCATTACCCCATCTTATTAACCCGTGGGTGTAGTAAAAGGCGACTAAGGGAGTAACCAGGGGGAAAATGAAAATTCGAAACAAACACTATACCGACCCGTCTGGCCAGCGTGGTATAGTACGCTAAATTTTTTCCACATTCTTTGGAGGAGACCCGTGCCCAGCAGTGGGACGTTTGTTGGTTGTAATGATGACGATAATGATGAATATAGAAGCAAGAAAAAAGTGAGAAGAATATTTATTAAATTACAAGATTTCTCGTAGCACTCGTAGAACGTTTTGTAGACAGTGTTCTACGTTAGCTCTACGATAATTGTTTTGTCTCAAAAGTTCATGAAAGGCTTAATTCTCGGTAGATCATTATGATGTATGATTGTACTGCATAATTATTATATTATTAATGCAGTATCAAGATTATTATGTGAACACACTCTACGTAATAAAAATTGTAATAATTTCTTTTTGAAAAAAAAAAATTGTGCTTACCACACAAACAGAATGTAACGATCAATCGCAAATTTAAATAAGTAACATAAATTTTATTTATTTACATTCAATAAAAACAAAACAAATAGAATATATTGAAAATAACAAAAGAAAATTCACGCACAATTCCAATTGTTCAACTACATGATTGTTTGAGAAGGCTGTTGTACGCGATAACAAGCTATCTCACTCTAATCTGAAAGTTAGAAAAGGATGGATTATTCTATCATTGGTCAGGATTAGTCAGGCTTGTAAGGCTGGGTGACCCCTGTAATCCTTTGGGACGGATGAGAGTTTGACGCTGAGGTTTGTTATAAGGGCCTGCGTAGACGAAACTCTTTTGTCCGTGGAAAATAATCCAAAATGTGGAAAAAAATCTAAAAGAATTTGCAATCATTTTTGTTCACCAAATATCTAATAAGAGTGCGTAATAAATCTGTTGTGTGTAAATATGCAGAAAGAAAGTAGGTAGTTCTGTTTTTCGAGAATATTCCAACATGTTATTTCGATCATCATCAGCAACCCATTAAGTCCCACTGCTGGGCTCGGGTCTCCTCTTCTCTAACTAGAGACTAAGAGTGTTTAGGCCATAATCCACACACGCTGACCTAGTGCGGGTTGGTGGATCAGACATACCGATCGAATTTCTTCTAGTGTATGTGGGTTTCCTCACGATATTTTCTTTCATCGTTAGCAGATGGTAAGTCACTTGACTAATACCGGACTTACCTAAAAGAAAAAAAAAAAATTATAAATTTACCTTCAGGCGGACCGTACGTCTGCTTGCCACCATCGCTCGTGGAATAAAAAAAAAATAGTACATATAAATTCTACAAAGTGAAATCCACATTGGTACTGCCGGTCGGAATCGAACTCGGACCGCGTGCTTAGCACCCCGGTCCCTTATCTATTCAGCCACCATCGCGCATTGCGCAATACCTCGTCTTTGCAGTCCTTTAACGAATATTTTCTTTAGAACGCACTTTATAAAGTAAAAATCCAACCAGCTGTTGGGATACTTTGAAAGTGAAAAGAATCTCACATACATTACATAACCCAGATACGTGTGAAAAACATTACCCTTTCTTTGTTCGCAATCAGGTAAAAATACTTAGTATAAGTAGGTTCTTGGAATAAGGTAAATTGAGAATAATATTTACTAGCATTAAAAAAAAAACAATGTATGAAATTCACTCAGCTTTCTAGAATCTAGCTATTATCTAGTTTAGTGGCAGACTTAAAACCATTGTACTAGAATAATAATTATACTATACTATAATAAAATAAAAGATATTTATTTATTAAGGACTAGCTGACCCGGCAGACTTCGTACTGCCTCAATCGTTTTTTTTTTTTTGCAATTTTTCTCACCTTTTAAACCTTCCCTAGACCTCCACAAACATTTTAAGACCAAGATTTTTATATACATATATACCAACAAGATATACTTAACAAAGAGATATCAAAAACATAAAGCGTGCCTGATGCTCAGTTATAGGCAACCACAGCTAACTTAGGAATAATAATATATTAATTGTTTGTTTTATTGTAATAATAAGTCTAGAAATAAGTCATCAGTTAACCGTGCAAAAGTAATTGATATAAAATTTGTTGTTGTTTTTTTTTGGTTTAATAATCATTATAACAAAAAAAAAATAGAATTTATAGAAAAAAATTGAGTGACCACAGTAAGAATAGAAGATATTAGTAGGTAATCATTACGTTAACATTAATAGTTTGACTGGCCTTTTGGTCTAGTGGTTAGTGACCCTGACTGCTAAGCCGAAGGTGTGTGATTAGCATAAAGGTTTGTTCTGTGTCCGGGTGTAATTTATCTATAATATGTAAGTATGTGTTTACAAAAAAAAATGTATTTAAGTAGTATATCAGTTGTTTAGTACCCATAACACAAGCAAATATAATTGCTTACTTTGGAACTAAAAAAAAAAAAAAATTATTAAATTATTAAACCGTTATAAAAATTGTATAGATTTACTAACTGTCCCGGCGAACTTCGTACCACCTACTTAATTTATGATTTTATGAAAGTATACCTACCTACCCTACTTACCTACCTACCTACCCTACCTATCTACTCTACCTACCTACCCTACCTACCTACCCTAGCTACTTAGAACAAGACTACCTAAGAATTGGCCAAATTGGTCCAGGCGTTGTTGAGTTATGCGCTTACCAACACATTTAGCGATTCATTTTTATATTATAGATAAAGCCTTGACAACGCAAGCAAACGTGCTGATTTGATACCGGTAATGTCCCTAAGGCCCCGTAGAATTGCAGCACAGATACACGAACACAATTCACCGTTCAGTGTTCATATTCTCTGGAGAATAGAGGAACGTTTCAGATCAATACTTCCCTCACTTCAAAGTGAAGCAATAAGGAAGATAAAAGAAATCAAAATATGTCTCTCTTATACAGACAGTGAAAAAGTTATTCCAGTTTTTTTTGACACGTACCAGAGCAAAAGCTTAGTGCCGCGGAATTTATTTTTAGTCTGGTGTCTCGAAAACAGCTTTAATAATTTGGAAATTGTTTAAAACAACTCTAAAAAGTGGTTAATAAAGTCTGTTTTCTACAACTTAACTATTTTTTTTTGCAAATAAATAGGTATTAGTTATGTATAATTTAATTTAGCTTTTAAAACTAATATTGCAATGCCCGATTGGGTAGACTGTTGGAACTAAATTTTATATTTACCAGCACATGTATACCTATCACAGATAATGCAATAAATGTCTTTGTTTTTTTTTTGATATAATAATAATATTATTAGAGAGACTTAATAAGAATGTTTGGAATTCACAAACAGAGCTATCTAGTCCCAAACTAAGCTAATGCTTGTAATATGGATATTGGATACTAGACAACTGATATAATACTTAAATAACTTTTTTTGTATATATGTCACTGCCAACTGGTTAAATCAGCCATTCAATTAACTGCCTAGCCGTTTTACTAATTGCTGAAAGGCAAATGGCGGCGTTACCATAAGATATGTAAATACTTGAATCATAATCGCGTGAATTCCCGTTTAAAATCAATAAATATTTTCATGCAACGCGAAAATTTAAAAGTAAATAAGCCAACTGTGCTAAGAGCACTCTGTACATAGTGGTCGGTTCAATACAGGTTCAATACCAAGACATTTCAATAGTGGAGCCATACCGTGATACTGTTGCTATCTAGATTGAAATGTAGCTTTGACATTTGATCAAACTGTAGTAGTACTGTAGTGATGGATTAAAAATATGCAATCTCACTACCCCATTTCAACCCGTGGGTGTCGAATAAAAACCGACTAAGGTATGTAATAACCTTAAGTAAACAAGAGCACTGTGAAAAAAGAAAATTCCAAACAAAACCCTATACCAACCCGTCTGGCCAGCGTGGTATAGTAGGCTAAATTCTCTCCACAATGTTTGGAGGAGACCTGTGCCCAGCAGTGGGACGTTTATGAGTTGTAATGATGATGATGAATGATAAGCACATTTCTAAACAACAAAGTGATGTTAAAAAAATCAAGATAGAAAAACCCGATACAGTATTGGTTCACAATCCCACTGCGCCACCGAGTTTAATTAATGATAATTCAAATATTTAAATTTACTGAATAACTTTTGATCCCAATCTGACGAACAACTTAGAATCGTTACAGCAACTGAGAGATTTTTTCAATGGAGAGTGCTCCGATGAAGTCCTTGTTTTGGAGCAATCGTATCATTTTATCATCGCACCACTCGACGGCGCTGTGGGCTTCACCCGCACTACCTGGAGCCGATATCGTCAAGAACGGTAAGGTTTCTGAGATCATTCCTCTCGCGCACGTACCGACTCTGGGGTGAACTTCCTACAGCGATGTTTCCTAAGCGCTATGACATATCCTTCTTTAAAAGAGGTTTAAAGAGAGCTATCCTCTCAAGGTAGGCAGCGGCTTGGCTGTGCCCCTAACATGCCAACGTCCATCAGCGGCGGTAACCACTTACCATCAGGTGGGCCGTCTGCTCGTCTGCCACTTTAAGCAATAAAAAAAACGCAAAACTGTTATGATATAGTATCGGTTACTATTCAAATTTCTCTCATACATAATTTTTTAGAGTATATCGGCCAATTTCAATACTCACTATCTATATCTTCAATCATCAACAAGTAAGTATAGGTAACTGATAAAGACGTTTACAATGGGGAGATATTTCAAGAAATCTTCTCGCCGGAAGCTGGTCGGGTTTCCTTATCCGGCGGAAATGTGCCGCCGGAAGTAGCGGGCAGAGGTTGCCCCATTTCACTTTGCGGGTGATGGAAGGTAACACATGAATAAATACATTGATGAAAAGAAATTTATTGGATTAGATTATATCAACATCTAAGATGGACGCAGATCAAAGATCTTACACAATTCAGAAAATGTTGTTTTTGAAAAAAATATTATGAAAAAATAAAACCTTTTTAATATAAATCGTTTAATGGAAGTTAATATAGGAAGCACTATTTTACTATAGCATTTATTCAGTATCAGAAAACAAACTTATTATATTAAGCAAGAAAGTACTGCTAAACCTATTTCATAAAAAAAAGGTTTTATTTTCATTATCCCGTTTTACGTTTTATGCTCTGTGATCGAAATCACTAAGTAATGGCCGATTTCAATAATCTATCTATCTATGGATTTGGTAAAGTTAGAATTTTGACACATTTTGTATGGAGCTTATGTCAGGTAAAAAAAAAAAAAAATTGCCTGTGACATGTGACTCTGCTCTTACTTATTTAATGTTTTTTTATACTAGAAGTCACACGGGGTTTCGCTCCCGTCATTCTTTATTTGGCCACTACTCATCTCTTTTAGGTTATAGCGTGTTGTTATAATAGCCTATAGCCTTCCTCGACAAATGGGCTATCCAACACTAAAATATTTTTTCAAATCGGACCAGCAGTTCTTGAGATCGTTCGACGAAACAAACAAAAAAAAACTCTACTGCTTTTTAATATTCGTATAGATATAGATAAATTTGTTTGTACATAATATGCATACTCCCGTATTGCTCTGAGGTGGCAAACGCTGAAAAATATGCAAGACTGGCCTACTTTGGCCACTGATAGAATAGCATGACAATCTATGGGTGGCCTTTGCCCAGTAGTGGGTGTCCTGTGGCTAGTATGATAATAAATTGTTCAACAAATAAATAAATATAAATAAAAATAGCCTTTATTTTCTGGACATGTTGTGTACATTTTTAAAAATAAAATACTTGTAACTAAACTCCTATATTATATCATCACTACTTAGTATAAAACAAAGTCGCTTTCTCTGTCCCTATATCTATATAGTTTTGAAGACATGGGCCGATAGACCGGACTGTCCAATTGTGGCACATTGGATGACACTCCATGTGACACAAACTAATTGATATTTTATTTTATTATTTGAATTTTTCGTTTGTTTTATTATATATTATTTAATTTTATTTATATTTTATTATTTAATTTAATTTTATATTTATTGTATAATTTAATTTTGAATGTTTGTTTATTATAATGTATTTTTGTATTTTATTTAACTATTGATTTAATCTCAAATAAATGAATTATTATTATATCTAATATGCTTAAATCTTTAAAACTACCCAACCAACAACCTAAATAAAATAATGTAAAATTAAATATCAGCTACCAGGTTATGCTGTCTTTTGACATAGGCCTCCTCAATTCTTTTCGTAGATCGTCTTTTCGTCTTTTTATCTGTGTTCCTCTGTATCTCTGCCCATTCCTAGGGTACCTTTCTGTAACATTTTTGTTTCAACAAAAAAATTACATTAAATAATTTCCATCACAGTTAATCACAATCAACGAACGAACTAAAAACCATTTAACATCAATCGACGTCACACTGCTAACTACTTCGGTCTACAGTTACAAGTTCTTACCTTATCTTTACACCCTAAATTATGGCACTATATATCATTAAAATTGAGGGTCCGTCATTAAACTAAAACAATGTATGGGACAGGGGTCTGAAATTTGCATAATCTGTCGATTTGTAATTCAAGACGAAGGTTATTTCGGTACTCTGTTATTGGTTTAGTTTCTATATCATTACTGTTATGCATATATTTTAGGTGTAAATTGTTTTAAGAACTTTTGTTAAGTGTTTAATAACTAGTCGTGTGAAGTGGGAGAATGAATAAAATACTTTATTAAGATTACTAGCTGTTGCCCGGGGGCTCCCATCGTTTTTATTTGGCCACTGCTCAGCTCCTGTTAACTGTAGCGTTTTTTTTTATAGTAGCCAAGCATATTGGTTCCTTTTCGCCTGATGGAAAACTGAAAGAGGAACCCAAGTTGCTTTGCCAGCTGACAGGAGACCCAAGTGTCCTGTCAGCCGGCATCGCCATGCTGGCCCGCAAGGTGCTTCTTCACACTTCGCTTGAAGGATCCCATATTGTAGGAAAGAGGAATGACATGAGCCGGCAGTGCGTTCCACATTTTGATGGTTCAGCATAGATAAGAATTGCCGAACTTTTTTGTACGTGTGGAGAAGTTTTCCACAGTGTAGGGATGGCAACGCAAGCCAGCATGCGTGGTTCTCCCACGGAAAGGGGAAGGTGGTATGAGCTCGAATAGTTCTTCAGAGCAATCGCCATGGTATAAGCGGTAAAAGACACTTAGAGAACCAATGTCTGTGAGCGTGATGTTATAGGTATAGCCTATATGCCTCGATAAATGGGCTATCCAACATAAAAATTTTATATGTTTTCAAATCGGTCTAGTAGTTTCTGAGATTAGAGCATTCAAGTGCTGTGTAGTAGCTCAACCAAGATCCACGGCAGTGAAGCCCCACTCAACAGATTTCAAATAAATAAAATCAAATTTGTCTGTCAATACTTAAATTTTACTATGTATTAATAAAATTTAATTGATCATTTATCATCATCATAATATAAGCCCAACGAGATCCACTGCTGGACATAGGCCACCACGAGTAATCCTGTGCCGCCTGCAACCAACAGCCGCTCGCTGCCTTGAACAGGTCGTCACTCGTCGGTCCATCTGGTGTGGGGCCGATGTGGGAAAAAGATTCTCGAATAGCGGCCACATATTGGAAGGCACAGCGTAGGACGACCACCCACCAGATGAATTGAATATTATCCCAATGTACCTATATATTAAATGAAATAAGTTTCAAATATTATCTGTGCCAATTTACTACCTGTAAATTGGCACAGATAATATTTCGTACCACGTATCGTTTTGTTCAGTAATTGGAATCTGGCTTAACCATAATGCTCTTGAAATGGAGGGCGTTGAGTACCAAAATATTCAATTACTGGATGGATAATCGTGTCGGCTGATCGAACCGGATTGTGTGTAATAAGCTTATGTTAGTGATGAGAAACTTTGCCTTTGTGTATAATCGTGATATTGCTTCATAACTTGTCTTCTAATGAAACTGGTTGTGGAATTAACTCCCTAACGAGGTTTTCCAAAGGGACTACAGTATGGGGTTCTTCAAAAAAGGAGTCAATAGGTTTCTTAAGGGTCGGTAACGCGCTCGTGATGCCCCTGGTGTTGCAGGCGCCCATAGGCCACGGTAACCGCTTATCATCAGGCGAACCGTACGTCTGTTTGCCACCGTCGTGGTATAAAAAAAATAATTGTGAACTAATAACACGTTACTTAATAAATTACATTATATTAATATTGATTATGTGTATCCGTATAGTGTCGGATTAAGAATACATGTCACTACCCCATCTCAACCTGTGGGTGTCGTAAAAGGCGACTAAAGGAGTAACTATGCAGATAGGGCACTGCAAGGAAAGGATAATTCGAATCAAACCCTATACCAACACGTCTGACCCGCGTGGCTAAATTCCCTCCACATTGTTTGGAGGAGACTCGTGCCCAGCAGTGGGACGTTTATGGGTTGAAATGATAGCTAGATAGCAGCCCCACCCGCTTGATATGTAGACGAAAGTGTAAACATTAAAAGATCAATTAACCCGCCTGCTTATTAAAAACTTAAAAGTAAGAAACACGTCCAACAGTATAAAATTGGTAGAACTAATATTGGAAATAATTAAGCTGATCTTGAATTATGCTTGGTCCCGCCTTTACAGTCCTAGAATTATTAAAGACTTCTTTGTTTTTTCTTCTTTGCAACCTGCGCTAGACAAGACGCGCCCGGTATTAACGTTCAAATTTCGAGATTTTCGTGGTTAGTTCGGACAAAATTCTTGAAATGAAATTTATTGATTTGCAGAAAAAAAAACTGCCTCGGTGGCGCAGCGGGAAGTGTATACGACTGCTGTGCAACAGGTCCCGGGTTCGATTCCCGGGTCGGGTGAAAATGGTATTGGGTTTTTCTATCATGAAATTCCAGTATTGAGATTTTCCCGGAGTTTGGTAAACAAATGTTCCCGGTTGATGACAATAGGCTCGCCCCCTGTTTCATGGGACCAAACATAGCTGGCGAAATGTGGGTGTGAAACACCTCTGCCTACCCCTTCGGGGAAAAAGGGGTGATGCTATGTATGTATGTTGATTTGCAGAAAAATGGTAGGTACATAGGCTGTTTAAATAAGTTTTCAGTATCACATATTTTGACAGTTTTTGACATGCAAATTATTATAAAAACAATATTAAATGTATTGAACCTTGCAGCTACTTAAAAATTAACTAAACAATTTTAATGTCTGTTACATAATAGTTAATTATTAGTTTCAATAGTATAATTCAATAGTAGTCAAAATTGCGTCAATAGTAGAATGTCTTATCGTGCGCATGATGAAATTGGTTTCTTTTACTAACTTATTATCAGCCATTCCATACTTAGGTTCAATATTAGTAAATTGAATTTGAGGGGGATTTGCAGTAGATAATGCTACAGTAACTCGATTTTATACTTTCCATTTTCTAAATGATACAATTCCTGCGTAGACATGAGTTTTCTTAGCGTTTACACGGAGCCTAACATTCGACATCAAACCTCTTGTGCAGTCAGATTATACATAATAATCCATTAAACAGGCATAGAAATTCCCACTGTGCCACCGACGCCATCCGCGTCAGATCTTATTAAATAAAATTTTCATTAACTCAGCTAATATTATTCCATAGGCGTAGCAATTTCATTAGCATTAAATCAAGTATTTTACATCTAATCGAGTTATGTTCTCATTTAAGTACAAAACGTACGAATCGCGATACTGTCTAGATAGGATGAAATTTATTTTACTAGACAAAACGATTTCAAATTTAAGATGCTTTTGGATAAACCTTTTTTGTTTTACCAACTACCTATGAAAACTAAACGATAAAAATGATTTTTTTTAGGATTTAGACAAGTATCTAAATAAAAAAAATAATGTAAACTTGTGCATCCAAGTGAAAAATCCGGTCAAGCGTGAGTCGGACTTGGGTACTGAGGGTTTCATACGAGCATGAATTTTTTCATTTCTTTTTATTGTAAGGTTACATATTTTCGTCTGCCCGTTAAAGGGTTTTCAGATATTCAACATAGCTTGATGGTGACAATTTTAATCACAATAATCTTTCATTGCCTGTAAGACTAGTCAACTGATTTGGACGGAGTTAGAGGCTCAGGAGTAACAGGACCTCTTCGTAACCTTTAGTAAGCCAAGTGACCTTAGTTTAATTATAACCGAAGCTTAACTAAGATGTGCCTTACTGAAGCCAAGATCGGCCTTAAGATTAAGACAATGGGATTCATTAGAAGTTAGACAAAATGTTTACACTCGGGCTAAAATCAATGTAGAATGTTTGTAAACAAATCAAATTGGATTTTAATTTATAGATTGAATTTTATTCAACATCATACATTGGAAACTATAACATTTTTTATTTGAATCACGTCACAATAATATTGTTATAAAATTGACTTTTGATTCTTTCAAGTCTTATGAAATGTAACTATAATATGAAGTGCAAAATATAATATTTTCTCTAATCAACGTTCTAAAATCGGCGGCTAAAATCAATGTAGAATGTTTGTAAACAAATCAAATTGGATTTTAATTTATAGATTGAATTTTATTCAACATCATACATTTGAAACTATTACATTTTTTATTTGAATCACGCCACATTAATATTGTTACAAAATTGACTTTTGATTTTTTCAAGTCTCATGAAACATAACTAAAATATAAAATGCAAAATATAATATTTTCTCTAATCAACGTTCCTGCAACAGAAAATCCTGCTAATTAGCAACGTTGAAACCAAAAAAAAGTGAAAGCTCTCGAGGTACAAAAGATTTTTTTTAATCCCTGAATCCTTAGCGCTCATTAAGTTTGTCCTCAACTAACGAGGAAAATGATTCACCGTAATAAAGATGCCGTCAATTTTTTTCACATCATAATGAAGCACAAATCAGGATGGCTTTGATATATTTTAAAGAGAAAAATTGTAAAATCAGCACAGGAAAATCAATCTTAAACGGTCGTTTAATACTTTTTATTGAATAGCAAATATTATAATCTAATATTATAAAGCTGAAGAGATTGTTTCTTTGGTGGAATAAATACATTCATTCTGTTAACTGCGGGGCTTATATCGAGCAAGATGTTTAATAAAATATTTACACATAACTTAAAAATATACACAGCTACCCTATTAAAAAAAAAAGAACCAGATACTCTATTTACAGGAAATTCCTATAAATAGAATATCTGATTAAGATCAGATTCCTGATGAAACGTACCCAAAAGGCTAGCCACATTACCGCGTTGAATAGCAAGGCTAATGCGTTGCCCCAGGTAGAGGCCAGCCCAAGGCCTCTACCATGTGGTCATGTGATACCTCAGATACACGCTTACAAATTTCACGATATGTTTGGTTGTTGTTGTTTGGTTAAGCGTATTCAACCAAACATATCGTGAATTTTTTTACTAAACTCAGGATTTTTTATTATTTGAATGGTGTATAGCCCATTTATCGAGAAAGTCTATAGCCTATATAATACCACGCTTCGACCAATGGGAGCTGAGTAGTAGCCAAACAAAGAACGACGGTAGGTAGCTAAGCCTTGGACAACAGCTAGTATTAAAAAACAATTAGAGACATACCTTCTTTACCTTAAAGAAGACAGCAGCCATATTAAAATTTCCTATCTGTATTTAAAGAAAGTCCGTGTGTGACGGATTAATAAAACATACTTTCATTACCCCATCTGAACCCGTGGGTGTCGTAAGAGTCGACTAAGGGAGTAACCTTATGCAGCCTAGAGCACTGCGAGAAAAGGAAAATTCGAAACAAACCCTATACCAACGCGTCTGGCCAGCGTGGTATGCTAGGCTTAATTCCCTTCACATTCTTTGGAGGAGATCCGTGCCCAGCAGTGTGACGTTTATGGGTTGACATAATGATGATGATGATAATTTAAAGAAACAAAACCGTTTCATTACTCATGTTATTTCAGTCTAGTTCCAGTGTTCAAAGCTCTTTGGGGAGGGAAGAGCTTCGAGGATCGGCAACGCGTTCGTGATGCCTCTGGTGCTGCAGATGTCCATAGGCTATGGTAACCACTTACCATCACCGTACGCAACTTTGCCCCCGTTGTGGTATAAAAAAAAAAAAATATAGTTTTGTTCCACTTCATTAGAGAATTATATTGATTTATCATCATCATCTTCATCATCAGCATCAACAACTTATTAATTTTCCACTGCTGGGCTTGGGTCTTTTCTATATGTAGAGAACTGAATAGTTTTACGCCATAATCCATACACGATGGCTTAATGCAGGTTAGTGGATCAGTCATACACTTAGAGTTTTTCTAGTGTATGTGGGTTTTCTCACGATTTTTTTCCTTCACCGTCAGCAGATGGTTAGTCACATGAATAGTATATATAAATTCATCATCATCAATTCATTAAGTCCCACTGCTGGGCTCGGGTCTCCTCTCCTCTAACTAGAGAGCTAAGAGGGTTAAGGCCAAAATCCACTCACGCTGGCCTAGTGCGGGTTGGTGGATCAGACATACTCACAGAATTTCTGGTATGTGGGTTTCCTCACGATGTTTTTCCTTCAGAATTAGCAGATGGTAAGTTTATTATGAATAGTACATATAAATTCCACAAAGTGAAATCCACATTGGTACTGCTGGTTTGAATCGAACTCGGACCGCGTGTTTAGCACGCCGGTCACTTATCCATTTAGCCACCATCGCTTTTTTACCATAAGACCATTTATCATCAATATCATAGCAAATGATGTACCAACAGGCAACTTTGATGATCAAATTATCGTTATATTAACGTAACAATACTGATTAATCTAATATTCCATTAATACGATTAATAGGTACCTACATAATAGTTAACGTGATTGAGTTTAATTAAGTAATTTAATTAATATCTATTTCTGATTATATTAGGACGATCAAGCTTCCATTAGCGGAAACCTATTTGTGTTACTACTGGTTACAAATATTCTTGGAACCGAAATGGTCTCGTACCGTGCGGTTCCAGAGGAATTTCCTCCCAAGAACTATCAGGTTGTGGAATGAACTCCCTAACGAGGTTTTCCCAAGGGACTACAGTATGGGGTTCTTCAAAAAAGGAGTGAATAGGTTTCTTAAGGGTCGGCAACGCGCTCGTGATGCCCCTGGTGTTGCAGGCGCCCATAGGCTACGGTAACCGCTTACCATCAGGCGGACCGTACGTCTGTTTGCCACCGTCGTGGTATAAAAAAAAAAAATTAAAAAAAGTTTTTATTTTAAAGTTTGCCCTGAAGGGATTTTTGTTCGCTGTGGCGGAAATTAGGTGAGGCCTATTATGCTCATCAGTGGACGTCATTGGGCTGATATGATGATGATGATGATTAAGGGAACGTTTTCCTTTTGAAAAAGTTTGTGCCTATAACAATAACGCCTAAATAAAAAAGTACAGTTAGATTTTAAACAAACACTTTTTCTAATTAAAAAGTATTCAAAATTTTTAGGGTCACTCCATACTATTGTTTAATAATATTGATATGAAAAATTGTGGTGCAATTGAAACACAAATATTTGGAGTAACTAAGTAATACAATATTGTATACTATATTAGTACATTTGAGAATAATCAAAAAAGAGATGTTCAGTTTCATAAAATAAAATTTTTATTGTTGGCAATAAATTTATTTTTTGCAAACATAGCAATATTAATATGAGCTAAAATTTTTTTTGCAAGGATTTTGGATATGTTTCTTTAGTTAAATACTAAAGAAACATGTCCAAAATCCTTGCAAAAAATATGCAAGCTTTTAGCTAGTTAATTTCTCATACATCAAACGAAAAGTCATATAAAGAAATCTGTGCATTATACGATTTTGTAATCTTTATTTATTCTGCATTTGCAAAATAAAGATAAGATAAAGTGTTTAAATATGGTATGAAGTAAAATATGGTAGTTATAGATCTTATATTATTTACAGCTCTTCATACTTCGTCTACTACATTCAGCATGCAAATTAAAATGTTTGGCAACAGATAATAAATACAATTGACTAGTAGACAATAATGTATCAACTTATTCAATTTCATAAATAATCAAACAAGAATCAAGCGATGGAGGCTGAATGGATAAGGGACCGGCGTGCAAATCACGCGAACCGAGTTCGATCCCGACCGGCAGAACCAATGTGGATTCCACTTTGTAGAATTTATATGTACTAGTCAAGTGACTTACCATCTGCGAACGGTGAAGAAAAACATCGTGAGGAAACCCACATACCCTAGAAGAAATTCTATGAGTATGTCTGATCCACCAACCCGCACTAGGCCAGTGTGAGTGGATTATGGCCTGAACCCTCTCAGCTCTCTAGTTAGAGGAGAGAAGACCCGAGCCCAGCAGTGGGACTTAATGGGTTGCTGATGATGAAATAATGTCAAACACAATACATGTCTAAAGTAATATTGGTCATAGTTTTACATAGGTATTTTAATTATATTAGGTTAACATCATTTTTCTATTAATTTTATAGTTCCTAAATTCATTAATGATATAAAAACAATAATAAAAATAAATGAAAACAAAACAATGTTTACCTTTTATTTAATTCTTTATCACTTATTCCATTTTCTAGAATTTCTTTGACATATTTTGACAAAACTTTTTAAAACCTGAAAATATAAAAATACAATACACACCAAAAAGAATATTCCCTTCTACATTTCAGCCCAAATTGAATGTAAAAAAAAACCGGAAACTTACCAATATAGCGAAATATACAAAATACTTGACCCCAAAATTCTGTCATCTCTATTCATTCGCCAATCGTCCTTTCGCATCTTCAAATACCATTTTCAGAGACACTGTAAGTATTGAATGTACGCCACTTAAAAGACCCTAAATAGTCACCCTGTCGGCGTTGAATAGGCAGCCTTAGACGTTTCTAGAGCAGGCTTTCAAGACGATATTTCGTAAAGTGCTTCCAGTAGTCACCTGGCAAGTCTTAATGACTACAGTCTAGAGAGAAATGCATCTTGCCAACGTGAACCTTATTTTACATGGAAAACTTTGTTGCACCTGCTTGCTCCCATCAAATAATAATATAAGTAAAACGTTTTAAAGTGCTGTAACGGCTACGTGTTTTATAAAAGTTCTTGTTTAGAATGTTACACATTATTTCGTAAAATTTTGCTTCATGCGATTTAATGTATGTATACTTTAATAAAACTGTACTATATAGAACATAACTATATAAAACATCTGAAGCCTTCGGGGCTTAGTGGTTAGTGACCCTGACTGCTGAGACAGAGGTCGTGGGTTCGATTCCCACCCAGGACAAATCTTTGTGTGATGAGCACAATTATTTTGTTCTGTTTCTGGGTATAATATGTATGTATTTACGAAAAAAAAGTTATTTAAGTATTATATCAGTTGTCTAGTATCTATTTTACAAGCGTTAGCTTAGTTTGGGACTAGATGGCGCTGTGTTTGAATGTCCAAACATTATTATAAAAGATTCTTGATAAAATTGTTAGTAATACTTTTATTATTTCTGATACTGCGCTTGGGTTTTTTTCTAAAATAATTTATTAATAATCTGTGTAGTGACGTATTAAGACCACATAATGTCACTCAGTGCCGGTTTTAGCATTACCGGCGCCCCGGGCGAGATTTATACGGCGCCCCCTAACTGCAATTCAAACCCATATAAAAAAAACCGGTCAAGTGCAAGTCGGACTCGCGCACCGAGGGTTCCGTTCTGGAAGGATTTTTTTTTGTGATTAAAATGTAAGAATGATTAGGTAACGGGATAGGTCAAGGAACACAGGAAACAGGAAAATAAAAATTAACATATTTTTACCTCTGGGTGGTTTAAAAAAAAACCCTAACCTAACCAGTCCGAGTCGGATTGTTCTGAATCATGGGATGTGAAATTTAACTATCGCACAGAGGTCGCCGGAGCCCCGCTTCGCGGGTCTCCTACTTCTGGGTGGTTTGAAAAAAAATTACCCTAACCTAATCAGTCCGAGTCGGATTGGTCTGAATCGGGGGGTGTTAAGTTAAGCTATCGCACATTGATCGTCGTAACCCGACTGTCTTCGCCGTTAGCGCAGATTTCCACCTATAATAGCTCGTATCCCGAAAACGGTGCGTGCTATCGCACAAATAATGATAATTTGGCTACACCCTGACCACGGGATAGCTATAAGTTAGAATAAATAAGGTAGGTAGGTGTTTATATAACGTCAGTCCGGAATAAACTCTCACTTTTGCTCAATTTTTTTAGGCTTATCATTGTATACCCCAGTACTAATATACAGTGATATAAGGACACGAGATCGGTTTTCGGATTTTTTCCTCGTGAAACTTGATATTACTTCTTGCCAAATTTCATGATTCTAGGTCAATGGGAAGTACGCTATAGGTTTTGACTTTTTTGATCGTCTATATGGACGACAAAAATGGAGCAAAAACGGCTGTATCTTTTGATTGCGTTATTTTAGAATTTTGATTTATTTTTTACACCGAGGGTTTATAGACCCGAGTATATGATATTAATTTCAGCTTTATACCTCTACGCGATCTTGAGAAAAAAAATCTTGACAGACGGACAGACAGACAGACAGACGGACAACCGAGTGATCTTATAAGGGTTCCGTTTTTTCCTTTTGAGGTACGGAACCCTAAAAAGGAAAAAGATATATAATGAAATTATCATTTACCAAAAGAAAAATAACCATTTATTAAAAAAAACTCACTAATAAAATTTGACTTTTCTAGCCTTTCTGTCGGCGAACTATTTTATTATTTTATCAAAATCGAGGTTTTCAGCAATTTCATTCTCGATTGACAAAGTTGCCAAGTTTGTCAATCGGAATTGCGATATTGTCGATCACAGATAGGTTTTTATCAGCTTTCTCTCCCCACTACAAACCGTTACAGGTAGAGTCTGGCTACCGGTTCTCTGCACTGGACTGTTTTTTAAAATCTATACATGGCAATATTTTTGAACTGTCATGTCACTGTCTTTTTAGTGTTTTTCAATCAATATTCTTTTGAAATTATTGAAAAATAATGCCGAAAGCTATCAAAGGCGTAGTTAGAAAGTTGATATTTACTTAAGTTGAGATAATAGTATCAAACGCATTTTTTCAGTCTATAGTCGGTGTTGTCACCCCTTGTTTTTTTGAATTTACCGCTCTTTTCTTGTGCAAAGAACGGATGGCCAGACTATATAGTTAATACATACATTTGGATACAGTTCTTGTAAGTTGCGTTGATCTTTAATAAAATTTAAAACAAAAACAGGGGTAGCCACATTCTGATCAGGCAAAAAAAGATTTCAGACTTATGAGTTCATCACACAACATACATCCATCTGATTTAGAGTTTACAGTTAATTTCAGACCAATATTCAAAAATTCAATCTTGATTTTTTTTTCCGGGGAAACTTTAACTATAATGTTTTTCTCGATGGTCGGGGATTCCCGGTAAAATTAAATGCATGCAGTGCAGTGCTGAAGTGCTCCGATTTGAAGACTGCGTTCCATTCTAGTGTTGCCAACATAACGATTATTCGCTAAATTTAGGGAATTTACGAGTAAGTAGGCCTCGCTCAATGAGCGAGAGGAAATAAAGGGGCGCCTGCGGCGCCTTTTTAAATCCGGCGCCCTGGGCGGTCGCCCAACCGCGCCCTACCCTAACGCCGCTACTGATGTCACTACCCCATCTCAACCTGTAGGTACCGTAAAAGGCGACTAAGGGAGTAAAGCAGACAAGAGCACTGCAAGAAAAGGATTAAAAAAGGATTATGATTAGGATTATTCGAAACAAACCCTATACCAACCCGTCTGGCCAGCGCGGTATAGTAAGTTAAATTCCCAGCACATTCCTTGGAGGAAACCCGTGCCCCAAAAAGTGGGACGTTTATGGGATGAAATGATGATGAATATAAAAATAATATATACGAAAGCTATAGATGGGCGTTACTTGAATACGTGTATCATGAAGTTAAATATTATAATAATATATTCATTATTTACCACAGATTATAACAGGTACAGTAGTGTTGAATAATAAAACTGTTCTTCAATTGCCTCAATAATAATTTTTAGCTCACATTTAAATTTATAAGCCAAATATTCATAAACAACATTCATCCATACATATTATAAAAGGCTTGGTCCTGACTGACTGATTGACTGACATAATATAGACAACGCACAGCCTAAACCGCTGGTCGTAGCGACTTGAAATTTGGGGGGTGTGTTTGTCCTAATGTCTAGAGGTGTACTAAGAAAGGGTTTTTTAAAATTCAACCCCTAAGGGGGTGAAAAGGGATAAAAACGATTGTATGAAACTTCTTTGTTTTTTAACTTTTAGATTTGACTTATATTTAACTTATAGTAAAATATAAAATGCATAGTTGATTCTCATAATAAGAAATTATTTTAAGTCGTTAATGAGCTTCCTTCTACACTGTTGCTCCAATTCTAAAGTTTTGCGGTGGAATAAAACTTTACAGCTAATATAAATTTAAAAACAACTCTAAAGTCATTAATTTCACTACAAACTACAATAGTTTGGGCTTAATTGGCCTTTATCTGAAAACTATTGGAGAATATTAGTTTTAATACTATTCGCAGAGTTGTCTAAAATTTATACCGAGTAGAAAATAAAATGTAGTGAATATAAATTAATATTCAGATTCTTAGAATAAGATGGTGTAAATTCAGAAAGTATTTACAAAGAAAAGAATAAATAATTATCCATTAATTTAAAAATAAAAACGGATGACATCGACGAAAATACATTTTTTTTTTTAAAAAGTGAAATCATTTTTGTTATAAAAATTCGAAGCAGTTTCAAACTTAAATGAAAGACACTAACCATGATGTATTTACCTATACTAACTTTCACCCGGAACTTAGTCCACGTGGTATGTACATATTATTATGTAAAAAAAAATATACCTATAAACCTTCTTCATGAATTGTTGCGTAATTTAGAAGATCTACAAGTATACTATTGACTGGCCTGTTGGTCTAGTGGTTAGTAACCCTGACTGCTTAACCGTAGGTCGTGGGTTCGATCCCCACCCAGAACAAATCTTTGTGTGATGAGCGTAAAGGTTTGTTCTGTGTCTGGTTGTAATTTATCTATAATATGTATGTATTTACAAAAAAAAATGTATTTAAGTAGTATATCAGTTGTTTAGCACCCATAACACAAGCATAATTGCTTAATTTGGGACTAGATGGCGCTGTGTGAATGTGGTAGAATATTTATATTTATTTATACACAGAGGGGATAGACTTTATTTTATTAACCAACAAAAATCAAAAGGCAGAAAAAAATATATGTCTGCGAAACAATGTAGATTATGACAGCCTAAACTTCTAACATAAAGGCTTTCAACGAGTGCGAAAGCAATAATATCTCATTGATAGCTGGTAATAAAACAATCGATCAATTTAAATACCTACATTGAGTGATGGATGCTTTGTCGTTAACAGATGACACGCTTAAAAGCTGCGTTGGTGAGATAACATTTATTTTTGGATAATTTTAATTGGAGTGCATAAATCTGGATCAAAAGTATCAACCCCCCGATTCTGAGCTGTCGGAAAGTTTTCGGCCGGAAATGTCACTTTAATTAAAGTTAAAAAACATAGAGTTAGAAAAATAGATAGTTGAAGAAATAAATTATATACTAATCAGTTTTTAATTTTCTATACAGTAAACTATTTTCTAACATTAAATAACGTAAGCCGTAAAAATACGTCGTTCTAAGATTCGAAACAGTTTACGATCCAGGAGCGATCCGACGAGTCAAAGCAAGGAGCTGATCAAATATTGTAGTCTATAAAAATGTTTTGCCCGTCACAGGCCAATAATATTATTTTCTCTTTAATTTTGGCATCAATCCAATCTGTCGAATCTGTAATAATGTTACCAAAACAATGACTTTCCTTCGCAATTGTCTTCGCCTCGACTACAATAGAATAGGTACAGAGAATAGCTTTCTGATTGTTTATTTTGGAAATATATTGTATTATTTTGTCCGATATAATGTTTTAATATCTCTTTTAGGTGGGTTATTTGTATTATAAAATATTAGTGTATTTGCTTTTTTCTTTTTCATCACTAAATTAGCAAAACATTGTCATGTATCAGAAACTGTTTACTAGACTCATTGGTTTCATAAAAAGGGAGTAATTCCATGTCCATAGACCGACGATCCAAGTCTGCTATGGGCAGCTTCTTGAATTTGTTAAGCAAAAGGAGGGGAAAGTCAAAATGAGCTACGTCATATTTTTTAAATAACAACTACATGACAAACACGACCGCTCTGGCAAGAGCGTAACAACTAAAAAGAAGATTAAGCCCATAATAATATCTTCTCGTCCAGATGTTCCAAGTTTGGTCCCATTCGCATTTTTGACCCATTCTTAGTTTGAGTACCCATTCGACCCTTGGCATACGTATAAAGTACAGTCGGTATAAAAATCTATATAAGTATAATGTTGCAGTGAAGTACTTATCATGAGAATTATTTGAAAGCTTTTAAAGTCTTAGACAAAATATTTCTTACAATAAAATACTCTTCATTAAAAAGTGTTTTTCACGACAGGCGTGTCACTAGGCGTCAAGTTGACGATCACTTAATTAAACTTGGACTCTCGTTAGCCTTAGATTATACGGACTAATCTAATAACTAAACTTAGATGAAGATATGACAATGTTAAGATTCAATTCCGAAGAAATTTAATGAGAATCTTGTAGCAAATGGTTGTATGATACGATGGCTACAACTTCGGCAAGCTAATAATGAAGCAAAATAATAACGTGCGGGAAGTAATATAATTTTATCAATAAGGTGCTACTTTTATGAGGAAATAGTGTGTTTTTCAATTGGTTTAGCTAATCAATTTGAGCAAGAAAATCATGTTGATCTAATAAACATTATGTTTTCTTGACACTTATTAATAAATAAAGAAGTTTACTTTAGTTTATACTTTATTAAACATAAAGAAATACATAAAATGATTTTGCAATATAATAATAATAATAATATTCTACCACATTCACACAGCACCATCTAGTCCCAAAGTAAGCAATTATATTTGCTTGTGTTATGGGTACTAAACAACTGATATACTACTTAAATATTTTTTTTTTTGTAAATACATACATACATATTATAGATAAATTACACCCAGACACAGAACAAACCTTCATGCTCATCACACTAAGATTTGTCCTGGGTGGGGATCGAACCCATGACCTCCGGCTTAGCAGTCAGGGTTACTAACCACTAGACCAACAGGCCAGTCATATACACAACAAGCATGTGCAGTTTTCTAACAGCAAACCTTAGAGTGTGTGGATGAAGTTAGTTTAAACCAGAGAGCATGAATGGACAACTATAGAGATAAAGACATGATATATTAAACGAAAGTAGACACAACTTTCTACTTTTCACCCTGTATAAACTCATATCAAAAGGTTGAATATAATAATATTGTTTCTACTTACTTCTCTCTATCCAAAACACCCAGTAACTAAGCAAAGATATGAGAATTGCCTCCCTACTCTGCATAGTAATACAATCCAATCAGTGTACCCTTATATTTTTCAACCAAACACACCACTTTCATGAATATTCCACGGTCAAAACCACATCATATCCAAAGATTAACGGTCTTACAAACCAATGAATATGTATTCGAACAAATTGAATTCAAGCACTGTATAGTCTTGCTCGTTTCAAATTTTAAACGTTGGATCAAATCAGATTTAGGAATATGGAGTGATATTCATACACTTCTCCCAAATTTTACTATCTGATACTTAACCACACTTTGGAGATTTCTTTTCGTGAAAGATCAAATTCTATTGTTATTGAAATTTAATTAAATCTTTATATTGAAAGCTAAAAAAAACCGATGGTGGCTGAATGGATAAGGTACCGGCGTCGAAATCACGCGGTCCGAATTAGATCCCGACCGGCAGTACCAATGTGGATTCCAGTTTGTGGAATTTATATGTACTAGTCATGTGACTTACCATCTGCTGACGGTGAAGGAAAACATTGTGAGGAAACCCACATATCCTAGAAGTAATTCTAAGTGTATGTCTGATCCACCAACCCGCATTAGGCCAGCGTGTGTGGATTATGGCCTTGACCCTCTCAGCTCTCTAGATAGAGGAGAGGAGATCCGATCCCAGCAGTGGGACATTAATGGGTTTCTGATGAAATACGATTGAAGACTTAAGAAAATTAATACATTACAATAGATATATTATTATTATTATCATAAAATAGATTAATAACTTTATGTTACTATTAAAAAATCCAATTATTCAAATGAATAAAATCTCCATAATTTTTTTAGCTGTTCTAGAAAAGTTAAATTTATAAAACAACAAACATGAAAAATCCAGAAGCAAGTCTATACACTAAAAACAATGATATTGTACATACAATATCATTGACTAAAAACAAAAATTTAAACACGAATTTATTAGTTTATTCATATCACACCACTTTTATAAAACAACGTAGTCTGCAACCGTTTTTAACTGAATATATTAAGGTAATAAGTACAGGAGCAAAATTGATTTTAGATTTGTTCCCTAGTCAGGTAGGAAGTAACATTTTATAGCATTGACTGTAACGGGAACTAGCCTGATAAATAGCGATCCACTTGGTTTATATCCGAGAAAGGTATCGATTTTTCTTCTTACAGAGAAATCGAGAGCAGAAGTTCATGGTGGTCAAATATTTTTGTTTGGTTTTGGGTAATACTTTCCAATTACAGATTTTATTGGAGTTCTTTGTTACTAAAATCAGTAGGTATAGAATTTAAATATAAATAAATTAAGGTTAGTTCATGATCACTTTTGATGTAACTTTGAGTTTGAAAAAAATATAAATTTAGTGCAACATCTTAAATATTTACTCACGAGTTTACAATATTAAGCCCTAGTATTCTAATCTTAAAATTAACATTGCAATCAACTAAAGAAAGCAAATCAACAAAAAAATATTAAAACACCGTTCTAATAATTTGATTCTATCAAAGCAGGTGTCCCCCAGGGTATCAATTTGGTCCCAAATGAAATAAAGACGAACGCAAAATTTCTATGAATGTTATACACATACAAAAATGTTTGGTTCACATTTACTGGAGCGAGGCAGTGTATTTCGCACCGCTATTTTTGTTTAGTCACCCGAGGCTAGCAACTAACTAGGCACCGAATACCCTACTATCAAATCTGAAACGTGTAACATCTTTTTTATTTTTCATTAGCATTTCGTCATTCCATTACGTTAAAAATACATAAAAAATGGTTTAAGTCCTTCTAGAACTCTAAATTTTACACCTAAGCATTTTATTTATATAAGCAAGAAAAATCAGCCAATCTAAGTTTGACTGGCTTGTTGGTCTAGTGGTTAGTGACCCTGACTGCTAAGCCGGAGGTCGTGGGTTCGATCCTCACCCAGGACAAATCTTTGTGTGATGAGCATGAAGGTTTGTTCTGTGTCTGGGTGTAATTTATCTATAATATATATGTATTTACAAAAAAATGTATTTAAGAAGTATATCAGTTGTTTAGTACCCATAGCACAAGCAAATATAATTGCTTAATTTGGGACTAAATGGCGCTGTGTGAATGTGGTAGAATATTATATTGTATTAAGTTCATCTGGTATTACGGATCCTAAATTATATTAAATAGAAATTATATTTGCAATTGTTGAAAGTTATATACCTATACCTCAGTCAGCTTTAACGAGGTTAAAGTTAAATTATATTCATTAATCTTTTGAGAATGAGAATGCTGCTATGCTGTACCTGGCCTGTAGTGTACAACGGTACCAAAGCTTGGACTTTAAAAGCTTGTAGCCAGAAGCTTCTCAAAGCTTTCAGGATGTGGTTTTATTGTAGAATGCTACGCATTAGCTGGACACAAAGAATTTCTAATCAAAAAGAAAAATCGCTTATCTGGCTCATGTCTTGCGACACGAGAATTACGAGGTTCTCCAATTAAATTAATATTGATAGGCAAAATAGAATTGTTCAGCACAATGCGTTTCTTCTGCCGCAGGAAAAAATCTTAGTTGAAGAATATCAGTGGATAAGTATTATAAACGTAGAAAACCTTTTTCGCTTGGCACAAAAGAGGAACAAGTTCTCTGAGCTGACGGCCAACCTCCAGTGATCGAGAGGCACTTAAAGAAGAAGAAGATTCTTTTGACCGCCATACCTCCATGCCCTGGACGCCAAGCATGAAATTATTTTTTTAAGCTTTAGTAATAAAACACATAATGTACTTTTTATAAAGCTGAGTTTTGTCGATTATAGCCGACATTGGCACGCTGCGTTTGTCGAGTATAACCGGGCGTTCAAAAAGTTAATAAAACGAATGTCTAATTGCGCTTTTTAGGGTTAAGATTTTATTATTAAAAACTTTTTTTTTTAGTTTAGTTTTGAATCTTCAGTCATTATTGTCTGAAGTTTAAAAACTAAACATAAATCTTCTTTGATATTTTTTATTTATTCTGAAATAAATAAAAAATATCAAAAAAGATTTATGAAAATCAATTTCCAACAAGAGTTGAAGAATGAAGAACGATGAAAGACGGTCTCAAAGGAACTCAATATCAAACTATCGGTTTTGCACTCAATTTGTAAGTTTGAAACTGTAAACAAATAAAATGTAAAGAGTTGTTTAAGTTAAAACACTGCGCAATATGAAAACAGCTTTATCCTATCTTACCTTAACGTTTAGCCGTACTTAAAATCAACACCGGAGAAAATCAATGCATAAAATTAAAATACCTTTCTCTGTATTCAAAATCAAATTTTTAGTCTCGTCATTTAATATATTCAACATCATCAATTCAGATTATTACTGAAGTCCATTGCTAGAGATAAGTCACTTTTATGACGTGCCACTTTTTCTGGTCATCCTATTCGCATCCACCTTAGGTATTAACGAAAAACTATGCCAGAATTAAATTTGTTTGTTTTGGGAATATTAGCGAAAATAAACATCAATACAATTAATATGACGTCTATACCATTACATTATAATATCCAGAACAAAAATGTGCGTAATTCAACCATACATACGAATTTTAAAAGTAACTATAACAACAAAATTTGCTTTCACAATCCGCTTTTCTTTTCTTGCGGATGAAGTTAAAAAAATGTAAATCCTCAAAAAATAAACCATAAAAGTTTCAGGCAATTTTTTGCCTCGCCGGATAAAGAAAAGGAATGATCCACGTATATTGTTGGAGACAGCCGTAAAAGTTTTTTGCCAATTTTCAGACCATGATGCTAAATCATGGTAACTCTAAGGCAAAAACTTTTTCTAGATAATGCTAAATATTAAACTACTTTTGTATGAGCAGGTACTAATTGACTTCAGATTTCTGTAATAAATAACTATGCGTTAGCTCCGGTCCGGAACAGTATGAAAATCAAAGGGAAAATCTTTGCCCAGCAGTGGGATGACACAGACTAACTGTTACTGTAATCGCTAATCTTCTTAATAAAACTGCTAATAAAACAAAGTACATAAGTTTCAGAAGAACTAAGCCAAAATATTTTATTGAAAATTTTCTCTGCATATGTACATTATATGACCATAATGATGTATCCTTAGGGTAAAAAGTTATTACGCAATGTTTAACTAGCCTAGACCAAGCCTTGAAATTCAGAAACTTTCGATCCCAAGAGGGTACTTTGGCAATATTTACAGCAACGGCTAATTTTAAACTTTGGCCAGTGCTACCACATGCAGCCGCTTGTTGAAAATATTTTTCCTGGAACATAGAGGGTATTCCCGGGTTGAAGTGGGGAAACTTGGAAATAAAACCGACGGGACCATCGTGTTACCGAAGTTGGGGATTTAACGCTTGCTGCGACATCGGGCTTGAGGGTAAATAAGTGATAGGATTACAGCGACTAACAAAATTAAGTTAAATTATAAAGAAAATTTTATGGGTTTTAAAAATTTAACATTAAATAAAAAATTAAGAGGACACTGTTTTGGACATTTGTTTTACTTTGATATTTTACTTAAAAAGCATTAGAATAAGCTAAGTTTGCAGAAACACTTTTACCAAATCTTTTAATTTGCAAATTTTTCTCAATACACTGAATTGGATAAGATGGCGATTGGCGAGATGATAATTGATGCCAGGTTTATTTATGAGCCGTCAAATGGGGGTTAGGATAAAATATAACAACAAATTAAAAATGACAGTTGTATGAATGAACTAGTTCTATTGTTTTACTTTTATATTTAGTGAACGGCTGGGAAACCGGGCATAAGACACTTATTGCTAAGACTGTTCCGCATTGACTACAGACTGAAAATCTTGGACACTGTAACGCAGACTTACTTTAACTGTCACACTAAATGTTTTAAAATTAAAAATATACATTCCGCGGAAGTTTATGCCTTCCATCGCAGCCTGTGCTCCAGTTTCCAGAGGGATCTCTCGCGATGACAACGTTCCACGGGACTTGTGCTCCACTCGGTGGCTATCGCACATATATGCACAGATACGATAGAAATCAGTTTACTTTTCATCGTTCCTCCACGTTTCGGGACGGAATTAGCTTTTTGTGGCCTTAGAATTTAGTTGTTTATGGCTTTTGGAGGAGAAGCGAGTATTTGGTTGATTTTGTTGCTATTGGATTGTGTTTAAAATATTTCTAGTGATGAAACAGAATGTAAATTTGTATGTTTGCCTAGATGGAAAGCATTAATTTTGCAGCAAATGACAAATCAGCATATACTTCAACCGAAATAGAAAATTAAATTCATTAATCAATCACATAATAGTTTAATATTAATAATGTAGTTTAGTATTAATATATAACCTTTTTCCCGAAGGGGTAGGCAGAGGTGTTTCACACCCACATTTCGCCAGCTATGTTTAGTCCCATGAAATAAGGGGCGAGCCTATTGTCATATTAATATATAGTAGGCTTAATTCACTCCACATTCTTTGGAATAGACCCTTGTCCAGCATTGGGACGTTTATAGGTTGAAAATTAAATAAAGATGATGAATATGTAGACAAAAAAAAGAACCGAAAAATATTTTCACCACATTTTTATAATATATTTTGAAAGATAAGTACCTAACTGAAGTTACTGCTTACCTAACTTACGAGTATTTTGATAACGATAGTAAACTTTTTAAAATCACAAACATCAAAGCAAAGACAATTAACTTCTCAATCAGCTACAAACAAAAAAGATCAATGAATTCTACTAATATTGCAATATTGTTGGCTGCATCTGTACGACAAATAGAATCTGTCTGTCACGCTATTACTTGATCATGATAAGTAGACTCGCCTGGTGCTGAATCAACTGGGAACTAGGTCACTCTGACGCTATGTACCTAATAACCTATTTCGCTTCGAAGTCGAATGACTGGCGCGGCCTTTAAGAGTTTGCTCAAATACAACGGCGAGCGGATTTTTTGAAAAATATTACATTTCACAATTCTGCAACAAATTTTGTTTATAATGTCCTAAAAGGCTTCAATGTATTGATAATAATTAGGTTGATATAGTAGTCAAATTGACGTGAAGTGAGATCTAACGTCTTTTATCTTAGTTAATTTCTGAGACAAAACTTTAAATACATATATTTATTATATTAATACATGATACATGACGTCATAAATAACAAGCACAGTACTAGTTTTAATATTTGTTTTACGAAATAAAGTTGTTTTTGCTTTAATAACTTCAATGTTTATTAAATGCGCTTAATTTCATTTTTAACAACGCCCGCACTAGAGAACAAGCCCTGTGTCGCGGGGAGCTTTACAAACATGAAACTAACGGACAAAAAGTACACCCAGACTAGAAACAAATATCTATGAATCACACAAATATTTGTCTCGTGTGGGAATCGAACCCACGTCACCCAGCACGGCGATGTAATGGGGAGGCGACCACCTTAACCACTGCGCCACGGTGACAGTCGAATGTCTTTGACCTTGACATACTCATTGTACTACTATTTTTACTATTAATAATGACATTGTATTTGATATAGGTATTTAAGTTTCTTTGTTTCACATTATGTTATAATTCTTAGTTAAAATACTTTTATGTGTCCCTAATGTATTGCATGCTTATTAGCAGAATGTAGCCGCACCAAATATTTATTCATTAACAACTTGTTTAAAAGACCTGTTTATACCTATATTCGCAATAAACGATTTGATTTGATTTAATGAATTTAAGTACCATATTGTATTATTTATTTTTATTCATATGAAAACTTTTGTTTTAATTTATTTTTCTAAATATCTACTGTTGTTAAAATAAGTACAATCATGTCTATAAAGAGAACGTAAAGAACTTGCAAAAATACAACTGGCTGCTTTTCCTTTAGAAATATACTGCTTGATAAGTTCGATGTTAAAAGTAACGTCATCCCCAAGGGGCTAGAGGTACTGAAGCAAAGTAACTGTGCGTTTACGATTACATACAAAGAACTTAAAGGACTGGAAGAGATTATTTGCAATGCATATACCTGTATCTTCTATGTATGTCTAGATGTTTGAAAATAAAATAACCCTTAGTTTCGTAGTGTATAATTAAATATGTATACAGGTGACTAGAAGTCGCGTGGGGCTTCGCTCCCGGCGTTCTTTATTTGGCCACTGCTCAGCTCCTATTAGCCGTAGCATAGTATTATATAGTCTATTTTACTTGGTGATAATGTAACTTTCTAACGGAAAATAATAATAATAATATTCTACCACATTTACACAGCGCCATCTAGTCCCAAATTAAGCAATTATATTTGCTTGTGTTATGGGTACTAAACTGGAACGTCAAGGAAACTACGGAGTTAGCAACAGACTAGTTTATTCATACATATGTTGAGTTACCCTCAACTGCGTGACTGTGATACAATTATCCTAATACCCACATCGTTACATTTTCCCCCTTCTAAGCAGGGTACTTTACACTGAATACAGTTGCCTAAAACTACTTACATAACCAATTAAATTATAGCCTATTATTTACGTTTGGTTATTTCCCGATGGTATGCACGCAGTGCTCGGGCAGACGCATCCGACGGTGGCGACGGGGCTGGTGTGGGCGCAAGTGAAGTAGCCACAGCCTCAACTTCAGTGTCACTGACAGCGGTCTCCACCTCTCCCTCCTCCGCACCGTCCGATGCGTCTTCAAATGCATCATCAGCATCCCTATCGACCACCTTGGGCTTACTTAAGTCTAACTCGGCCTCGGGCACTATACTTGTACGCGATAACGAATATCTGTTTTTATTGCGTATAATTTGATCTGAATGTCTTCGCCAATAATTTTCGCGGCCTACATCTACCTTATAAGAAACTGGTCCCGTTTGTTTAACCACTACACCTTCGGTCCATTTCCCACCCTTAACTGTGTAGTCACGGGTTAAAACTTTGTCCCCGACGGCGATGTCACGTGAAATACCCCCGGTTGCTCGTATTTGTCGTTCCTGGTTGGCGCGTACGATAGCAGCCACGTCAGGACGTAACGCGTCCAGCCGTCCGCGCAGGCGCCGCCCTAGTAATGCGACAGCTGGCGACACCCCCGTGGTCGCGTGCTCACAATTTCTATACTGAAATAGAAACTTACTTAGAGCTGTTGTTATCTCCATGTTCTCGTATAGCGCCCGCTTGATGGCCTTTTTTACCGTTTTGACGGCATTTTCCGCGGCACCGTTCCCTTGAGGTCGATAAGGGGCCGAAGTCACATGTCTAATACAATTGTTATTACAATAAACTTTGAATTCTTGTGAGAAGAAAGGCGGGCCGTTGTCTGTAACCAGTTGTGACGGCAACCCAAATCGAGCAAAAATACTTTGGAACGCCGCTATTGTATTTTTTGAGTCTACATTTCGCATCTCAATAACTTCGATCCACTTTGAATGTGCGTCTACGATGATCAAGTATTTCTTGCCCGCACATTCCGCAAAATCGGCGTGTAGCCGTTGCCACGGATGATGAGGAAACTCCCACGGATGTAGTTTAGTATGAGGCGGCGCGTCTCGAACGCTTTTACACGCTTCACAAGCCCGACATAGATCCTCTAGATCGCGGTCTAGACTAGGCCAATAAATGTAGCTACGCGATAAATTTTTCATTTTATTAACCCCTAAATGACCTTCATGAATTTCTTTTAATACTTGGCTCCGAAGGCTGTCAGGTATAACAATTCTGTATCTATACATTATACATCCTAATTCAACCACCAAATCCCGCTTTCTATCGAAATAAGGCTTCTCGTCATCACAACTTGCACTCAACGGCCATCCGAACTGAATATAATTCCTTATTTTACACAATAAACCGTTTTTTTCAGTTTCTCGAGAAATATCCTTAAAACTAATCGGTAAACATTCCTTAATTAAATGAATATAATCCACAGTGTCTGCCGAGCGGCCCTCTCGAGCTAGGGGTAAACGGGATAATGCATCCGCCGGCGCATTATCGGCCGATCGTACAAATTCCACGTCAAAATCGTAAGCGGCTAAACGAGCTGCCCACCTTTGCAATCTACTCGCTGCTGTTTGTGGTATACCCCCCCCTAGCGCCGAGGATATAAGTCAAGGGTTGGTGATCGGTTCTTAAAACAAAATGTCTACCGAAAAGATAATGATGATGTTTTGTCACCCCGAATAATATTGCTAGCGCTTCTTTATCCAGCTGACTATAATTCCGCTCGGGTGTTGAAAGTGTGCGCGATACACATGAGATGGGGCGCTCGCTACCATCCGAGTAACGGTGAGCCAAAATAGCTCCCAGCCCGTACGAGCTGCTATCTACACTAAGTACAAGCGGCCGCCCCTCCTCATAATGTGCTAACACTCGATCGCTCAAGAGGGCGCTTTTTGCATCTTTAAATGCCATTTCACAATTAGGACCCCATTTCCAGGTAACGTCTTTCTTTAAAAGATTATGTAAAGGGTATAATAAAGTACTTAAGTTGGGAATAAATTTTCCATAATAATTTAACATTCCTAAAAAACTTTTCAACTGAGTTACGTTCTCCGGAACTGGAGCACTAGAAATAGCTTCTAATTTACACGGATCAGGGCGCAGTCCCTTTTTATCAATTATAAAACCCAGATATTTCACTTGGTCCTGCAAAAATTTACACTTACTAAATTTTACCGTCAGCCCCATGTCGCGCAACCTTCCAAGTACAGCCCTCAAATTTTTAATATGGGTTTGTTTATTAACCCCCGTGACACAAATATCGTCCAAAAACACCACACATCCAGGAATCCCCCGTAACGTTTCCTCCATAATTTTTTGAAATTTCTCTGGAATACATGACAGCCCGTACGGTGTACGGCGGTAAAAAAATGTGCCTATGTGTGTTGTTATCGCGGTATAGGGCTGTGATTCCTCTGAAATAAGACACTGTTCGTATGCGTGTTTTAAATCAATTTTTGTGAAAAGTTCGCCTCCACTAAGGTTGGCGAATAATTCCTCAATACGAGGCAACGGATAATATTCCCTCTTTAATTTAGGATTTATGGTAATCTTATAATCACCGCATATCCGAATTTCGCCCCCCTGTTTCACGACCGGTACAATCGGCGTTCCGTAATCAGTAAAATCAACGCGATATATGGAGCCATCAGCTTCGAGCCTAGCAAGCTCGCTTTCAACTCGACTGCGCAGCGCCAGCGGCACTGGCCGCGCACGCACATACACCGGTTCATAATCCGAAAGCTGTAATTGAATTGTGCGCTTACATGTGCCTAACTTGTTAGTAAACACCTCAGGAAATTCTCGTAACAACTGGCTAACGAATCCATCGTCCATGATTTCGTGTAAGTTAATTTTATTTACTTTTAAAGCTTTTAACCACTCCCGACCTAACAATGGGCGGGCCCCACCTTTAATAATATATAGTGGCAATGATTTAGCCTTAATATTATTTAAACAAACATCAACAACGATATAGCCAAGCGATTCGATTCGGGAACCAGAGTACGATTGCAATAACAAGTTATCCGTGATTATTATGTTATGTGAAAATAATCTAGAATACATCTCTTCACTGATTGCCGAAACACGGCTGCCCGTGTCAATTTCACACTTAATAACTTTATTGTCAATTAAAACGTTAATAAAGTATGGTTTGTTACCTTGGGTCGCCACCTCAATATTGAACATATCATCCGAGCCGTCATCACTCACATAATTATGTTGATTCTGTTGACGCTTCCTATCGTTACTTATTTGTTTACACATCACCTTTAAATGACCTCTTTGTTGGCACTCATCACAATTATAATGCGCATAACGACACCTATCCGCACGATGCGCCTTCCCACAGCGCCAACAGGCCGGCGTGGCCGCTGCAGCGCCTCCGGTCGCGCCCCGCAGTCCCCCGCCGCCTGTATTGCCTCCGCGGCCGGCGCCTTGGCCGCGCCCGGCGCCCTGCCTGCGTGCGCCGCCTTGCCCGCGGCCTCCACGTGCATAATGCAAGCCCTCCGTCGTGTCACCTCCGCCCGCGGCCGACACATCCGACGACATTCTGCTTCCGCTCACTTCCGAGTGTTTTTCTGCGGCTTCCAGAGCCAGCGCTAGCTCCACAGCTTCCCTATAACGAATATTCCTTTCTGCAAAAATCCTTGACCGCATCGCGTCGTTAGCCAGTCCTGAGACAAACTGATCCCTGAGGTTTTCTTCTAGTGTCGAGCAAGTCTGGCATCTACCAAAGTTGCAAGTAGCCGCGAGATGTTTCAGGGCCTGTAGATATTCCATCAGGGGCTCGCCAGCACGTTGTCGGCGCAGCCGGAACACGTGGCGCTCGGCGATCTCGGATCGCTGGGGCTCCAGGTGGTCCGCTACCACTTTCACTAACGCGGTATAGGTTTTGTTTTCCGGTAATTGGGGTGAACACAAATCACACATTAACGAATATGTCGCTTCACCGACCACAGTAATTAACAAAGCCACTTTCATTTCCTCTTTTATTTCGTTTAATAACATGTACTGATTTACGCGGCGAATATATGACGGCCACTGTTTCGAATCTAAGTTAAACGGTTCTAGCTTCCCAATTGGCATTTTAAATTTTATTACTCTAAACTCTGCGTGGGAAAGAACAAAATTTTAAAACCTCGTCGCCAATGGAACGTCAAGGAAACTACGGAGTTAGCAACAGACTAGTTTATTCATACATATGTTGAGTTACCCTCAACTGCGTGACTGTGATACAATTATCCTAATACCCACATCGTTACATAAACAACTGATATACTACTTAAATACATTTTGTTTTTGTAAATACATACATATTTTAGATAAATTACACCCAGACACAGAACAAACCTTTATGCTCATCACACAAATATTTGTCACAAAGTCAAGGTCACTAACCACTAGACAAACAGGCCAGTCTATAATTTTTGAAATTGGTCCAGTAGTATTTAAGTTTATTCGTTACATACAAAAATACAAATCTCTCCTCTTTATAACATAAGTAGACGAGACGAGAGTGAGACGTCATCGTATCATAACATGATTTTGTTTTTGAGAGGTATAACATTTCACTTTTAAAATTACAACTTTCGTGTTGTATAATACAGGAGGTATTAAAATATCTCACCTCACCCCCACTCAGCAGTCAGATTGGTGACCACGTCCGTTGTAACAACGTCAATTAAAACCTTAATTTTTTCATCATTATTCTTGTGTACTTTTCTATTAATAACGTCTGTTAGTTTTAGTTAGTTTAATATTGATATCTCAAATGTTTTCCGATTGCTATTTAGGAAATGGGTCTTATATAATTTATTTCACACATTTCGTGCGATTTTAGGAATTACATTCCGTTCAAAATCAAGCAATTTGCAGATTTAACAAATTGTGTTAAAAACTTTTAAAAATCCTGTGTGTTTTATTTAAATCTGGCTCAGGTCGGGTAGTCGATGCAGCGTACTATCGATTTGGTGTACTGTCGATGTAGCGTACCGTCGTTTTAGTGTACTGTCGATGTAGCGTACCATCGATTTGGTGTACGGTCGTTGGAGTACAGACGATACATTAGCCCGTCGATGGAACGTTTTCGATACAGCGACCATCGATGTAGTGACTGTCAATATTATGAACTAGACCCGTTGCTATAGAATAAGGCATGGTAAAAAATTATTATCACTATTCCTACAATTAAACTGTTGTTGAAATAATTAATGATAAGAAAGAATATAAGTAGCTACTTCTTCCAGCAATACTGTATAGCATCTTTCAATAGCTTATATTCGACAAATAAATTGCCTATTATAGACGAAGACATTATTGTTTCATATACTTTTATACAAAAGAGGATCTTGGAGGAATAATTTTGACTGGCCTGTTGGTCTAGTGGTTAGTGACCCTGACTGCTAAGCCGGAGGTCGTGGGTTCGATCCCCACCCAGGACAAATCTTTGTGTGATGAGCATAAAGGTTTGTTCTGTCTCTGCGTGTCATTTATCTATAATATGTATGTATTTACAAAAAAAAAGTAATTAAGTAGTATATCAGTTGTTTAGTACCCATAACACAAGCAAATATAATTGCTTACTTTGGGACTAGATGGCGCTGTGTGAATGTGGTAGAATATTATTATATTATTATTATTTATCATGGTGTATCAACAAAAAATATTTACAATGTATTTCTTTACGGTTATAATGAGCATTGTAATAATGAATGGTTTAATGTAATTTGGTTTTGATATTGTTATAAATTTAAAACAAAATGCAATAACCATTTTGTGTTTTATATTAATACTAGCTTCCGCACGCTGCTTCGCCCGCGTGGTACGTATTTTATACCTATAAACCTGCCTCTTGAATCAGTCTATCTATTACAAAAACTGCTTCAAGTTCTTCTTCTAATTTTAAAGATTTAAGTATACATAGGGACGGACAGACAGCGACAGTGACTTTGTTTTATACTATGTAGTGATTTTCTGCTATCAGCCACTTCACTACAGGCCTAGAATATTATACGTAACTATAAAATTGTTTCATGATTATTTTTCATTTTTGACATTGTATTTTTTTTTTTTCTTTGTATTATTTAATTTTTATTTTTTATTCTTATCCCTACTTGTGTCATACAAATGTGGTGAATAAATGTATTTTCTTTCTTTCTTTCTTTCATGATATGCATACAACTTTTTTCTAATTTGAAACAAAACCGACCCGTTTGGCCAGTGTGTTATAGTAGGCTTAATTACATTCTTTGGAAGAGACCCATGTCCAGAAGTGGGACGTTTATGGGTTAGAATGATGATATAACTATTTTGAAAGTATTTTCTATAAAATAAGATTTTTTTTTTATAATATTGAATGCAATTTTATCAAATCCAAACATTATTTACATAATATAGCTCTTTGATCTTATCGCATCTGTGAAACGCATAACCACAAACCACATATTTCCAAATTACCGAATTCAAGTGCCGATACATAAATTTAATATCGAAATATACCGAGGCACACGCATAAATCACGCTATTATTTTTAATGAACATTCTGGAATGAGAGATAAATCCAATAATTTAGCGATTCAAAGCATTAACGGATGGTGGAATAATTGATAATTCATAGTACAGGGTGCTGTGGACGATTTGAACACGATTTTTAAAGCTGTATGAATTCCATGATTCAATTTCTGGGTCATGTAAAAATTGTATTGGGTTTTTCTATCATGAAATTCTAAAAGTATTAAAATTTTCCCGGAGCTTGGAAAGTCAATTTTCTCGGTTGATGATAATAGGCAGGCCTATTTCATGGGACCAAACATAGTTGACGAAATATGGGTGTGACGGCTGTGCTTACCGCTTTGGAGAAAAAAGCGTAATGCTTTGTATGTATAATATTTATGTATTTTCAAGGCAGATTTTTAATTGATGATTACACTTATGTGCACATTTTCTGTAGTAAAGTTACACATAGAAACTGACACACCAGAGTCAATAAATTCCTTATTGTTTCACTATCAGCAAAGTTTATCTTACGGCAAGCACATTAATTACAACTTTCCTTAATGAGCTCTGAAAACTAGTAGAATGTCTAAAGCAAAGTCATTCATTTACATCAACACGAAGATATTTATAAACGTCATATAAAATCAAAAGGCATCATTCAAATACAATAAGGGCAATTTGCTGACAAGGCTGAACTAAATTTATATTCTATACTAAGTACCTACAACAGCTGCTGTTATATCCCGGCTCGTTCCCGGCTCGTAGCAATATAAATAATCACACTGACCGAATATGGGAGGGCACCATAACAATAGAATTCTATTTTAATTGAGCGCTGCCACCAATTGGACGCTAATGAAAATCTTTGATAGCTTGCATGGAAATTGTATGCCTAATTGCTTTGTCAAAGCTTGGTGAATGGAATTGGTTGGTTGAAATATTTTGAAGTGTGATTTGTGAATGGCTTTAAGTGTATTTGTTGCTTACATTTTATTTTTGTTTGTATTTTTTTAAATGACTATGAAGTATTCACATGATGGATTAGACTATTTTAAATAGATTCAATTCCTAAGTGCGTCAATATAAATCCCATTCTTATAGGTATGTTTTACGTATTTTAATATAGACGAAATGATAGAACAGGCTTTCTCTCATGAATAAAATGTATTTCATAGTTTTCTTATTAAACTGATAAACTTAAAAACAAATATCTTAGTGATAGACGTCTTCGAGATCAATATTATCATTTCAGCCTATTGCAGTCCATAGACATAGGCCGTTTCCTACATGCACATAACATTAGGGATGTCGCCCTCTGCAAGCAGTCAGACTTAGCAAAATACCATTGTAAATACAAATAATTCACCTAAAATTTTGTAAGTTAAGTCAATATTAAAACTTCAACAAAATTTTAAACGCCTTTGGCCTAAGTAAGACATCTTCATCTACTGCTGAACCTAATACAGCCACAGGAAACCAGACCAGTGAGGTTAATACTATAGCAGTTAATACTATTACGTTTACTGTGGAGTTGTACGAAGGTACTAACTGAGGCTTTGCTTACACCGAACAGTAGTACAAATGCTTTTATACGTAGAAGAAAAGTTGCAAATAAAATTGTAACCAGGCAGAGTAAACTACAATTACTATATTTACTTGAATACCATCCGATAAATTAATAGTATTAAGAGTAATAAAGATGCTGATTTTAAGAAGATTATGGCTGACTATTCACGGGATGTTTTAAACTAATAGGCTCGATTTATTTACCTAGCATCGCTCAAGTGTAGCAATTCTATAATATTGGTTCTTGACAAACATAATAATATCCCTAGCTATGCATATCTCTGGTGAAAACGCAGCGAAATAAGACAGCTGGTTTTGATGTTGTAAGGTGATGTGTTGAAGGCGTCTGTAGGCTCAGTAACCGCTTAACATCAGGCGTGCTGTAGAATTTTTTGCCATGATCGTGGTAATCAGTTCAATTCAGTGTCATGAGTTGGTGAGAAATTGGACAGCGTTATATTGTTGATTTTTTTTTGCAAGGGGCAAATCTATATATCAAAATAATATCATAAGGGGCAAATCACTACACCAAAAAAATTTAAAAAGAGGTGAGTGGAACATTTTAATGGAAAGGGGCGAATGGAGAGTACACCTCCCACGTACGTGCAGGCTCTGGGGTGAACTTCTTACAGCTGTGTTTCCTGAGCGCTATGACATGTCCTTCTTCAAACGAGGTATTCTCCTAAGGTAGGCAGCGGCTTGGCTGTGCAACGTCCATGAGCGGCGGTAACCACTTACCATCAAGTGGGCCGCTTGCTCGTCTGCCACTTCAGGCAATAATAAAAAAACACCAAAAATAATTTATAAAAGATACTAACTACTACAGTTACTATTCGGTGTAATAGACAGCTTACAGGTAAAGGGGTGGGCTAAGCAAACCAGCTTATCGGCCGTCTGACAACCGTGGATTTATGTGCAAACTTTATCTTTTCCGTTACGTGCGCCGCCCTGGTCGGTAGCACCGAGCTTTTGTTACCCAAGTTTAATGTTTGATCTCCAAAAGTTGTTCTGCTTCAAAAAGATAATAATAAAAATTAAATTAAAGATGAAGAACAATTTCAGTTTAAAACAAAAACAAAGATAAATACTTATAGTACGTACATGATCCCTGTAGATATTAAGTAAAAATAAAAATATCAGCTGGTTAGAAATCATTTATGATGACCTCGTTATCGATACAAGTTGGAAGGGTCCCCTCCTTCGATCAAACTATTAATTTTGTAGGACCATTTTTTTTTATACTTACCTAATATTTATGTAATTGAACAGTCATATTGTCCTACAAATTGCGTGGTACGTTATCCAGGTATTTCCTTTCCGGTCCGGTATACCCTTGCTACGTATGTTAGCTACCACAATCAAACTTTTGAAATACGAAATTGTTGGGCGACTCATCAAAATGAAGCTACTCACGAAAAATTAACTTGAGAGTAATCAAAAAAAAATTTGGACCAGGGATCCTGTACTATTTTGTAGTACTATTAGTAGTTGTTAGTTTTATGTATAAAAATCTTGAATAACAAATATAAATTAATAATTTCAAATCAACATCATTTAAAATTAAACATGGCATTTTCCGCATTTTAAGTCTCACAATAGAAAAAAACCAAATGAGATATTTTCTTGCGAAACGTAAAGAAAATAAGTATCAAAGTTTTATCTTTATAAACGACTTGCGACCGCCCACTCTAAGTGCCAATGCATAAGCTATGTAATATTCAAATATTGCTGTTTATGTATTTCCTAAAGTATTTTATTTATTTGATCATATGGCTCAGCGGCTCTAAGAACTTGGCTATATTTATTACATTTCTCCCTCTGCCTACTACCTAACCCATCTATCGAATAAGCCATTTTTCATAGTTGTCTCATGAGGCCATTCACAGAACAAACAAACACAAACTTCTCCCTAATAATTTAGTATCATGATCTCTCCCATTTTCTTTTGTATCGAAGTAAAATGTATTCCAACTTTTATATTCTCTTTCATTGTGCGGTACAAAAAGCGTTTATTTATAATCTTGAATGAAAAAGCAGCCCAAATCAGCTTTGCGGATTTTTCTATTATTATTAAAAATTTAATCATTCGTTAGAACAATGGTGAAACCCTTTTTACTCGGTTCGTTGTTTACATACAAAAGTATTAAATGTATTGTAGACGCGGTGTTTTAATACTTTTATTTATTTTATAATCTTTTCTTTACCAATGTTTTACTGAATTTATTTTGTACCAGCTTTTGCCCGCGACTTTGTCCGCGTAGATTTCGATATTACATAGGTCTTTGTTTTAAGTGCAATTCATTAATTCCACAACATCCCATTACATGAGTTGAAATTCATTTTATGTCACTGAAAACGTACTGAAAACCTCGACAATGACATCCATATCAATTTCTAATAATATTACCTATTTCATGGGACCAAACATAGCTGGCGAAATGTGGGTGCGAAACACCTCTGCAAAGGGGTAGCCTTCGGGAAAAAGGCGTGATGCTATGTGTGTATTTCATCCCTTGGGGTAAGTTTTTATTATTATATTTCACCCCCTGAACCCATCCCTATCAAAAATATTAAAAACAACATTTTAATTTCCTATCCCAATTACTAATACTAATACCAAATACTAATTTGCAAAACGTTAACTTCAAAACAAAGATCTTTTCATACAACGTTTCATCCCCAATTTCACCCGTCCAAAGCCACCCTTGTCAAAAATATTGATGAGGGTATTTTTTATTTTGATAGTATAGTAGTACCCCAAAACAAATTTCCAAATCTATAAGTTAAAAAATAAAGAAGTTTCATACAATCGTTTTTATCCCTTTTCACCCCTTTAGGGTTGAATTTTAAAAAAACCCTTTCTTAGTACACCTCTAGACATTAGGACAAACATACCCTCCAAATGTCAAGTCGCTACGACCAGTGGTTTAGGCTGTGCGTTGTCTATTAGTCAGTCAGGCAGTCAGTCAGGACAAAACCTTTTATAATATGTATGGATTTCAATGAAAAATGTGCGAGTAACAATGTTTTTCGTACTTTAATGTGTAACTTTAGCAGCACAAATGTATGACGTAATGATCTCGCTAATGGCACCAAATGTTTTCAATTCCAACTTGGCTGAATATATTTTCTACCTAGAACATCTAAATATACTTAAAATCTATTTTTGTAATATCTTTTAGTGTAGCTAAAGCAGCCCTTATAATTTTAGCCTCTCAACTTTTTATTCTATTTACTTTGTCTTAAATATATTATTATTTTAGTCTGAGAACACAAATCCACGTCTTTGAATTTCAAATATAATATTCTGTATTGATGAGATACGAATAGAAAAGGGCAAAGTATTGTTATTGATTTCATCTTTTGTTGTTTCTTTATCTGAATGTTGCCATTTAAAATTTTCATTATCTCCTCGATACTTTGACTCAAGAACCCACAAATAAACGCCTACGTGTGATAAACTTTTTAAACTTTCGTAAGTAATTTATTTAATAAACAAAAGTCACTTTAGTTTTCGTGTACAGTCTATATTTGCTTTACCACTTTTTACAAAAAATTCCATAAAAATTCAATGTTGACCTCGTGGCATTGATGGCAACTGTCACTACAATGATGTCACTTGCAAGCAAAAATAGACATTATTGTTTTGTGATAGGTATGCAAACGGCATTTACTCAAGATTTTTTATTTATTTATTTAATGCACAAAACAATTTACAACCTTAAAAATAAGAAAGTTTAGTATATAAGTGTTCCGATTCTAGATTGTAACTCAAATACATGCGCATACATTAAAACAACTTATAGTTTTACAAGTGATCGAACATCAAAATTTGAGAACTAGCATTTTTACAATTTAACAATTTTATTATAATATGTTGAGAAGGAGCAATTTAAAAATAATAGAAATATAAATATGCAGACATTGCGTGACAGACATCATGTTACAGATGAAATTGTGGGTTTAGAATAGAGGATATCTTTTACCGTCTTTATGTATATTCCAACCTGGTGATTGGTAAAGCAATTTTATTGTCGACTATACATAAAGATTCTACTCTATGAACTATTTGTTTTTCGACATCTATTATCTTCGCTAGATTTTAGGACTGTCATCATTCTTGACCGTCGATTTTCACGTTTTCTTATTAGAAGGGCTTATTGTCTTCGGACCTTTAATATGACTAAAACTTAAAAAAAAATCGACAGCTTAATATGTTCCACAATAATCTTTGCAAAAGACGAGCAAATCTTGCTGTTACCATACTAGACTAACTTGATAACGTTTTCATCTTTAACAATAATAGATTTTAGAATGATAGCACAAAAGTTTACTTTAGATAAAGACAATTTCAGCGCTGCATAGCTAAGTAGATATTATCTTATCAAAAGTTAGAAATATCATTGAAAATTCAAAATATGATTGAGAAAGAGCTATGCAAGCGTTTGTCCGACGCTTCCCGTGACCAGCAGGCTGGATATTTTCTTGCACAAAGAATAAGCATTGCCATACAACGTGGCAATGCTGCCAGCCTGCTGGGCACTTTTCCGGTAGACAGTGGCAGCGATGCGGAAGTATTTTATGATGCCATTTTTTAATTATTTCACCACTATTTAATATTTTGTTTTTTTTTACTGTGTTAGGTTGTAAATATTGTTTATTTTTATTTTTATTTAAGCTTTACCTTAGTTAAATATAGTTTATATCGTTGTAAATAATTAAACTTAAATATAGATTGAGAAAATATATAATTATAAAAATAAACAAACTTTTAATTCTAAGTTTCTACGTTTAAAGCTATCGTATGCAAATATATACCTTAAACGTCCAACGTTTAACTACAGTTAACGCAGTACAACCTACCTTGTTAAGAAAGTGTTTCAAATGCAGTGTTCCTTCCAAATGTGTTATAGTAGTGTCTTCAAATTCAGCGTTATCTTTGACGTTTCCACTGTGAAAGCCTTTGTGTGTTTTCCGTATGTATAACAGCCGGGAATTCTGTATTGTTGTTTGTGCCCAAGTGACGGTATGAATGTGTGGGTTGTTCAAAAATCAGTTTATTTTAGACGTTGTTTTGTTTGAAATTCTCAGATGAGTTAGATAGAACATTATATAGCATAGAATCACGCAGAGGTGTTTCACACCCACATTTCACCAGCTATGTTTGGCCAAATGAAATAGGGGGCGAGCCTATTGTCATCAACCGGGATCATTTGTTTAACCTCCGGGAAAATCTCAATACTGGAATTTCATGATAGAAAAGCGGAATACCATTTTTACCCGACCCGGGAATCGAACCCGGGACCTCTTGCACAGCAGTCGTATACACTTCCCGCTGCGCCACCGAGGCAGTTAGATAGAAGTCGATTTATAATTGTTTTTTTACGGAATAAAATCCGGATGCCACACAAAATAGAGATAAGAGAGATATGTAGGTATACCTGAACATTATATCAAACATTCACCATTTTTAACAAAGGTCTAACTGGACAACGAACAGACCCACGAGCATTCATAGCGAACGCTCTAGTGATATTTCAAGAAAATATCAAATTTGAAGGTTCACTAAAATAGATGTTGTGACTCGAATAGAGAAAGGAATGTTAAACTGGTTTGGACATGTGGAGAGAATGAATGAAGGAAGAGTGACAAAACAAATATATGAGGTGAATGTGAAAGGAAACGTTGGAAGGGGAAGACTTAGAAGAACGTACCCTGACCAAATAGGTGACGTTCTAAAGAAGGGACAGACCTCAACCGGCGAGAACGCATGAAAAGACTGATGAATGTTGAAGGAGCCAAAGATGTATGTCAGAATCGTAGCATGTGGAAGGACATAATTTCTGCCTACTCCTCTGTTGGGTAAGAGGCGTGATCTATATGTATGTAAGGTTCGCTAAAAAGCTCGCACAACTACAACCATAAATTTATCAATCACACATACAAAACTAAACCTTTCCCCAACCAAAGACCAACAATTAAAACACAAATGATACTCTGTCGGCTAGTAGAGACAATTTCTAGACCACAAATTGTTGCTAAAGTGTAACAAGGCCTTCTATTTCAGGCTAGGTTGTTGCAGCTAGATTGTAAGTAGGACACATTAAGAAACAAGTATAAAACAGAGCCATGTTTATTGTTGCGATGTTACATGAAAGACAACTCGGCAACAACGGTTGAAAGAATTTAAACAATATTTTGTGAATTTATTGGACTATTCATTGTAATTGATACTGAATGTGAGCTTCGTATATTTTATTTCGTAATCAGTTTTTCCAGACTAGTGATCTGGGGTACTCATTCCATTAATAACAAAGTCCATTCCAAAAACGTGTAAAGACAAAAACAGGTTTAAAAAAATTATTAAAAATTTTACAAATCCCCGGCACAAAATAATAAAAATATTATAAACACGTTAAAAATCTATGAAAAATAGCCATACATATAACAAAAAAGTAATAAAATTATGACTATGTCATTACGTATGAATTTTTTTGAAATGTTGTCACGTCGGAGAACCGACGATATCAATTTCTCAATCCTATTTGCCAATATTCAGAACTGGACTGAAAAATGATATAGGTTTAAAGAAATTTATTTCTCATAAAAACTTAGAAAGTTCACTTACAATGAGATACAGTGTTTTTTTTTTAAATTAGCTTATATAATATTTTACCTCTGGGGTGTACTGTAGGATGTAGGTAGGTTACATTTTCTTAACAAATTCCCTTATTTTATTTTTGAATGCACTGATAGTGTCACATTCCTTCGCTTCCTTAGGTAAACTGTTATACAACTGTGCTCCCTCGAACAATATAGTTTTCTTTCCATAATTGGTTCGCGGGGTAATTAACTCGAGTTTATCCTTGTTTTGTAAGTTATGTGTTGTTTCTTTTTTGTGCAGCTGTATGTTTGTATGAATGTTTTGTGTTAAATTTTTTTTTTTTTTTTTTTTTTTTTTTATATATATATAAAAGGTAGTACCTACCTATTCATATCATATTCCATTTTAGTTCTGAATAAGCGAATTGAAAATCTATGTAGCTTACAAATCTTAATTAATATAAAAAAATAAAATAAGGAAAAATAAATTTGTATTTTATTTTTCCTTACTTTTTAAAACACAACAAATTTGTTATTTTAAACAATATTTTCACGAATTTAGAATAACACTTATCTTTTGTATTTTATAGAAATAAAAAACTTTATCATTCCAGATGCCTTTATAAGAAGAATGCACTAAAAACAGCCGTTTAATTTTGTATTCTTAAGAAAGCCACATCAAAGTATAGAAGAGATAATGAAAATATCAAACGACACCTGTTTCTCGAAAGAAACAACAAAAGAAGTCTTTATTATTATCCTGACCTTTTCAACTTTTGTTCAATACGAAGACCCACTTTATTCGGAATTGAAACATGTTGATTTAAAAAGAAGAGGTTTGGCCAAGTATGGTGTATAAAGGGAGCTAACATTTTTATTAATATTATGAAGTGACGTGCAGATGATGCTTCTGGTATTGCAGGTGTAAAGAGGCTACGGTAACTACTTACCATCGGGAGAGCTGTACAGCTTATTTACCGTCATCTATATATATATTTAGTCCGTGTAGTGACGGATTCATCAGCAACCCATTAAGTCCCACTGCTGGGCTCGGGTCTCTTCTCCTCTATCTAGAGAGCTGAGAGGGTTTTGGACATAATCCACTCACGTTGGTCTAGTGCGGGTTGGTGGATCAGACATACTCATAGAATTTCTTCTAGGGTATGTGGGTTTTCTCACGATATTTTCCTTCACCGTTAGCAGATGGTAAGTCACTTGACTAGTACATATAAATTTCACAAAGTGGAATTCACATTGGTACTGCCGCCGGTCGGGATCGAACTCGGACCGCGTGATTTGCACGCCGGTCCCTTATCCATTCAGCCACCATCGCTTGTGTGTGACGGATTAATAATACATAATGTCACTACCCCATTTCAAACTGTAGGTGTCGTAAAAGGCGACTAAGGGAGTAACCTTGTGTACACAAGAATACTGCAAGAAAAGGAAAATTCGAAACAAACCCTATACCAACCCATCTGGCCGGCGTGGTATAGTAGGCTAAATTCCCTACTTGCACATGCCTTGGAGGAGACCCGTGCCCATTAGTGGGACGTTTATGGGTTGAGATGATGATGATGATCTTTATATTAAAAAGCTGTACAGTTTGTTTGTTTCTTTTAGTGTTGGATAGCCCGTTTATCGAGAAAGGTTATAGGTTATATAACATGACGCTATCGCCAATAGGAGCTCAGCAGTGGCCAAACGACGGGAGCGAAGCCACGTGCGATTTAAAATCGAATTATAAAATAAATAAAACTCTATATTTCCTGAGTAAGCACTTAAACTGCAAAACTTTATAGAAGTACAAATTCTCACTGAATTTGTTAGATCTATTTTCGAGATCATCATCATCATTCATCATTTCAGCCTATTGCAGTCCACTGCTGGACGTAGGCCTCTCCTAACACGCGCCATAGCACTCTGTTTTCCGCCTTCCGCATCCAGTCAGACCCAGCGACCTTTTTTAGGTTTTCGGACCATCTAGCTGCAGGGCGTCCTGCTCTACGCTTGCCGAGTCGCTTTTCAAGATCATATTGTATAATAATTATAGATGCAAGAATTGTTCGTTTAATAGTATTAGATAATATGTACATACACAATCTGACAAATCGATGTACTAATATTGACCTTCCTTCGAATTGATGCAGTTAATCCCTTGCCGACTATTAGTGTATCTAACCGCAATCGACTTAATCTAATTGATTACTGTGTAAATAACGTTTGGACTTAGTATTAGATGGAATTATATTAATACGATGCTGTTTAGAACATCTATTAGTAGATTTAATTCTGAGCGAGCACAATTAAACTGATACGATACGTAAAAAGCTGTTTTATTTTCTAATTTATTATTTATTTATAAAACTTTATTGCACCAAATTTGTGTACAAAAATGAAAGCATTCTCTACGAGCCAACCTTTGGGTGATGCAGAGATGAGTAGGAGCCAAGTAAGAATATAAGATTGAAAATTATAAAAGAATACTAAATGAAGTCATACTAATGAGATACTTAAACAAATTAATCAAATACCTACATATATTAATAATACATACATATAGATCACGCCTCTTTCCCAACAGAGGGGTGGCAGAGACCATTTCCTTCCACTTGCTACGATTCTGACATACATCTTTGGCTTCTTCAACATTCATCAGTCTTTTCATGCATTCTCGCCGGTTGAGGGTACTCCTGATCTGTCCCTTCTTTAGAAATAATACTAGATACATAATTATGAATAATATACATAAATAATATAATATTCTATAATATTCTACCACATTCACACAGCGCCATCAAGTCCCAAAGTAAGCAATTATATTTGCTTGTGTTATGGGTACTAAACAACTGATATACTACTTAAATACATTTTTTTTTGTGAATACATACATATTATACATAAATTACACCCAGACACAGAACAAACCTTTATGCTCATCACACAAAGATTTGTCCTGGCTGGGGATTGAACCCACGACCTCCGGCTTAGCAGTCAGGGTCACTAACCACTAGACCAACTTACAGGCCAGTCAAATAAATACATAAATAAATGAATAAATACATGCTATAAATTAATAACATTACTATTATTAATACATATTCGGCAGTCTAGTCAGTAATCAGTTCCACGAGCTATGTGCCCTGCCCACTGCCGCTTTAACGCTTGGTTACAGGCGGTACAGAACCGTTTCAGTGGTGTAAATTAGGTGAGGCCTATGTTTAGCAGTTGACGTCATTGGGCTGATATGACGATGATGATGATTACATATTGTATGTGGTAGAATATTATTATTATTATTATATTACCCAGGATTTAAACTTGTTTTAAAGGGCCTCACAGATTAACAGTTCGCCGCATAATCACACGATGCAAAAGTTCACCTATTGTTGAACCAATAATGACTTTTGCTTTTTACTTTCGCTATTAATCTGTCAGGCTCTTAAAACCGTATCTAAACATTTCATTTTGATACAAGAGCACTTGCATTTTAATATACAAAATGTTGCATCAAAAAAAAAGCAAATAAATAGACTATCATACAAAGATTTTAATATCATATTCTACCACACTCACATAGCGCCATCTAGTCCCAAAGTAGACAATTATATTTGCTTGTGTTATGGGTACTAAACAACTGATATACTACTTAAATACATTTTTTTAGTAAATACATACATAATATTATAGATAAATTACACCCAGACACAGAACAAACCTTTATGCTCGTCACACAAAGATTTGTCCTGGGTGGGGATCGAACCCACGACCTCCGGCTTAGCACTCAGGGTCACTAACTACTAGACCAACAGGCCAGTCAAAAAAAACCGTATCTAAACATTTCATTTTGATACAAGAGCACTTGCATTTTAATATACAAAGTGTTGCATCAAAACATAAGCAAATAAATAGATTATCATACAAGGTTTATGTATGACATAACTACATTGTAATACTAAGATCCGGTCTGTTTAGTTCCAGACAGTTACACTGCATCCGTATACTTGTCACTTACGTACAATATATGAGAATCGTTTTAGGAAGTGCAATGTACATCGCATGTACCTACAGGTTAAAATGTATAGATGTAAAGTTTGTTGGGTAAATTGTGGTTCGCCGTAAACAATTTATGGGTATTGCTTTAGTTTGTATCAAAGTAAGAAATATAGTTTGTACTATACACTATGAATGTTTTGTTACAAGATTTTGATGCGAAAATCTTTACTGGTGTAATAGTGGATAATCTTTGAATGTGTAAACTAATTACAAAAGTGCTGAAAAGATTTTCCAACAATGTGAGAAATAGAAAATTCGAAACAAACCCTATACCATCCAGTCTGGCTATAAGCTAAATTCCCTCCACATTCTTTAGAGGAGACCCATGCCCAGCAGTAGGACGTTTATGGGTTGAAATTATGAAGGCTATGTATAAGTTAGTTTTAAGTTAGTAAGTAGTAAGCCCTTACTTTTAAGGTTCATATTTCTTTACTTTTCTCTCTTATAAATACATACAATGTTCTAAAGATAAGCTTAGAAATGCTCTGCTCATAACTTACAATATAAAACTACAATGGTAACCGAAAATTACACTCAGAACGGTTATTTCGTCCGATAGAACCTACTAGAAAAATCTGAAGGCGAAGATACGCTAAGATAGTGTCCCCAGGAGACAAACGTATCGGAATAAAAATCGTAAACTCTGTCTGTGACTTTATATTTATATATTCGCTATTGGGCCGGTTACTGTTTTATTTAGCCTATAGGAAAACTGGCGGGTTTGCTTACGTCATCTTTTTTTCGATTTATAATATAATGTTTGGACATTTACACACAGCGCCATCTAGTCCCAAACTAAGCTAATGCTTGTAATATGGATACTAGACAACTGATATACTACTTATATAACTTTTTTTCTTCGTGAATACATAATTATATATTATAGATAAATTACACCCAGAAACAGGTCAAACAACTGTGCTCATCACACAAAGATTTGTCCTGGGTGGGGATCGAACCCACGACCTCCGGCTTAGCAGTCAGGGTCACTAACCACTAGACCAACAGGCTAGTCTAAAAGTCTTCTAGTCCAATTTTATCATTCTAGGACAACAGAAAGTACTCTATAGGTTTCGATCCCCGTGCGAGTCGTAAAATATGAAACGGAAACAAAATAGAAGTTTGATACAAGTCCTGTAGATGTATTTGGCATTCATTTCGGAAACCTATAAATATTCCTATGTCATATTTCAGTTATTTTTTTCAGTACTACTCATCGTTAACTGTACTTTATCCGCATTTCGATGGATTCCAGGCCATAAACACAATCACAGTAAGTAACAAAACACTGAATCTAAAAAGAAACAAAAGAAATTGCCTGGAAATATGAACCGCGACCCTTAGTCTTACCATTTGTAACGATAGGGATTGGTCCAACTACAAGTCGACTATCAGAGCTATTTGTACAAAAACAAGTGGTACTTACAACCGAAGGATAAGTACAACGATGAATTTAAACGAGATTGTGTTGAACTTGGTTAGTTCTATATTTTGACTGGCCTGTTGGTCTAGTGGTTAGTGACCCTGACTGCTAAGCCGGAGGTCGTGGGTTCGATCCCCACCCAGGACAAATCTTTGTGTGATGAGCATAAAGGTTTGTTCTGTGTCTGGGTGTAATTTATCTATAATATGTATGTATTTACAAAAAAAAATGTATTTAAGTAGTATATCAGTTGTTTAGTACCCATAACACAAGCAAATATAATTGCTTACTTTGGGACTAGATGTCGCTGTGTGAATGTGGTAGAATATTATATTATAATTTGTTTCAAAAGTGTTGAGTAAAAAGGTAAACAAAAGTGTCACAAATTACGGACGTATTTAAAGTTATAAGAGTGTGTCCCTCGCGAATACATCGCGAATGATGTGTCTGTGTGTCTATCTGTGGCACCGTACCTCTTAAACGAATGGGCAGATTTTGATGCGAGTTTTTGTTTGACAGATGACAAGTGATGGTTCTTAGACATGTTATATTAAATTTGGTGCAAAAGATTAAAGGTCACCAGTTCTTGTCAATCTTTTAAAAGATGTTTTCAAAATTGTAAATCCAATTCGTAATTGGTACTAATACAACGAAACTTCAGTAATATTATTTTCAAAACAAAATCTACCTGCAAACAACATTGTAAATTGAAGGAGGAAAATGTCTGGCGTCAGGAGTTTCTAACAAGTTGGAATAGAACGGCGACTCATCAAGACCATTCCTTATCATTAAACTTTGTACGTTTAGCTTTTGTTTTGGTATTTTTGTTTAGCACTTCATTGTTTCTTATATTTTGGATTTGGTATTGATTTTTGTCCCGGTTAATGATGATGTCCCGTTTTTCGCCCCCTATTTCATGGGACCAAACATAGCTGGCGAAATGTGGGTGTGAAACACCTCTGCTTACCCCATCGGGGAAAAAGCCGTGATGCTATATTTTAATTTTTTAGTCCTTGTAGTGACGGATTACAAATACTTAATGTCACTTACCTCATTTCAACGCGTGGGTGTCTTAAAAAGCGACTAAGGGACTTAAGCAGACAAGAGCACTACGAGATAAGGAAAATTCGAAACAAACTCTATACCAACCTGTCTGGTCAGCGTGGTATAGTAGACTAAATTCCCTCCATAATGTCTGGAGGAGACTCGTGCCTAGCAGTGGGACATTAACAGGTTGTAGTGATGTGACTATTGCTGATCCTCTAAAGTCTGATATTTAAACATATTATCTCTGTCTCATTCAATTTTAAAAGTATCATCCATTCATTGTTCAATTCCATTTCCTTTTTCTGAATAAATATCGGATTCCTTTTCCGCAATGATCCTAAACGGATCCTTATCAACTTGACACAGTAATCAAGAGATAAAATTGGACAGATATCCCTAAAATCACAAACCTTATCCAACCAATCAAGCCTTTCTACTTTTACAAAATCACAAACGCCCGAAGTTTCGGTCACGTATAAGTGTGATTGCTATCCAGACAAGACACATTAATTTCACTCGGCCCGCTTCGCTACAGGCTTCAGAGGAAGAAATCCCTCGGAAAAATATAATGAAATAGTCTCCCTTAATCTCACGCTTGTGTTGGGCAGATAATGATGTCGGAGACCCTAGGCTGGTGGCGCAATTGGGGAAATAAATCTAAATTCGGGAAAATGTAATTACGTTTAATTTGGGTAGAGGTTTTACAAAAATTGATGTCAGAATAAAAATTGAGGTAAGAAATGTACTTTTGGATAATTATTCATTTCAGTAATAAATTATAGTTGCAAATAATATAAGCTGGAGAAAAATAAGTTATCATTATTTCAATATTAAATTTTGTTTCATTAACTTTTCTCATATTATGTATTTTAACTTTAGATCTACTATTATTATTATACTGAACTATTATTATTTACCATTATTATTATGAATTTGAATTTATACATTATATTTGTAAGTCTGTTTGTTTCTATTAAATATATAAATAAAATTTTCATTGCCAAGTTGATTTCTGTTTTATAAAAACAATGATATCAAAAGATTTATTTTTCTTGATATGCCTAATCAAAACAACACTTCTTTAGGGGTTAAACACATGAAAATTTAACCCTGGATTTAAGTTCCCCAGAAGGCTTCCAAGTTGAACTAAAGACATTAAGTAATAACCGGGACGAAGGCGTTACGAGCCTTCCGAAACACGGAGACGCTCGAGAATGAAATTGCTACAAACGGTCACCCATCACGGACTGACCTTGCCGAACATTCCTTAACCTCGATGATCGTAACGAACACTTCAATACCACAATGCTACGAGTGTCATTAAAATATATTAACTTGGTATTCGCACTTTCTTATAACTTCAACCACAGCCAAGATTTTACTCAAGTCGTTTACCAAGAGATGCTCTCAGTAATATAATTTAGTTGATTATGACCTCCTCTGGATTTGTTGGCGTACAATGGACGACGTTTTACGGCATCTTCACAATTAATTGCACTATTGCTATTAATTTTTTTACGTCATCTTTGAAAACACGAATCGGAGAGAATGTATCATAAATTAGGTTCTGTAAGCGTTGGCTCATGAGATATCCTTAATACTTTTTTTAACATTGAATTATTTTTCTAAGCCTTTGGGGCTAAGAGCTACTTCTGCGTTGGTTAACCAAGTATGGGGACCTAACCACCCTTCTTCAATACATCATGATTTCCTCCATACATACATACATACATATGGATCACGCTGCTTTCCCAACAGAAGGGGTAGGCAGAGACAATTTCCTTCCACTTCCTACGCTTCTGACATACATCTTTGGCTTCTTCAACATTCATCAGTCTTTTCATGCATTCTCGCTGGTTGAGGGTACTCCTGATTTGTCCAGGACAAATCTTTGTGTGATGAGCACAGTTATTTGACCTGTTTCTGGGTGTAGTTTATCTATAATATGTATGTTTTTACAAAAAAATGTATTTAGTAGGTAGTATGTCGTTGTTTAGTACCCATAACAAGCAAATATAATTGCTTAATTTGGGACAAGATGGCACTGTGTGAATGTGGTGAAATATTATTATATTATAATACATATATACTTAGGTATAGATACGTAAATATACATAGGTATAGAATCTACTCAATATACTTACAAAAATGATCTCTATTCCAACTAATTACAACACAAATTCCCCTTGCATCGCCGAGACTTCGAACAAGCTAATAATTATCTAGTTCGGAATTGCGCCATTGTTGCAAACGACTTAGACATTAATTAATAATTTAGCTAACAAGACAAACTAATTACGTTGGTCTGGCTCTGCCCCAAACTACGAAATATCCGACTAAGCTTAAATTAGTATGCTTATCAAGTAGGGCTGTTACATAGTATTTTAGTTAGTGCTTTTAATTAATCGTCATGAATAGTAGATACTATTGAAATCGCTTGCATTATTATTTTATTTATTTATTAACACTTAATATACACAGAAATGTACAAAGGCGGACTTAATGCCAGAGGCATTCTCTACCAGTCAACCTAAATTTTTATAATAATATTTATAATAATTATTACCACGGTACTTACAATTTTCGATACTTATACTTTTTTTTTAAACTGCCTTGATGACTCTATTATTATCTACATTAGAGTAATAATAATAATAATAATATTCTACCACATTCACACAGCGCCATCTAGCCCCAAATTAAGCAATTATATTTGCTTGTGCTATGGGTACTAAACAACTGATATACTACTTAAATACATTTTTTTTTTGTAAATACATACCTATTATAGATAAATTACACCCAGACACAGAACAAACCTTTATGCTCATCACACAAAGATTTGTCCTGGGTGGGGATCGAACCCACGACCTCCGGCGTAGCAGTCAGGGTCACTAACCACTAGACCAAAAGGCTAGTCGAGTCTGATTTGCAAGAACTCCTAGGTTCAATTTCTGGGAATAACGGTTTTGGTTTGGAAATGTCCTTTCATTAAATGAACTAAGGAACATACTTTTAATTGCCAGCCTTGTACTTGATAGCTTTGGTGACTGCTAAAGAACGAGTAGCCAAGATTTTTTCCCACATTTTTTCTATAATTATTTCAATTTTAATCTTAAAAATCTAATCATTAAAAAATAGATTAGAATGTATTTCAGATAACAGTAATAATAATAATACTGAGCCACTTAATCATCTGTTTACATGTCCTATTCCATTTTCTTTGTTTTTTCTTTTGCAGTACAGACTGACAATCTCTCTATTTGTTGTTCCCTCGATTGTGTACTAGTCTTCTTCTATCTTAATGCAATAGAAACACTTATACATAAAAATGTTGATTATGTGTGTTGGAAAAATTATTACTGACAACCCTAAATTACTTACAGCCGATTCCTACCAAATAGTTACGAAGCTTAAATCTTGTAAATATGCTGCGCAACTTTAACATCTGTTGTGACCCTGACTGCTAAACCGGAGGTTGTGGGTTCGATCCCCACCCAGGACAAATCTTTGTGTGATGTGCAAAGAGGTTTGTTCTGTGTCTGGGTGTAATTTATACTATAATATGTATATATTTACAAAAAAAAAAATATTTAAGTAGTATATCAGTTGTTTAGTACCCATTACACAAGCAAATATAATTGCTTAATTTGGGACTAGATGGCGCTGTGTAAATGTGGTAGAATATTATTATTATTATATTATTATTATAATACAGCTTGCATCAATACCGATGCAGTTCATGTACAGAATATTAATATTTTATCGATAGATTATAATTAGATGAATAACAGCCAATAATATGCCCAATTTGTTTCATCGCCCATTAAGCTTAACTGATAGATAGTACTTACGCTTTTCTACTGCTCAAGTATGTTCTGAATAACATACATTTTTGAGTATCTTGATACTAACTTATCTATTTTATATTTGCTACCATAATAAGACAAAAACATTTTTTATTTTTTCTACAAAACCTGGGGTTCGTTGGTGCGACAGAGATTTTATCTGACAGAGAGAACTCTTTATTAATGATGCAATCTCGACCTTTCGAAACATCGTTAGCGTCACAGTATTTTACAATACAAACGAAACGGAAAGAGAAATAAAAAGTCTCGACAGAAATATATATTATTACAAACCAATGATTTTATGCCTTAATGAGGTTTTCCCAAGGATTACGGTCTACAGTTCTTCAAAAAATAAATAAATAAGTTTCTTATTATCTGTTGTTGTAGGCATCTTTACGCTACGGTAACCATTTACCATTAGGCGTACGTCGATTTCCTCCTGTTGTGGTAAAAAAAAATAGAGAAAATCTACAAGTAGGTAAGTTTTACACCAAAACCATTGAAATGGAAACCTATGAATTGAAATTAAATCTAATGTAACTCTTTTCATAAAAAGTAACAAATAAATTCGAAAAAAGTATTACCAGCCAATTTGTCTAACCGACCAGTTCACTGACAGTGAGAGTTGATGCATAGTAATCATTCATCATTATTTTCAACCCATAAACATCCCACTGCTGGGCACGAGTCTCCTCCATAATTGTGGAAGGATTTAAGCATACTTATACCACGCTGGCCAGACGGGTTGGTATAGTGTTTTGTTTCAAATTTTCATTTTCTCGCAGTGCTCTTGTCTGCTAAAGGTTACTCCCTTAGTCGCTTTGTACGACGACCACGGGTTGAGATGGGGTAGTGACATTATGTATTCTTAATCCGTCACTACACGGATATAAGCAGTAGTTACATTCAAAATTGCTCATTTACTCGAGTATGCGGGTACTTAAAGTGATATACAGTACTTAGATATATTTTAAGCAATGAAGGGAGATAAATGCCTCGTTATACATATTTATGATAACGTACAAAACTGGGTACTAGTGAAACATCTGGACTTAAATTAGAATTCTGATCACAACGTTGGAAGCATGAATAATAATAACATATGAATGGTACAAATGACCTAATTTATATTACATGTCTTTTATAGTAAGGATTTGTTTTTTTTTCTGAAAAATAATGTTTTGTTTTCCATTTTAGTAGGTATAAAGATCGAGGCGTTAATTACCCCAATTCAAACACACCTCTACGCCGTCATTTATGTTGGTGTTGTTAGTAAAGTTTATTAATATAAATTAATATGAAATATCTGACTAAGTACTAAAAAAAATTAAGTGACAAATTATTATGAACATTTCCTCTTTATTTCAATATATTGATAAAAATTGATTTCTATATAAATTATTGTATTATTGACGTATTATGTGGGCGTTCGTTGGGCTGATATGATGATGATAATGATGATCAAGTTCAGTGGATAACAAAGTACTACTAGTGGTTACAAGATGGCGCTGTCCACGTTAAGATTAATAAATTTTTATTTTAAAACTATCGCTTCTCTAATTTAAGTAGACTTAAAAAAGAAGCAATAAATCAAAATCTAAATTTTAAAGCAAATCATTAGAGCCGTTTTGGAGTTACACAACTGTATTAGACGTGCTATGCATTCGGCTAACGATGCGCAGTCGTTGAGATATTTACCTATAAAATATCCGTGTAATGATGGATTAAGAATACATAATGTCACTACCCCATTTCTACCCGTGGCTGTCGTACAAGGCGTCTAAGTAACCTTAAGCAGACAAGACCACTGCGAGAAAAGGAAAATTCGAAACAAACCCTATACCACCCCGTCTGGCCAGCGTGGCAGACCCGTGCTCAGCAGTGGGACGTTTATGGGTTAAAATGATGATGATGATTAACAACTAAAAATTACATATTACTATCTCGAGGACAGTAAATTCAAACAATTTAACTAGAACCATAGAACGCGACTACGCAATTCTCGAGCCGTGATAAACGGCCGATAAAGGCAATTACCATGTCAGCCGCGCCTCGGTAACTGAAGGCTGTTTTAAAAGTTTGAAGTACTAACCACATGAACGTGTATTGTGTGAGGTTTGTATGTGGAGATAATAGCAGCTGCTTTTGCGTCAATTGTATTTTAATTATATTATACGTGTTCATTTGAAGCTATACGCAAATATTAACCGACTTCAAAAGGCAATTAACCGACTTTTAAAAAGCTATTATTGCATGCTTAATGGTGGAAAGTAGCGACACAAAATATTTGTTCATTAACATATATAGTATGTATTATATAAACACTATTTATACCTACGTTCGCAGTAAAAAAAAATAATTTGATTTGGAAAAAAAAGGGTGCTCTGTTTTTGTAATAGCTCATTTACTGTAATATATTTTATAGACGTCTCTTTCGCAAAAAAGGGGTAGGTATTACCTATTTTCTTCCACCTACTTTTGATTTTGACATACATCTTTCTCTTCATCAATATTCAGGGCTTCAGGCAGGCAAATCATTCAGGAAGCACATTTTTGTTACAATTAACAAGGCACTGAAGAGGTTTCATTCGACGCATAAAAAGTTTAATAATAAAATTATATACCTACTTACCTAAAAATATAAACCGATTTATGATTCTCTTAAACTTTTAAATTTTAATTCATTCATTTCAACCCATACACGTCCCAGGCACGGGTCTCCTCCAAAGAATGTGGAGGAAATATAGCCCACTAAACCAAAAAAAAAATTTTTTAATATTAATTATTATTAATTATATTTTAATTAATGAGGTGAAATATCCAAGACTAAAACTAAATAGTCTTTCAAATGTTTTCACTAACCAAAGCTTAATTAATTACATTTATCGTTTACAACGTTCATCACATTACTGAACGAACTTCGTAGTTTCAAATGATTTTCTATTTGATTCCCCATTTTACCCGCATCTCCTTCGAGATTTCGGACAAATATTTATTTCGGCAATCCAAAAGGATCGGCTTTTATTGCTGTCCCTTTAGATATTACACTGATTGTAATAGTAAAAGAGCCATTAATCGATCCCGTAAGTGGCCATGTAGCTCCAAGAACAATCGTATTTATTAAACTATTTTAACTTAGAAACGTTTCGTATTTCTTTATGGTATTAAATGAAATCAATACTGCTTTGGTAGCGCAGCGGTAGTGAGTTCGGTTGAGGTTTCTGAGGTCTTGATTACGATTCCCGGGTAACATATATTTGTATGATCTGCAAATAAAAATTTTGGAGTTTGTGTTTGTCTATGTATAATGCATGTTTAGAAATATATAATTCATGTTTATTTTTTTTATTTGTATAAAACATTTCATTATGCACTTAATTTTTATTCGTATTGGTACAAAATATATATGCACGAGTTCCAACATCTGCCAAGCTCAGCAAATGTAACGTCAATTAATTCGCCTTGCTAGATTTGCTGACTAAGCAGATAATGATAGAACGATGAGGAAAGAAATAAAAGGAAGTTCGACCACTTCTGTTAATTGCTAGTTGCAATATTATGTTGAATCATACTAAGGTTAGGTCCCTCAGTCGCCTTTTACGACACCTACGACTTGAAATGGAGTAGTGACATTATGTGTTCTTAATCTGTCATTACATGGATTATATATTATGATACCTTATGATATGATATGTGACGAATTGATAACCTTCACTTTTTTTGAAGTCGGTTAAAAATACAACATTATAATAATTATCCTAATTCGGTACTACCTTGTAATACAAAATATTTGTCTCGTAGTATTTTACTCTTTGTACCATTTAATCATCAGCAACCCATTAATGTCCCACTGCTGGGCTCGGGTCTCCTCTCCTCTATCTAAAGAGCTCAGAGTGTTTAGGCCATAATCCACACACGCTGGCCTAATGCGGGTTGGTGGATCAGACATTTACTTAGAATTTCTTCTAGTGTATGTGGGTTTCCTCACGATGTTTTCCTTCACCGTTAGCAGATGGTAAGTCACATGACTAGTACATATAAATTCCACAAAGTGAAATCCACATTGGTACTGCTGGTCGGAATCGAACTCGGACCGCGTGTTTAGCATGCCGGTCACTTATCCATTCAGCCACCATCGCTTTTTTTACCACCATTTAATAGCAAAGGTTTATTAGACAAAGTGTATACAAGATTTTGTATAATAATTCCAATAAGAAGCACAAGACATAAATACAAAGACAAACTCTCATTACTAAGTACAATAGCCCGCATTTCCTTTGTTATTTATTCACAAGAAAAACTAGCAGTTTCTAATTATTTCTTGATTCAAAGAGATACAACGGAGTCTCTTTGTATCAAGTGAAAACTCGAATACACAATATTAAATGGTCTGTATTTTAAAGTGATATTTTATTTCTTACCTTCTTTCAGAAGTTGTGAGACTCTTTAAAAGAGGTAGGACACAATGGGTAATCCCACCAATCTGGGTTGGTAGCGCTATCCTACGGAAGATTTGAACCTGTTTATCACTGTCAATAAACACTGCCTGACTAACAAAAAACGGATAAAAAAGAAACCAAATTTTAGTATTTACAAATAACAGGCGATATTTCTATAGAAGATAATATACAAATAATATATCTGAATTGTTTTCGATTTCTCCAGGACCATCAGATCCTGACTTAATGATAATGAAACCAATGAGAAAGGATACCATTTAAAACAAAAATAAATTAAATTAAATTTTCCAACTGTCTTTCAATAATCAAGTAACATGTCTTAAAAAAAAATTGACGAATTGATAACCTCCTTTTTTGAGATCGGTTAAAAATACATACATTTTTAACCAACCCAAAAAGATAAAAAATATCCATATCAATAAAACACGTGTTTACTTTGTAAAGGTTCAATATAAACTTACACAACAATTTAACACAGTCAAGTTCCAAAGTAATTGTTTATTGACTTTAAGCACACGCCAATGGACGGTTGCTATAAATCCTAAGCTCTGCTTCAAGACCTACAAGTACTAAGTTTTAAAATTGAACTGACAAGTTTAACCGGCGATATTTATAGAGCTATGCTTCGACTTACATTAATACTGGACTTCTGAACAGATTAGGTATTGGCCATGCAATTATAGACTTTATTAGTAGTTGACAGATGACTGTGTGGTGTTGGGGAAAAGTATTAATTTATGATTTCTATTAAGTTAATATAAAAAGTATAACATAGTGTGTTTAAAACATCTTCCTTCTTTAATAAGGATTATATTTAGTTGAATTGGGGACAGTGACGTAGGGGGTCTTTCCCCTTTGGGACCACGACACTTTGGGACTACGGTGTCAATCGCGGAACGGCCTTTTTTGAATTGGCTGTTTCACACCAAGACAAAAGGGACCACGGTTTGGTCTTGGTGTGAAACAGCCAATTCAAAAAAGGCCGTTCCGCGATTGACACCGTAGTCCCAAAGTGTCGTGGTCCCAAAGGGGAAAGACCCTAGCCAAAGCCATAAACGAAAATAAAACATACCATTATTTGTAGTAAAATATAGACGTACTAACCCAATAGAACAGCTCACAGAAAATAGTTCGCAGTGTAATCAAAATAAAATTTAGACCTTTGCTCGCTGTAGCGTAAAGTTATAATGAGTTTCTTGGACTTGCTTGTACGAAGAAAACCTAGTGAAATTGAGTAGCGACGACATACAAAACTGCTTCATCGAATATTGAACCCTATACTGACCCCAGAAGATACTTATTTCAATTATGAAATGAAGTAGCATTTTGTCTGAATTATTCTCCTGGTTATTGTTACGTATTCTTTCAAATATTATTAAGTTAAACAGTAAACTATGATAGTATTTCCTTACTTGTTGTAAAGTGTATTAACAAACTAACTATGTAACTTAGAACTTTTATAATAATAAGAGAAGTGTAAATCTCTAGAGCTCATTTTAATTTCATTATAACCCTTTTGCCAGTTTTTGCCACGCATTTTAGGCATAAAAACTGGATTTCTAAAAAAAAGAAGATACAATCGAATTCAAAACCTTTTCCCTTTTTTGAAGTCGGTTAAAAAAAGTGGCATCTTGAGTAACGACTGTTTTTTTGTTCCTAGATGGCGGTAACTAGTTACTGAGACCGAATGCTGAGTAATATGTAATAGTGATGGGTATAAAACGATATATATATCAATCTATTGTTACCACACTGAAGAATTGGTACTGGATTAAATTTTGTCTTTATTTTCATTGGCACAGATGTATAGTGACCGTTTACGACGTTTTTGGGATCATTAATAGTGTTAACGAGGCGATAGTGGCTGAATGGATAAGGGCCCGGCGTGCAAATCATGCGGTTCGAGTTCGATCCCTACCGGCAGTACCAATATGGATTCCACTTAGTGGAATTTATATGTACCAGTCAAGTGACTTACCATCTGCTAACAGTGAAGGAATACATCGTGAGGAAACCCACATACCATAGAAGAAATTCTATGAGTATGTCTGATTCAATAACCCGCACAAGGCCAGCGTGAGTGGATTATGGCCTAAACCCTCTCAGCTCTCAAGTTAGCGGAGAGGAGACCCGAGCCCAGCAGTGGGACATTAATGTTGTTACGAAAAAAAAATAGTGTTAACACATTGTGTTTTACTGCATAACCAATTGTCTGTGTTAACAAGAGCATAAAATAACAAGTGTTTATTTAAAAAACACAAAAAACGCGACTGCCTTGCCTTGCCAAAAAGTAGTTTTCGTCAGTCAATGTTATTAATTATTATGTATATTATTACTTTGTGACTTTCGATAGTGCTGTCAAAATCGTTTAACTGTTTCAATTAATTGAGCAGTAGCTAAATAACATACTACGTACGTAGCATGATGTTATATAGCGTACAAACAAATACACTCTTCAGCTGTATAATATTAGTATAGATATAGAGATTCGGGGATACGAATATTATAATACGAATATTATAACAACACCTTGCACTTCCAAATCGGTCAAGCTACTTAGGTTAGAAGAGACAAGTGGAGCCACGGGCAATAGTTAGTGCATATATAATTTAATTAGGCTATTAATTAGCTTTCATCTGATACCCATATATTATTGCGATAACACTAAAAAAACTACTGTTTTGACAGTTTACGTCCGCCATATTGGTTTTATGTTGACGTCACATAGCCTATGACACTTGGGGGAAAATTACGAATCTAATGAAACCTCACACGTTAAAATCAGCCAAGCCGTTTAGGCTACAGAAGGTCACAATGGAACAGAAATGCCCACATACATACATACCTACATACATACGCGTGAAAAACATTACCCTCCTTTTTTGCAGTCGGGTAAAAACCGGCAACATTTTTAAATTTTAATTTAAAATTCTTTAAAAATAATATATGTAGCAGACCAAACACCCTTGTTTATTTTTAAGACTAGCTACGAGGGTGTGTGTATATAAATAATCCTATGTAATGACTATAAATAAAGGGTTAGAACCTTTTTGTAGACTAAAATAATGTTAGGTACGTGTTAAAATTAGCAGAATGTGGGATATGTACTGGGATACGTGATACTCGTCTATCCCACGTAGGGAATTATAATGTACCAGCCTTTGCCCTCTGTCCGGCTTCACTCGCGTTATATATAATAATATTAATAATCAATACTAAATATCTTGCACGAGATTGTCGACATGTGGGATGGGAACTCAGCAATCATTGTACCGATAGTTGTGACAGTCAATGGCCTAGTAGCAAAGAGCCTCGACCAACATCTGAAGAGGCTCGAGCTAGGTAGCTGGATAAAAGGCCTGATGCAGAAGGCAGTACTCCTCGACACGGCACGTATTGTGAGGAGGTTCCTTTCTCTGGAGCCCTAACCGTCGGCACCTTGGACTCTGTTCCCGATGTCGGCGGGCCACCACATTTTTATGTTTTAAAATGTATATTTTTTTTTATATTTATATTTAAATTTATAAGAATATGGGAATTCATTAATATAAAGGGAATAATAATAATATAATAATTAATTACCACATTCACACAGCGCCATCTAGTTCAAAAGTAAGCAATTATATTTGCTTGTGTTGTGGTTGGTGGATTGAGCACACCCTTAGAATAATAATATAATACTTTTAAACGAAATATAAGCACAAAATACGATTTTCTAAATTAAACGACGATTATGATCTATAAACAACGCGATTGTCAATTAAACTCGCAAAGATAAAGACAATTTAGAGCAAAACGTCTTATTGTATCATTTGAAAGCTCTTTTTGTTTATTCCACTTTGAGTTAACGGCCTCATTTTGTAAACGGTAAGGCAATAAAACGTAAGAGGTTATGTCCAAGAGGCGGTAGCGTGTGCCATCAAGCGAGTACTAACTTTAGTGCCTGGGAAAATGGGTTTTTTTTTTATTACGCTGAAATTTTTTTGTAGCAAAACTGTATTGTGCATAAGTCATCTTATACACAATACAGTTTAACAATATTAAATATATAATAATATAATATATTTTACCACATTCACACAGCGCCACCTAGTCCCAAAGTAAGCAATTATATTTGCTTGTGTTATGGGTACTAAACAACTGATATACTACTTAAATACATTTTTTTTTTGTAAATACATACATATTATAGATAAATTACACCCAGACACAGAACAAACCTTTATGCTCATCACACAAAGATTTGTCCTGAGTGGGGATCGAACCCACGACCTCCGGCTTAGCAGTCAGGGTCACTAACCACTAGACCAACAGGCCAGTCATCCAGACCAGTTATCTTTTATGTTTTGAAAACTATTTTTGCTCGAAGAGTTTGCGTTAGAAATTTTATCTTTGACAAAATAAGAGAATCATTTCAACGCATAAATGTCCCAATGCTGGGAATGGACTCCTCCAAAGAGTGTGGAGGGAATATAGCCTACCATACCACGCTGGCCAGACAGGTTGGTATAGGGTTTTGTTTCAAATTTTCCTTATCTGGCAGTGCTCTTGTCTGCTTAAGATTATTCCCTTAGTCACCTTTTACGACACCCATAGGTTGAAATGAGGTAATGACATTACGTATTCTTAATCCGTCACTACACGAAGCATTGAGCTTGACCGGCTTGTTGGTCTAGTGGTTAGTGACCCTGACTGCTAAGCCGGAGGTCGTGGGTTCGATCCCTACCAAGGACAAATCTTTGTGTGATGAACATAAAGGTTTGTACTGTGTCTGGGTGTCATTTATCTATAATATGTATGTATTTACAAAAAAAAATGTATTTAAGTAGTATATCAGTTGTTTAGTACCCATAACACAAGCAAATATAATTGTTTACTTTGGGACTAGATGGCACTGTGTAAATGTGGTAGAATATTATATTCTTACAAACCAGAAGTGAGGACAGTTTTTTAAAAATAAAAGATGTAACGCACAGGTATTCCTAAAATTATTTAATAACAATCAGAATTCTATAACCAAAATTACAACAATTAATAATTTAGCACTATTACACTCAAAACTCTAATTACTGCAAGTGATATAATAAATAACGAAATAATTATACTACAACCGATAATGACGTAAAACTGAGAGTAGAGATGTTCAACCGTTGCCGACCGAAGACAGAATGAACCCGTCGCTAAGCGCGCGCCGCTTTTTATAGCGCGTGGCTCGGTCCGGGTCTTGGAGAGAGGGGTTTCGCTAAGACGGCCGTTCCTGACAGCGAGGCGTCCTCGACCGCATCATGCCTTACATCATCACTAGGCCCACCATCACCAGACTGGCCATCATCATCTGCAATGTAACACATAACGTACATTTGTATTCTCGCGTTACATACCTATGTGTCTGAAGCCAAATAATAGTAAGCATTTGAACTAATGTTGTTAAGTACATGATAGTGAGCGTGCACTCCCACCATCAAGCACCCAAACTGAACAAAAAGTTTCTTAGGTAATTGAAATATAGATTTAAATGCTTCAGACTAGGAACAATTATTACAAAGCAAAAATAGCAATTTTAAGCACTAATCGTAAATGAAACTAAATTAATAATTAAATAGCATTCCAAGCAATGAAATTCCGGACTTTCATTGCATAGAATACCAACTAAAGTAAAATAACAGTAGTTCCCACCCAATCCGCACGAACACATGAAGAAGTCTTAACGACTAATACCATGCGCCCGCAAGAAATGGGTGAAGTTAGATACTTAACCAGAACAGAAGCCTCGGACCACAGGTCCTGGCCTATACAGAAGCCATAAGCCAGAGGCCCAGGCCTAACAGAAGTCAAAAGCCAAAGGCTCAGACCAAACAGAAGCCATGAACCAGAGGTTCAGGCCGAACAGAAGTCATAAGCCAGGGGCTCAGACCAAACAGAAGCCATGAACCTGGGGTTCAGGCCTAACAGAAGTCATAAGCCAGGGGCTAAGACCAAACAGAAGCCATGAACCAGGGGTTCAGGCCAAACAGAGTCTCCTGACCGCTCACCAGCCTCGAAGAAAGCGGAGCAGGCGTCAGGCGTCCACTCGCCACGCCAGAGCACCATGTGCTCAGCAGCTGCCTGGGTTTTCTTGCCATATGAACCAGCTAGTAGTTCCAGTTCATACCGGTGATGTGGCAGTACACGCAGGACCTTATAGGGCCCCCGCATGCCAGAATCGAGCTTTCCAGTACTCTGCGATGCCTTGTTGACAAAGACATAGTCCCCAGCAGCAAAGGCTCGTGGTTGTCGCCGGTTCTGGTTGGTATATTCATCCTGACGCCGCTGATTGGCTGTGAGTAGGTCAGAGGCACGCTGTCTCCTGAGAGTCATAAGAGCTTCTCGATTAGGGTTACGGTTCTCTAGTGCGACGTCACGCACTAGAGATCTTATTACCGGGGTAGCGGCATCAATCCCAACGAGGAGTTGCAATGGCGAGGCTTGTGTGGTAGCCTGTCTGGTGACATTTAAATTGAGCTGCACCTTCCATAGAGCGTCAGCCCATTGAGAACCTTTATGTCCCACCTCCACACGTAACATATTTAAGACAGTTCTACAGTACCTCTCTACTTGTCCGTTTTCGCGATGCATTCCAGGCGTGATGAAATGAACGGAGCAGCCCAAGCTACTAACCCAGTCTTGAAAAGCCGCACTTTCGAACATTCTCCCTCGGTCACATATTATAGTACTCGGAGACCCGAATAAAGATATCACATTGGTGAACACCCGTTTTAATTCGTCTGAGTCTTGCCGATACATAGAGTACAGTAAACAAAATTTTGAAAAGCTGTCAATTACAATTAAAACGTACTTAAACCCGTTAGATTCTGGAAGCGGACCCAATATATCGGTATGGATAACACAGAATGGGTCATCAGGCTTTGACCAAGATTGAATTGGTTGTGAGGGTGCTTTAGGTACTTTCTTATGTGCTAAACATACAAGGCAATGGCTAATGTATTTTCTAATAAATTGCCTAACACTCGGAAACCAAAAATGGCGTAATATGAGGTCTGTCGTTCTGTCAGCTCCAATATGATCATGGTCATCGTGAAAAGCTCTTAAAAGACTAAGCCGGTAACCTTTTGGAATATAACATAACAAGCGTGGTTCTTCTCCGGTTGGTATATATTTATAATACAAAAGTTCATTTTTAACTGAATATCTAGACGAATCTAATTGACCCTCTCTTAACTTAACAATTAAATTTTGAGTTTCCTCATCAGCAGTCTGAGCGATCTTTGCCCAGTTATTTGGATTACGAATGTGAGACACATTTACAGTTTCAGGAGGATGCCGGCTTAGAAAATCAGCGTGCTGCATCATGGAACCTTTTCTATATTCCAACGTAAAAGTAAAATCTTGTAAGTAGACCCACCAACGCGCGACACGAGGCAACAAATCTTTTTTCTTCTCGGTTAACTTCAATGAATTACAATCTGTCACTACTTTAAAGTTAATACCAATTAAATAATGACGGAAGTTCTGAAGTGCGCGTACAATGGCTAAAGTTTCCAGCTCATAGCTGTGATAACGACTCTCTGCGCCTTGTGTGGACCTACTATAATAACCGACTACTCTCTTTCGTTTGCTAGCATGCTCCTGCAACAACACCGCACCGAGACCGATAGAACTAGCATCGGTATGAAGCTCCGTGGACAAACTTGGGTCAAAAATCGCTAAGACTGGTTCATGAGTCAAACAGTGAATAATGTAGTCACGAGCCACATCTTGTTCTGAACCCCATTTGAAAGGTTCTCCCTTTCTTAACAGACGGGCAATGCAGGCTGTCTTAGAAGCGTACCCTGCGACATAACGCCTAAAATACCCTGCCAGGCCCAAAAATTGGCGAACCCCCTTAACATTAGTAGGTTTTGGTGAATTTACCAACGCCTCTATTTTTCGTGGGTTCGGCCGTACCTGACCATTACTTACTACTCGCCCTAAGTACTCTACTTCGGTGTCTAAAAAAGTACATTTTTTTAAATTAATAGAAAACCCGGCACTCGTAAGAGTACGTAGGACTTGTTGCAGTAAGTCAAGTCCTTCAGGAATTTCGTTCGACATTAGAAGGACATCGTCGATATACGTCAATACTCTACCACTTTCAATATAGGGCTTTAGGGTTTTTGATATTATTCTTTGGTAAACTATCGGGGCATTAGCTAAGCCATAAGGCATTTTTAAATATTCGTAGTGCCCTTCGGGCGTTACGAAGGCGGTTTTAGAAATGGAATCGTCATCTTTTATTGGCACCTGATGAAATCCAGTTGCCATATCTAAGCTGGTGAAGAACTTGAAACCACCAAGCCTATCTATGTGGTCATCAATAAGGGGCAAAGGGAATCGTTCTTTAATTGTTATGGCATTAAGTGCCCGATAATCGACACACATCCTATCACTCCCGTCCTTCTTTTTGACGAGAATGATAGGACTGGCGTAGTCCGATTGTGACTCACGAATGATTCCCTTTGAGAGCAGGTCATTAATAATATCCCGAACTCTATCTTTTTCATTACAAGAAAGCTTATAAGGCCTATGAACTACCGGAGCACTCGCTGTTAATTTTATTTCCATGCTACCCGTATTCACCGTTGAAGTAGCAGTCCCAGTAATAAAAGAACTCGAAAATTCGTGAATAATATCAAGCAAAAGAGTTCTCTCATTGCCAACTAACGGAGTTTTAATGTTTTCGTACTCTACGGTGGATACGTGCAGGACAGAGGGCACACTATCCAATCTCGTGAGCCGCTGTACGTTATTACTACGCATGTATGTAATTCCCTCTCTATTTAACACGTCAGTACCAATCAAAATAGGCGCCGTAATACACCCAACGGGGACCACATACAAATCAACTTCTAAAGACACTTCAGGGAATTCAATCACGGTCGTAACATATGACGTTGATTCAATCTCCTGACTGCCTATACCTCTCATCGAACGATACGTTGGGATTCGATTTAAATTAAAACATTTAAGAACTGACTCTAAAATCAACGATATATCAGAACCACTATCAATAAAAATATCTACAGGCACCTTTTGAATAACGGCTGATATTATGTTGTCTCGTTTCGACTGAGACTTGAGCAAAAATTTACCTTAGCAGATTTGTTTTGATTACGTTCAGTTTCGGACTTTCGTTTCGAAAAACATGTCTCAACAACGTGACCGTTACGTTTACAATGTGTGCAAAACTTTACTGTCTTATCACCCGATGTTGTAGGCTTTGATGTTTCAATATCTGCTGACGATAGTACATTAGTATCAGTTTTGGGTCTTTTCCTACAGTTGTACTTCGTATGACCGGCTTTATGACAATAATGACACACTATTTTACCATCTTCCGACTTAGTTGCTTCGCGTTTACGCGATGATGACGGTCCTACATTGTTCGAACGAACGGGGTTGTTTAAGCCTCGTGCCTCGGTTTTTGGTTTGACATATACAGATAAAAACTCGACTAAGTCTTTTATTTGAAGTTTGGCATTAGTTGCCGCGGCTTTTATTTGAGCGTCAGTTATGCCTCGCACAATTATTGCAACTTTCAACTCGTCAGACAAGCCCTTTACAATGTTGAGACGCAAAAGGGACTTGCGGGCATATTCGGCGTATGTGGAAAATTTATTTGAATTGGTACACATAACCTCAAATAAAATTGTAGCTGAATCAACGTTACGTGGGCATAGTGTACGAAATTCTATCTTGAAGTTGGTCCATGAACGATCGTTCGTTGTCCAATCGTTAAGCCATGACTTCGCGTCACCACGTAAACAACCCCCTATACGCCCTAGGCACTCGCGGTCATCCCATTTATTTAAATCACGAGCGCGGTCTACCTCTGAACACCAAACGTCAAAGTCATGCAGGTTAGGATCAAAGGGAGAAATATAAAAACTATGCGATCTCGCCTGAACTAAACAAGACAATGCACCAAAAAGTTTATTTGTCACGTCCTTATCCACGTCGGGTAATCGCGACTGCTGGCCAGTGAAAGTGTCTTGTCCCTGCGGGCTAGGCTCCCTAACGGGCGTTGACACGCGACGCGGGTTTGAATGTGTTGTCGAGGTAGGCAAACGGCTCTCAATAGAATTCAAGCGAGCTAATATTTGACCTAAAGCCTGATCACGCGGTGAATCACGACGGCTATATGAAGTATCACGACGTCTACGAGCGTCACGTGAACCACGGGACGCCTTACGATATTTCGAAGAACTACGTTCGCGTTCATGAGAACGTTCACGGTGTCTACGCGATGAAGTAGTGTGATTGTTTCTATCGGAATCATAGCTACGACTACGCGATCTACTTCTTCGCGTTCGTGAACGATTACGATGCGATCGACGTGAATCATCTAGTTCTTCAACACTTCCAGAACGTCTCGGCATATTTCAGAAATTAAACCAAATAAGAAACACTTACCAATACTTGCAGTACAAACACACGTAAATTTCAAACAACTAAACTTGCAGTAATTAGGTCAAATTCAAACGTTAACGAATACTTAATTATGTAAAACAGATGGCACAAACAGCACTAAGCACGTGTTCGAATCCCACTTCTGATCTTACAAACCAGAAGTGAGGACAGTTTTTTAAAAATAAAAGATGTAACGCACAGGTATTCCTAAAATTATTTAATAACAATCAGAATTCTATAACCAAAATTACAACAATTAATAATTTAGCACTATTACACTCAAAACTCTAATTACTGCAAGTGATATAATAAATAACGAAATAATTATACTACAACCGATAATGACGTAAAACTGAGAGTAGAGATGTTCAACCGTTGCCGACCGAAGACAGAATGAACCCGTCGCTAAGCGCGCGCCGCTTTTTATAGCGCGTGGCTCGGTCCGGGTCTTGGAGAGAGGGGTTTCGCTAAGAATATTATTATTATATTATACTTTAATATTCATACTAAGTATTTCAACACAAAAAAAAATCAATACCTTTTTTGTCAGTTGACAGCCACGGATTGGAATGGGGACGTGACGTTATGTATTCTTAATCCATCACTACACGGTTGGTTATATATTATCTCAAATATAATAATATATCAAATTTTATTTTAACGACGGGAGCGAAGCCCCACGCGACTTCCATATGTAGTTTATTTACCTACTGAAAGTTTTCAATGAACCATTTATTATTTCTCTCGGCCAATACTTAAACGAATGGTATTCAACACAATTTCAAATTCAATAAATAATCACTCCACTGTTCAGGGCCCTAAGTCGTTATTCGCAAAAGTTAGAAACTAATAGTTATAACTAATTCAGTTTGATATAATATTCGAATTTGCTGCTATCCTGGTTGGTCCATTAGTAAGATACTACGCTTTACATAATGTACATAATATATAATTGTAGAGAACTGAAAATATGAAATAACAAATTGTAGTGGCATCCAAATTAAATGGAATGTATAGCTCGTTTTTTCGATTCATATTTCTAGATTTTTTTTATAATAGCCAAGTATAGTAGCTTCTTTCGCCTGATAGAGAGCTGATTGAGGAACCCAAATTGCATTGTCCGCTGTCAAGAGACCTAAGGCTGAGATCTATAGAGCGTACTTGGATTTTGCTCAGACTTCACTCCAACAAAACTTCGCTCAGCCTAATCTGAGCCAAAGCATTGATTTGGAATGTCTCAATGTCATTGCTTAGCCTGCGTACGAGTAGATGTTTTATTTCATGCATCATCTTCTGCTGAATTTTTTGTAAAATAAAAGATAAAACAAATGATACAATACTTTTTGTAATTTATAATAGTCCAAAAACTGCGTTTTCTTAAAATTACTAGATTATTTTTAAATTTTGTTGTCTAAAATTTGTGAAATGTAATAAATATTAAGTTATGAAAGAAATTGAGTAAAGGATCGCTAATGACAGCTGTTCAATGTTCAATGAATGTTATGCGACAAAGTTCAATAGTCATTTTAAAATTATGACATTTGTACACCATTATTTTTTACAGTATAATAGCCAAAGATTTTCGTAAGTCGTCGATTTTGAGAACTTTGATTTTGCTTAGCTTGTGCTTGGATAAAGTCAAAGTTTGCACTATAAATACCGATTTTGTCTTATCTCGAAAGTTTAGTCAGAGCAAAGTCCAAGTACGCTCTATGGATCTCAGCCTAAGTGTCCTGTCAGCTGACATCGCCATGCTGACCTGCAAAGTTGTTCTTCAGGCTTCGCTTGAAGGATCCAATATTATAGGAAGGAGGAAAGAATTGAGCCGGCAGTGCACTGCCGTAAAAGGCGACTAAGGGAGTAACCTTATGCAGACAAGAACACTGCGAGAAAAGGAAAATTCGAAACAAAACCCTATTCTAAGCCATCTGGCGAGCGTGGTGTAGTAGTCTAAATTCCTTTTACAATGTTTGGAGGAAACCCGTGCCCAGCAGTGGGAAGTTTATGCGGTGTAATGATGAAAGTATCAATTTTTATTTTAAAACCGCTTTCCGCTGCTATTAAAACCATAGCCTTTAACTACAAGTGCTTGGTATTAGCTGTCGATGTGGGCATTAAATAGATTTATCGCGGGTCGGTCGTAAACCCGCCTTAAGCTCTTAAGGGCAAGCGTTATTTTTATATAGATCGTGTCATTTTGTACGTGTTATATTATTTTTGCTTCATTAAACAGACCATTCTTACAATCTGTAATATCGTGAAAGATTCGTTCTGAATGTTAACCCTACTCCTTGTAAAAATAAAAAAAGGTTAATATAGGAAATTAGGTTTTTGGGATATCCCGATTTGATCAGAAATTGGTTTCACCAAGCTATAGAATTTAAATAATGACTAGGTACATATTTGACCTTTTCAAAGCCAACGTTAGCTATACTAGACAAGCGAAAGCGTGCCCTGTGCGCCGATGACGGCTATAATCGACTAAAATAAATATTATAAAAATATACACTTTATAATATTAGAAAGCAGAAGAGTTTGTAATCTTTGATTGAACGCGCTAATCTCAAAAACGACTGAACGGAATTGAAAAATATTTTGTGTTGGATAGCCCATTTATCGAAAAAGGCTATACAACATAACGCTACGACCAATAGTAGCTGAGCAGTGAGGAAACAAAGAACGATGGGAGTGAAGCCTCGGGCAACAGATATTGGGGATTGATTTTGATTCTAACAGCAGTATCATTTTAAATACGTATGGAAACTTATCACAATTATTTTTTGTGGAATTGCAGTCGAGTTGCATTCCATATTGTCATGTCATTTACATTATCTTTGATGTGTAAAATTTAATGATAAAATTCTTAGAATATTTATGTGCGTAGCGCGCCAACCAATCACGGGTCGTTCTCGGGTCGATGAGAACCCCGATCGCCCTTTTGGCGCTATTGTCTACAGACGCCATTTTCACTTCACTCGGGGCGTTATCAGGGCGTGTGCGTGCGCCATTTTGTCGTTTTGTTTTTGTTTCCTACTTACTATGTGTAAAACGTGTAATAAATAAGTACATTGTGTGTTTTTGCAATAAATTAGTTAGACAGAAAGAAAAAGTGTTTTTTTTTGGGCTTTAATTACATATTTAAAAAAAAAACAATGAAGTTTTTTTTTTTAAATGCTTGACACATCTGCCCAGAAATTGGCCACTGCTCAGCATTAATGCGGTCGTACCAATAGCAGGTTGCTACTGGCGCTAATTTTGAGCAAGAGCCAGGTACTAAGATTTTTAATGTTGACTGAATAATAGGGTCCTCAAAATCCGGAAAAGTTAAAAAAAGCTTGTGTTAAACCAAGTTAAACCCTTATCTTTTAATGATTTATGCCACCAATTTTTGATATAAACCTTAAAAATATTATTCAAAACATTTTTATCATCCATGACGTAATCCCTTGCCCGAAGCATTTGCCCTTAATATCATTTCAATGGAGATCAATAAATAATACATAAAACCCCTGTCACGACCATTTTGTTGTATTAATAAAACAACTGTTTTATTACTCAATACACAGTAATTACTGATTCTAACAATGAAGTTATTGGTAAAGGCCTTTTATGGGTCAATTACAACTATGTCAAATCCATGTTACGTCATTCGATTAACACGGATAATAAGTCTGTCCGCGGGGTATCTACATTATCTTATTGGATTTTTGATCGGGTTTCTTTGAAGCGATGATGGCAGAATGGATAAGGGACCGGCGTGCAAATCACGCGCCCACGCGGTCCGAACTCGATCCCGACCGGCAGAACCAATGTGGATCACTTTGTGGAATTTATATGTACTAGTCATGTGATTTACCATCTGCTAACTGTGAAGGAAAACATCTTGAGGAAACCCACATACCCTAGAAAAAATTCTATAAGTATGTCTGATCCACCAACCCGCACTAGGCCAGCGTGAGTGGATTATGACCTAAACCCTCTCAGCTCTCTATTTAGAGGAGAGGAGACCCGAGCCCAGCAGCAAGAAATTAATAGGTTGCTGATGATGAAAATTATTAGTTCTTTCAAAATATTATAATGTTGCCAAACACTTCATTCAGGCATCAATAATGGACCCTATACTCTTTCGAAAAGAATTACTTTTTGTCTACCTATAGTACCTGTGTTAAGTAAACTTGAGCAACACTTCTGAAGAATATTTTCATTGAGAAAATTTCTTTACGAGTACCTATCTTATTATAAGATCCAGGAAAAATATGAGTGAATGCCTTATTTGGGTAAGGCAAATATATCCTGTAAGGCAGTAATACTATTTTTAGACCTCGCTTTATTTGTAAGCCCGGGAGATTGCCAAAATAGAGACGAGACAAGTAAAGATGTATTGTGTTATATGGAACCAATAAATGTAGTATCAGTTCCCATAGACTGGGGGCTTACTCTGTATTTCGACATTTGACTTAGTCGGTTTTGATGTCGCTGTCAAATGTAAGGAAATTGAGAGATGGCCTTATTAAATAGTGGATTAGACATAACCTTAGAATTACTTCTAGGGTATGTGGGTTTCTTCACAATGTTTTCCTTCACCGTCAATTGATCGTAAGTCACTTGACTAGTATATATAAATTCGACAAATTGAAATCCTAAAATCAAGATTGGTACTGCCCCGGTCCGAATCATACTCGGACCGCATAATTTGCATACCGGTTACTTATCCATTCGGCCACCATCAATTTATCATCATCATCATCAGCCCACATTCACCCATTGTTGGGTATAGGCCTTTTCACGGTCCTGTGTTAATTTATACAAAGGTTCAATTTTGCACGACATATTGTTCTAATATAACACTTTCACTGCCACACACTAGTGAGCAAAACCTGTGTGTAAATCAAAGCTTAAAAACTTCCTTTAAATGGCGTCACAGTACTTTAAGTAAGTAGATATGGCTCAAATTTATTTTCGTACTGTCCAGAAATTTCATTATCCACAAGTACCTGAACAATAAAACGAATATTCTATTCTTTGAGGTCCTATAAATAGAACAAAAGTATTGACACAAAAATTATAAAAGTACCTTACTGAATTTTCTAGTTTCAATTGAATTATGTCTCAAAGGGCTATGGGACTTTGATGTTTTTTATTGTAACTTGATTGAATCCACCACTCGGACGGCAAACGAATAAAGTTAGGTGTATAGCTACGAGTTGGAATAGGAACGGAATACAGAGATTTTTTCGCTTCAATTTCGTTTGAAATTTTCTAGCTTACTTCGAGGCTTCAAATATATGGGACTGCCAGATTTGCACGTTCCATGTCAATATTTAAAGCAGTTTCAAAGTTATTTTGTAACCCGTCCGCTGTATTCAATATTTTAATCTGTTCGATTTCAAATAAAGAAAAGGTTTATGATGGCGGTTAGATAAAATATGTTAAGATGAATATCTTCCGTGTAGTGACGGATTAAGAATACATAATGTCACTACCCCATCTCAACCCGTGAGTGTCGTAAAAGGTGACTTATGCAGAGAAGAGCACTGCAAGAAAAAAACAAACCCTATACAAATCCGTCTGGCCAGCGTGGTAAAGTAAGCTAAATTCCCTCCACATTCTTTGGAGGAGACCCATACAGCAGTGGGACGTTTATGGGTTGAGATGATGATGATGATGAATAGTAATAATGATACTCTTGATTCAGCGATAAATAATAGCAGCCGACATTTTTTCGATAGTATTTTATAAGGCCATCCATGTCAGAATCTCATATTAATTGCAATAATAATGAGAATTTATTATTCAGGTGACCTTGGGAAAGGCCTATGTATAGAAATGAACCATAGTAGTCCGATAATTATTACGATAAATGCTTTCGACAATGTTATAATAATTTATCTTTTATTACCTTTTTTTTTATTAACGACTATTTTTATATTTAATTTTCACTTGTTTACTTTGAATTGTTTTTTTGTTGGTTTCTCTTTTCTTATTGTAACATAAACTACAAAATGTACGCTGTGTTTGCTTCTAGTAGGATACTTTCGTATTGTAAGATGTTACTGCTAATATTTAGCATAAGTATAGTTTAATTGATTGTATTCAGTTTTGCGAACCAATAAAAAAAAATGTTCTGGTGCATTTTTTGTTCCACATTCCAACTAAGAAACAACAAATATAAATTAGACTAGATACAAAATTGCAAGTAAAAACAGCACTAACACATACTTAAACATACATTTTCATTATTTCAAGAATAGAAATATTACACAAAATAAACAAAAAAACAAGACTTTTCCAAGACCGTTTGTAGCTTAAGAATTAAGTTTTTCTGTAATGAACAAGAGAATTTTTAAAGCGTAATCGTTGAGTCCAACTGAATATTTTATTATGATTCCAGCACTACTGGTAAAGGAGATTGTTGTGTTAAAAATTTAAGAGTTATCAGGAAATGGTTATTTCTTAGGAAAAGAAGATGAAGCTGTAAAATATTGGTCAAAAAACCTAAATTTTATTTTAGCTAGTACCTACAATCTATGCCCGCGATTTCGTATGCGTGGCATTTAACAAAAGCAACATTACTTTTTATAACAATTTTAAAATAAAAGCCTTAGTTACTTCTTATTATATCAGCTATCTGCCAGTGAAAGTCCCATCAAAATCGGTCAAGCCGTTGCAGAGATTAGCCGGAACAAACAGACAGACAGACAAACAAAAATTGCAAAAAAAAAATATTTTGGTGTCATATGTACCGTATATATTATATATTCATATGAAAAAAGCAGTTATTTTAATATTGCAAACAGACACTCCAATTTTATTTATTTATATATTTAAAGATGCACGTAACTATAGAGTGGATAGTTACGTGAACATTATTATCACCAGCCTTTAGCGTGTAACGCAAGCCTTCTCTAAAGTGATCGATAATAGACAGCATCCTTGGCTCACTGCTATCTTTTTTAAGGTGGTTGGTCTATCTAATGAGGGCTGCCACATACTGTGGCTTCCAACAATTGGTCCCACTCGAGAATTTTTATAAAGATATAGTTACAGTAAAGCTGAATTTATTCAGATTTTTTCGTTTATTTCTTTTTAATTTTTATAGTTTATTCTTTTTTGTCCGTGTAATGACGGATAAACAATACACACTGTCACTAACCCATTTGTAGCCACAGGCTTCGTACAAGGCGATCAAAGGCCTAACCCACCACTGCGAGAAAAGGAATATTCGAAACAAACTCTATACCAACCCGTCTAGTCAGCGTGGTATAATAATAATAATACTAGTCTACTACATTTACACTGCGCCATCTATTCCCAAATTAAGCAATTATATTTGCTTGTGTTATGGTTGCTAAACAACTGATATACTACTTAAATACATTTTTTTTTGTAAATACATAGATATTATAGATAAATTACACCCAGACACAGAACAAACAATTATGCTCATCACACAAAGATTTGTCCTGGGTGGGGATCGAACCCTACCTACCTAACCTACGGTTTAGCAGTCAGGGTCACTAACCACTAGGCCAACAGGCCAGTCAAAATATATAGTAGGCAAAATTATTGGAGGCGTAGGTACCCAGCAACAGGGCTTTAATTTATGTGTTGTAATGATGATTTCTTTTTTAATACATGCACTATGGTTTTGAATACCAATACGCTTTAGAAGCATAGTTACATAAACATACACAAAGTATAGACAATTGTATCCAATTTGTAGACCGCATAAATATTTATCATACTTATACGGAAAGTCAAATATTACCACTAAATCAACGAGTCAAAAGATGACGACGACGACAACGAAAAAAGACGAAAATCCTTACTTGTAAGCCAATAATAATATCACAAAATATTGTGTTCAGACGTGACAGCGTAAATTGATCGACTAAATAAAACAATGTTACCGCAGTACGTTCCCTAGGGGTAAATGTTTGAAGGAAAAAGTCTTGAGGAAACTCACACACCGTAGAACCTATTCTTAGCGTCTGTTTCACCACTGGCAAATAGGTGCTAGATAGCTTAGAAACTTACTTGACATATCCATACATCTATACAAATAAATAAAATTGGAGAGTTTGTTTGTAATATTAAAATAACCGCTTTTTACTACATGCATTGAATGTATTAAGATAGAATTTGATTCTTCGGAGAAGCTCTCAAAGAAATGTGGAAGTAGACTTGCCAAAAGTTTTCTTAGAGATTCTAGAAAAAATATAAATCCATTTTTAGTACACCTCAATGATACTGTTTAAAGATCTAATAAACTTTAATATAAGCAGTATGCGTCCGATTATTAAGACTCATAAGGCTGTCTACGAGCTACTCCTACCTATGTAGGTAATTTCATATACATTTTGTACATTTACGAATCTCGTTTGTGAGATAATTTAGGCTGAATAAATCTTGGGGCGTCTCAGTACTTGTACTTGATGGTTAGACATTATATTCACATTTGTGAAGGGCGTCATTACTTCACATGAGAGTATTATACAGGGTGTCCACATAAATGGGTAATTTATTTTAATTTATAGACTTAATAAAACCACTGAACAAATTTATAGGTGGTTTTCACCAATAGATAGAATGATTCAAGAGAAATGTTTTGATATATTTTTTTTTATGTAATTAACACGCGGGTGAAGCCGCGGGTGGCAGTTAGATAAAATATAATAAAATTTTAAATACAACTAGCTCTGACTGTTCGCATGCGATTTCATTTTTTTTTTTTACACGGGTCATTGATATTTTTTCCAAAACAAAAATAGCCTAAGTTGCCTTGTCATAATTATCTATCCGCTAGTAAAAGTCTCGTCAATATCGGTTCAGTAGTTTAATAGTAAATTCAAACAAACATACAGACAAATAATTACAAAGTGTGTTTTTACAACACATACACACACGTACATAATATATTATAATAATATAAACACATTAATTTTATTCATTTGTAAAAAAACGTAAGCGTGGTACAAATAACAAAAATAAGGACACGGCTCGTCCTTCAAAATTTTCTCATATATATGAATCTGTACATCATGCTCTTATCTTTTACAATGGTTCCTCGCTTTGGGAAACCAACGTATTCCCAAAAGCTCCATTTACAAAAAAAAAAAATTCTGAAAGCATTTAAACCACATGCTGAACTAAAACACTCTGTATTTCTGGAGGGATAAGGTATATTTTCAAACGTAATGAAACATTCATCGAGTTTTTTTTTTTTCAAATTTTCAGCAAAAATCCTTTTTGTGTGAATTTATCGGACTCGTTAGGCACTGGCCAGTGATGTTATGGGTTTCACAAAATTTTAAAATTATGTTTATACGTTGCATTTGCGGAGGGTAAACTTTTTAATTTGTGTAATGCACAAATTATGTTTTTTTTTACCATTCAAACTTTTTACAGAAACAAACTCTCGTCTGTAATGTTTATTAAAGTGGGTTGTTTGTAGAATGTTCGAATTTTAAATTGAAGCGCTGAAACTTTTGGTTTAATTAGATATTCATTTTATTATGCAACCTCTTCCGTTTCATATTAAAATGCATGCAAATGTCATGCTGGCTGGCTTGAAATTAGTTTCATGAGAGTAGTTTCCAAACATTCGTAAAATTCCCCAAATATTCTCAAACCACCACCAAGTCAAAACATTTTCTTTATTCACCAAAATAAATTCAATTATGAGTACTAAAAAATCCAAGATTAAATTTTTAATTTTCTGAATATCGAGTTCCACACGATCGTTCGAAAGTTCGGTCGATACGATGGTAACGCATGCCATACGTGTTCTATATTCAGTTTATAACGAGCGCACTTCGCAAATATTTGCTAGAAAACTTTGAAAAATTTCCCATCCAATCCTGGCGAGGTATTTGTGCAGTATACGTTGGGTACGACGCGACTGATAGAAGAATTTGTCACGAGCTAAATTGCATTTAGAATTTTTTAGCTAGGTACTCGTATTTTGAAATTAGTGGTATTGATTCCATATTGTATATATTATGTTATATTATAATTAAACCTCGAAGCTCCAGCGCTCCTAGGTTTGACTAGTCAATCCTCAGGTCTGACTTGAAGTCTAAACCATTTTTTTTAACCTAACCTAGAATAAACCAGTCATTCCGGGAATAGATTGCATATAGACCTTTGACTATGACATATAGACTGAAACTACTAAAATGCACTGAATATTATCATTGGAGCAAATTTTTACACGACTGCCCGAAAATCAAATATATGAGGTGAATATGAAAGGAAACGTTGAAAGAAGAAGACCGAGAAGGACGTACCATGACCAAATAGGTGACGTTCTAAAGAAGGGACAGATCAGGAGTAACCTCAACTGGCGAGAATGCATGAAAAGACTGATGAATGTTGAAGAAGCCAAAGATGTATGTCATAATCGTAGCAAGTGGAAGGAAATAGTCTCTGCCTACCCCTCTGTTGGGAAAGAGGCGTGACCTATATGTATGTATCTAAAACAACCAGCCAAGGCGAATCGGATTAGTATTTCGCTCTCTACTCACCTAACATTGTATCCTGAATTAGACTGCTCAGTTACAGCAAAATCATCACCATCTTATCAGCTCAATAACGTCCACTGTTGGACATATTATTATACCTTCAATAAAAAAGCTCACTGAAAATAAAAATTCATATTTGTAATATATAAAGGCTTTCGAAGCAACTTTAATATCTTTCGCTACAAGGAAACGTTCGAATAACTTTTATGTCGAACTTGGAAATATTACACATAGCATCGATACTTTTAATATTAAAATATTGACGAAGCGAACTGTTGGAGCAAAGAGACACACTTTCTATCTGAAGTCTGTGAAACCAGGAGTTTGTAGTTATAACATTTTTTAAATGGACTTTGTAAATTACTAGCTTCGTCCATGAGTTTATTATTTTTTAAAAAGGCAATAAAAATTAAAATTCTGTTAGAATTACACGCTATAAAATATAATAATATGTCGAGGCCAACTAGTTTAATTAGTCGCTAGTTGAACAGTGTCTAAGCGATGGTGGCCGAATGGATAAGTGACCGCCACGTGTTTCGAGTTAGGTTCCGATCGGCAGAACCAATCTAGATTTTAACCAATTTATATGTGCTAGCCAAGTAACTTCAGCTTTAGAATATTATATTATAAACATTTTAAAAGTAAATTTGGAAGCGGCAGTCCTTCAGCACTCAAATTTATTACAAATTCTTTCTTTTAATATAGTCTTTTCAGCAAACAGCTCAATAACTTTTCATGAACATCGTAAGAAATTACAACGGTTCTATTTTGTAAGATGATAACATCTAACTGCGATTCAGACGAGGTGATTACGGCTACATAATGAAATCGTTTGCTGTTCAAACTTATGGGATATAGCCCTACGTTTTGTTAAGTATAGTATTTTAAGCTATTCAGCCTTATGAAAAGAATAAATGAAATTTAAATAATGTTACCGACATAGAAAATAGACGGTCCAAGGTCGATTTCGCCTGACAATACCAATGTGGAATTAACTTTATACAATTTATGCCAGGAACAAACTTAAAACCCAAAACAAATAAAGTAAGAAATGGATATTCTTTGTTGTTTTTGTTTAAAATGGTTTTTATTTCAAATAAGTTAACAATACAATATAAGTTAGCAATAGATGCAGTACCATAATAAAAACTAAAAGAACTTTATACAGGCTTAACAAATAAATATTCTAAAATTCATCTACTCAATAACTCAAGACCAAATTTTAAACGCAATTCAATTTGCACCGAAACTCGCAGACAATAACGAACTCCATAGCGATAAATACTTATAGATAGATTTCACTTAAGTGTTCACGTCTTTCAAAGAGTAAGTGGCAAAACCGCATCGGATAATTAGAGAGTACCAGCAGAAGGTGAGGTGTAGGTATAGTTCAGTTGCCCCAACATAGATCGAGCCGGTGTTTCTAATTAACACCGAGTAGACTCCTATATCTAGCGCTGAGATTTTATACTGATAATAGTATCTTTGTGATTTAATTTTAGAACCTGATAAAGGATTTTATGTCATCATTTTCGAAATTAAAAAATACGGAAATTTACTAACAGCCAGCAATTTAAAAAGATTGAAGAACTTTCGAAAAATAGGCTGTCAATAAATGGATGTTAAGTTTATATTTGAAAAAAATATATAACGTTCGTTTATAAAGATAATTTTTAATGGTAAGTACACTTTTGTGAAGCGGCTTACGCGAAGCTTTCTTAATATCTTTATTTGTAAATCGCGAGGGCATTTAATGACAGCTGTATTAATTTTACTATTTAATAGGTACTTACTCTAAACTTGCATTGTATAGATAAGAAAAAAATAACAATTTACAGACAAGAAACATACTTAGCGTTTTTAACTTCTTTTAAAAAAACTTTTTTCTTCTTATTTTTTTTTTCTCAAAGTTTTAAATCAAGCCATATAATATTATTATTATTATTCCAACATTCATTTCTAATCAAGTGAAACACTTAAGGAATTTCTCATTAAACATTATTATTTTGTTCAGTAAATAATGAAAAATGTGATGAAATATTTAATATCGAATAAAACATCAGCCAACTATTTTCATAAACAGAAATTGATTGCTTCAATTTTGTTCGATAATGTAATGTAAATTTTACGGCAGTTCAGTTGTCTTTTTTATTAGTTCAAAGTATCTACCATTTATACAATTTATTTAACACATTTTATAAGTTTTTAAAATAGGTAAATAATTTTACTTAGCTTCAAGATTAAGAAAGGCAGGTCGCTCACTAAGCGTCTATTATTACCTTCCTTCTCATTTACTCTACGCTCTATTAATGTCCGAATGTTTTTCACATACTCGGTCAGCGCATCGTTAAACAATGCTAATCGACTTATATCTTCTTCTTATCTTATCGTGTGGGCTTGACGCAGACCCTGGTGTTGGAATTTATCAAGTCGCCCAGAAGGCTTCCAACTTGACTTGACTACCACATTAAGTGGTATCCGGGACAAACGGCTTTACGTGCCAAAGCACGGAGTCGCTCGAGAATGAAATTGCCACAAGAGGTCACCCATCATGGACTGACCTTGCTCAGTGTTGCTTAACCTCGATGATCGTAGCGAACATCTCAGTACCATAATGCTACGAGCGTCTTATATTATCTATAATATAAAACAATACCCGTCCTGACAGTCGGGTAAAAAATGAATCGCTGAATGTGTTGGTAAGCACATAACTCAACAACGCCTGGACCAATTTGTCCAATTCTTTTTTTTAAATGTTCGTTGAAGTTATTGAAGTTTTTACGTTTTTTTTTTAGTTTTTATGTAGGTAGGTATATAGAGGGTAGGTAGGTAGGGTAGGTAGGTATGTAGAAGGTAGTTAGGTAGTTAGGTAGGTAGGGTAGATAGGTAGGTAGGTATGTAGAGGGTAGGTAGGTAGAAATCTACGTGGACAAGTCGCGGGCAAAAGCTAGTCTTTAATAAAACATTCTTCATCATAAAAATAAATAGTTGTTTTAAAAGAAAATCCTAAACTACTTTATGAAAACCAATCTCAAAGCTTCTTTAAAGTAATCAAGTAGTTGAAAAAGCATCATAACTTTGTAACGAGGTAAACAGAAAACTTGAATGAGAGGTCAGTTTGTTGCGAGTTGGGAGTAACTTGATACTTCATCAAAGGAACTGTGGCAGATACTGAGTACAGGCAATATACTGTTTAGTAATTTAAGGTGGGATTTCATTTAAAATCGATGTACGTTTTAAAATTAAAGACAGTCGCATCATAACTAAAACAATAATTCCAAAACTCTCAGTGGGGTGCCGCGGAAGTGTAAACTACTGATGAGCATGAGGTTTTATATATAAAGGAGTGAATAGGTTTCTTAAGGGTCGGCAACGTGCTCGTGATGCCCCTGGTGTTGCAGACGCCCATAGGCTACGGTAACCGCTTACCATCAGGCGGACCGTACGTCTGTTTGCCACCGTCGTGGTATAAAAAAAAAAATATTATCCAACACTAACATGATATTTCAATACGGTTTAGTAGTTCCTGATATTAGTGCGTTTAATCAAAGAAATAAACAAATTTTTCAACTTCATAATATTAAGCATCATCCGTGTAGTGATGGATTAAGAATACATAATGTCACTACCCCATCTCAACCCGTGGGTGTCGTAAAAGGCGACTAAGGGATTAACCTGTTTTAACTGTTTTGACCTGTTGTGTTTGACTGGCCTGTTGGTCTAGTGGTTAGTGACCCTGACTGCTAAGCCGGAGGTCGTGGGTTCGATCCCCACCCAGGACAAATCTTTGTGTGATGAGCATAAAGGTTTGTTCTGTGTCTGGGTGTAATTTATCTATAATATGTATGTATTTACAAAAAAAAAATGTATTTAATATATTAATATTTTATTTTTAACTTGACAAGCAGATATAAGGTAATAACTGATTGAAGAACTCACTCAACGACTGTTATTAATTCTTCAGTTTCGTCGTAATCTAAAGACAAAAGGAACTTTGTTAAGCTATGTTTACATTTAAAACGGTTCTGAGTGTAAAAAGTTAGTGATTTGCTTAGTCTATTGTATAAATAGGTACCCAAAAAGCACAGATGTCTATGAGCATACGATGAGGCAAATTTTTCCACCGAAATAATACGGTCCTTTCTCCTTTGGCTGTGATACTTAACTAAGTCATAGCCGGAACCAGAATGAGTTCTAAGAATTGTATTCAAGATAAATAATTGTCTAACTGTCAAAACAAATAAATTAAAGTTTTATTTAATTTTATTAACAGCAACTTTTTACGAATTTTATTTACGAGTACTCATCCATTTAAAAGTGCTACGTTCAAACCAAAAGGAATTCTTTTTAACTTTGCTGAAGTCCAACGACTAAACTGAAAGGAATAGAACGAATAGCTTTTTTATTTTTGGTCACCCACAAACAGCTTCGAGCAATGTTTTAAGAACGGTTACCTAGGATGAGCCGACAACGTCACGTTTAAAATTCAATATAAGCAACTACAACTACATAAAATTTGTAATATTCATTCCAATGGGTAGAAAGGAACATTAACGGAGGCAATTCATGTAATTCCCTTTCATAAACGTTCTTATTTTTTCTTAATATACCTTTGTTGTACGCATTATTTTTTTAACGTATATATCTAGATATTGTAGAAAATATTATTTAAACTGACTACAACTGTTGCACAAGAGGTCCTGGGATCGATTCCCAGGTCAGCGAAAGAAGAAGAAAACTGGTATTGAATTTTTCTGCCATGAAATTCTTATTATTAACCCGGTGTTTAAAAAAGTACCCGGTTAATGGTAATAAGCAATTTGTTTCTTAAGCACCCAAAAAAAAAAAAACCAAGCCTTTTATTAGGAATATGGGACCAAACATAGGTGATGAAATGTGATGCTACAACTCTGCCTCCCCTCAATCATAAATAAAAGGTTTGATGGTATGTTATATTAACTGGCCTGTTGGTCTAGTGATTAGTGATCCTGACTGCTAAGCCGGAGATCGTGGGTTCGATTCCCACCCAGGACAAATCTTTGTGTGATGAGCTTAAAGGTTTGTTCTGTGTCTGTGTGTAATTTATCTATAATAAGTATGTATTTACAAAAAAAATGTATTTAAGTAGTAATAGTTGTTTAGTACCCATAACACAAGCAAATATAATTGCTTAATTTGGGACTAGATGGTGCTGTGTGAATGTGGTAGAATATTATATTAGGTATATTATATATCGTTTTGGTTTTAAATAATTTTATCAAAAAAAATACAAAATTATGTTAAAACTGCAACGTTGTCAGCTCTGTATGCGTAAACGCTCTTAAAGTCCTTTGCAGTATTTAGGATTCAGTAAGAGTAGTAAGTAGAGTAAGTTGTATTTAACGAGGAATAAGAAGCCTCACAAAGGTCCCTCAGGTTTGATTGGAGTATCGGACTTGATGCCACTTCTTGTCCGACCGTCTGTTCTCAACAGCATACCTACTTACTTGTAGAAGCTTAATATGATTAAGAGTGAGGCTACAAAAACAGCGGGAAAGAGGTGATTTGATAAAATATTAAGGCAGAAACGAAACCTCTGCTTCTGCTTTCATGGATGGCTTTATGCTTGTGAAGCACCAGCATCACGCCTATATTTTATCAGCTATGTTAGGTCCCATTTAATAGGAAGTGAGACTGTTGCCATTTAGTTGTTCTTTATAATCATTTATCCTGATAATAATTTCGAAGACGGTGGAAAATTGTTAGGAAATTAGACGCACGAGGCTTCGCTCCCGTCGTTTTTATTTAGCTACTGCTCAGCTTCTATTGGCCTTAGCGTAGTTATATAGCTTATAATCTTCCTAGATAAATGTGCTATCCAACATTTTTTTTTTTTCAAATTGATGTAGTTCCTGTTATTATAGCGTTCAACCAAACAAATAATATAATATAATAATATTCTACCACATTCACACAACGCCATCTAGTTCCAAATTAAGTAATTATATTTACTTGTGTTATGGGTACTAAAAAACTGATATACTACTTAAATACATTTTTTTTTGTAAATACATACATATTATAGATAAATTACACCCAGACACAGAACAAACCTTTATGCTCATCACACAAAGATTTGTTCTAGGTGGGGATCGAACCCACGACCTCCGGCTTAGCAGTCAGGGTCACTAACCACTAGACCAACAGGCCAGTCGAATGAACTCTTCAGCTTTATAATATTAGTATAGATTCGTCAAAATTGAATTCAGTTGATGAAAATGAACTTGATTATGGAGAGGAAATAGAAATATAGATGTTATTACTCAAAAAATGTAATTTCCCCATTATATTTTTGTTTTTATGGACTTGATAGAGTGGTTATATTATATATTATCCCTCTAATAGTAAATCACTCATTTAGTGGCCGAGTACTGGGGCCTGTCCAAATTGGGTCAATACCTTATTGTCGTATCCTTAAGTCTTAGATTGTACTACTTCAATATCGACTACGTATTTAGTTACATCTGGATTTCATTCGGTTGACAAGTATCAATAAACATCATCAGCAGCCCATTTAGTCCCACTGCTGGGCTCAGATCTCGTCTCCTCTAACTAGAGAGCTAAGAGGGTTTAGGCCATAATCTACTTACGCTGGCCTAGTGTGGATTGGTGGATCAGACATACTCATAGAATTTCTTCTAGGGTATGTGGGTTTCCTCACGATGTTTTCCTACACCGCACCGTTAGCAGATGGTAAGTCACTTGACTAGTACATATTTGGTACTGCCGCGCCGGTCGGGATCGAACTCGGACCGCGTGATTTGCACGCCGCCCGGTCCCTTATCCATTCAGCCACCATCGCTTTTTTCAATAAACAGCACTGCTGAAATTTCAACCATATTTGTGTATGAAAGAGTTCAAATTCAGTTGATAACAAATAAGACATACAATGTTTCAGATGCTTATATGAAGTGTAAATCGTTAGATGACGCAAATGACTTATTATAGTGCCTGAAGAAAGTTTTGGACCTGATATTGAGTCTGGTTTTCGTTTTCTTTTTAAAAAAACGACTTCACAATCATCTAACTCAGCCAGTACTAGTTCACTGCTGGACATAGGCCTCTCCATTGCATGCTAGTGACCACGATTTGCAGCTACTCCATCCAGCGTTTGCCAGCCGCGCGAAACTATCTATACCAAATCCCATGATAATCTTTCAAACAAGGTCTATATAATCATAAAATCTTATACAATGTTGTTATGCCATCAATAATTTGTCGGCTTATATTTGAGTAACAGTGCGCACCACCTAAACGGGTTAGCGGTTTAAGGAGCGGCTCATAAAACGCCTTAACCACCGCGTGGTAGGTGAATAAATAAAATTTCTTGCTGTTTAGTTACTTGTACATACTACTTATAAGTGCGGCCAACTTGTTAGAGAACAACAATTAATATAATAATAATAATATGATATTCTACCACATTCACACAGCGCCATCTAGTCCCAAATTAAGCAATTACATTTGCTTGTGTTATGGGTACTAAACAACTGATATACTACTTAAATATATTTTCTGATTTTGTAAATACATACATAATATTATAGATAAATTACACCCACACACAGAACAAACAATCATGCTCATCACACAAAGATTTGTCTTGGGATCGTACACACGACCTCCGGCTTAGCAGTCAGGGTCACTAACCACTAGACCAACAGGCCAGTCGAACATTTACATTATCTAATTTACATTAAATATTAAGCAATTTCCTTTGATGTGGTTTAAAATCTATACTAATATCAACAAGTAAATATAATTAAAAAAATTTAATAACCCGACTGCAAAAAATCAAAAGAGAGCAACGCACTAAAAGACCGAAAAATTATTGTAATTTTATTATATCTGATTAAATTTAAATACATAACATTATGTACTATATATTTGTAATCTCCATTTGATTCCCTTTATTTTGTTAAGCTACTCGATAGGTTTGGTTAAAAAAAACAATAGAACTACTTACAATTTGGAACCATTCAATTATGTATTAATCTATTTTTTAATATATGTAATCTCCTTATGATTCTCTTTATTCTGATACCCAACAAGATAGGTTTAGTTAAAAAAAAAATTGAACTTCTTACAATTTGGCGTCAAAAGCCCGCCGTTTCATCATCATCATCATATCAGCCCAACGACGTCCACTGCTGAACATAGGCCTCACCTAATTTACGCCACTGCGAACGGTCCGCCGTTTAAGTCTTTTTATTTTTAAAACCTATCTAAGTACACTTGGGTTTTCTAGACGAATCTAAGGATATCCTAATTGTCAAAATCCATCCAGCCGTTTAGAAGATTCGTGGGAAAAAAGAAATTTACAAACAATACAAGATACGCGCGAAAAACAATACCCGTCCTGACAGTCGGGTAAAAAAAGCTGTATAGTTTGTTTAAACGCCAGGTTTTCAGGTACTACTGGTTCGATTTGTAAAAATCTTTTAGTGTTTGATAGCCCAGTTATCAAGGCATGTCATATAATATTACGCTACGCGCCATAGGAGCTGAGCAGTGGTCAAACAAAGAACAAAATCTATAATTACTGTATCAAATTAATAAAATCGTAAAAGATTTCATTGTCTTTTATTTTAAGCATTACATTTAACTGTTAAATAAATAGACTGTCCTATTTTACAAAATATTCAAATATTATTATGTCATATATTTCTATACTACATTTTGTGATACTATGTTACCCTCTGTATGTATAAAGCGTTCGCGCGATTTTATAGCTTGTCTCAGAAGGCCTATACATTCTCCCATTCCCGGCCCGAAGACATCTTTATGGACTTACCGAATGAGAATATTTTGTATACAGTGCCGTTCCTACTGTTGAAACATTCTTTCTGTAAAGTATTACATTGTATATTATTTTTACCTGACTGAACCAGAAAGACTGTAGGTTATTTTTTGACATATTTTATGTACGTCTGATCCATTAGACAGATTTCTTTTGCGTTATATATCTGAAAATATAAATATGAGAGTGATACTGTTAAGTTTTTTCGACTGGCCTGTTGGTCTAGAGGTTAGTGACCCTGACTGCAAAGCCGGAGGTCGTGGGTTCGATCCCCACCCAGTACAAATCTTTGTGTGATGAGCATAAAGGTTTATTCTGTGTCTGGGTGTAATTTATCTATAATATGTAGGTATTTATAAAAAAAAATGTATTTAAGTAGTATATCAGTTGTTTAGTGCCCATCATCATCATCATCATCATATCAGCCCAATGACGTCCACTGCTGAACATAGGCCTCACCTAATTTCCGCCACAGCGAGCGATTTTGTGCCGCCCAAAAATTATAAAATTAATTATTATAATTATATATTATTATTTATTTAGTACCCATAACACAAGCAAATATAATTGCTTAATTCGGGACTAGATGGCGCTGTGTGAATATGGTAGAACATTACTATATTATAGCCGAATGTAAATCGAAGTTCAAAGCTGCACAAAAACATTATCCTCCTTATTGTCAGTCGGGTAAAAATTTCTTGGACTCTTTGCTGGTATAACAGACAAAATGCGGGCATTTACGAGATGAAAGGGCTTACGTCCTTAATGATCTGTACTTTTTATGATTGGTTATTAGTCCTTAGTGTAAGTATTTATTCGATTTATAAAAAGCTTAACTACGCAATGATTTACATGTTGTGATTACAAATAAAAATCCAAATTTATGTTGAAACGTTTTACAATTTTTTAATGATGTAGGAGACATTCGATATTTATAAAACAGCTCTGTAAGATAATCTATGATAAAATAATGATGAAACTTCAGCACATTTTCGAAAAAGGTTTTCCTAACCGATTAATTAATATTTACTAAAATAAAATAAAATTAACGGCAAGAATACCAATGTTTTTTGTTTGCTCATACTTTTCTCCTTATTTTTAATTAAGCATTTATTTCATATATCTAATCATAGCATTTATTACATAAGCATTTATTTTGTCAGGGTTAAACAAAGATTTACGGAAGCAAAGCCCTGGGGAACAGCGAATCTCAAGTCTTGATCACTTGGTGCACCACGCTCTTCTTTGTGATTCTGTCCTCGGAGGTTATAATGGCTTTAGGTGATTCCTACACAAAAAGGGCAGACATCCAAACAAAAATAACACTAAGACATAGAAATAGACTTAACCTGCCAATTTCACGACTAGCAATGCATTCTTACGATACGAAAGTTATGTCTATAAAAAATTATAATAAGTTACCAGAAGCTATCAAAAACGAACACAAACCAAATATATTCATAAATAAACTTAAACAATTAATTATTAATAAGCAAATCATATTATACTTAATATAAATGAATATTATTTTAAATGATAAATTGGAGTTAGAGGATCAGTGGGACGTAATGGGTTGCTGACGATGATGAAATTAATATAAAATAGATACCAATATATATATATGACTGGCCTGTTGGTCTAGTGGTTAGTGACCCTGACTGCTAAGCCGGAGGTCATGGTTTAGTACCCATAACACAAGCAAATATAATTGCTTACTTTAGGCCTAGATGGCGCTGTGTGAATGTGGAAGAATATTATATATTATTATTAAAATTAAGAATATAAGTTAAATTATGCAATGGGTAATTCGAAAGTAAGTTAATGAGAATTAGAATTACTATGCTATTATAAATAGTTCACCCTTTCTGCTACAGTAATATTGTGCCCGACAGGGTCCATAATTGATACTATGTATATACTTGTAACACCTCACAAAACATTGTGGAAAGCAATAAAAAATTGAGAATATATAGAGATAGTCTTTACATGGATAAACCAACGATAGGTGGACGAATACTTCGCCGAGTTATTGGCGCTGTCAATCGCAAAAGGACGTTTTTTGAATTGGCTGATTGGCACCATTTTCATTAATAATTTTGTAACATTTATTCAATAAAACCTTTAAAAAAAAAAAGAAACAGATAAGTACTCTTTTTACTAAAAATTTTAATTTTAAATTCCTATAAATAGAATATCTGATTGAGATCAGATTCCTGAGGAAACGTACCCAAAAGGCTAGCAATTATATTTATAACATATTTAATAAAAATAAATATAAACAAAATGTGATTATTTATTTTTATTATTTTATATTTGCAACATTATACCAATTGGTGTAAAACGACGAATATCTTTTTTTCCTTCTTCGTTTCACACCATGGTGATTTGGACCAGCTAATAATAAAATGTCCTAATCAAGAATGCCAAAAAAGTCCTACGCTCTTTTAAACCTTGGTGTAAATCGATGAAGACAAACAAGACATTCGTTGATTGACACCATGGTTCCAAACAGCCAATTAAAAAACGTCCTTGTGCGATTGACACCGTTGTGCCAATAACGCGTAGTGTCAAACGACGAAGTACCCGTCTTGTAGTGTATGTTTTTTGTTCAGTGTAATTTTATTTATTTATTTATTTATTTATTGGTTTACCAGTAGTTATTACACTAATACATTCATTACAAAACAGAACATAATATTAAGTTCTAAGTGCACAACTCGTGTAGGTAAACACCACATGCATAAAATATATGTAGGAATGAAACATGATTGACAGATGAGTGGAATGAAACGTTAAGAGGAATGACTGAAGTGAAGTATGTTATCTGTGGAGAGAGAGATGAATGAGGACGGAAGGAAGGAAGGATGAGGAAGGACACACTAAAGACGAACGACGGAATAAAAGGACGCATAACAGTTTAATTCATGCTACGAAGAATAAATTTAAAAATCTTAAGTTATTTCACACATCGAGGTTTTCTTTACAATATCTTCCTAGAATCCCACATAATTTTGGGGGCTCGTCCGGGATCAAGAAATATTTTAAAGAAAAGAAGACGGGAGTGTTGGTTGTTCGGCGCGAAGACGGAACGTGGCCGAAGACTGCTCCAAATCTCTAAAGACGGTTGAAATAGCTACAGGAGGCGAAGAAAAGACGAAATATGGGTGGACGTAGTAGGGATCGCCGACAAAGCCGCCAAGCCGACTTTGATGAAGACGACCACGCGGCATCTCCATCGGAAACCCCATCCCATCAGGCGTTATTCCACGCGGAAAACTTGGTGTCGAAGTTTAGTGGACAAGACAAGACGTCATCAGCGGTCAAATGGGCGCAAGACATAGACGACAACGCGGCTATTTTCCATTGGTCCCCAATACAAACTTTAATTGTCGCCAGAAGATCTCTGACTGGCACCGCAGCCTTGTGGTTAAGGTCTGAGAAGCCATTCAAGAGCTGGGAGGACTTGAAGACCGCTTTGTTGAAAGAATTTCCCGATTCGATTGACAGCAAGACCATACACGAAATGATGGCGGCTAGAAAAAAAAAGAGGGACGAAAGTTGCATCGATTACATGTTAATTATGAAGGAGATGGGCAAAAGAGGTAAGATGCCCGACTATGTCGCTATCAAGTACATTATCGATGGAATTATCGACTTAGAAGTCAATAAAATGGTTTTATATGGTGCTACAAGCTACCCGGAGCTGAAAGAAAAAATAAAAATTTACACCATGATAAAAGATAAGATGGATGCAAGTTATAAGATGTCTAATAAATCTAAGAAGCCGGAAAATGGTGAGAACATGGCGGGTACGAGTATCAAGAGGTGTTACAGCTGTGGAGAAAAATCTCATAAGTCATCACAGTGCCCCAATAAAGAAAAAGGCTTAAAATGCTTTAAGTGTAACGAGTTCGGCCATATTTCTACTGAATGTAAACAAGGCGGATCGGTTCGCGTTCCGGCGACGAATAGCAATGCGAATAGCGACAACAAGATGGCGGTACCGGTGCAATATGATGTCAAAGACGAGTTGGCGCCGACGCACGTTCAATTTGACAACAATGACAGCTCATTTAAGAAAATATTGATAAATCAATGTGAAGTTAATGCTTTAATTGATACGGGAAGTCAATTGAACTTAATTTGTAATAAATTATTCGCGCGTCTCGGTGCTCCAGAGTGCGTTAACATGAAGATTAATCTCATTGGTTTGGGAGGAAGCGTCGCATCGACGAAGAAGTTTGACACAAACGTGTGTTTAGATGGACACGAATATAGTGTAACATTTTGCGTAGTGCCTAGGCATGCTATGCCTTGTAGTGTGATATTGGGTCAGGACTTCCTAAAAGATGTTTTTACATTCATGTCAAAAGGGTCAATGTTGATTGCTCCTAATGTCAACAGTTGGTTGACTAGGCTTGCTGGTGTTGTGTTTCAGGATGATTTGGTAGTAGGAAATGTAAAAAACCAACAGATACGACAGGAAGTTATTGACTGTGTTACAAGCTATAAACCGGTGCAGACCAAGGAAGCCCCACTACAGTTGCGCATTGTGTTAAAAGATGACATACCAGTTGCTCAGAGGCCAAGACGAATATCACAGGCTGAACAGCAGATAGTGGATAAGCAGGTATCAGAGTGGTTAAAGGATGGCATAATACGAGTAAGTTATTCTGAATATTCTTCTCCCCTGGTGCTAATAAAGAAAAAAGATGGTAGTACTAGAGTCTGTGTAGACTATAGGCCAATTAACAGAAAGATTGTTAAGGATGAATTTCCATTGCCTATCATAGATGATTTGATAGATAAGCTTAAGGATGCTCATGTGTTTAGCGTGTTAGATTTGAAAAATGGGTTTTTTCATTTAAGCGTATGTGAGGAAAGTATAAAGTATACTTCTTTTGTTACACACAATGGACAGTATGAATTTTTAAAAGCTCCGTTTGGGTTAACTGTGTGCCCAAAGTATTTCATGAGATTTGTAACTATGATATTTCAGGATCTCATTGCTAAAGGAGTCCTGATCATATTTATCGATGATTTATTGATTCCAGCCGTAGATGAATACCAAGCCTTGCAACGATTGAAGGATGTGTTGTGTGTTGCATCACAATATGGCCTGCAGATTAACTGGAAGAAAGCACAATTACTCTGTAGACGAATAGAATACCTTGGCCATATTATAGAAGACGGAAAGGTTCAACCCTCATCGGAAAAAACTGATGCTGTAACCAGGTACCCTGAACCAAAGACTTTAAAACAACTTCATAGTTTCGTGGGTTTAACTTCATACTTTAGAAAGTATATTAAAGATTTTGCATTAATAGCCAAGCCGTTAACTGACCTTTTAAAGAAAGATGTACCATTTGTGTTTGATGATACTCAGAGATGTGCATTTAACATATTAAAGAGAGCACTAGCTAGTAGCCCTGTGTTAAGAATATATGATCATCAGCTGTCAACGGAACTGCACACAGATGCGTCAGCAGTAGGATACAGTGCTATATTGCTGCAGCGAGACCATACAGGTGAATTACACCCTGTACATTATTATAGTAGGAAAACCAGTGATGCTGAGAGTAAATACAGCAGCTATGAACTAGAGGCATTAGCGATTATTGAAGGAGTAAAGAAGTTTCGGCATTATTTGTTTGGTAAGCCTTTTAAAATTGTAACAGATTGTCAAGCCTTTCAGAAGACGTTAAACAAGAAAGATCTATCAACTAGAGTGGCCAGATGGGTGTTGTTGCTTGAAGAATATGACTATGTTGTTGAACATCGCCCCGGTGGTAAAATGCAACATGCTGATGCTTTAAGCAGAAACCCATTTATTGGAGTTATTGAGCTGAGTTTACATGAACGGATTAAACAAGCACAGATGTTGGATGACGGTATTAGAGCAATAGTAGAAGTTCTTAAACTTCAGCCATATGAAGACTACATTTACAGTGATGGTTTGCTATTCAAAGGACAAGAAAAAAGGCTAGTAATACCTAAGAATTTAGAAGTTGAGATTTTAAGAAGAATTCATCAAAAAGGTCATTTTGGTAAGAGAAAAATGATACACCTTTTAGAACAAGATTATTATATAAAAGACGTCAGTAAGAAGATAGAAGATTTTCTATTGTCATGCATACCCTGTTTGCTAGCAACCAAAAAAGAAGGTAAACAAGAAGGATTTCTGAACTGTATCGAAAAGGAAAGTATTCCTTTACATACCATACATTGTGATCATATAGGACCTCTTTCCGAGACAAGAAAATTGTATAATTATATATTAACAATTGTGGATGGTTTCACCAAGTTTGTGTGGTTATTTCCAGTGAAAGGAACTACAAGTAAAGAGACCATAGATAAGTTAAAGATTCATCAGCAGACTTTTGGTAACCCTGTTCGATTAATTTCAGATCGTGGTACAGCATTTACCAGTAATGATTTTAAGGAGTATTGCACGATGGAAAGTATTCAACATATAACTATAACAACTGGAGTGCCCAGAGGGAACGGCCAGGTGGAAAGAATACATCGGACTATCATAGCAGTGTTGACTAAACTATGCGTTGAAGAGCCATCGCATTGGTACAAGCATGTTGGCATAGTGCAGAGAGCATTGAATAGTACCTACCAAAGAAGTATCGACACCACTCCCTTTGAACTCATGTTGGGTACTAAAATGAAAACAAAGGAAGACAAACAAGTTTATGATTTGCTTCAGGAAGAGCATAGAAGTAGTTTTATATATGATAGAGAACACTTAAAGATGAAGGCTAAGGAACAAATAAGAAAGATACAGGATGAAAATTGTAAGACTTACAATAGGAAGAGAAAAGAGAGTAGGAAATATGCCATAGGCGATATTGTGGCGATTAAGCGAACACAATTTGGAGTTTGTTTAAAATTGAAGCCTAAGTATCTAGGTCCATACAGAGTCACTAAGGTAAAAACAAATGATCGCTATGATCTTGAGAAGATAGATCATATGGCAGATGGCCCTAAAGTGACATCTTCTTCAGCCGATTTCATGAAGGCATGGCCGGTGTAAGCCGATACCGCTCTGGAAGTGGTGAGTGGTCCATCAGCTGTTGATATTAGGTTAGGTAATGCCTTGCGGGGAGTCTTGACCTAGTATTATATTAAGTTGCAAGCCAGACTAGATGTTAAGTTATAATAAGATTGTTATTTTAAGATAGGTACAATAATATAAGAAAATTGTAAGTTGTTAAGGTTTATTTTATTTAAGTTCAAGATGTTTGTTAGGAATGATTGTTAAGGGTATAAAAGGAGACGATTTGTAATGAAAGAAGAAACATAATGAATGAGTGTATGTCTGAGGGCAGACATGAAGAGCAGAATGGCCGAGTTGTAGGAATGAAACATGATTGACAGATGAGTGGAATGAAACGTTAAGAGGAATGACTGAAGTGAAGTATGTTATCTGTGGAGAGAGAGATGAATGAGGACGGAAGGAAGGAAGGATGAGGAAGGACACACTAAAGACGAACGACGGAATAAAAGGACGCATAACAGTTTAATTCATGCTACGAAGAATAAATTTAAAAATCTTAAGTTATTTCACACATCGAGGTTTTCTTTACAATATCTTCCTAGAATCCCACATATATTAAAGAAAAAAAATAAAATTATTGATAAAAGGAAACAAATATCGTAAGTCTTATAGCATAGTTCCTATTTCTAAGTACAGCGGTTTTATTATTATTAGTGGAAGAATACAATCAATCAATAGTAAGATTATGGACCTGGTTCCTAAATCGTTGAAATGATGTGCCAAATAGATCTATCTGTTTACTGTAGTGGTTGTATAACTTACTTAGCCGTGAAACAGGGGAGTTAGAGCCTAAAACTGACTTTCGAAAAGGAGGATGTAGGAGCTTAATTGGTTTTCTAGGATATTTGTGAGGGATATTGAACTTAAATTTTGATAGTAACTAGTTCCGAGCAATCTATATTGTTGTGTAATAATTTGAATAAAAATAAAAATAAAAGATCTGAAGAGTTCCTCCGTTTTTCTAACGTGTCGATTTTAAAATGTTTGAGGCGTTTCAAATAGCTTTTAGTGGCATACCACCCGGCTCGGTCTGAAAACCAGCGCTATAACATTTATGTTATAGCATTATGCTAAGACGGGGCCGTTTTTCAGACTAACAAAGGTCTTAACTATTTATAGTTTGTTTGTACTGTACTATGTAAATTACCTACCTAAAGTCTGAAAATAAAACAATTTTCTTTCTTTCTTCTTTATTTCTTCTTTCTTTCTTTCTTTCTTTCTTCTTTTTTTCTTCTTTCTTTCTTTAGTGTAGCTTTACATAGTAACAAAATTAATTACATTAAAGAACACTCATTTGGTAGTCTAGTCTATATAATGCCTCGTTGAGAACTTACTAAATAGTAATGCACTAACTTCCTAATGCTACTGCTTCGTTATTCAATGTAACATGTCAGAGCTAAACTTGGGTGAGGCTCTGGGAGTTTCTAATTAAAACTATTCGTCGACTAACCGGAGATAAAGGTGCTTCATATTTATTGTCACGTGTCTTAATTTGGAATCGGAATTCGGAGCAGAATAATTGATTATATACATATTATGTTTACTGGTTTTCGTTTTTTGTCCATATTTTCAGTATAATTCGTTAGTAATATTTCAATTTAAATATTTCAATCTTTCAAATTATTATTGAAAGAAAGAAAGAAAATCTATTTATTCCGAGACTAAATGTACATATTACAGCACAAACATAAACTATAAGACATAAAAAAAAAGTCTGAAAAACGGCCCTATCTCAGCATAATGCTACAACATAAATGTTTTATTATCATTTAGCGAAATATTATCATCAATGAAATGAAATGAAATCTCGTTTATACATCTAGGTTATAAGGTAACACTTATGAAAGTCACAAGAATGTAACATCTGAAAAGTAGTGTCAGCAAATTTGCCTACGACCAGTTCGCTGACGGGGTGGAGCTATAAGAAGAACTGGCAAGAAACTCACGCCACTCTTTTAAAAAAAATGGTAGTGTCTAATGGTACCACTGTGAAAAAAGGAACTATTACGCTTACCTATTTGAGATCCGTATTAACAAATTACAAGTCAATTAAATGAAATAATTGATAAACGTTCAAATTAAACCGTTTTTATCTTGGAATCCCATCACCACCAAGTTACCGAAATAGAATTCCCCCATCTGTAACCCCCATTCCAAACTATACCGAAACTTCTTGTACTGAGAAAAATAATAACAAAGTGAGGGTAGTTGCAGAAACCTAATTAAATAATAATTGTTACAATACCGAATTTAAACGTGCGACAGTCAAGGACTCCCCTAATACTGCAGTGCATTTCGATGTGGTATCTGTACATAAATGTTCTCCTGCCTGTGGTTGCTTTTAAGTGATAGTGTATGAAGGAAGGGTTGGCGTAATTCAACGTACATCACCTTACATAATGTCTCGTGGTCGCTATTAAGGTCTAATATGCTGTGGCACTATGTCTTATACCGCTTTACTGTTCATTTAATTATATAGCTCGAGATACGTGTGGAGCCTACTAAGTATATGCAAATATAGTCTTTACGGCAAATTGTGTATGTTACGGGTAAATTAAGGCAATTTAGGTCTTATAATTATAAGGCTGGCTGTAATGAAAGGTAGTAAATTACAGCAAGTTAAGCTCTTTGAAAAGGGACATCTGTGGATACAGAAAACCAACACTTTTTTAGGTAGGTATGTATTTTCATCAAATTTTTAGAGCCATTTTCAATGGTCGAATCTTATTTTCAAACAGGCAAATATGCATCCTATCTACATTTGACCAGCTATTTTAGATTCCATGTAATAGAGGATGGTGTTATTAATTCTTCCATAGGTTTAACTTATTTTATTTGCAAAAACATTACCCTCCTTTTTTGCAGTCGGGTAAAAACAGTTTCAGCGTTATTTAATCGAGAATAGAGGTTTTTTTTTAACATTGGCTGTCACTATTTAAAAATAGAACAACGATTTAGTAAAATTATTCAAAAAAAAATTTATAGCTGCCAGTGATTTGTAGCTGCCAGTGATCTGATGTCAGACAACCTCTTTACATAGATGGTACTGTCTTGCTTGACAAAATTAAAAAAATATTTGAATTATTTTACAAACTTTTTCCGACGATGTTAGCAGATAATAGTTTTTAATTTTATACCTAACACAGGCAGCATCAGTGAGAATCTACGCCCAAATACTGTTAAGGTGGATGTTCCAATACGCCTCCATACATATATTTTACTGAGACTATTTTCTGTAAATACTTTTTTACATAGAACCATTCGTTTTATTACTTTTCTCCAATAAATAGTCCTACGTTTTTGCCTAATGCATTAAAAAAAACCTAGAAAAATTTGACTCTGTCAATACGAGAGTCAATAATGACCATAGAAAAGTGTTAAAATGAATTGCTCTATGTAAAAAAGTGTCTATGTTCAGAGAAAATAGCCTCAGTAAAATATATGGAGAAGTCGTGTTGGAACATCCACCTCAAACCACGTTTCGCACCACTAGCAACATTCTTTTAACGGAACAAATCTATCAGGAACATGAACCAATAAAAACTGTTCCACACCGTGCAACATGGAACACTGTGTTCAGAAACACGCTTTCGAACCATTTATTGAACGTGAGCGTGACAAATGACGCTTCAAAATATAATAAAAAAAGATTAAAAGCTTTTCAAAGTGGAATATTTCGTTCGAAAAGATTAAAGGAGCTTAACACGTCGGATGGGGAGCTATATACGGTACACAATTCTTTATAATGTGGGTTTTATGTCAGTTGAAGGGTTAAAAATAAAACAAAAGCAGCTTCATACAATGGCGATGGTGGGTTGTTCTAATTGGTCATTCTAAAACATAATATTTTTTAATTGAATAATCCTTATTTAATCTAGGATTAATTATGTGAGTTTTTTATTCTAAATGCCTTAACCAATTTAGATGTATGAGATATTTTCGAATAACATAAAAAAATATAAATATCAAGTATCAATAAATGACACAGACACCTTCACAGACTATAATAAGCTGTTGATGTTGATAAAGATGATTATACATTAGAAGAATATTTCACGAATTTAAAGAAAATATTAATAAATTAAAATCATTTTGAAGAATGAGTTGAATTTTCCTTCCTGCTAAAATTTTTCCTTTATGCAAATTGGTAGAATCAAATAAATTGGTCTACAAATGTATTTTGAATTTACTTCATTTAAAGCTCATTTCTTTCTGAAAACATTTTGCCTTTTTATAAATTAAAACAACAGCTTTTTATTATTGCCATGGTAATTTATTTGTAATTTAAAACTCCAGGAAAGTTGTAACATGAAAGAACTTTACATTTTATGTGTAAACCTCACCAACGTAAAGAAAACACGGGATGTGTGAGCCAAATCTTTGATTGGCTTTTGACTGGCCTGTTGGCACAGTGGTTAATGAGCCTTGCTGCAAAGCCGAAGGTCGTGTGTTCGATTCTCACCCTGGACAAATCATTGTGTTGAGCATAATTATTTGTTCTCTGTCTAGGTGTAATTTATTTATAATGTGGAACTAAATGGGTTGCTGATGATGATGATGATGAATGTATTTACAAAAAAATATTATAAATCTTGACATGACTTAGTTTCAGCAGGTATAGTTGAGCAGATAAAAGAGATGTCTTAAATTCATAGTGTGTTATCCGTGTAGTAACGGATTAAGAATAGATAATGTCACTACCCCATCTCAACCTGTTGTTGTCGTAAAAGGCGACTAAGGGAGTAACCTTATGCAAACAAGAGAGAAAAGGAAAATTTGAAATAAACCCTATACCAACCCGTCTGGCCAGCGTGGTATAGCAGGCTCAATTACCTTCACATTCTTTGGAGGAGACCCGTGCCTAGCACTACACTATTGGTTAAAATAATGATGATGGCAAACCCTGCTGTTTAATATAAAGTCATCACTTGGAACGTTTTGTTATAATTGGATACAGTCATATTTATTTCATACATTACGCCCGGTTTCTGAGTCAATCGAAATAAGTATAACCTGGCTGAATATAAAAGTAAAACAATAGAACTAGTTTATTCATACAACTGTCATTTTTAATTTGTTTAACGTATATTAAATTTTATCCTATCAATATAATTGCAAGTGTATACGACTGCTGTACAAGAGGTCCCGGGTTCGATTCCCGGGTCGGGTAAAAATGGTATTGGACTTTTCTAACAAGAAATTCCAGTATTGAGATTTTCCCGGAGTTTGGTAAACAAATGTTCCCGGTTGATGACAATAGGCTCGCCCCCTATTTCATGGGATCAAACATAGCTGGCAAAATGTGGGTGTGAAACACCTCTGCCTACCCCTTCGGGGAAAAAGGCGTGATGCTATGTTATGTTTATGTTATGTTTAAATATAATTTGACAGTTCAGAAACCGAATATTTCAACATTTAAATCTTTTTTCTTAATTTTTCAACAATATTGCCACAAACCTCAGTTTCAAAACAGGTGTATGAACGAAAATTAAAATTGTACCACAGATGTAATGAACACGCGAAATGAGATCTCGCACGCAATTGGCAAAATTAGACCTCATTTGTTTCCCTACCCTAACCAACTTTATCCTAAAGGCATAAGGTTCATTTTTGTATATATAAAATTTCTGGAGTTATAAATTTTGATTGGGTTAGATACAGTGCGAAAGATAATAATGCTACGAAATAATGTTAGGTTGTTTTCGGAATATTAATGAAAATTACCTTAGGCATACAAAACGTTTTGCGCGAGATTTTTGGTAACCAAATCGGTGTTTAGATACCTTGAGTACTCTCATGTAGATAGGCGATGTGAACATCTTGTTTTCTTTCTAACATCATTATGAAACACCATCTAACATATCATTCTAATATAATAAAAAGGAAAGATTTGTATTTTTGTATGTAACGAATAAACTCAGAAACTACTGGATTGATTTTAAAAATTAATTTGCCGTTAGAAAGCTACATTGTCACTGCGAATATAGCATCACGCTACGGCCAGCATGGAGCTGAGCAGTGGTCAAATTAAGAACGACGGGAGAGAAGCCCCACGAGACTTCTATTTTAAATAAAAGAAATAAAGATCAAAATGTCGATCGTCAATAAATCATACATACTCATTCAAATCGTAGGTTGTACAAACAAAAATATACTTATTAAAATGCAATCTTAAGACTCATTTTTTCTTTCTCAAAATATATTATGATGAAGTCTTTGCTGTTAGCTAACGACCCAAGCAAAAAGTCTACAATATGACAGCCCAGTTGAAGTTGGCACTGCAACTGGTTATATTTAGAACAGTTTTGTTATAATGAGCACTGAAAAAACTGAACTCGATGACGTTAAAGAGCATATTGTTAAACACATACAAGTGCATTTCTTTGATTGGTTCGGCAAAAATTTCAAGCCAAAAAACCTAATACCATTTTTGACAAACGTATTGTTTGTCAAAAATAGTATTAGGGCAAAAACAGTACAAAAAAGATAACGGATGAAATAACTACAACAATTTGGGAAATCAATTAAAATTTTCACGCTAAACTAGAGAATAACCCTTAGCGAAATCATCCTCAATTAAAAAAGATTCTAACTAAATTTTCTTTTATCCTCTCAATTTTAATAATGAACGAAAAATATATTTGAAATACGGTGTAAAAATAAGGCCCAGTCCGATAATTGCCTCCGCTCAAGGGCAAAGTAACCCGGGCCCATAATTTAATGTGATTTATTTTAGGGGCGGACATTTTTTTTCTAAAATTACACGCATTGAGCACTGGGCTATTTCATGCCTGAAATTAGACGTGGTCGATGTTTTACTGGACTACGAGATTTCTTTTAGTTTGGCAGTGATAAATGTCTGCGTTGAATTTTTAGTGCCTGTTACGATATTTTGTATTGAAAATATTCATTACGAATCTATTTAAATAATATTTACTATTAAACAACTATAAAGCTGAAGAGTTTGTTTGTTTGGCTGGTTGAAAGCGCTCATCTCAGAAAATACTAGATCCAATTTAAAAAATAATAGTGTTTTATATATACAATATAAGTTAAGTATATAACAATCACGCTACAATTAATAGGAGCTGAGCAGTTGCCAAACAAAAGATCCACGGGAGTGAAGTCCCACGAAACTGGTAACATAATTATAAAACTATTGTTATACGTATACTTACGTTCACGTCACTTGAGAACGAGAACAGCTCAATGGATGGACAATTTCTTTATGTAAATAATATTTAGTGCATTGTCTTCTTTATTACACGGCATTAAGGTTGATTATTACAAAACACAACATATTATAAATGTTCGCAATAGTACGGGCTTAAATTTATAGTACACAAAGCTCTTCTAAAGTTAGTTCATACGAGTGTGTCGACTAACTGAATTAATTTACTTTCATAGGTATAAAGTTTAAGCTCTATAGTTATTTAGTAGGTACTTACTACATGAAAGTAGCTACGTATTTTTATTTGCCACCGGTGAAGGAAAACATCGTGAGAAAAAGTAGCGGCCCTTATTCTTCAAATTTTATCAATATACATCGAGTTGTTTTTGAGTAAAATGGCTGTGACTTAAAAACGGTTGGATAGATGGATGGACGGAAGGACTTGGCGAAACTATTAGGGACCCCTTTTTGCCATTTTTACTACGGAACTCTAAAAAAATGTTGATAAAAATGCTTCCCTATTCGAACACAACACCAATTTGAACACCTAGAAATCTGACTACCTACCTCTCCTGAATGACCGATTGAATATTAACCTCTTAAACACCACACAAGCTAACGCCTCACCCCGATTCAAATATAACCCTAAAACTAATCCAAGTTTGCCAATTAATTAATGTTTTATCGTTTCAACATCGAACTTGAGTTTGATTGATTTAATTATAATATAAAAGTTACTTACCTCGAGTTGTGAAGTTATCTTGGCTTGATAGGTTCGGCAGATTTTAATCTCGATAAATAATGGACGGAATTAATCACAGAGCCATTATCGAGGAGAATGAAGGAGGTACTAATGGCTGTGAGGAAGTTGTACGGAATGCGAAGGTTGAGTTTCAGACTGAAATTTTGTATTAGTAACATTATTCATTTTGTAGTATACATTCCAGGGTGGAATTGTTTTGATGATTTATTACGTAAGTACAGTTCGTGTTAAAGCCCTGTCAATTATAATGATATAAAAAGGGTCATAAAAGTCTCGCTTAACACATAAAATATTATCTCATGGAACTTTAATTTAAAGTCCGTGAAAACATTGCGCCCGGAGCTTCGCTCCCGTCGTTCTTTGTTTGCCACTGCTCAGCTCCTATTGGCCGTAGCGTGATGCTATAAAGCCTATAGCTTTTTTCGATAAATGGGCTATCCAACACTAAAATATTTTTTCTTATCTGTCCAGTAGATCTTTAGATATGCGTGATTAATCAAACAAACAAACTCTAGCCTTATACTATATGGAAGACGCACGGGGCTTCGCACCCGTCGCTTTTGTTTGGCCACTGTTCAGCTCCTATTGGTCATAGCGTGATGTTATATAACATATAACCTACCTTGATAAATGGGCTATCTGACACTATAAGAATTTTTCAAATCGGATCAGTAGTTCCTGAGATCCTAGCGGTCATACAAACAAACCAACTCTTTAGCTTTATAATATTAGTATTCATTCATTCATTCAGGGCTCGGGTCTCCTCTATAGATTAGGTTAATATATTAGTATAGATAATTAGGTGAGGCCTATATTCAACAGTAGACGTCATTGGGCTGATATGATGATGATGATAATGATTAGTATAGATTAATATACCTAGAAAAAAGCGATGGTTGCTGAATGGATAAGTGACCGGTGTGCTAAACACGCGGTCTGAGTTCGATCCCGACCGGCAGTACCAATGAGGATTCCACTTTGTGGAATTTATATGTACTAGTCAAGTGACTTACCATTCGCTAACAGTGAAGGAAAACATCGTGAGGAAACCCACATACACTAGAAGAAATTCTATGAGTATGTCTGATCCACCAACCCGCACTAGGCCAGCGTGAGTGGATTATGGCCTAAACCCTCACAGCTCTCTAATTAGAGGAGAGGAGACCCGAGCCCAGCAATGGGACTTAATAGGGTGCTGATGATGATGATGATGAATATACCTAGAGCCAACGAACTGATAGCAGTAATGTTAAAGAAACCGACACCTTAAGGACATCTAAATATCTGAAATAGATTTCATCATTAACCCTAAATATAATAGACGTAAAAATTGGGCAATAATAAAGATATAGATGGAATATTTATGGTCAATATAATCCATCATGTTTCATAAAGAGTGTTCAATAAAAACATGGGGAGTGAAGATAAAATATTTTATGAGGAAACGTATTTGTATGATAAAAATGATAATGTTAGATTTGGTTTTAAAATGAGATTTTTTGGTCTGAGTCAAAATATATTTATGACAAAATTGTGACAAATAAATGAAGAGACATAATGAGTAATAAAGAATTATAAGCTTTTTTTAATTTTAAATGCTAGTTACATAAAGTTTTCTTTTGGATTGTTTAAAGAACAGTTTATTTTATTTTGCTTACAAATAACTGATAAGGTAATGTATAGTCGACCATATATTTGCTTTGCCACTTTTTACACAAATTTCCATTAAAATTAAAAGTCAATAAGACTCATTATTAATGACGTTGTACTATGATGACAACTGTACTGTACTGATGTCACTTGCAAGCAAAAATGGAGATTATTGTTTTGTGATATGCAAACGACATTTTACTCTAAGGGTGGTAAAGCAATTTTATTGTCAACTATACCTAGTTGGCTACTGCGTTTAAAAGATGATAATATATTATTGTTTTGTAAAATAACTTGATTAAAAATATAATTAAGTTGTAGAAAGAAGTGAAGTATATATTAATTCTTTCTACGACAAATTGATGTTAACAGAGACTATTCATTTTGAAACCTCTGAGTTCATTTAGACAAAAGAAAAATCTTATTACGAAATAAGTCTCAAACTTTTGATGTTTGACAACTTTGATCATGATTTTCTCACGACTTTATTAAAATACTTATTGTAGATAAGAGAACTTTTTACACAGTCGCGTCGTTGTCAATGAGAAAATTAAAGTGAATGGTAGTTAATAAGTTTGTCAATTTGATTTTGTAGTTTTACAGCAGTTGATGTTGAGATTTTTCTGTTGGAGCAGCAGTAATTTCTAACCACCCTTAAGACTGGCTGTCCATTGACGCAGAGGGAGGCTGCGGAGCGGAGAAACGAGGAAATATCATATTGTATTATATCATATATATTATCATATCATATCATAATGCATAAAATCTCCGCTCTGCTCAAGTGGACAGATCTCATTGGTCAATATTTCTCCGTTTCTCCACTCCGCGTCCATGGACAGGCAGCCTTAGCCTTAGCCTGGACCTTAGAAGTTGAAAAAATAAAGTTTATATGTATTTTTTACCCGACTGTCAGGACGGGTATTGTTTTTCGCGCGTATCTTGTATGTTTGTAAATTTCTTTATTCCCACGAATCTTCCAAACTGCTGGATGGATTTTGACAATTAGGGTATCGTTAGATTCGTCTAGAAAACTCAAGTGTCCTTAGATAGGTTTTAAGAATAAAAAGACTTAAACGGCGGGCTTTTGACGTCAAATTGTAAGAAGTTAATTTTTTTTTTAACCAAGCCTATCGAGTTGGGTATCAAAATAAAGAGAATCAAAGGAGATTACATATATTTAAAAATAGATTATACATAATTGAATGGTTCCAAATTGTAAGTTCTATTTTTTTTTAACCGAACCTATCGAGTAGAATATCAAAATAAAGGGAATCAGATGGAGATTACAAATATATACATATTATTATGTTATGTATTTAAATTTAATCAGGTATAATAATATTACAATAATTTTTCGGTATTTTTAGTGCGTTGTTCTCTTTGATTTTTTGCAGTCGGGTTATTAAATTTTTTTAATTATATTTACTTGTTTATAATTTAATTATAATTTTATTTATGTTTGATTGAACGCCATAATCTCAGGAACTAGTGGTCTGATTTGAAAAATTATTTTATAATGTTCTTTATTGACATAAAAGTGCTTACATTTTAAATACATAGCAACATTTTATGTTTTTATTTTTATATTATATAACCATTATTCTACAAAATGTATTTTTATGACACACTAGCAACTTAACTAGGCCGAGTCTTATATCTTACACGCTAGCCTCTTCCTAAGACATCATTAAATAACAATAGTAAGTGAATAAAAAAGTACCACAACAAACCTTTCCGTTGAAAGTAGAAAATCCATGAATTATTCACCCACACTTACAGTCACACAATAACTTATTAATGATTACATATTTACACAATTTAATATATAGGTATGCTATTTTAACAAAATGAAACACTTTCACAAGATTAAGTTACGTTTTACAAAAGAAAAATGTATAGTCTGAGTGCAACGTGTTTTTATTGTAATAGAATTTCATAATGAACAAAAACTAGTTTGAGGGTAGAATAGACAAAGTGATAATAGTTTGTGTCAAAGTTACACCACAGATTATGTGAACATTAAGCATTGCCCTTATTACAAAATGTGGACTAAGTATTAAATGTGGTTTAAATTGACATAAGCCACTGTTTTAGTGTCAAAGTTGTCAATTTAAACCTGGTTTAATGCTTAGTCCGTATTTTGTAATAAATACAAAAAAAAATGATATTTACATATTAGATTATTTGTAATATTACTTTACTATTTCAATGATATTAAATAGGTAATGTGTGATCCGTGTAGTGACGGATTAAGAATACATAATGTTACTACCCCATTTCAACCTGTGGGTGTCGTAAGAGACAAGGAGTATTAATGCAGACAAGAGCACTGCAAGAAAAGGGAAATTTTAAAAAACCCTATACCAACCCGTCTGGCCAGCGTGGTATAGTAGACTAAATTCCTTTCACAAACTTTGGAGGAGACCCGTGCAGCAGTGGGACGTTTTAATGGGTTGAAATTTATAGAGGAAAGTTAGACTACAAAATATCACGCTAAGGCCAATAGGAGCTGAGCAGTGGCCAAATACAGAACAACGGGAGCGAATCCATATTCATTAAGGTAAAGATAACATACATCCCAAGAATATTAACTAGTAAAGAGTAATAAAATGTTGCTTTTTGTTAATGATATTCAAAAGAAGAAAAGGAAACTATGATAATTAACTACATCGTTTAATATTTTCATCATCAGCAACCCATTAAGTCCCACTGCTGGGATCGGGTCTCCTCTCCTCTAACTAGAGAGCTGAGAGAGTTTTAGGCCATAATCCACTCACGCTGGCCTAGTGCGGGTTGGTGGATCAGACATACTCATAGAATTACTTCTGGTTCTGGTTTCCTCACGATGTTTTCCTTCACCGATAGCAGATGGTAAGTCACTCGACTAGTACATACAAATTCCACAAAGTGGAATCCACATTGGTACTGCCGGTGGGGATAGAACTCGGACCGCGTGATTTGCACGCCGGTCCCTTATCCATTCAGCCACCATCGCATACCATTTAATATTTTAATCTATGCTTATATTATAAAATTGAAGTTTGCTTGAACGATAGGATCTCAGGAACTGCTGGTCTGATTTGATTTATGAACAATTCTTTTAGTGTTTGATAGCCCATTTATCGAGGCTATAGACTATATCACGCTAAGGCCAATAGGAGCTGAGCCGTGGCCAAATAAAGACTGGCCTGTTGGTCTAGTGGTTAGTGAGCCTGACTACTAAGCCGGAGGTAGTGGGTTCGATCCCCACCCAGGACAAATCTTTGTGTGATGAGCTATCTATTTACAAAAAAAAATGTATTTAAGTAGTATATTAGTTGTTTAGTACCCATAACACAAGCAAATATAATTGCTTAATTTGGGACTAGGTGGCGCTGTGTGAATGTGGTGAAATATTATTATTATTATATTAATGGGAGCGAAGCCCCGAGCAACAGCTTTTAATTAGAATAACTCTAATTTCAACTACTAAAAGGTGAAAATTTAAATCTTTTTTGAGTATAAGAAAATGTCAAGTTGTCATTCCTTCTTAACTTGTTAGTTTATTTCATCCATCACCAGAGAAAACGGTCCGTAACACTTAATTCTTATTTGATACCCGAAACTGTATCTTAACTTTAAACAAAGTCGGTAAATCTTATTAAGCGAATCTTTGTTAATTAACAAGTGGGATCATCTTAAACAAGTTAAGCCTTTGATCTACTAAAATACCGTTAAATATTTGATAAAGAGTAATGAAACATAAAATGGCTGTTCAATATTGTATAAAGATTAGTAAATACTGTTTCAATATCTTTTTTTTAGTAGCAACTTCGCAATTTAGTGTCATCGTGGTTTTCAATTTTAATTATTAACCTAATCGGAGTATTTTTTTTATTATAAATGTTTTCAATGCTCTTTTTGTGTACGACTGCAATGCAAGAAGTCCAGGGTTCGAACCCCAGGATGGTTAAAAACAGTTCAATGCTTAAAGTTTACCATAGCGAAGGCAAAAGGCGATGTATTTCCAGCGTGTGAATTAAATCATACATTAATCTGACATAACATAGCGTCACGATTTTACCCTTAAAGGCAGAGGTACACACAGCTCGAAGGAAATCTTAACTCCTAAAAATACATAAAAGGGCGCCATCTCTTTGAAATCAATGGAACTGCTGAGATACTAGACTAGAAATAAAACATTGACCGCCAACAGTTTATATATTTGTTTTGTATTGGGCTTAAAAATAGATGTTGTGACGCGAATAGAGAAAGGAATTATAAGCTGGTTTGGACATGTCGAGAGAATGAATGAAGGAAGAGTGACAAAACAAATATATGAGGCGAATGTGAAAGGAAACGTTGGAAGGGGAAGACCTAGAAGATACCATGAAGATACGTGCCATGACCAAATAGGTGATGTTCTATAGAAAGAAGAAGGGACATAATGACATCAGGAGTACCCTCAACCGGCGACAATGCATGAAAAGACTGATGAATATTGAAGAAGCCAAGGATGTATCTCAGAATCGTAGCAAGTGGAAGGAAATAATCTCTGCCTACCCCTCTGTTGGAAAAGAAGCGTGATCTATATGTATGACGTTATTTTCTAGGGGGTGAGTATCATGTTATTACGAACAAGACTATTGCCATCAACAAATTTCATGATAGAAAATCGCAATACCATTTACACATAGTTATCAAAGAATCATTAAACTAAAGATAACAAGAATGTCCCTTGAGACCAAAGTATAATAAGTCGTATTACAAAGTTGTCACCGAAGAAAATAGAATAAACCCCATTAATATTTACTACCAACACTTCGAAACAAGATAATAATAATTAATTCACCCAATTAATCTTTGGTTTGTCTATTGTTATGGAATTATCTATCGTAATAAGGGTAACAATTGTGGTCAAATTAGTATAAAAGAAACACATTTTATATGTAAGGTTTGTAATGCAGAGATAGAATATGAAATCGTAACGGCGCTACCAAAGCTTAATTTTGATTTTGTGAGATATGGAAGTACCTAGGCGATTTCTTAGGAAAGTTATAAAAACAGATAGATTGGCAGGCGTCCATGGGCTATGGTAGCACTTATACAAGGAAACAGTGTGCATCGATGTTGAATCGTGTTAGCCCAAACAGCATGCTGAACGTGTTTGCAGTCAGGTGGGACATGTCACTGTTGCGCCATTGGATACGCTTGCATGCCCAACTGTAATTTTTATTTTTTTTATTTTTTTTTAAATATTTTAATTTGTAATTTTTTAATAATTTTTAATGATTTTTATAATATTTATATAAGAATTTTATAATTTATTTGTATGTATTCTAATTGTAATTTATTCTAAGTGCTATGGATAAGTTTGTCCGAAATAAACTATTATTATTATTATTATGGTAACCGCTTACCATCAGGCGGGTCGTATACCTGTCTTCCTCTGTAGTGATTAAAAAAAAAACCTCTTTTTTTGCAATTTATCTAAAGTATATTTTTACCATGTCATTTCTTCAAAGAAATAACGCTTTTTCTTTGAATAATTATTCTGGGAACAAAATGTGAATATCAAGATGCATAGCAACTATGAGACCAACAATTACAATTCTCTATTATTTCTTGAATTTTAACTTTATTCCATTCTTAAAATAATTCAAACACAAATTTGTAGTACATGCTTATACTCCGCCTGATGAAAAATGAATCATCAAATTTATAGAACAACCCAATTACGGCGATGACGTAAGCAATGATTGCTAGATGTCACTTAATGCCAGTCACTCAGGATTCAAATAATTCGCTTAATAGGTACTTCCTACTCCATCATACTTTTTTTAGCAATTTTTTTTCTGATGAATATCATTTATTTTTTCTGATATTTTCTGCGAAAATAGGATTTTTTTTTTAGGAAATTTATTTTTAAAAGGTATTATATTACCTCCCCCGATGCGAAAATATTTAAAAAGGTTTACGTTTATACCATGTTCTATTGTGGCTATTTTTTCATACTTTTTATTATTATTGTGTCGAGGGTTTTTTTTTTAGGTAAAACAAGTACCTATCGAATTTACATCCATTAAGTATTACATATTATTATTAACTAAGTATCAGTAATTGGACAGAGAGTGAAACTAAATTAATCTAGACAGAAAATTATCATTTTCTTAGTAACAACTAGTAAGAAAATGATAATTAAAACTTGGTAAGACAAAATAATTATTACGTTGAAGATATCTTAACTTTGTCGCAGCTAACGATCGGGGACGTTATTTATCTTTCTTAACTTAAGTTATTAAAGTATAAGATGGAGTTATTAAAAACACATTTAATATTGCTTGGTAGGGTAATGCTCCCGCAAGCAAAATTTGGGGATAGCGATTTAAATAACTCTTTACAAAATTGATATAAATCTATATTTCTATCTAATCTATACTAATCTATATTTAGATCAATGTATATAAAGCTGAAGTGTTTTGTTTGGTTGAAGGCTTTTATTTCAGGAACTACAAATCCGATTTGAAAAATGCTTTTAGTATTGGATAGCCCATTTATTGAGAAAGGCTATAGGTTGTATAACATGACGCTACGTCTAATAGGAACTGAGTAGTGGCCAAATAAAGAACGATAGGAGCAAAGCCTCTCAGAATTACAATATTGCCAAAATTTTAATTTCCAAAAAAAGTTTATTATACTCATTAATTTCATCCGAAAGAAGTTCATTGCAGAAAGTACTCCTTTTTCGTCCTTAAAATAAATAAGATATGTGTCTCGTCGTTAGAATTTCTAAGCATAGGTATAATTTTAAACAAGATTTCAATATCCATAATAATTAATATTCAAAAATTTAAATATGCCTGCTGTTAATTTCAAACATGTGAAAGCAATACCGAAAAACAAAATCTTCTGGTACTTAATTTGGTTATTCAATTTTGTTTATTTTGTAAGAAATAATGATACTCAACAATCCATTTATATGAAATCTGTTTTCCTTACATACAACATAATAAACCAACTCAGTTAAGCATAAATGATAAATTTACTTCCAAACCACTTTAACATAAATCGACTGTAAATTTATGGTAAAATTTCATCAGAGTGAACTATTCACCCTGTAAACTATTTACTGAGATTATCTTTATATATAATAAAGTGTCTAATGAACATCGTTTATGAATCTCGCGGTGCCAAAAGCCGTAAGACATGAGTGTATTACACAATTTGCATGCTTTAAAATATCAGCTAGGGTGCGATGGAAGTATTCCATAGTGTGTTTAGTGTGTTTAAACATTTCAGTGAACGTGAAATTTTGTTGAAGAATCAAGTGAAGCTGGATAAAGAAGCCTCTCTGATTTGGTTTAAATTCATCATCATCATCATCATTACAACCCATAAACGTCCCACTGCTGGGCACGGGTCTCCTCCAAAGAATGAGAAGGGAATTTAGCTTACTATACCACGCTGGCCAGACGGGTTGGTATAGGATTTGTTTCGAATTTTCCTTTTCTTGCAGTGCTCTTGTCCGCATAAGGTTACTACTCCCTTAGCCGCCTTTTACGACACCCACGGGTTGAGATGGGGTAGTGACATTATGTATTCATAATCCGTCACTACGCGGAAAAAAAATTACTATTTTATAAATCATAAATCTACCTTAGACTAACATGTATAGTCGACAATTTGTTTTATCACCCTTAGAGTAAATGTCGTTTGCATTTCACAAAACAATAATGTCTATTTTTGCTTGCATGTTACTTCAGTACAGTGAATCAATTCAGTGTCATCAATGCCGCAAACGTCAACATTAAGACTGAGCCTTATTGAATTTTAATTTTGATGGAATTTTGTTAAATATGGTAAAGTGACATTAGTACAGTGACAGTTACTGTTGTCATCAATGCCGCGAACGTCAACATTAAGAATAAGTCACATTGAATTTTAATTTTGATGGAAATTTTTGTTAAATGTAGTAAAGCAAATATGTGGTCGACTATACAAAAAGAAACTGTCTGAGTAATTTGGGAATTCAATGTTGATTTGCTTCTCCAACATAAAATATTGAAATTTAATATGAAATTCATTCCAGAAATTATTTTCGGAGATGTTCAGATATTTATTTAGATTTTTTGAAACTTATACATTAACAGAACTAGTAGGTACTTATATTTAATTTTAACAAATGTAATATTATATTGTTACTTTACTTAAAGAAAGGACTGTATTCATAACTATAACCCTTAGCCTAGCCTAGAATTTCAGAAACTTGCAATCTATATTCAATTATTATGAATTACAATGAATATCTATCCTAATAAGTCTTTCAAAAATTCTTGTAATAAATATTCGATCTAATGCTTACAAAATCAAAAACCACTGTAGCGTTATTGATGAAGTTACTGCCACTCTAAAGCACGTTATTGGAAAAAGATTTAGACTCGTAAAACTTCACGGTCCCTTGCATAAAACTGACTTGTGTCTACGAAACTGCTGTGTCTTCATATTCAGTCTTCTTGGGCCAAAAATAGTTTATAAGTTAAGATTAAAGTTTTGGGTTGAGTGGAGGTAAATTTTGCTTCTTATGTCTCGCAAACTTGTTGCCGTCAAAAAAGTTATTCTTCAAAAGATTACACATAAATGCGAGATAAAAAAAAGTATAGCTTCAAAACATTATGGCTTCGGAAAATTTATTAATTTCGACAATCTCAGTAAGCATTATCGACAATACTATGGATCTTTCTTACGAGTCTATAAGCTAAGCTAATCTCTAAAAAACCTATCTCTGTTCTGTGGTTAAAATTATCACAGTAGATTTAATACCAGAATAATAACATTAATGCCCGGTTTCTGAGGGCTCAAAAATTATTTATCGATTAAAGTATAACCTGAATGAATATAAAAGTAAAACAATAGTACTAGTTTATTCATACAACTGTCATTTTTAATTTGTTTAAGTTATATTTTATCTAATATAGTCAACTAAATATATATAACTGTTAAATAGCTTTTAACACCTAATATCGGTAATATTTTATAAGTAAACCTTTAAAAATCGTTTTTATAAATTTGTATTAACCCGAATTAATAACAAGAATAAATCCTTGCACAAATTTCAAAGTAAGTCCGTAGTCCTAACGAGCTGTCAATCGTGTTCGAACCACCAGAATAAGTTCACAAGACTATATAGCGTCTCATTGAAACGCAAATTGGATTCGACGCCGAAGCAAGTGTCCCTTTTCCTGGGATTTGCATAAGAAACTCGTGATGTGACGTCATCGGCACAGTTCCATCATTGCTAACCCTTGCAGAGACAGCGGTTCTCAATGGGAACGCCCACAGCTATTTAGGATGTTTTTTAAGTCGTCACGATAAGGGAAATAGTTTTTTTATGTGGGCGTCGTAAAAATGCTTATAGATTCACTTAATAGTGAGTTTGATTTAATTTTGGTCTCAAAAAAATGTAACAATTTATATTCGCATAATTTTTTTAATAAATTTTTTGGTACTTTTTTCCTAGCATTGTGGCTTTTAAAAAGCTGATATGATGATTCAAATAAGCTCAATGATCTCACCGCTGTACATGGGCCCCACGGCGCCACGGCGAGTAGTTTTGTGCAAAAAAAGAATATAATATGAATTTAAAATCAAAATTATTTAATTACATTTGCCAAAATCAGGTATTCTCATTGAAAACGTGTATACCTATACCTAAAATAAACTAGTATATTATTTTGGAACAATGGATGCTTTGTGTACTCTTTCATACAAAATGTTACCACAAAAAATGTGTATCAGTTTAGTTTTTTAGAATGGAAAAATAAATTTCATGTCACCGGTCAACTAGTAGCATAACAGACAAAAACAAAACTAACTAAATGAAACCAACTTCATGGAACATTTCATTTATATTGTTTGAAAATTTGCCATTTTTCCTGTTGTTTGGAAATAAAATTTATTGTGCCTTGCATAAAAAAAAATATTTGATGAAAATGTGAACAATACTACAAATTCATTTACTAAGCGATATTGCAAGAGAATCCGTGTAGTGATGGATTAAGAATACATAATTACACTACCCCATCTCAACCCGTGAGTGTCATAAAAGGTGACTCAGGGAGTAACCATATGCAGACAAGAGCACTGCGAGAAAATTCGAAACAAATCCGTTTGTTTCATCGTTGCTATTATTCTTGGGTTACAAGAATTGGCTGCCAGACAATCTTAAAAAAGTCCAGATTTTGCATTACTTCCTCGATGCTAAGATATTGAGATGATTAACAAGACAATATACAAATGTTACAAGAATTGCTGTGGTAGCTTTAAGGATGGGACTGTTCTCTAATATGAATTCATCGAGAAGTAGAATCAGAACAGTGAATAGTCTGGCTGGATCTTGTATATTGTCCTAGATCGTGAACATTCTATTCATAAGTTGATATGTTATTGAGAATCACTGTTAAACGAATGTAAAAGCTGAACGAAACATTTGTAACACGTTTCTGATATGGGTTTAAAGAAAAAAACGAGTACAATATATTATATTCTGTGAGATGAGGATGGAATCACTGAAGGATCAGTATTATGATTTATTGCCACATTTTACTTTAGTTTGGTAATGATAATTTAATTCGGTAACAGAAATTAAACTTAGTTATATTAGAACCATTTCGAAAATATCATAGGTCAACCGCGGCGGGAAAAGAAAACAACCAGCAGCTATGGAATTTCCTAGGATAAGTAGTATCTGACAGACAGCCGAATCTAAAATAAGGATTTGGAAAATGAACTATGTAGGTCCTTTATTATAAATGGTTAATATAGTAGGTAAGTCACCCAACTGACATTTTAATCAAGATATTTTATTTAAAATTTGAAAATATTATTAAAAAAACAAAAATTGAGATTTTTGTCCCGTGATCTGAAAAAAAAGCAAACATTTGCTAAATCTATTAAAAAAGATGGATCACTGGCTATTATATCATTATATACTATCCAAATAGAACAACTAAAATTTGAAAAAGCTTTCACATTAGTTTATAAATTTATTTTAGCAAAACAATTTAGAGAAGAAAGATTTAAAATTCTAGATTTTATTATTAAAAATAAACGTACTATAATGTATTACTTTTTATTTCATATTCACATCTTTATATGACTTAAAAATTAAATAACTTTACACAGACTCGACACATAATATTTTACAAAAATATAATACTGTCAAACATCACGATATTATCTACAAATTAACTACAATATTTATAAAGGTTCTGATAGACCTGAACCATCGAGCACTTGCCATATTTAACCAACGTCGAACAGAGCCGCGAACAGATCCAGAATTCTAGCGAACGCTCTAGTGATATTTCACGAAGATATCAAATCACTCGCTCATGTTTATTCTACATTCACGAGAATGCTTATAACATCTGAATGCTCGAGTTAATCAGCACCATAATAAAGACTAGTAATGAAATGCATTACTAATGTTCTCCTCCAACCAAGTCTAAACTTGATCGAAGTCAAAATTGATCAACAGGTGTATCTACACTCATGCGTTTTCAACTTGTGCTAAAAACATGCGTAATTTTACCACTGGAAATAAACATGTTTCAACAAGTCAAGACATACGAAACATGCGTCATATTAAAGCTACCGTCAGTAGTGCTTGTAATCCGGAAGAAAGAAAAGAAGCATCGTTGAGATATCAACGATGCTTCTTTTCTTTATTTATCAGCGAATATATTGTATGCGTTTAGTGTTAGCACCAAGCGCATGTCTCTAGACCAAGTTCAAAGCGCATTGTCTCTAGTAGAACTTGAAAGCGCATGTTGCTGCGCATGAGTGTCCATACACTTATTGACTTAAAAATCGAAATCAGTGATTTGGAATTATAGATAACAACTAATAATACAGTCATTGAATACATACTACGTTTAAGTACTTAATATAAACCAACAAAAGGCACATACTCTTAAAATTTACAACAATTCTCTACTTAAAATTAATTCTACTTAGGACGCAGACCTAGTGTTGGCATTTACCAAGTCACCCAGAAGGCTTCCAACTTGACGTAACGACTACCACATTAAGTGATAACCGAGGCCAACGGTTTTATGTGCCTTCCGAGCATGGAGACGCTGGAGAATGAAACTGCTACAAGCGGTCACCCATCATGGACTGACCTTGCCGAGCTAAAATTAATTAAAAATGTTATTAACTTCAATGTTTTCATTGTGTTTGTGTTTCATGACGTGTGACAAATAAATGTGGTTTCTTTCTTTCTTTCTTCTTTCTATCTACAAACATTGAACAACAACCTAATCTAGAGTATACCGAGCGATTAATTTAATCTCTCTTTACAACTAATTATTTACAAAAGTACATGCTATTATCACATGGATAAAATTCGTAAAATACAAAATCGTAAACACTCACACCAATACAGTCATATAAATACACTCATGGAAATGTAAGCAATTTTACGGAAAATCTTTTCACATATAAAATAAATACACTTAAGTAAGATAATCCGTAAAATTGGTTATATTTATATACTATTTGCAATCAGAAAATATAATTACACTTTTGTAAATTTGCTTTGAGCTACTGCATTCATCTGGCTCGATCTGTACGACAATATCATTTGATGTTAATTCATTACCAAATTTACCCTTAACGTACTTGGACAAACTATCTAAATAAATAATATATTTAACTACATTTATAATCATTAGTAATTCAAAGAAGTTTGAAGGCAATTTCTTCGTTTAATTTTACTACACAATATTATTATGTGATTTTCTTCGCAATACTGGCAATACTATAAAGTCTACCGACTTTTAAAGTCGCTTCTGGCTACCTCTCAAAAGCCTTACAATTTCAATCCGAAGCTTTGTACAGAATACCTTCTAAATTCGTATTATCTTTTATTTAGGCATCATAAATTGTGTAGCAGTAGTCTTTTGATTAGCGTTTCATTTAATCTTGGTGTTTTACTTAAATTTATTTCCCACAACACTCTCTTGAATTACTTCAACAAATTTATAATGTAGTTTCTAAAAAATAGTGAAATTAAACTGTAGACATTAAAGACACAAAACAAATTCAAGGTCTAGTCTACAATTGCCTTGAAACCTTATTTAAATCATATATTTATTTCTCATATTATTCAAATATATAAAAATTATGTATCAATATACAATTCTATCAAATCAATTTCCATCAATATCGCATAATTCGATTCAAAGATAAGGAATATCACATTCCAATCATATACAGGACGAGAAGATAAATAAGTTTAAACAATACAAAAGACAACAAATCCCTTACTGATACAAATCTATATTAATGACTAAACTAAGTATTGCATAATTGCAGTCAAAGAATCCAGCATAAAGCTGATCCCATTGGGTATATAATTCACATAATCCACTACATTTTCAGAGACTAATAAATTGCATACAATCACAACCGTGTTTTTATTAACGAAGGCGTTGGAGATTTTCTGACGTCATAAACATCAAATAACCTGCTACCTGCTGTCGCGAAAACTGTTTGCTTTATAGCAACACTAGGTTCTTCTGCAATTGTTTCGTCAGTCTTCTCTGAAGTTTCTTTTTCAACTTCTTTTTCTTCTGTAGTTGCAGTCTTTTCAACATTAGTGAATTTCCTTTTCTTTCCTGGGAGTTTTCGACAGATTTTCGCGACAAATGGATGTAGGAGTTTTTCGTCAAAAGCGTCTTTCTCGCTGCCTGTTATGAGGCCAATGATGATGCCCAAAGAAACACAGGTTATTGTACCAATGACAGCGTACCACATGTAAGAAATTGCGTACATGTTCTTTAAGGCTCCCAATCTGAAATATAGGTAAAAAAATACATTTTAATTTTCTAATTAATAGTGGGACGTTTATGGGCTGAAATTATGAAAAAATGATGATGTCCTGCAGTGGACGTCATTGTTTAAAGTCTGGGTGTACTTTGTGTTCATTAATTGTATATTTATGAAGTTCCCTGCGACAGAAGGCTGCGGGTGTTGCAAATAATACTAGACTAATCTCATAGTTACTTACACTGGTGACTCAGTAGGTGTTGCGTGCGTAGCGTTAATTGTCTTCAGTAATGGTGCCAGGTGTATCAATGTTTGGTTCACCTCCACTGGCAAAGCTTTATGGGTTAACGCAGAAGTTAGTGTTGTCGTGTTGTGGCATTCCTGTTAAAAATAAAAATGAAAGACTTACATAAGGTATGAAATACAAAAATATTATAGGTTTTTATAAAAAGTAAAAGATAATGCAATTGCATAGAGGGCAAAAAAGTTAGTTTTTTCACATTTTAATTACTTCATGTGCCATCTTAAGCAATCAATTGTAAGGTTTAATGCAGTGTCACTAATAAAGAGGTAAAAAAGCCAATATGAAGCCGTCATTGCATTACAGAGGAAAACAAATAATTTCAAATATACATACCTCAATAGAAATCGGTAACATTGCTACATTCTTATCCATATACAGCAACCGTCCAGCTGCCATCCAAGTAGTGATTATATGAGATGCTATCATGCCCCATAAAGCTCCTGTGCCATTGGCAACAGGGCATAATGCAGCTAATATGAATACTCCTAACAAAGCACCAGATGTAGCTGATGTCACTAGTAAAGAACCTTCGACAACTCCACCGACAATGCCCACACAAAGAGATAGGCACATTATGATGATTGCTGGAAATGAAGAAATTATTGAAATTTATAATTTGTTAAGACATACAGCTAAATACAGTATTTGAAGAAAAAGATGTAATCAGGTATTAAGTTTCAATTTGGACATCAAAGAGAGTTTCTTGGCAAAAGTTAGAATTTTGGCAAACTGGCTTCAAAAAAAATTGCTGATACCTTTTTGACTTCATAAGACGGTTCATAAGTATATTTTGGTTCATAAGAATCTATATGAATAAGCAACTTTTGACTTAGACATGACTTAAGTCTTAACTGATATTTATATTTAGTTAATACACAAGTACTATGTTTTATTATGTTAATGTACAGATGTACTTTAGCTTATGAATATTACATGATATTAACTTTATATATCTAATTGTATAACGTAAGAAAGAAGAAAGATCAAAGATTGTAACATTAACACAACTAGCACTTGATGACTTCATCATCATCATCATTTCAACCCGTAAACGTCCCACTGCTAGACACGGGTCTCCTCCAACGAACGTGCAAGGAATTTGATATGCTATACGATGTATATATACAAGAACACTAAAGTTTGTCTCTCACCATAAATAACACCAATAATTTTGATGACAGTCAGTTGTTGTTTATCACTAATGCCCTTGAAGGCTGGAGCTGCACAAACGAAATCTTCCCACGTCACAGTAGATAGAGAGTTTACATTTGACACCAAGAAACTGCAAAAGAATTGTAGGTTTTGTTTAGAAAATTAAACAATTATTTGAGTCATTTTCGTGTAGCCTAAAGTCCATTACTGATAGAAAGTATTATTTACCAAAAATTCAAGAAACGACAACATCCGTTGGCTACGGTAACTTTGCAAGTATCCTAATTAATCAAACTACAGAATTCAATTTCTTCACTCCAAGTTCAAAATTTAATAAAAATCGTAATCATAATTACTAACCTCAAGGCACCATTAAAAATACTGCCCAAGAATAATCCAAGCATTCCAGGCAAGAAACCATATTGATCTTGAACATAGAAAGGCAGAACTTCATCAGGAGCAGCAATCTGTCCTGATAATAGAGGATCGCAGTCCTTGTAGACAGAATACAGGGCCATGCCGACGACCCAAGATAAACTAAACAAGACAGCAACTGCAGGCACATTGGCGAATAATGTTCTTCGCACTCTTGCTTCACTGGACATCGAGCAGTATCTCTGCACGAACGTTTGCTGGCAGCCGTAGATGGAGACAGACATGAAGAGTTGGCCAATGATAGCAGATAATGTGTCAACGCGGACTGTTGGATCACCAGTGAATCTGGAAGAAATAAAACATTCATCATGTATAGTGACCAAACTCCATTCATTGTCTTCATTAAAGAGAAACTAAAGTGTGACTACTAAATATGAGACCAGACTTGATGAGTGAACGGGACAGGTGCACCGTGTGTCCAGATTATAAAAACTTGTATTGTGATGACAGTCACTGTATTGATATCAGTCAGGACGCGAACTGTTCTACATAAAATTTTCAAAGTTATAGGTATCGTAGTTTAAAAAAAAGGTGAATGCACCAATATATCTACTTACTGCATGAACTTAAGTCTTCCTCCTTCAATGTTATCAGTTATTACTTCTGCAGGACCTCCAGCTTTCACCGTAGCTTGGACAATGAAGGCTCCGCTTACTATGATCATGGTCAGAGTTTGAATCACATCGGCCCTGGAAAATAGAAATTTTAAGTACTATCAGCAAGTTATCATCATAATCGTTTCAGGCTTTGAACAATTAGATGGAGTATGTGAGGAGAAAATACCTTATGCAGACAAGAGCACTGCAAGAAAAGGAAAATTTGAAACAAACCTATAGCAACCTATAGATGGCCAGCGTGGTATAGTAGGCTAAATTCCCTCCACATTCTTTGAAGGAGACTCGTGCCCAGCTTTGGGACGTTTATGGGTTGAAATAATATGTGATGAGGAGCTTAGCAAGGAAATAAGGTGAACCCTTCACCCTGTCCTGCTTAGATATGCTCATTTACGATGTTGATTATGACGAATAACACATAAAATAAATTATTGCTATTGTTGCAAATAATGAATATCTTGAATAAACATTTTAATACGAATCAATTGCTTTAAGTAATTGCTTTAAAACATTTGTTATAAATAGATGCGTTCAGTCTTCCAAAATATTGTAAAAGTAAATTTTGGCGCACTGCGCAAATCATTAAATATTCGTAACACAGTTGTCTGTCATTGTGACCTTTAGGTAAACAGACTAATAAATATGTTTATTGTATTGTTTCTTTGTTACATTTCTTCGAAAATGATTTCATCGGATGAAAATAATTTGTTTGTGTCTGCATAAATTACATGACGGATTAAATTAAGGAAAACCCTCAACTCAAACCACTTCCAACTTTAGTATTGTTCAGAAGCATTTCCTTGTTTTTAATATATTGTTGAAGTTGAAAATGTAATGGCAATTTACCCTACTATATACCACGCTGGCCAAACGGGTTGGTATAGGGTTTTGTTTGGAATTTTCCTTTTCTTGCAGCGATCTTGTGTGTTCGAGTTTTCACCCTTATTCTTTTACGACACCGAGGGTTGAAATGGGGTAGCGATAATATGACTGTATTCTTAATCCGTCACTACGCGGACAGGCTATAATATAATCATTAAATTTTACCTAATAGCTGCAGCCAATCCTCCAAGCAAGTTGAACACGATTCCCACAATCGTCAAGGCAGCTGCCGAGGCCCAATGAGGTAAGTTCAATACAGCATGAAGCGCCACGGTCGGTGTGTATACCGTAACAGAAAGATTCAGCACTTGACGAACCAAAAACGTTGCTGCTGCCATACGACGAACCCAGAGAGAGCCGAACCGCATCTAAAGAAAGAAAGCAAAATTTGAAAAATATAATTCACAATTCATACAAAAATCAAAAATCAAAAAAAAAAAAAAATTGTGATTGTGGCATATCCAGATGTTTGAATTAATCAAATCTTGGAGTAGGACATTTTTCTTTTTCTTTTGTCGCATTATTCATTACTGAAGGTCATGTCCGATTAGATTAGAGTATTAATGTGAAGTAATACTTATAACGTTAGGTTATGTCTGACGTCGTGTACGGCCCCACGACGTCAGACATAACCTAACGGGTGTGCGGTCCATTATGCATGAAGCGTTATAAGCGTCAGGCATGATTTTATAAGTTACTAACATAATCTTAAGTATTACTAACCTAATGAGTCTTAGTCACTTAATAAATAAATATTCTATTCTATTCTATTATCTAACTTGTATGCGACCCATTATGCATGAAGCGTTATAAGCGTCAGGCATAACCTAACGGTGCGCGATCCATTATGCATGAAGCGTTATAACTGTCAGGCATAACCTAACGTGTGTGCGACCCATTACATGTATAAAACGTTATTTGTCAGGCATAACCTACTTTTAATTAACATACGACATGGGTACCGGTTACCGGCGGAAAATAGTTTGTAATTATTATTTCATTTACCTGCAGGTACTCGTAAACGGAGTTGGTATGTAGCCTGTAGTAGACAGGCACGAAGATCCAACAGACCAATGGGAAGGCAAGTATGATGCCGTAAAGTGTTTCCCACATTGCAGAACCATAGTAGACCAGCTCTGAAGGAAAGCCTGTAAAGAAGAAACAGAAAAATAAGATAAACGAACATATTGGCACAGTGAAAAAAAAATAAAGCTATAACAACTACATCGACGATTATGAAATATTGACGGCATCATTTTAACTAATAGCATGTAAAATGCAAGTACATGAATTTGTATGACAGATTGTATGGGAGTGGGATTTGTATGAAAGTCATTACTTTCTCTCTTCTAACCCCTATAGTTTGTGATTAACTAACACAAATCTTCCTTTATCCCGGATTAAAGTGCGCATAAAATGTTTAGCAAATTACTGTTACGATGTTAACATGGTTATGGAATAAGTACCTTCATGCGAAAAACCTGGTATTTTTCAGCGAAGGTTAATCCATAGATTTAGAAGCCTTACATACAAAGAAGTCACGTGCTATTGTCAACTGGACATTATAACAACATTTCGGCATAAAAAATAAATTTCTAGAATATCTTAAGACATGTACTAAGAAACGTAAGTAATTAGCTCTAATACAGAAAACAGCAATAGCACTAAGTGGAAATTTTAGTGTTTTTACTAATGTGATAATCTCCAGACATACTATGAATGAAGTTTACAGATCATTAGAAACAATTTGCATTTCAAATTGCAGCTAATGACTTTAAGCACGGCACAATCACGGTCATCTCAGCATTCAAACAAAAAAAACACATCAAAATAGACCTATTCGTTTAAGAGCTACGAATCCACAGACAGACACAGACACGTCAAATTTCCCTCTTTTAGCGGTGGGGGTAAATAAAATAACGATAAATATTAATTTAACAAATTTCTCTTAGTTCACATCTGAAGAATCTGTCAGCTATGTTTTGACTTTCAAAATGTATCTGCCAGTTAAAAAACAGGGCTTTAGCCTTTTGTTTACAAGAGGTAATTCGATAGATCTCATAGGTAGATTTCTTACCTTTAAATTTGCAGTGTTTTGTTGTTTTAACTATTAATATTTTCTATGAAAGTATAATTATTATTTTAGGGAATTTATTTGTAATTTAATGGCAAATACCTGTATAAATATTGTAAGCAATTAAATGTCAATATGCTGTCAAATTGTTCAAATTTTTTATGCAGGCACCTCTCTTATCAAGGCATTGGTTTTCAATAATATTAATTATTAATTCAATAATTTATTATATTTACAACGAAACTTTTCCTATTTACACTCATTAAATTAATGTTGTCATAAAACCTATTTATGATAAAATCGTGAGGAAGTAAATTAAGACATAAACTATATATTTAACTAAGGTGATAACGGGACGAGTCACCATTGCTGGTGTTACCTATAAACACATTTTTAATATCACGCCTCGTTTATTTTAATTTTTAAACGACTTCAAAAAAGGAGGGGATTATACCTTGGGTGCAACAAAGGCACAAATAGCCAAAACTGCAACTCAAGTTGAGTGTGTCAACTTGTCTTTGAACCATGCCTCTATTTGGGGCAACAAAAACATCCGCGAAATTATCTTAAAATTCTACTAGATGGCGCAAGTAGTGCTTTTGTGGTTAAGCCAGTAATAGGACAATAAGTGCAAAAAAAAATGTAAGTCCTCTCCTGTAAAATTTAAAAATTAGCTGTCGTGCCTTTGTTGCACCGAAGGTGCGATATGTTCGACTGTATGTATTTCATTTATTTGAATACGTTGACGTATATTTCTATTTTACAGACTTTTTGTCTGAAAACTCAAGAGTCTATTGCAAAAGATATTACGTATTTGTAAGAGTACAATATCGTGTGTTACTTTTTGTAAATAGAAGCTCATGAACGAATAATAAACTAAATAACAAAGAACTGTCTTTTATTTAATTGAGGCTATTTTTTGAGTTGTCCGTGAAGTGACAGTAATGGCTATTATAGTAACAAATGATACATACACCTGCAAAAAGAGAGGGGAAACCCGTTTTAACCCGTAAACGTCCCACTGCTGGATACGGGTCTCCTATAAAGAATGTGGAAAGAATTTAGCCTACTATACCACGTTGCGCTGACCCGACGGATTGGTATAGGATTTGTTTTGAATTTTTCTTTTCTCGCAGTGCTCCTGACTGTTTAAGGTTCCCTTAATCACCTTTTACGACACCCACAGGGTGAGATGAGGTAGTGATATTATGTATTCTTAATCCGTCACTACACGGGTATATTAAATTAGAGGAAATATTAAAATTAAATTTATTTAGAAGCCAGCATGGTAACAGTAGGCTTAGAACCTCCATAGCCCCAGCAGATATTATTGATGATATCAAGTCATAACTACATGTAACTCAGACAATATTTTGATCAATTTCACTAGCACCATACACGACGCAGAGTCAGTAAATCGAGTCCATTTTGTAGACATAATATTTAATGTAACAATGTAACTGTTTTAAGTCGTAGATACATAATAAATATGTATTAAGGACAAATTTTATTATCAACAATCCTCCACAAGTGGATTAACTCACTACAAAAAAGAATTATTGCAATCAGTATATTGCATAACAGTCTCCCCGACGCGTTTGTCTATCTGAACGCAGTAAACTCAAAAACTAGCGTATTAATTTTCATATAGTTTTCACCAATAAACGAAGTGACTTGATACATATGACTCATGGAAATATCAACTCAATCAAACACCTATCATAATTATTATAGCAAAACATTTTACACATTGACTGGCCTGTTTGGTCTAGTGGTTAGTGACCCTGACTGCTAAACCGGAGGTCGTGGGTTCGATCCCCACCCAGGACAAATCTTTGTGTGATGAGCATAAAGGTTTGTTCTGTGTCTGGGTGTAATTTATCTATAATATGTATGTATTTACAAAAAAAAAAAGTATTTAAGTAGTATATCAGTTATTTAGTACCCATAACACAAGCAAATATAATTGCTTAATTTGGGACTAGATGGCGCTGTGTAAATGTGGTAGAATATTATTATATTATTACATACGTTTTAAGATAAAATCAAAATAGATTTTGTGAAGATGACTCACCGTCTTTTGATAATACTTATCAGTGCTGATAACAACTCTCAAAGAATAATCATAGGAATATAACAACATAGATACAGATTTTAAGATAGCCCTAAGATAAACAGATAATAATATGAGTAACAAATACTATTATTTAGATTTTATCTTATTTACTGATTATTTACAATAGTCAAATTGTGTTATCGAATTGAGTGATTCTTTAAAGGGGGTTTTCTTCCTACAAGATGCGATATAAAAGGTACTTGAGTGGCGGAAACGTATTGAAAACGGAGCGTGAGTGACCTTACACCTAATGGACCTCTGAATTTCGACATTGGATTAGTCGGTTTTGATGTCGCATGTACCTCTTCAAACGAGGTTTAAAGAGACAGCGGCTTGGCTGTGCCCCTAACATTGCCAACGTCCATGAGCGGCGGTAACCACTTACCATCAGGTGGGCCGCTTGCTCGTCTGCCACTTCAGGCAATAAAAAAAAAATACTTGAAAGTGACAGCGACCATATTTACATTTCCTTACATTTGACACAGAGTAGGGCCCCTGGTCATATCTGCAGGAGAATCGATGCATAATGCAACCCACTGCCACTTTAGCTAGTAAGAGATCCTGTTACTTTAAAACAATATTTAAAACAAACAATATTTTGATGAATTATTTTCATTATTTTTAGGTTAAATGCTATAAGCTTCTTTACTACGTCTTCGACCAGTTACTGATCTATTGTAGCGCCCACACATACACATAGAATTACTTATACTAGTATGTGGGTTTCCTCACAATGTTTACCTTCACCGTCAGCAGATGATAAGTCACTTGACAAGTACATAAATTCCACAAAGTGAAATCCACATTGGCACTGCCGCATGCCTAGTGCTAATCTATTATTCATTCGGCTCCATCGCTTCCTATAGCTTAACAACGTGGCGTATCTAAATGCGCATTATGGTGAATCATTTCAACCCTTATGGGTTGAAATGTTTATACATCCCACTACTGGGCACGGGTCTTCTATACCACGCTGGCCAGACGGGTTGGTATAGGGTTTTGTTTCGAATTTTCCTTTTCTTGCAGTGCTCTTGTCTACTAAGGTACCTAACCTTAGTCGCCTTTTAAGACACTCACCGGTTTAAATAGTGACATTATGTATTCTCAATCCGGAACTTTCTATATCTATCTATCTTTTTATTCTGGTGAAGGACCAATAGAAATTAATATACATACATCCATATAGATCACGCCTCTTTCCCAAAAGAGGGGTAAGCAGAGACTGCTTCCACTTGCTACAATTCTGACATACATCTTTGACTTCTTCAACATTCATCAGTCTTTTGATGCAATCTCGCCGGTTGAGGGTACTCCTGATCTGTCCCTTCAGAACGTCACCTATTTAGTCATGGTACGTTATTCTAGTTCTTCCCCTTCCAACGTTTCCTTTCACATTCACCTCATATATTTGTTTTGCCACTATTCCTACATTCATTCTCTCGACATACATCATAGAAATTAATTTGTGTCCGTTAGTTTCATGTTTGTAAAGCTCCCCGCGACACAGGGCTTGTTCCCTAGTGCGGGCGTTGTCTATAAAAATGAAAAAAAAAAAAAAAAAAAAAAAAATGCTATGCTACTTTTACACAAAGTACAGCCGCCGAACTCTGTAGTAACATGACGTAACCAACCATTAACAGATTACACACAGTACAAGATGAATATAAACTGAAACCTCCATTGATAAACAAACAACATACATTTTACGACAGTTTTTATGTAGTGTCAATTGTACCTCTTAACGTGCACTTGTCATTTGGTCATTTAAGTACTATGCGCTCATCTTTAATAACCATGCATGTGTTATCCGTATCGTGACGGATTACGAATACGTAATATCACTACCCTATTTCAACCCACCAGATAAGATACATAACAACCAGAAACATAATAAATAATTGTGCTCATCACATAAAGATTTGTCCTGGGTGGGAACCGAACCCACGACCTCTGTCTCAGCAGTCAGGTTCACTAACCACTGAACCACAGAGATTTCAAAATATTGGATAATGTGAATGTTATTACAGCTGCTGTCTTTCAGCAGGCAGATCAGCAGGGGTTACTCACTGAGCCCTACCACTCTAGATAATACGTCAACGATAATACAATTACAAAAAGGATTTACTTATTTATATGCTGACCCGCAGGTTTGCACGTTATAGTACTCAAGTGAAACTCACTTTATTTAGAGCATATTGTCAATCGTTCTACACGTGCAGCCTGTGGTTCAGCTATACTCAGAGATCGTTTAATGCCCTGCGTGTCCAATATAACAATGGATTCAGGATGTTATTGGGGCTGCCTCGATTTTGTAGCGCCTCTGGCATGTTTGCGGAAGCAAGAATTGACGGGTTTCATGCCATTATTCGTAAGAGGCTAACATCAACGTTAAATAGGGTGCGGGGCAGCGCTAATAGCATCCTGAAGGTCATTGCTGACAAGCAGGACTCGAATATCCTGAAGACCTATCTACGTGCACAAATAAGATAGTTCACTTACTATTAACCTATTTGTTAAGTATTGTATCTATCTATTTGTAATACCTTAATTAATGTAAACATTTTTTATGGACTTCGGGTCCGAAATAATGATTTATTATTATTATTATTTAAGAAAATTTACAAACATTAGTATTTTATCCTTATTATAAAAACCTCCATTCAAATTTTACCTTCATTTAATTTTTTGGCATAGTAATAGCAGGTTTTGTTACTTTTTTTATCATATTAATGACAGCGATTTGGGTATGAATTCAAAATTAAATTAACTCTTATAAAAAGGTTAGTAAGACATTGTGGAAAACCATTTTTTTAGCTTTGAATGAACGTAGTAAGTTTGTTAACCTTTAGGTCCTTCTGTGAAGTATTAGGCACACTCTCCACATTAGGCATCCGCTTAAATGGGATCTGAGTTAATGTCACTTGAGTTATTCCACACACGCCACCTAACGATATTTTTGGTGCCATTAGTTAAGATAACACTGGTAAATTTATTGACAAGAGAGAATTATACAATCTTAGGTATCACTGAACTGTTACTTCAATGTGTAGGTACATTTCTTTTTTTTCATTGACTGGCCTGTTGGTCTAGTGGTTAGTGACCCTGACTGCTAAGCCGGAGGTCGTGGGTTCGATCCCCACCCAGGACAAATGTTTGTGTGATGAGCATAAAGGTTTGTTCTGTGTCTGGGTGTAATTTATCTATAATATGTATGTATTTACAAAAAAAAAATGTATTTAAGTAGTATATCAGTTGTTTAGTACCCATAACACAAGCAAATATAATTGCTAAATTGGGGACTAGATGGCGCTGTGTAAATGTGGTAGAATGTAATTATTATTAGGTGTATCTCTCCCAAATTAGACAGGATTATCTGTCTGTATCTTAGGACAAGATGTCCAGAGTTATAGGGGTCTTAAAACTGTTTTCTATTAACAGTACGTGTTATGGGTTAAAAAAATATATTTACAAAATACATTCATGTATTAATGCAATCATCATTTCAACCCACAAACGTCCCACCGCTGGGCACGGGTCTCCTCCAAAGAATGTGGAGGAAATTTAGCCTACTATACCACGCTGGCCCGACGGGTCGGTATAGGGTTGTTTCGAATTTTCCTTTTCTCGCAGTGCTCTTGTCTGCATAAAATTTCCTTAGTCGCCTTTTACGACACCCACGGGTTGAGATGGGGAGTGACATTATCTATTCTTAATCCGTCATTACACGTATATCGCGGAATGCGTGCCTTCTATCAATGTAATACTTATTTATCACTATTATTAATCACTTTGGATTGTTTCTCTGTCCATTTATATATGTATATAATTTCACACGATGTATATAAATACAAAAAACTATCTATTCTTATAGGTCGGTTGTATTAAACAACATATACGGTTCTATGTGTATCTTTTAATATTATTAAACAATCGATTGTAATAATAATCTTTCATTATTAAATAGTAATATGATACAACTTAGTAACAATCAAATAGTTGGTACGTACCGATTGCGTACCTAACTAAAACCAATGTAATTTACAATTCACTCGCTTCCACCCGCTGCTTCTCCCGCGTGGTATGTATTTTATACCTATAAACCCTCCTCTTGAATCACTCTATCAATTAAAAAAACCGCTTCAAAATCCGTTGCGTAGTTTTAAAGATTTAAGCATACATAGGGACGGACAGACAGCGACAGCGACTTTGTTTTATACTATGTAGTGATTAGCTGATCCGGCAAACTTCGTACCGCCATATTTTACTATTCGTGATAATGTTCCATTTTCAAATGTTTATGGAGATTATAAAACCCTACATATTAAATTTTATATTAAATTTTATACTTAATTTTTCGTATCATTTCTTACATAGGTACATGTCTTTCCTCGACAATAGCAAATACAACAAAAAAGAATTAGGTACGATTCAGACCAACCGGCTCGCATCGGCCCGCGCCGGGCGGCATTTTACAATGCGTTAAAGAACATTGAAATATATCAACAGTAATTACAGTTCATATTTGCATGCAACTTACGCATAGTTACCTCCGTCGGCACCCCGCGACGCGCGACGGCCGACCGGCTACGACCGGCTCCGACCGGCTCCGACCGGCTCCGACCGGCTCCGACCGGCTGCCGTCGGGTCCGCTCGGCTAGCCGGTCGGCCGTGTGTCGTACGGAGATTACGGTGCAGCAACAGCTAGCGAATCATTCAAGTTGTGTTCTTCAAGCGATATTTTAAATAATATTTCACTTTACGTCTACGCGGCGCAAAGAGAGCGGCACTTCTGGGCGCTTGCAGTGCGTACGGATTCCAGCGGACGCTGTCGGCTGCCGCGGCACGCGGACGGCTCCGTTCCGATGCGGCGCGACGCGAGCCGGTTGGTCTGAATCGTACCTTAGCCAAATCGGTCGAGCCGTTCTCACGTGAATCCATCACATACATTTTTATTTATATAGACAAGAAGCCACGTGGGGTAGTGCGTTCCGTCGGTCTTTATTTGACCACTGCTCAGCTCCTATTGGCCGTAGTGTGATGTTATATAGTTCGAATCAGATGATCCATACCAATGTCAAATATCCGATAATTTAATTAAAGGCACCGTCATTTCCGAACGTTTGAAAAAGATATCAAAACCGACTACGTCGGAAGTTGAGACTTCGAGTAAGCCTACATTTATAAATCAGCTGACAGTCTTGTGCATCAATCACATATGACAGCTTGTATAGCTATTATATCCTGTAGATAAGAACAAAATAATAATAATAATATACAAAATAAGTTATTATTTTTTTGTTACAACAAATTATATACGCTGTGGTAAATAAATGTACTATATTTCACGGCTGAGCGTCCGTCGTAATAGCCCTGCCGCTTCATCATGATATTATTTTTAATAATCACGATTATATTTCTACGTGTGACAGATACATAATGTCACTATCCTATTTCAACCCGTGAGTGTCGTAAAAGGCGACTAAAAGAGTACCTACCTTATGCTGACACTGCAAGAAAAGGAAAATTCGAAACAAAACCTATACTAACCCGCAATGATATTGTATATTAAAAAAGGTGTAGATAGGTTATAAGCGCTCGAAAAGTGGTACACTAAAAATAGTCTCATTAGCAAACTTCATCTCAATGTCCCGTTGACGGCGAAGGTATTTTGACATTGCATTATTACGATATCTATGTGTGCATTTGTGTGCCATTTCCAAAGATCGAACGCTATGTAGGTACCTAACCTATCTACACCTTTTTTAACATACAATATCAATGCTAACCCGTCTATTAGTAGTCTAGACTATAGGGTTTGTTTCGTCAATAAGTCACACACACGTATTAAGTCACAACCGACAAGAGCTGATGAGCTTGAAAGATCTGCACCGATTTACTTGATACATATGAAAGAACCATCATGATCAAATCAAGTTTTCAAACAAAACACGCATCTAAATTGGGTCTTTCTTTTTCTACGACGATACGATCTACGATGACACAGACAGACACAGAAACAGGTGAAACTTATTATTACGGGGAAGTTAAAAGAAGGGCGAAGTTAATGGTAGGTAGGTCTGACCCCAGCTCTACCTTGACCTTGATTTGTGTACCTATGTATTTATGAATTCTATCTGAATAATTTTCGTACTTTTTTACGTAGTCGTTAACCCTTTTCTTGCGCTAGTGATTAAAAAGCGAGTCGATAACCTATTATTCCAAACTTCGAACTACTGAAAAATTCTTGATATAAAAATCCAATAGTTTTTGCTTATTTAATAATACCTACAAGCAAAATTAGGGGCATTTACTATACTTGTTATTTATAATGTCACAAAATTGGGCTATTAGTTTGTTCAATTTTGTATAAACAGTGATAATTCATATCATTAAGTATTTTGCTGTTAACGGTCAAAAACCTGTCCCTACACAAAACTGTAGATTAATGTTTTGTGCGTCACTTGAAAATATTGTATTCACAGCGGTATCACAAAAAATAAATTATAAACACTAATCATAATTCTCACACAAGCTCTCTCAAAACCAGTCGGTGAATCTGACATACTCTTAGGCTGAGATCTATAGAGCGTACTTGGACTTTGCTCTGACTAAACTTTCGAGATAAGACAAAATCGGTATCTATGGTGCAAACTTTGACTTTATCCAAGCCCAAGCTAAGCAAAGTCAAAGTTTTCAAAATCGACGACTTACGAAAATCTTTGAATTATACTGTAAAAAATAATGGTGTACAAATGTAATAATTTTAAAATGACTATTGAACTTTGTCGCATAACATTCATTGAACATTGAACAGCTGTCATTAGCGATCCTTTACTCAATTTCTTTCATAACTTAATATTTATTACATTTAACCAATATTAGACAACAAAATTTAAAAATAATCTAGTAATTTTAAGAAAACGGAGTTTTTGGACTATTATAAACTACAAAATGTATTGTATCATTCGTTTTATCTTTTATTTTACAAAGAATTCAGCAGAAGATGATGCATGAAATGAAACATCTACTCGTACGCAGGCTAAGCAATGATATTGTCTATAGATTCCAAATCAATGCTTTGGCTCAGATTAGGCTGAGCGAAGTTTTGTTGGAGTGAAGTCTGAGCAAAGTCCAAGTACGCTCTATAGATCTCAGCCTTAGAATGTCTTATAGGGTATATGAACTACCTTCCTCGCTGCTACAGGTAGTCAACAGTACAAAGTTAATCTTTTTTCTCTTTCCTGTAATCTTTTGGGTTCATCATTACAACCCATAAACATCCCACTGCTGGGCACGGGTCTCCTCCTAAGGTTGTCGAGGGAATTTAGCTTACTATACCACGCTGGCCAAACGGGTTGGTATAGGATTTTGGTTCAATTTTCATTTTCTCGCAGTAGTCTTCTCTGCTTATTGTCACCCCCTTAGTCGCCTTTTATGACACCCACAGGTTGAAATAGGGTAGTAACAATGTATTCTTAATAAAAAAATAGAAAACCCAAAATTTTTAATACTTTTCCTTGTGTCATTTTGAGTACAATTTTTTTTGAAAGCTCATTATTTATATGTCTAAGTTTTAGGGTACCGTACCAAACAAGTACAAAAGGAAATTTTTAATTGTGACTATTACATCAATTTATTATTATATTGTGGTAAACATTGACATTATGTTTATATTGACATTAGTTTTTGCCATAATACCTGATAGTAGGGAACCCTCGGCGCGAGTCTGGCTCGCACTTGACTGGTTTTTTTTCATTTTATCTTATTTTCACCTGTATAAGTACCACATAATCACCTACTAGAAAAAGAACTGATTAAAACACTTACCCAAGAAAGATCTGACGCCAAGCGTGCCCCTGGCTACAGACAGGATCATAGCTAGGGTAGACACGCCACCACCAGCGAAGATATACGCCTGCTTGGCACTGCCCCCAGCTGCCACATCACGTCTCCTCCTCCATAATGGAGCGCAAGAAGACGCGCACACAAATATGCCGAAGACTATACACTCCCATGCTAACCACCCGGAATTCATGGCTCTGTAAAAAAAGAAAAAGCAAGTAAGTGACGACGCCAGTTTTACTTAATGTCGACCTTAACACAGTTGTCATAAGACGACTTATCCAATACACGTCACACATCATACTCATCCAATCACACATTACTTCATACATACTGCCACACATTCCCTTCTTGCTCACCACACACGATACAAACTAAAAATTGTTAAGTTTTGTCTAAATATTATATATAGTCAAGTATAAAAATTGTTATCATCATCATCAATGGTAAGCCGACGGTCTCATTCGACAGCTTTGATTGGCTTACTAAGTCAATCGCGCCATATTGCAGGGTTGTGATTGGTCGATGTATGTAATTTAGCAGAATCGGCCCCCTGGCTAAAAAATATTCACAACATCGTTGGTACAGGATTTGATTTTGACTTTAATACTTTTATATTTGTTAGCGCCGCCAATGCGAGCTGCGAGCCAATGAGAGAGACGCAAGCTAGAAGCGGGGTACGCGCCATCACTGACGCCATTACTCCGTTCATCTCACCCGCGTAACACACGACCGAAAGTTCTCGTCTAATATTAATCTTTTCGTTTGAATATTGTTATAATTCTTTTTTTTTTTTTTTTTTTTTCTTTTTTTTTTTTTTTTTTTTTTTTCGTAAAACATAGGTTACAGAGATGGTACAGTGATTCAAAATAGTTCTACTATGATTCGCCGAGACGGCATACGAAAGTTAAAGATGTCGAATTTATTAAATTAATGTCGAACAAGAAATTAAATTATTACGGAATGTCAGTGAATATAATATAATAATCAAAATTAAATAAAAATAAAAAATAAATAAAAATAAAATATAGATTCAATTGGTATTATCATTTAAAAATTCATTAATAGAATAATATACTTTATCTGTCAAAAACTTAAAGAGGTTGCGTTTATATTCACTGATACTCTTACAATTTCTAATATTCTTAGGTAATTTATTAAACACTTTTCGTTTAATATACACAAATTCACGTTCAACTGGAGTTGAAATTATTATTCACAACCCTGGTCCCAACAATAGGTATTGTAGCATGATTACCAGGGTTTGCCCTTTTTATATACCACGAACAGACGTACGGCCCGCCTGATGATGTTGCAATGGACGCTTGCAATGTTGAACAACAGTGGAACATACATTTTGAAGATAAGAAGCAGTCACACAAAGTTCGTAATAGGAATCTAGGTAAAGAAAAAAGAATAATAGAAACGAAAGAAATAAACTTTGATTACCTTATGATATATACGACAACAAAAACATAAACAATCGACTTAAAAATTTAAAACTTAAAATAAAACTCCAGTCCAGTTTTGTACTTGTCAGGTCACTGGGTCTGGAGCTAATTTTGACTAAAACCTGTTTGAGGATGCCATTCGTCTGTCATTCAAACCAAATCAAAAGTAAATTCATCTCAATAAACATATATTGTGTTTTGTTTTTTGTTATTTTGATAAGTTTTATATTTACTTTATTCGTTGAAAAACCATCGTTCATAATATAATGAAAATATACAGACTCTTTTGCATTTAACTGCCTCGGTGGCGCAGCGGGAAGTGTATAAGACTGCTGTGCAAGAGGTCCCGGGTTTGATTCCTTGGTCAGATGTAAATGGTATTGGGCTTTTCTATCATAAAATTCCAGTATTGAGATTTTCCCGGATTTTGGTACCTAAACAAATGTTCTCCGTAGATGACAATAGGCTCGCCCCCTATTTCATGGGACCAAACATAGCTGGCAAAATGTAGGTGTGAAACACCTCTGCCTACGCCGCCTAAAAAGGCGTAATGCTACATTATGTTATGTTCTTGCATTTATTTTACTTGAATTCAGTTAAAATGCAGCAGTTTGGAGATAAAACTAATTGTTTTAGGAACCAGTCACAACATCATTTACATAACCATCGAATTGAAAAGAGGAAACAGTTCTTTTTATTTTTACAATTTAATTTAATAGCTGACGGCATACCGCTACAAATTAATTTGAAACAAAACTGTTTAATTTATTCATATTAATTATAAATACCAAGCGATGGTGGCTGAATGGACAAGCGACCAGCGTGCAAATCACTCGGTAAGAATTCGATTCCTACCAGCAGTACCAATGTGGATTTCACTTTGTGGAATTTATATGTACTAGTAAATTGACTCACCATCTGCTAACGGTGAAGGAAAATATCTTGAGGAAACCTTCATACCCTAGAAGAAATTCTATGGGTATGTCTGATCCACCAACCCGCACTAGGCCAGCGTGAGTGGATTATGGCCTAAACCCTCTCAGCTCTCTAGTTAGAGGAGAGGAGACCCGAGCCCAGCAATGGGACTTAATGGGTTGCTGATGTACTATAAATAAGACACGTGCAAAGACATAACTCTTTCTCTGCAGTTGGATAAAAGTAACATCAAATGCAGAATAAGGGTCCCTTTACATTTGTCCACGCTTAATCGGCTTAAATTGATAAAAGCCTTTATGTCTACGACGCAATAATTTTTTTTTTTACTTTTTATTTCTTTAGGGGTTTTATTACTTAGTAATATGACACCCCCATCGCACCTTATACATGTTTTCTCTACTTATATACTAAGAGATACCTCACAGCTGTATAAATATAGCAAATAACTCAGATGCAATATCTGAAGTCGGGCTCGCTAATATACTAGTGAACACTCCGACGTCGTTCATGTTTAGGTCATATTTAGACACCAATGAGTCTCTCTGTCTCTAGGTAGATATATTATATCATTAATATTGTTCTCATGCATCGGCTTGAGTCGGACAATGCTACCCATCGCCGCGCCGGTCAACGGTGAATTGGTGGTTTGCCGATTTAAAAATCATTTTTGAAAGAGTCAATAATAAACTATATTATTTTATTGACAGTCACAGTGACTACCAATCGGCCTAATGCAATTTGTGTGGTGATACACGATTTATGACGGCAAAAATATGGGAAAACCCTTATTAATTAGTTTGCAAGGTAAAGTATAAAAACACTTGGCAACATTCAACGTTACATACAAATCGGAATGTTCCAGAAGTTGGGCCAACCTAGGCCACAGAATAACCAAAATATTTTTATTCAATTATAGTACTGGCAATCTATATAAACTTTTCATTGTAATTCGATACACTGTGAACAATATTGACATAAGAGACCACTTATCCAAACGGTATACGTGGGTTGGTGCAGTAATTAGCGCTCTTTGTATCGGTCTGTACCTAGATTCTAGTCATAATTATATATTGTTGTATACAAACATGCATTATTATAAACTTGACTTGTATTAACAACAACAGCTAAACAATCTTTTCTGCTGTTATGGGTTTAACCCACGTGGTATGTCAGCCCTTGAAGTTATGTAATACTAATATTATAAATGCAAAAGTTTGGATGGCCGAATAGATGAATAGATGGGTGTATGGATAGATGTTTGTTACTCAGTCTGGTTTTGGTTGCTGGCGGCACAAAGTCGCTCGCTGTGGCATAAGTTATTATTATTATTACGTCGTTCGGCTGATATGATGATGATAGTCTGGACTAACATAATAGACTACTATTTAACGATATACAACGCGGGCAGAAGAGCGAGCGGAAGCTAGTTAGCAAATATCATCAATAATCAAATCAGAGGGATTTTTACTAACACAATACTATTGGGGGGCTAGATAACTGGCAATTTATTCGATTTAACTATTCAAACAACATGTCAAATTAGTACATTGATCATGTGTCATATCAATAACGTATGTCAAGGATGTGTTTAGCCTCTTTAGACAAGTAGCATTCTATTCGATTTATCTATTCTAACGACATATATGTCAAATTAGTACATTGATCACGTGACATGTCATGTCAAATTAGTAAATTGATCACGTGAAATGTCATGTCGATTACTTATATCCAGGCTGTGTTCAGACAGTGACATATAAATAGTTCTAATAGAATCAAGAAATGCTACGTGTCTAGGGGTGATAGATACTCTTCTGTTATTTGTATAAATTAAGCGAAGCGAAAGAAGTGTATTTTGATCCAATTAGTTGGTACTGCACAATCTCTGCCTGCCCCTAGATAGGCGAAACGATATAATATATAAATTCTAGTCTACTAGGTCCATAAAATTTCAATATTGACACTTATGAGTTTATTAACATCGTTGTTTAAAAACAACCGACGTAAACCTACCTCAATCGTTGTTTTGTTTGTCTTTTTCTTCCAATGACTAATTGACGTTTATATTAACTAGGTAATACTTCTATAACATGATATTTTCTAGAAGGTCAAAATGTTTAGAAAACCGGATTTTATATAATTTTTTAAAAGTTAAGACAGTTGATAATATTATAGAAAAAAAGATGACGGGAATTTGATGTGTACTTAAAGACAGAAAATATTATTATAACTTAAGTGGTGAATAATGGTTTTCATAAAGGATTTTCGAAGCGATGGTGGCCGAATGGATATGTAACTGGCATGCAAATTGTTCGGTCAGTATCAATACCAATGTGGATTTAACTTTATGAAATTTATATATACTAGTAATATGACTTACTGTACACTACATACCCCAAAAGAAATTCAAAGGGTATGTCTTATCCACTAAACCGCACTAGGTAAGCGTGTTTCGATTATGGCCCAAACCTTCTCGGTTCTAGATAGTGGAGAGGAGACCCGAGCCCTGCAGTGGCACATTAATAGCTTTATGATGATTGGCTTTTCAAGAACTAATCACAAGGTTGGTATGTCGATGCAGTAAAAATATGTCCTTATATAAGTACATTTTTCTTATTATTATATAATACTGACTCATTAACAATAGATGAAGCATCAGATCTAATTTAATTTACACCTATGTCTTTACGTTTGTTTTGTAAGTACCTGCTGTTAATAATACCACCAATGTCAATTCATAATTAACTTCTTAACTCATATACTATATAAAAATACACTATCAATACAAATTTTATAAAGCTGAAGAGTTTGTTTGGTTTAATGCGCTAATCTTAGGAACTCCTATTTTGAATTGAAATATAACAATAATAATATAATAATATTCTACCACATTCACACAGCGCCATCTAGTCCCACAGTAAGCAATTATATTTGCTTGTGTTATGGGTACTAAACAACTGATATACTACTTAAATACTTTTTTTTTTGTAAATACATACATATTATAGATAAATTACACCCAGACACAGAACAAACCTTTATGTTCATCACACAAAGATTTGTCCCGGGTGGGGATCGAACCCACGACGTCTGGCTTAGCAGTCAGGGTCACTAACCACTAGACCAACAGGCCAGTCAAAGGCTATGGGTTTGGGTGTTCGGTGGAATGGTGATATCTGGCATACGGGAACAACGTCTTCTGCTGCCTCCTCCAGCGGTGATGTTAAATGAGGATTTGGGCAGACGGTGATAAGTTTTTTATAAGTTTTTATAACATTTATTATTATATTTTATTATTATAATTACTTTGACACGTGAGACAAACATTTGTGTGATTCATAGATATTTGTTTTGAGTCTGGGATATTTATAAAGTCCCCCGCGACACAGGGCTAGTTAAACAGTGCGGGCATTGCCTTAAAAAAGATTAGTTTACATTATCTAATTTGATAATTATATATACAGTGTCACTGTTATTAAATTGTTTTACATAATAATTATGATGATGATTTGAATTATAATATTATTATAATTCAAATCAAACATTCTTACGACCGGCCCGGAATTTGAAAATGTATTCGGTTAATAGAAAATAAATTCCCCCTATTATATAAGACCTTTTCCGTGTAGTGTCGGATTAAGAATACATTATGTCACTACCCCATCTCAACCCGTGGGTGTCGTAAAAGGCGACTAAGGAAGTAACCTTATACAGACAGCACTGCGAGAAAAGGAAAATTTGAAACAAACCCTATACCAACCCGTCTGGCCAGCGTGGTATAGTAGGCTAAATTCCCTCCACATTCTTTGGAGGAGACCCGTGCCCAGTAGTGGGACGTTTATGGGTTGAGATGATGATGATATAAGACCTAAAGTAGCTGACAAAAAAATAAAATTTTTTGCTTAATTATTACGAAACGTGTTATTAATTTAATTTAGATACATTTCTGACGTAAAACACAAAAAACATATGCGTAAACTCATGTCAAACTCTGCAGACACCATATCTAATCATTTGTTTATTAAAACAGTATTATTATTATAATTTAAAACAGCGTGTTTCCTGCATCGTGATGAATCATGAATGAAATTGACAATCAATTGTCGCTTACATTGTTACTTACATAGTAAACATTGATAGTCAATTTCAATGTAAATAACATAGAATAGTTTTTGTGATATGAACTTATATTATGAATATCCAGCATGTGAGACAATGTGATTGCTTGGAAACGAAACAAAACCATTGAGTCACTAACAGATCGTTTTTTAATATGGTCATTTACTGAAATGACTTTTACATAATACATTGTCTGTGTAGTTACGGATTAGAATATATAATATCACTATCCCATTTAAATTCATGGGTATATTGAAAAGCGACTTACTGCCATACTCAGAGACGTTACCTTAACCTAAGTTTATTTAGTAAAGACATGTAATACTTAATTCTATACGCCTAAAGACGATTATTCAATGAACCAGTGTTTATTTAAAAAAACCAAAAAACCCGACTGCCTTGCCTTGCCAAAAAGTAGCCTTTGTGAGTCAATATTATTAATTATTATGTATATTATAACTTTGGGAATTTTGATAGTTCAAAATCGGTCAAGCTATTCAGGTTACAAGAGACAAGTGGAGTCGCGGGCAATAGTTAGTGCATATATAATTGAATTAGGCTATTAATTAGCTTACATCTGATACCCATATTGCGATAGCACTAAAAAAACGTCTGTTTTGATAGTTTACCGCCGCCATATTGGTTTTTTGTTGACATCACATAGCCTATGACACTCAGGGGAAAAAAAATCTAATGACACCTCACACTTTAAAATCAGCCAAGCCGTTTAGGCTACAGAAAGTCACAATGGAACAGAAATGCCTACATACATACATACTGACTGTCCTGGTCTAGTGGTTAGTGACCCTGACTGCTAAGCCGGAGGTCGTGGGTTCGATCCCCACCCAGGACAAATCTTTGTGTGATGAACATAAAGGTTTGTTCTGTGTCTGGGTGTAATTTATCTATAATATGTATGTATTTACAAAAAAAAAATGTATTTAAGTAGTATATCAGTTGTTTAGTTAGTACCCATAACACAAGCAAATATAATTGCTTACTTTGGGACTAGATGGCGCTGTGTGAATGTGGTAGAATATTATTATTATTATTATTATACATATATTATATACATACATACATACGCGTGAAAAACATTACCCTCCTTTTCGGATAAAAAAATGTGTTAATGACAGATTACTGCTTGACATCTCTGAGTGCGGCAGTTAGGGAGCAACTTTAGGCTCTACATTCTTTGAAGGAGCCCTGTGCCCAGCAGTGGGACATTTATAGGCAATGATGATAATGATGAACGATCCGCTGTAGGTGGTTAATAGGTTATAACCTGAGGTGTACGGATAGCTTATGTTTCCAGGATATCTTGTATTGTACTCAAATTTGTTGATATTATGATAGGTACTTGTTGGAAATTCAATTGTACAACAATGTTTATTGTACACAATCACGAAATGCAACAGAGACGCTCTTTGTTTACAAATTTTCAATTAAAATCGAACGATACTATGCTACAGTACTTTCTTGGAAAAATACAAGCATCTGATGCCAAACATTCTCAAGAAAATTATATTTATATATATTAACTAGAAGTCACGCGGGGCTTCGCTCGCCCGTCGTTATTTGGCCACTGCTCAGCTCCTATTGGCTGTAGCGTGATGTTATATAACCTTCCTCGATAAAAGGGCTATCCATATTAAAAGAATTTTTCAAATCGGTCTTACTCTATATGGGCAAGCCACATAGCACTCAGAACTGATGGTCAATGGGCCAAAAAGGTTCTTTAATGGCGGCCACGTATTGGAAAGCCCAGCGTGCGGATTGGGGATGGAAAGATTTGTCCTGGGTGGGGATCGAACCCACGACCTCCGGCTTAGCAGTCAGGGTCACTAACCACTAGACCAACAGGCCAGTCAATCACATCTCATCATCACATCTCTGTCTACCATGGGATCAAAAGCGTGGCAATGATATGTTTATAGATAAACACTTTTTAAGTACCTAGTGAACCTATGACCTAATAAGTAAATATAACAAGCAAATATTTTGTCACAAAAATAACTAAGGTGACTCCAATATTAATTAATACCAGCGGCAGCTGTGTATATCCAGCTGTAATCACCAAATATAAAGATTATGTAATAACTGGTACACATAATTTCATATAACCTACTATTAATAATAACCAAAAATAAAATAGTTATTGTTCTAGAATAATCTAGTGTACAAACATATTGACTGGCTCGGTGGCACAGTGGTAGTGGATACGGTTGCAATTTTTGAGGTTTTGGGTTCCCATGAATCATGTGCACGAAGCCGTAAACAAAAGCATGTATAATAATTATAAACTACTTAAATATATAAGAAAAAAATTTTTAGTATTTAATGTTACATTATTATTATTAACTAACTTAAATTATTGTTAAAAAAACATAATATTTACAACCTAACAAAAAAAGCATGAATAAGGCAAAAGGGTAAAAAAAAATTATTAAGAATGATTATTATTTAAAATTTTATTATTTGCAAAGTTTGTCCTATGACCAAACTGAAAATATTATATATTAGTTGTAATCAAATAAGATGTTTCATAATAATATTATATAACTGAATTCTAGTGTAATTATTTTTATTTTTTAGTTTTATTATTTAATTTTATAAAACTATTTTACATAGGATCGCCCCCTATTTCATGGGACCAAACATAACTGGCGAAATGTGGTCGTGACACACCTCTACCTACCCCTTCGAGGAAAAAGGCGTGATGCTATGCTACTCGTATGTTATATATTTTACATAATTCTTGTTCTCTCTAAATTGTAAGGAATACAAGAGCGCTTTGTACAACCTTAAACCGTACAGGCTGATCTTCAATTTTGGTTCCCTACAGTTTATACAAAAATTTTAATAAAAAAAGTAAAATTTACTAAATTTTACTTAAAGTCAAAGTCGAATGTAATGACTGTCACCGTGGCGCAGTGGTTAAGGTGGTCGCCTCGCCACTACATCGCCGTGCTGGGTGACGTGGGTTCGATTCCCACACGAGACAAATATTTGTGTGATTCATAGATATTTGTTTCTAGTCTGGGTGTACTTTGTGTCCGTTAGTTTCATGTTTGTAAAGCTCCCCGCGACACAGGGCTTGTTCCCTAGTACGGGCGTTGTCTTTTAAAAAAAAAATCTTTTTATTTCATTTTGATCACATACATGATACTTACTTTACTTTTTATACATAACATAAAATAACATAGCATCACACCTTTTTCCCCGAAGGGGTAGACAGAGGTGTTTCACACCCACATTTCGCCAGCTATGTTTGGTCCCATGAAATAGGGGGCGAGCCTATTGTCATCAACCGGGAACATTTGTTTACCAAATTCCGGGAAAATCTTAATACTGGAATTTCGTGATAGAAAAACCCAATACCATTTTCGCCCGACCCGGGAATCGAACCCGGGACCTCTTGCACAGCAGTCGTATACACTTCCCGCTGCGCCACCGAGGCAGTTTTTATAAACTGATTTCTGTGTAAAATTATTATTACTTGCCATCATACTAACCTAGGCTAACAAATAGCCAGTGAGTAAGCAACGGACGCTTCCTAACCTGTTTAACCTGCCACACATACCGTTACTTGAAATTAACGAGATCAGTCCCACTCCACTGCTAATTATAGACTGATTTACGATGCCTAGGAGCTTCTAAGGGCCTAAGTCTTAACAGATCAAGATAAACTGTTCATTCCGTATAACGTTAGAATGTCCAGTTTATGTTGAAACGAGTTCTATTTATAGTGGATGTTGTGTGAAATATGTGAGTGTCTGATTGAAATTGAGCTAAGGTCTTGTTGAACTGGGATTGTAATTGAATATTTGAAAGATTAATGTTATGGGATATGTACCTACTTTGTATCTACAATTATATTCAAAGATTGAAAATAAGTGTTTATGCTAACAAGGTTCATTTAAAAGATTTATTTGACTTTGATAAATGTTGGTTATAATATAAATTATAGGTATTCAAGTAGACTTATCGTCCTATCAGACTTATGCGAATATGACCTTAACCCATTTAGACCCGCCATTGCAACTAGATACTAACTTGGTGTATGAAAAGCCCCTGGTCGTGATAATAATTATATGATTATATATAGGTACCTACTAACTAAGAAAAACACCCTGCATTTCTACAAACTTTTTTAGGGCCCTATAGTAATCAGATATACTATAAATCCAATCAAGTGATGTGTTTCTTTTGTGATTCTTGGTACAATTTAGATATTTTTTTTCAACTTCTTACAATTTGACACCATTAAATTATGTATAATCTCTTTGTGAATAAATGTAATCTCCTTTTGATTCTCTTCATTTTGAGACCACACTCGATACGTTTGGTTAAAAAAAATTCTAACTTCTTACAATTTGGCGTCAAATGTCCGCCGTTTTGTCTTTTTTTTTTTGTAATACCTATCTAAGGACACTTGGGATTTTGAGAAGAATCTAACGATACCTTAATTTTCCAAATCCATCCAGCCGTTTGGAAGATTCGTGGGAATAAAGAAATTTACAAACATACAAGATACGCGCGAAAAACAATACCCGTCCTGTCAGTCGTTGTTTGTGCTGCGCAGCAGTGCTGCCGAGATCTGAATAACTTCTCATATAAACCTATATATAATGTATGGGGGCCGGTGGTGCTGTGCAGCACTGCTGCGTGCTGCTGAGATCGAAAGGGGACCTTTAGACACCTTTTACGACACCCGGGGTAGTGACATTACGTATTTTCAATCCGTCACTACACGGATGGTCGATTTATATGCGGCTAGTTTATGGACAAAGTAGAGCTATTAAAGAGGCAAGAAACTCAGACAAACATTATTTTATAATCACTAGATAATTACGATCTTTCAAGAGTTGCAAATTGTGGGAGCATACAAAGTAGTATTACAAAAACATTGCACAATTAAAGACTATTATATCAACGGCAAACACTTGTTATATCAACGGTTGAGATCTGTAGAGAGAGAAGGTAGTAGTGGGATTTATGGTAAAGCAAAAAAAAATTATGTAAGTACGTTATTGATAACAACAACAGCTGTCTCTGGCTCAACAGGAGTATCCCATATCCCATATACCCGGATTTGATCTCACACTGAAAATCGATCACAATTTTTTTTTTGTTTTATGAGATTTATTCGCTCCTCGTTCTTTATTTGGCCACTGCTCAGCTCTCATTCGCCGTGGTGTGGTGTTATGTAGCTTATATTACTCAATGATAATGTAGCTTTCTAACGGTAAAAGAATTTTTGAAATCGATCCGAAAATACAAAGCTTTCCTCTTTATAATATTTTATAGAAGTAGGTATAAACAACGTCCGCACTAGGAAACAAGCCCCGTGTTTCGGGGGACTTAATAACATACATTTAACGGACACAAAGTGTACTTTGTGTGTACCCCGGGGTGTAGCCCGACTCGAAACAAATATCATAAATCAGACAGATATTTATTGTCTTGTGTCGATGTTAGTGGCAATAAGATCACCAAATTAAAAATAAAGAGGTATGGCAGTGGATAACTGCTGTTCAAACTGAGCCACCCACCTAGGGAAGTACCCCTGCCCTCTCCTCTGAGTGACGTCACTCGGCACGGCGATGAATGATGACCACGGTGATAATAGTCTGAATAAAATCGTATGAATCTACTAGTTAAAATAACACTACTCATTTTCCGTACCACGTGTATACTTAATTCCACTAGGCCAACGACAATTTCGCTAAGCACTTACCTAACTAAAATAAATAGTGTGCTTTGTATAAACACTATTACTATAGAATGTTTTTTTCTGGGATCACACGATCATGCAATCATATGTGAACATCGTGAACGTCATGCCTTTACATAATTTAAGAATAATTGATTTTTTTAGCTGAAATGCGTATATGAATTCCAGAATTTTCTGTTTTTTTGTCATTTTTTTATTTATTTTTAATACCACGATGTAGGCAAACAACTTACAATTAATTCAGCAGAGCCCATTAATGTCCCACTGCTGAGCTCGAGTCACCTCTCCTCTATTTAGAGAGCTGAGAGCGTTAAAACCATAATCCACACACGCTGGTCTAGTGCGGGTTGGTGTATCAGAAATAGTCTTAGAATTTCTTCTAGAGATTTCGTATAAATTTCAGAAAATCCACATTGGTACTGCCGGTTGAAATCAGAGTGCATGATTTGTATGACCATATCACTTAATTATTCGTCTACCATCGAATAAAAATATATATATTATGTAGATACAATTAATTCGTCGTTATGTAAATAATAATAATAATATTCTACTACATTCACACAGCGCCATCTAGTCCCAAAGTAAGCAATTATATTTGCTTGTGTTATGGGTACTAAACAACTGATATACTACTTAAATACATTTTTTTTTGTAAATGCATACATATTATAGATAAATTACACCCAGACACAGAACAAACCTTTATGCTTATCACACAATGATTTGTCCTGGGTGGGGATCGAACCCACGACCTCCGGCTTAGCAGTCAGGGTCACTAACCACTAGACCAACAGGCCAGTCAAATATAGGTACTTTACTTATTGTGATCCCTAGTAATTATAATAATCATTAATCTAGGACGTCATAGGTAGTTTTGCCTGTCCTCCCATGCTGAAATGAATTGAAGGAAACAAACGATTTGTTCTAATATGTTAAGTACGCCCACTACACAAGAATTCTGTGTTGTGGGTGCTTTTATAAATAAACATAATTGTTACTAGACAGCGTGTCGTGAAGATACGTCTGAGTTTGATTATCGTCAGTATGACGTAACTTATGATAAGAATATCATACGATACTATGTTTTAAGTCTACTGAACACAAGGTGCGATTTTCACATAGTAGAGAAATAGCCGCTATTTTTAAAAAATACTACTCTAAAAACAAATTTCACTGCGCGGCGAACTGATATTTTTTTATAAAACTATTTTTTTGAGAAAATGTTGTCCCTTAAAAAAAATGTTTACTGTCTAAGTAATAAAAAAAAAATTGGTGATAACGTTAGTAGCACTAACGCTATAACATTTTTTTTTTTGAAAGATATATCTTAAAAATCGAATTTCCTGGTTTGGCGCGTAAGACAATTCAGATGCCACTATGTACACTGTACAGTGCCGCCGAGCCGCCGCGCCGTTTAAAAGATTATTTTGTATATATATAATCTTTTTAGTTGTGTAAAAAAAAAAATACAAAAAAAAAAATACAATATTATATTTAAATTATTAAATACTTTCCTATTGTAAATTGTTCATATTGATAAGTAGACTATTTTCCCCCATCATCATATCAGCCCAAATCAATCCACTGCTGGACACAGGCCTCACCTAATTTCCCCCACACTAATAAATAATTATAATCCTGGTGATCTGAAATACAGGCTAATGCCTTTTCAGAAATTTTCAATCACCATTGTGAGAAGAAAATTTATATATAATGATTATTCTTTTAATACATATATGCATCTTATTTCTGAATTATATAAATTACTAGCTGTCCCGGCAAACTTCGTACCACCTACTTAATTTATGATTTTATGAAAGTATACCCACCTACCCTATCTACCTACCTACCTCTACCCTAACTACCTACCTACCTACCTACATAAAAAAAAACGTAAAAACCATACTTGGATTCAGCGAACATTTAAAAAAAAAATGGCCAAATTGGTCCAGGCGTTGTTGAGTTATGCGCTTACCAACACATTTAGCGATTCATTTATATATGTATAAATTATAAACATCAACATTTATATATAAAAAACAAACGTATACACTTCATGACGCTGCGAATTTGGCACCAAAATTACAAACCGATTGTCACAACTACTATGAATACAATAGGAAAGTGCGACCAAATAAATTATTCGGTGGCGAGAAAAGGAACTACAAGAATACTATAAAAGTATATTGTCTGACGGTCATAGACAGTGGCGCCACTCTTTATATACCCAAGTTGTTTATATTAGGTATGTGTATATACGCGTGTCTGATGTTTCCCGACACCAGCTGGCTGGCTATTTTCTTGCGCAAAGAATTCGCATTGCCATCCAACGTGGCAATGCTGCCAGTATGCTGGTCTGCCACTGTCTAGATGAAGAGTGTTCCTCTAGACAGTGGCAGCAATGTGAAAGAATTTTATGCAGTACCAATGTGGATTCCGCTTTGTGGAATTTATATGTACTAGTCAAGTGACTTACCATCTGCTAACGGTGAAGGAAAAACATCGTGAGGAAACCTACATACCCTAGAAGAAATTCTATGAGTATGTCTGATCCACCAACCCGCACTAGGCCAGCGTGAGTGGATTATGGCTTAAACCCTCTCAGCTCTCTAGATAGAGGAGAGGAGACCCGAGCCCAGCAGTGAGACTTAACGGGTTTGCTTATTATAACTTCTAAATAAACAACAGTTCTATTAATGAAAACACTAAAATAATAATTTCGGTATGTGATTCCATTAAGAAGGAATTTTTAATTTCACTTCTGCTTTTTCATTTTATTGCAAAATGAGTAAGAATTTTAAGTACTACGCGTTCCAAAGTAAAAGCCAAGTAATTGGTTTAATTTTACGTTCAACATGGCGGCGGAAACTTGGCCCTATCTGTTAGCATTTTTAGGTTAGGATTATACTACACACCTAATAGGCGCGTATGAAAACCAGCGAAGGGCACCTGTGCTCGGCATTATACTGAAATGGTCCCTATTTGTTGCAGTCATGAGATTGATGTATAATTGTATTTTGTTATATTGTCCTGGTTTTTATTAATCTATAGATTTATTATTCAGACTGTCTCATGTCAATCATACTCCATTCGGGGGAAAAAATGGTGCGTTTTGTGGAGTACTTTTGGTGCGTTTTATTTAGTGTGGTTGTGTGTGTGTGTTTATGTTGTGTGCATCTCTCGTCTCCGAATTATTTTAACAGTATAATAATAATAGTACCAATTTGTAGTATTTGTTTGTTTTGTAATATTGTATAGCATTTGTATATTTATATAATTGTTGTTATTAATATTCTAACTACTATTTACATAATTATTATACATATTCTTTTTGCACCTAAGATGTTTCTCTCGGCATCACTCTAAGGTTGGCTGGTAGACAATGCTTTTGGTATTAAGCCCACCTTTGTACTTTATTGTGCATGAAGTTTTTGAATAAATAAATAAATAATGGTATGCAATTCTTACATTATGATAGTTGTTTTTATCTTTATTTTTTATTTTATTTTTCAGAGGCGAGATCTTTGAAAAAAATTCTGTCACTTTAGTTTTTCGACGTAATGAGTTGGTTTCTTTTTAATCACGGCCACTGTAATCTGATCGAAATGTCTTCTTTTTTGAAATCTTTTTTGAAATCTTAAGCAAGAGCACTGAAAGAAAAGGAAAATTCGAAACAAAACCCTATATAAGCCCGTCTGGCCAGCGTAGTATAGGCTAAATTCCCTCATGAATGTTTGGAGGAGACTCGTGCCCAGCAGTGGGACGTTAATTTATGGGTTGTAATGATGATTGACGTCACTGTTCGCCGAAAGTCATCATCATCATCATTTCAACCCACAAACGTCCCACTGCTGGGCACGGGTCTCCCCCAAAGAATGTGGAGGGAATTTAGCCTACTATAACACGCTGGCCAGACGAGTTGGTATAGGGTTTGCTTCGAATTTTCCTTTTCTCGCAGTGCTCTTGATGCATAAAGCTTCTACTAGCTACTTCCTTACTCGCCTTTTACGACACCCATAGGGGAGAAGATTGGGTGGTGACTTTATGTATTCTTAATCCGGCACTACACGGATGGAATATCGTATCGCCTAAAGTACCTCCATAAAACAATAAGTACTGCACACATTCCTACATCCATGATCATGGATTCTGTACGTGGCTAATGAGACAACACGGTACTTATGTAACCGTAAAATAAGCGTTCAAAATTGTATTTTTCTTTCAAAGTGCAATGCATAAATTATCTAGCATTGTGATTGTTTGTGCGCTTACGTCTCCTATTTAAAAAAAAAACTAGTCTGTCTAGCTAGTAGGTACAGAGAAATATATTTTAACTGTTTTATTTTATAGCCCGACTTAAGTATGCGGCCCACCTGGAGCCTGAGTCTCCTAACACAATCGTAAGGCTGCGTTTCCACAGAGATGTGCGAGGATACGATGTTTATTATAAAACAATAGAATCACTTCATTTCATCAGCAACCCATTAAGTCCCACTGCTGGGCTCTCTCCTCTCCTCTAACTAGAGTGCTGTGAAGGTTTAGACCATAATCCACTCACACTGGCCTAGTGCGGGTTGGTGGATCAGACATACTCATAGAATTTCTTCTGGGGTATGTGGGTTTCATCACGATGTTTTCCTTCACCGTTAGCAGATGGTAAATCACTTGAGTAGTACATATAAATTCCACAAAGTGGAATCCACATTCAATCACGCGGTCCGAGTTCGATCCCGACCGGTACTGCCGGTGACCGCGTGATTTGCACTTCGCCGCGCCGGTCCCTTATCCATTCAGTAACCATCGCTTTTATCGCTTCATTTACTTGACATTTTAAGGTAAATGAAGCGATGGATGCCTAGACGGTGGATCTGAACGCCCGATATTTTGATCTGCAAATTTGTACGTCAGAATACAAGATACGCTATCAGCAATCTTCGGATGCTGTCCTCGACCTTAATCATAGAGAGATAACAATGAGTAATAATGCAGAGATGTCTCACGCGCTGCGAGTAAACAGCGGACATTCATTCATCAGTTTACACGGAAACGTGGTGTTAACGTAAAATTAGACGATACTCGACTTGAATACGGAATAGTGTGACTTCAAATTGGCATTTTAGGATCGTTTTTAAATCGAATGTACATGAAATTGAAGAGATTGTTTCTTGTTTGGTCGAACGCGCTAATCTCAGAAACTGCTGAACCGAATTGAAAAAAAAACTAATTTAATTCTAAAATTTAATGTGTAGGTATTGAAAATATTTCAAAAAATAGCTCCGAATAAATAATAAAAATCAAAAACCACGAAAGTTATTTATTTATTTTATTTATTTCTTTAATTGCAACGGTATATGGCACCAATTACATTAATTAAATAAGACACTAAATTGTGACGTTGCCATTCCTCTGTATAAACCCTCTTAATAATAATAGTATCAATTACCTAGATGTTATATGATGTGTGTTTGTGTTATATCATCATCATCATCATCATCATTTAAAAAAATGATAAATAAAAAAAATAAAAAAAAAAATGTCCCACTGCTGGGCATAGGTCTCCTCGAAAGAATGTGGAGGGAATTTAGCCTACAATACCACGTGTGTACCTTGTGTTATATAATGTCTATTAATATCTAATTTTGACGGGCCTGTTGGTCTAGTGGTTAGTGACCCTGACTGCTAAGCCGGAGGTCGTAGGTTCGATCCCCACCCAGGACAAATCTTTGTGTGATGAGCATAAAGATTTGTTCTGTGTCTGGGTGTAATTTATCTATAATATGTATGTATTGTTGCAGGCGCCCATAGGCTACGGTAACCGCTTACCATCAGGCGGACCGTACGTCTGTTTGCCACCGTCGTGGTATAAATTTAGAAAAAAAATGTATTTAAGTAGTATATCAGTTGTTTAGTACCCATAACACAAGCAAATATAATTGCTTACTTTGGGACTAGATGGCGCTGTGTGAATGTGGTAGAACATTAATATTAATTATTAATATGTACGCCAAATTAATTAATATAGAAAGTAAACAATTATAAGCATCAATAATATAATTACCCTTATCAATTAAATTCTCGTTTATTTGTCATAATGACAAGTAATTTACTGTCAAGGCAGTTTTGACAAAAGTAATTTGTCAAAAAACCTTTAATTATTTTAACCTCATTAATTGTTCAATTTAATGTGATTATTTCAGTAAAAATATATTAGTATACCTAGCTAGATACATAATTACTACCTGATTATATGTAAGGTTCAATAAACTGAATTAAAATTTTTGTTTTCGTAATTATCGTATTTCTGTTAATTGTCTTTTTGCAAAGGCCCCCGCGATACGGGGCTTATTTATTTATTTATGTATTTATTCTACTTAACTACACATGAATAACCCCATTGCATGAATGGGTTATCTCTTTCACGTCTGTTTTTCAGCAGTCTTTCTTTCGAAGATTTCATAATTTCTTCAGTCTATTAATAAAATATAATGATGTGATTCACATTAAGATCATTCTAGACTAGTGTGTTTAATATTACAAACAAAAAATTCTCATATTGTGACGTCACTGTATACTTAACCGAATTACGAGCATAATAATATAAAAAGAAACATTTTATAATGTGTTTAGTCATTAACAAATTGATACTATATTTTGAACTTGGTTAATCGTTGTACCGGATATTGGTATCACCTATTTATCTTAATATTTTATCGGCGCAGGCGCAATAGAGTTACATAATAGAAACAAATTATGTTATTACATAAAAACCTAATTCTGCAAAAAATTTAAAATGATGGCAATTGTTTTAATTTAAAAAAAAGTATAAATAGATACGAGGAGAGGAAACCAAAGCCCAGCAGTGGGACCTTAATGAATTGCGTTACTGAGAGATACGCGGCTGCTCATGGCCCTACAATTTAAAGTCAACTATTCGTATTTAAGGTAGGAAACAAACCTACTACCAAAGTTTCGAGACTTGCAATCTATGGGTTTTATAGTCGCAGACCACTGAGCGCTTTGCGCGTCCAATATTATACCTAATAGTTCAGTATGCTGATGGGGCTATCTCGCTATTGTATCGCGTCAGGCGTAGTTGCGGAGGCTAATGTTGATTGCTTCAAAACGATTTTACGCTAGCAAAAAGCCTCCCTGATGTGTCGGGTCCGAGACAGTCTAAGCAGCCTCCTAAATTAAATTTTCTTCTCGTAATTTTTTTTTTAATTTTCTTTTTATTATCACTGTGCACCTGCTTTTATCTACTCTGCATCACCCAAGGTAGACTGGTAGAGAATGCCTACGGCATTAAGTCCGCCCATATACCAATATGCATAAAGTTTTAAATAAATAAATACTATATTACACCGGACTGACTGCCAATTGTACGGTAGTGGAATACCATAACATGGGTTATAAAGTAGCGTTATTTAATATAAGATAACTTCTATATCCTTAGTCACTAACATAGTTTTTAACTCAACATAATTTTACTAACAAACTATGGACGTATTTCTATCTGAAAATAAAAGAAGATATTTTATTTAAATCATTACATTGTTAAAACGCAACATCGGAATTGACATTTAATTTTGTTGTAAATTCCTATTGGCTCAAAAACTTATTTTATTTGGAAGACCTACTGAACTTATAAACCCAGAAGAAGCAATTCTCTGCCTACCCCAAAGAGAGAGAGCGAGACGGAATCATGAATTTGTGTTCTCGAACTGAAGAAAATCAATGCGGACGATAACCCTCAGGGTCAGTGTTACAGACAGGCAAGTTGCCAATCGACAAACATGCGACTCTAAGTTCAAGGGTGAACAATATCTTTCATCAAAAGAAAATTACCACAACAATACAAACAAAAAAAATACAATAATAGGTATATATTCTACATTTTTATTTGTATTTGATTGTTTTTTATTTTTGTTAAAAGTTTACATATTTATTTTTTATTGAAAATGTGTTTAATAATCTAGTAAGGTACTGTACTGTTTAGGAGTTTTTAAAGGACATACTCTGTAAAGAAGAGAGAGAAAGAGTAGAGGAGACCCGAGCCCAGCAGTGGGACTTAATGGGTTGCTGATGATGATGATGATGATACTCCGTAAACCTAAACTTTATTATTACCGTGTTTGATGGATTAACTTTATTTTGATTTAATAATGAACTCTTTCACTAATTATAATTATTTTTGTCAATCTTTAAGCTATTGGCTTTTCTTACAGTTTCATTAATGGCATTATAACGCTTAATAGTTTGTTTGTTTGGTTGAACTCGCTAATCTCAGGAACTACTTGTCCGATTTGAGAAAATCTTTCAGTGTTGGATAGCCCATTTATCGAAGAAGGTTATAGGCTATATAACTTCACGCTACGGCTAATTGGAGCTGAGCAGTGGCCAAATAAAGAACGAACGACGGGAGCAAAGCCCCGCACGGATTCTAGTATTAAACAAGGCTGTGATGATTGATCATAGGGTTGCTTTTGATTATTGAATGAATTTTCCATTTGGATTAATATTTTTTGAGAGAAGAATGATAAACTAAATTAAGGTTATTGTTATTAGTAATTATTTCAAGAAAATCAAAGCCAAGTCACGAAAAATCAAACTGAAATGTGTCTTATGCAGTGATAAGGAATTTTATTTTTATTTTATTATCGCTTTTAAATTCGACCATAAATCGTTCGTAGTTAATATCGTATTTATTTTTTATGTTCACAGCCATAGGTCTTGGTCTCATACCTTGTTCAACGTACGCAGTACACAAAAACAAGCGCTGCAATTTTTCAAGTCAGTCAGAAAGAAAACACTTCGAGCAAACTTATTCACTAAACAACAGGGTTGCCCTAAAACTTAATTTTCTGGAACTTCTTAACACAAATTCCCGACATAATTGCATACTTTTAAAATAAAAAAAACACCAAAACAAAACATAAACAATTAAATACTCACAGTGTTACAGATCCAAAAATAACTAATATTGGCTACCGGCCACTTATATTTCACACTTAAACTGCGTATAAGAACACGTCCGCACGCAGCGAGATGCAACGTGCTTCTGATACACAACACGAGTGTCACTACCTGTGTTATATGAGTCCTATATGTAGTCCTCATGTTTGTAATCTTACAACCGTTTAAGTAGCCCATGTGATTATTAATAAGGGTAAAAAAGTTGACAAGCGTTTGTAGTGCTCGGAGGAGTTTATAGGTCGTATTGACATGCTATTATATACATTGATTTAAATGACATAGCTTTGAGCATGTTATTGTTCTACTTATAAATCAAAATTCGATAGTTTATAAGCATAGACGTTCGAAAATTTTGTTTACTTTTTGAAACAAAAACTACTGAATTGATAAGAAAGTAGATCAACTCATCTTGAATTAGCAGTAAGAATAAATTTATGAATAAAAAATGATTTGGACTATGCAATTACATGAATCTTTTCGTTGATGAGAGGAAATGAAATTTTGATTAATTTATCGTTATAAATCACATATTAACTAATATGGCCTGAAAAAGTTTGTTTTTGTATTTAAGAGAACAGTTGATCGATATTACTGAAACTCCATAGTTTAAATTTTTATTATTTATAAATAAATCGAACACAATTGTAATATAAATATTTTTATCAACTTTTTAATATAGAAAAAAAAAGAAAAAGAGAAAAAATATTTTTAATCAGCTACAGGATAAACATGTAATTCCTACACAGTAAAATATATTTTATTTTTTAAATAAACATATTTCAATCATGCTCCTGTAGGTGACCAAAAATGGTTCCTACCTCAGCTAATGTTGCAGAAATAAATATAATTTCAAATTAAAAAAAAATACAAAATAGGTTAAAGAAAAAAGTTTAAAAGTAAACATTATTACTTTTCGTTACACTTACTTTTCTTTACAAATTATTTTATCTATCTCTAAGCCGTAAATAGCACCCCATATTTTTCGTTGAATTAGCGCTGATAACGGTGTTCGAGTCCATGATGTCAAGATGAAACCGTTCTCCTTGTTCTTCGGAATAAGCTCCCATGTTGTATTTAAATGATTCTAAATGAGGATGCAACATAGGTATAGCGTGAGCCATTCTGCAGCCCATAGTTCTTTTCTAAAGTCTTGTAACATGTGATCAACTAGCTCGCGGTAATTTTCAACACTGTTAATCTTTAAATATGCAGAAATCACTTCATTAAACATTCTCCAACTTTTTTGTTGAGCACTAATAGTAATTTTGGAAATTTTTGATTGGCAATTTATTTTTTAAATTTGTTGAACAAAAAAAAATATTTTTAAGAAATCTGCTTTTCCTTTATTTTAAATCATATTTATAAAAAAAAACTTTAAAATTAATTTTAGGACAAAGAACAAAATTTTTTTTTTTGTAGTTAATTACCTCGTTTAATAACCTGCAAAAATATAATTATAATTTGCTCTTTTATTTAAAAAAATATTCGTAATTAAGATAAATAAATAGCTTACAAGTAGTATAAAATACGCACCATAGAAGATAATTTATATGTAGTACTTAGCTACTTCTATTTTGGTTTAACTGTCACTAAAAACTTCTAATAGTTGTTATTGGTGGTAACCTAAGTACATATCATAATTATAAGTAACTTACCTAATGGATGACAAAGCTTACTTAAATTACTGTTTAATTTTAGACACTGTGTAATTTTCAATTTTAACATTTTTGTCATTTGAATCTGAAAAATCATTTTTTTCTAACGAAAAATAAATAAAAATTAGCAATAGAGTTATGCGTCTACAAATTTTAAAGATTCGATAATTGATGACGCATTAAATAAAAAAAACAATTGCCGAATTTATTATTAGATCATCACAATATACGGCTCGGCAGTTTGTGTTGATTTTTTTCGAAAAAGTTTTTTAAATTTTAATTTAAGCCGTAGCAGCACTTGTGGCTAACTAAGGAATAAATAATTAATTTATCAGCTTTTTTGATTATTTTAAATTCAATCCAATTTTAATTCCTAATCAGAGTGTATTTTGATCATTGATTTATCAATGACTCATTTATTTTTCAAATTACATACATGAATAAATATGATTTAATATTAATTAATAATTAATTTAATAACGCCAAAATAATTTTTAATTCAATAATTATTTAATGAATAGATAATCAGAAATTTAATGAATTGTATTTTAAAACTTTTTTTTTTTTGCTTTACAAAAAGAACTTGATACGTTTAGAGTTTCTTCGGCACTGAATTAGAAAATACCCTTTGTCCAACACTTGATTGAATTATGCTAATGAATATGATTAATATAAGCAAAAGGTACATACCTTGGTATGTTAATCAGGTAACAACTAATAAATAGAAAGGATAGCACCTTGAATAGCAACGATATAAAATGCCAGCAATTCAATAACATTTTAGGAACACCTGCAACTTATGTTAGCAAAGTGACTAATGAATACCATATACTGATGAACACGATCCATATTATGGCAGCAATTAGAAGAATTAATTAAATATGGTGTAGAATGCCAGATAAATTTACATATTACTCCAAAACTGATAATGGAAACATGGTCTTGGTGATAGTATTTGTTAAATGAAACAATTAATTTCGTATATAAAATGAGTTTTTTTTATAAATGAAGCACATTTTGTTGAGTTAAGTGATAACTTGAATAATAAGAATGACGACGCAAAAACGATAGCTGAACAAAAAGTTAATAATATTTCGAAGAATTAATTTGCCTTTTACCTTTTTCTGCGAATTGCAAAAAAAAAAGAACGAAGATTATCAAAACACAAATAGCCGTAAGTTCCAGTTGTTTGTCCGGTTTTACTGCATCAAAAACTGCATTGATATTAAAAATAGAACTAAAAAATGCCATATTGTTTGATTCGTCACCTGACTTCGATAATGGCTGGCATGGCCTTCCCCAAGAGAAAAAGGAAAACTAAACCTTTTGCAATATCTAACGTAATATTTATTTTTCATACATACATATAGATCACGCCTCTTTCCCAACAGAGGGGTAGGCAGAGACTATTTCCTTCCACTTGCTACGATTCTGACATACATCTTTGGCTTCTTCAACTTTCATCAGTCTTTTCATGCATTCTCGCCGGCTGAGGATACTCCTGATCTGTCCCTTCTTTAGAACGTCGCCTATTTGGTCATTGTACGTTATTCTAGGTCTTCTCCTTCTATTCGCGTCCCTATTCCCTATTCGCGTCACAACATCTATTCTTCTTTTTCAACAAACATATTATATAAAGAAGTAATTAAAGACAGCCTCAGCGGCACAGTGAGAGTGATTACGACTGTTGCCTAGAAGTGGGTTCAATACCCGTGTCGGACAAAATCTTAATCCAGAATTTCTGTAGTAAAATTCTCAGTAACAAAAATATATAATAATATGTCCTGTAACTGGTAAAAGATGCACCACTTAAAGCTGTGCTACATGGCTGTAAACTTTGCTTCCATAGAGGTGCCCTTGGTGGATTCCAACCGTGTAGCCGGCTGTTGTAAACCAAATTTCATACAAACCACGCGGATAGCAACCAAGCTCCCACCAAGGTCACTCTGTTCGAACGCAAGTTTATAACCGTGTAGAACACCTATTATTATACATACAAACCGTTGCCCGGAGCTTCGCTTCCGTCGTTCTTTGTTTGGACACTGCTCAGCTCCTATTGGCGGTATCGTGATAAATGGGCTATCCAACACAAATAATTTTTCAGACTTGCCCATACTGACCGTTGTAAATGTTACTCTCTGTATACAGATAGTTTGAAGAGATCCTAGGATTCAGCAAATAAACAAACAATTATTGTTTATACTATTGTTCATCAGCAACCCATTAATGTCCCACTGTTGGGCTCGGGTCTCCTCTCCTCTATCTGCTGCTATATAATAATATTATTGTTATGTCTGTTGAATCTAATATTAATAATTGTGTTGTGATTATTACATTGTGAAAACATTGTGAATGTGTAACAATAGTAAAAGCGATGGTGGCTGAATGGATAACAGACCGGCGTGTTAAACACGCGGTCCGAGTTCGATTCCGACCGAGCAGTACCAATGTGGATTTTGCTTTATGGAATTTATATGTACTAGTCATGTAATTTACCATCTGCTAACGGTGAAGGAAAACATCGCGAGGAAACCCACATACCCTAGGAGAAATTCTAAGTGTATGTCTGATCCACCAAACCGCATTAGGCCAGAATTTGATTATGGCCTAAAAACCTTCTCAGCTCTCTAGATAGAGGAGAGGAGACCCGAACCCAGCAGTGGGATATTAATGGGTTGCTGATCACAGCTTATTTTTACCTATTCTATATTACCAAACAGCTGGTAAATATGACAGTGATCCATTTCTGCTTACCCCAAGAAAAAAGGCGTGTCGATAAAATAAGACAGACAAACATGATACACTATGAATGATAAACGAAGAGTAAGTCACTCATGATTCATTCTCAAACGCCAGGCAGATTCTTAGGTTTAACATGACATGCTTATATTTTATACAAATATTGAATACTAGCTTAGTACCTATGTCTAATAATAAAATTCCTGCATACTTAACTGATGTAAAGAGTAGAGTAGAGAGGTCATTGCTGAACTAAATGTAACTGACTTTTTTCTTTCTTATCAAAAAATAATTTATTGTTTTCATCTTATTTATCACATACATAGATATTAAAATGCATTACACTACATTACATTTTAAGTAAATATTATCCGTGTAGTGATTAAGATACATAATGTCACTACCCCATCTCAATCCGTGGGTGTCGTAAAAGGCGACTAAGGGAATTTAAAATCCACCAACCCACATTAGGCCAGCGTGTGTGGATTATGGCCTAAAAACACCCACTTAGCTCTCTAGATAAAGGAGACAAGACCTGAGCCGAGCAGTGGGACAGTAATAGGTTGCTAATGAGAATCGAATGCATGACACTCGGCGATGTTAGTGACAATGCGAAAATTTTAACAGCTACGTCATCATCGTCGTCACAAATACTTTTTTTTACTCTCAGAGATCGCACCAAAAATAACAATCACAGCATAACTACGTTAGTTCTGTTCAAACGATACGCACTATATAAGGTTTAATCAAACACTGCTAAAAATTAATATCATACTGATAATTGATAATACAATTGTCATTTTGTAAATACTTGATATAATCATAGCCATAAAAATGTATAATAGTTGCACTAGTTATTAGTAGGATACAAACTAGATTTTTCAAGTTATTTTTAACGCTCCAACTCCATTTACACGGGGGAAAATGATCATAATAATAATTCTTCTCTTTTCTTATCGTATGTGCTTGAGGCAGACCCTAGAGTTGGAATTAATCAAGTCGTCTAGAAGCCTTCTAAGTAAAATCAAACAGCTGTAATCCTAGTAGCTAGTGTTGGGATTATAACTGTCAAGTAAGGATATTTGCAACAGAGCCCTAATTCTAAACTGTCAGAAAGTTTTCGGCCTGTAATGTCAGTTTTTTTATAATAAAATTATCTTATACCTACATAAAGTTAAAAAGTAGGTAGGTACCTAGATAGTTGTAGAATAAATCTAATAATAATTAGTTTTTACTTTTGAACTTAACGACTACCGAGCCGACCGAGACCAACGGCTTTACGTGCCTTCCGAAGCACGGAGACGCTCGAGAATTAAATTGCCACAAACGGTCACCCATCATGGACTGACCTTGCCGAACGTTGCTTAACCTCGATGATCGTAACTAATACTTCAGTACCACTATGAGCGCCTCATAATAAATAATACCTAATAATTTATTTCAGAATTACATTGTTCCCATATAAAAAATACCATATAGACTAACTGTGCAAAAGTCCCGAATTCTATTCCCGAGTCAGGTGAAAATGGTATTGGGTTTTTTCTTTGAGTCTTTGAGACTTTTCCCGGAATTTGGTAAACAAATGTGCCCACATTGTTACTGTGGAATCGAACACGGACCACGTGATATGTATGCTGCGTTACTTCAACCATGACCAGACGGGTTGGTATAGGGTTTTGTTTCGAATTTTCCTTTTCTCGAAGTGCTCTTTTCTGCTAAAGGTTACTCCCTTAGTCATCCTTTACGACACCCACGGGTTGAAATGGGGTAATGACTTTACATATTCTTTTCCTCTTGTTTGCGTTTGGTCGAGTTTGGGCCTAAGGTTTGACGACACTAGCTTATCGTTTTTATTTGTCTTATGAAAATTTAGGGTCAAGGCACTCTGTTGCAGAGTTGAACAGCACATCTTATTGTCAATCTAAATAATATCACGATTGCTATGAGACGTGTTAACGTGATTTTTTTATCATTTTCTAAAAAAAAAATATCTATGTATACTCCAAGTTAGTGTTCCTTGACCTTACATCATACTAACATTAATTTACATAGATTTATTTAAATGCTGTGGAAATGAGAGCTTTGAGAAGTATGATTGGGGTAAACCTGAGTGGTAGGATAAGAAATAGTGTAATAAGGGAACGTTGTGGCCTAAAAATAGATGTTGTGACACGAATAGAGAAAGGAATGTTAAGCTGGTTTGGACATGTCGAGAGAATGAATGAAGGAAGAGTGACAAAACAAATATATGAGGCGAATGTGAAAGGAAACGTTGGAAGGGGAAGACCTAGAAGAACGTACCATGACGAGAAAGCATGAAAAGACTGATGAATGTTGAAGAAGCCAAAGATGTATGTCAGAATTGTAGCAAGTGGAAGGAAATGGTCTCTGCCTACCCCTCTGTTGGGAAAGAGGCGTGATCTATATGTATGTATGTATTTATTTAAATATAGAGTCATAAAAACAATACGATTCAGGTGTGTAAAAGTAACAATCAGAATAATTATTATGAATAGATCATATTGTTCATATTAACGTGCCTAAGCGCAGCCATGCATACCTCTTCATACTCTACCTTCGTCATAATTACGTCATTTCAACGTCACTTTGTACTTGCACAGTTTTTATAGTTACTGAATCGCAAACTCATTTTGTTTCGTCAAAAAAGGAAGAGGTTTTTATAAGGTTTACTTAAAATAAGGCCTTCCTTTTTTGAAATTCTCAATTCAACCTTTTTTTTGTCACTCAATTACCTACCAATATGGCTGGCTCGATTTCGAAAATTCTTTTAAAAGCTAGAGAGAGCGCATGTAAAAAAACAGCGAAGTTTCAAAAGTTACACAAATCTCAAATCAAGTCGGATTATGATTTGATATTTAATAGTTAGACCACCAGGCGCAGTATTGTGGTATTGAGGTATTACGATCATCAAGGTTAAGCAACGCAAGCAAGGTCAGTACATGATGGGTGACCATCTGTGGCTATTTCATTCTCAAGCGTCTCCGTGTATGTAAAGCCTTGTTACCGGTTAGCACTAATGTGGTAGTCATTGACTTAAGTTGGAAGCCTTCTGGGTGACTATAAATTCCAACCCTGGTGTGCCTCAAGGTCTTACGATAAGAAGAAGAAGTATCAATAAGACCATCGCAAGAGTATATATTTTCTGCGGCATCAAAAGCGTTTTTAATCGATCTATAAATTAGAGATATTGTTTAACATAGGTAAGAAAAATAAGACATATTCAACTATAATCTTGTCTTTTTTGAAATTGTTTAAAAAGCGATACCTATACAGTTATCAATTAATTTATACATCTGTTTGTAATTGAAAAATATTAAGTGCGAATACGTTTTAAATAACTGATAGTGCCGGACTGTTAAACAATAGTTTAATTATCTAGCGTTTTCATGTAGTTATTTTCAAGTATATATACATAGTTTTTAATATATTTACCAGTTTGAGACTTTTAGTTCAACCTTATTGCTTATAATACAAGACGGAATTTCCTGATGAATCCATTTCCACTTACCTAATGCCTTTTTCCCATAGATACAGTACACACAGTGCACACACAATACGGAGTATCGAGATACAAGTTCCTGGGTACATACTTAGTCTAGGCATAAATATGTCACTGTTATTTGTTTTTAATTTTCAAATACAGGCCAGATATACTTTGATCGATTTTAAAAATAGAACGGCCGCGTATTCAAAAATAAAAAGAAAATCAACATTTATTTATTTTCAGAATGGCCCCAAGAGGGCACAGACTCGCAGTTATCGCGTTGCACCGCTGCTGTAGTTACACGCAAACAGAGATTTTCAATCTTCGGCAAAAATTGAAAATAATACAACGGTATGTTTATCGCGCTATCAAACACTACAATGAAGGTTCAAGATTCAATGTTCGTAAGAAGAGCGACTGACCTCTAGTGACTCTAGTGATCATTAAAGTAGTAAGTAAGGCGAAAGAAATTCCGTGCACAAAAAAAATAGATTTCAGTTGAGGCTACGCAGAACCAAGCTTATAATGTAAAAACAGGGGACTTTTTGAACGAGTTTGAAAAAAGTTAGGCTGGAAAGACCCCGGGTTTTGTTATGACGCTACGCGGGAAAAAAATACCGCAAAATGTTGTTGTAAAAAACGTTAACTAGTTCTAAACCATTGATCAGTTATTAAGAAAAATTACTTATAGAAATCTCTCGAGTCTGAAACCGCCCTGACGTTTTATTAGCATTGCAAGCACACACAAAATGCTAAAAATTATATTAACTACGTATATAAAAAGTAAGCACAAGTATGATTGGTACAGTCAGTCTCAAAAATAGCTGAACATATACATTATTTCAAAACGCATATATACCGCAACATAGATAACTTAACAAAACGAATGCTAGAATTCAATTTACGATCTTAATTCAATCTACATCTGGGGTATATTATTAGACTGTCTCGGTGGCGCAGTGACTGTGCGAATGCTGCAAAAGAGGTTCCCGACTCCCGAGTCAGCAAAAACGGAATTGAATTTTTCGGTCTTGAAAGCCTGAACTATAGGAATATGCTCGGTTAGCATTTAATGAAAATGAAATAGGGGGCGAGCCTATTGTCATCAACCGGAAACATTTGTTTACCAAACTCCGAGAAAATCTCAATACTGGAATTTTATGATAGAAAAGCCCAATACCATTTTCACCCGATCCGGGAATCGAATCGGGATATACTTCCCGCTGCGCCACCGAGGCAGTGAAACAACACGTGTGATATCTTACAAAGATAAGATAAACCACTGACACTACTTTCACTGTAACATATTTTTTTATCAGAACGCTATTTTTAGCCGACTGTCAGGACGGGTATTGTTTTTCGCGGGTATCTTGTATGTTTGTAAATTTCTTTATTCCCACGAATCTTCCAAACGGCTGGATGGATTTTGACAATTAGGGTATCGTTAGATTAGTCTAGAAAACGTAAGTGTCCTTAGATAGCTTTTAAGAATAAAAAGACTTAAACTTAACTTTTGACGACAAATTGTAAGAAGTAATTTTTTTTTAACCAAATCTATCGAGTTGGGTATCAAAATAAAAATAATCAAAAGAGATTACATATATTCAAAAATAGATTATACATAATTGAATGGTTCCAAATTGTAAGCAGTTCTATTTTTTTTTTTAACCAAACGCATCGAGTAGAATATCAAAATAAAGGGAATCAAATGGAGATTACAAATATATACATAATATATGTTATGTATTTAAATTTAATGAGGTATAATAATATAACAATAATTTTACGGTCTTTTTAGTGCGTTGCTTTTTGTTGGTTTTTTGCAGTCGGGTTATTAAATTTTTTTTATTATATTTACTTGTTATTGAACACGCCATCATCATTTCAGCCCATAAACGCCCTACTGCTAGACACGGGTCTCGTCCAAAGAATGTGGAGAGAATTTAGCCTAATATACCACATTGGTCAGACGGGTTGGTTTTTTTTTATTGCCTGAAGTGGCAGACGAGCAGGCGGCCCTGATGGTAAGTGGGTACCGCCACTCATGGACTTTGGCAATGTTAGGGGCACAGCCAAGCCGCTGCCTACCTAGAGAAGATAGCTCTCTTTAAACCTAGTCTGAAGAAGGACATGTCCTAGCGCTCAGGAAACACCGCTGCAGAAAGTTTGGTATAGGGCTTGTTTCAAATATTCACATCCACGGGTTGAGATGGGGTAGTGACATTATGTATTCTTAATCCGCCACTACACGGATAACGATTCTACATGTAAATACAATAAATTAAACACTACGTCTCGTACAAAACTGAGTCAGAATTTTCACGTGAGCAGTATAGGAACTAACTTTGTTCGCTTCCTGAAATTAATTAATATGTAGATAGCGACTCAAAACATTGACTAATTGTTTACTCATTTAACCTCGGAAATTTAGAACTGCAAACAAAGGAAAATTTACTTACTAAATGAGGTGGAAAATCACATCAAGATCCATAAAATACGTAAAAATTAAATACATACATAACATCACGCCTTTTTCTCCGAAGGGGTAAGCAAAGGTGTATTATACTATATACACCGCCTATATTTGATCCCATAAAATAGAGTTTATTGTCATCAACCGGAAACATTTGTTTTCCACATTCTGGGAAAATCTCAGTACTGAAATTTTTTAATAGAAAAACCCAATACCATTATCATCCGACCCGAGAATGAAACCCGGAACCCCTTGGACAGCAGTGCATACACTTCCCGCTATGCTATCGAGGCACATATTATGTACATAATTATATTATGTAGTTTAAAATTATCATTATTATCAAACTACATTGGTCCACAGCTTGACTCTCCTGTACCCCTCCAATTTGAATGAGCATGTGCCTTATAGTCATAATCTTTATATCAAATACATGATACATAAGAACCATTAGGCCTTAAAACTAGACCATACATTTGATGTACTATAATATGATTTGATGTATGGAATCCAATTTATGATGATATTAACAAGCTTATGACTGGCCTGTTGGTCTAGTGGTTAGTGACCCTGACTGCTAAGCCGGAGTTCGTGAGTTCGATCCCCACCCAGGACAAATCTTTGTGTGATGAGCATAAAGGTTTGTTCTGTGTTTGGGTGTAATTTATCTATAATATGTATGTATTTACAAAAAAAAAATGTATTTAAGTAGTATATCAGTTGTTTAGTACCCATAACACAAGCAAATATAATTGCTTACTTTGAGACTAGATGGCGCTGTGTGAATGTGGTAGAATATTACTATTATTATAAATAGGCCATGCATGAGTTTGATGTAATTTAATTTGATGTGATTTTTTTTATTGCCCAAAGTGGCAGACGAACAGACGGCCCACCTGATGGTAAGTGGTTACCGCCGCTCATGGACGTTGGCAATGCTAGGGGCACAGCCAAGCCGCTGCCTAGCTTGAGAGGATAGCTCTCTTTAAACCTCGTTTGAAGAAGGACATACCATAGCGTTCAGGAAACACCGCTGTAGGAGGAATGACCGCTGAAACCTTACCGTTCTAGACGATATCGGCTTCAGGTAGTGCGGGTTAAGCCTACAGCGATGTCGAGGGGTGCGAGTTATTATACTTAAGTTTTATATGTTCAACATATTAAAGGCTGTATTTAATACGCTGGCAGATTGTTTGCCTCTTTATTATTAAATCTTGGCAATGGCATACTGTGGATCTATACAATTATTTTAAACACGTCAATAAATGTTGAAAAAGTTCAGGTATATTTTATTTATCAAACACAGAGTATATTTTCATATGACTGATAGATGTATCATTCAGAACTATTGGTGCATGTGTACCTGATTTAATGAATGACTAAACAATTTTTTTAATAAAAAAGTCAATTATTGGAATTACACCAGTTTTATAAAAACAGGTTAGAGACAAAAAGTGGGTACTTGTTTCGCAAAGCGAAATTTTTAGCTCAAATTTAACTACTCTAAGAAGTAATTGACATTACAAATTTTTTTTGTTGATAAAAAAAAAATTTGGGTAATTTTATATATATTATTATTTTATATATACTCAGCGCTATCTAGCTAACCAAAGCTTGTGATCTTCTCAGCTCTCTAGATAGAGAAGAACTCCGTGCTCAGCAGTGGAACACTGTAACTAAGCCAAGATAATTGCTTGTAATAAAATAATGATTGATTTTCTTTTAAGGAGGCTATTTACTGCTATCAGCTTACCTCTGAAATAATTATAATGGTTAAGTAATAATTAAATGGCAAGTTTTGTTATTACGTTATTGTTATCACCCGCTCTTTATTGATCAATTATTAAATGTTAGAAAACAATCATGACCTTATTCTATTACTGACTTTTGTGCAATTATTACTAATTGTGTTTTTAATCTTAGATTTTATTTTTTCTATGCCATAAATAGTAGCAAAATAAATTATTATTGGTAAGTAATTCTTCTTGCATAATCATTTTTAGGGTTCTCAAAAGGAAAACCCTTATAGGATCACTCCGTTGGCCGTTTTCTTAGAATATTTTTCTAAAAAACACGTTGAGGTATCAAGCTGAATTAATATCAAATACTCAAATCTGCAATCACCCGGTGTTTTAAAAAATCAGAGTTGTAAGTAAATACAATCAAAAAGTACAGAACCCTAACAATATAAAAAACTTGCATAGTCGTATGGAACCCTCGGTCCAACACGAACTTGGCCGGTTTTTAGATCTGATTTGTGGAACTCAATTTTTAAAATAAAAATTTTAATCATAATGCTATCGGTATTTGGATACATGCAAGTATGTAGGTTCAATTCCGACTGGCACTATTATTAAAAGTAGGAACGTATCCCGAATGTTTTTCAATTTATTTATTAGATATATTACCTAAAGCTCCGATGAATTCGATTCCGGTGACAACAAGAGGTTTTCCCAGTAGGTACCTAACTAAAAGATGGAAGAGAGCCACCCCTATCTGGTACCTTTTTTACTCTTATCCCATAGCATGTCATTTGATAGGACTTTCAAAAATATTGTAGGCTCACCTTATTTTTCAATTATGGGATCTATTTGTGAGATTGTTAGGATCCAGTTCCCCACTCTCCCTCCCTCATTTCGGCAAGTAAAATAGTTGAAAAATCAAAATATAAATAGTTGATTTTATAAATGTGGAATAACGAAATTAAAAGAAAATCTATCACAGCAAAAAAGGCTTTCAACTTGATTAACATAATGATTTATCCTATCTGTTTGTCAAATACCACTCAGATTGGATCAGTTGTTTAGTCATAATAGATTACAATCACTTTATTCATTCATAACAAGCATGAACTTGGTTTTGATAAGCACTTGCCTTCAGTCAACGAGGTGACTAATGTTTCGTTGAGTCAACGGAGACATTATAAAACGTCTTCTGCGTGTCAAATACATTGATATGTATTATGTATGTTAGATGACGTGTGTGTGACAGGGCCCACTAGTGAAGTCCATTTAAATAGATTAAATGAGGTTCTGCGGCGTTTGCAGGACGCGGGACTCACACTTCAAAAATCTAAATGTCACTTTTTCAAGGATGAAGTTGAATATTTAGGTTATGTAATAGACAAGCACGGGTTGAAAAAGTCGCCTCAAAAAGTGTCTGCTATTGTTAATGCGCCGGTTCCGAAGGATGTTAACAAGTTACAATCATTTTTAGGACTTGTTAACTACTACCGAAACTTTGTGCCGAACGCGTCATCGATCCTTAGCCCTTTATATAATCTACTTCAAAAAAATATTAAATGGAAGTGGGATCAAAAACACGATGATGCATTTAATACAATTAAAAAGTTACTCATTTCGGATCAGGTTTTGGCACATTTTGACACTAATGCGACGATAATTCTGACTGTTGATGCGTCACCGAGCGGCCTAGGTGCGATATTGTCACAGACAGAAGCCGGCGGGGCGGAGCGCCCCGTATCATATGCATCGCGCACACTGAATGCGGCCGAGCGTCGATACTCACAGATACAGAAAGAGGCAACAGCCATAATATTCGGTGTAAGACGTTTTCACCAATATCTTTATGGCAGGTCCGTACCTTTTATACTCCGAACGGACCATAAACCTTTAATTACGATTTTTGGTCCCCATCGTGGTATACCCGAAGTATCTGCTAACAGATTGCAACGCTATGCGATGTTTTTGAGTGGTTATAACTTTAAAATAGAATATATTCGCAGTACTCATAATTGTGCCGATTACCTATCTCGCACGAGTCTTAATTGTGAAGAGGAGGATTTTGTTAGCTCAACGGCGGAATTTGTACAAGATAGGGCGTCGTATGTGAATTTTGTCGTTGACGCCAGTTTGCCTATAACTTTAAATGTATTACGCGATGCAACAAAAAATGATTTGTTATTGTGCAAGGTAATAAAGTATATTTTAAATGGTTGGGAAAGAAAAAACACGGATTCAAATATGTTACCATATTTTTTATGTAGAAGTCAGTTGTCGGTAGAAGATGGTATAGTTATGCGAGGCCATAGAGTAGTTATACCGGCAAGCCTGCATAAAAAAATGTTGTCGGAGCTTCATAAGTCTCATCTGGGCATAGTAAAATGTAAGGCTGACGCACGGAGTAGGGTTTGGTTCCCTGGTATTGACAAGGCCATCGAAATGATGATAGGGGGGTGTAACATTTGTGCCCAGCTCAGACCGTCCCCGGCACGCGCACCGCTCGCTCCGTGGCCGTACCCACAACAGCCGTTCTACAGAGTGCACGTAGACTTCCTCGGACCAATTTATAACCACTCGTACTTAGTTATAGTAGATGCGTATTCGAAATGGGTTGAGGTATACAAAATGAATAGCACTAATTCAGCTGCAGTTATAGCAAAATTGTATGATTTCATGTCTAGGTTTGGTCTTATTCATACTTTGGTCAGTGACAATGCGACATGTTTTTTATCTGAAGAGTTTGTACAATTTTGTTTATCAAATAGTATATCGCACGTAACATCTCCCGCCTATCACCCGGCTAGTAACGGTCAGGCGGAGAGCTTCGTAAAAGTGGTAAAAAAAGGTATTAAGTCTTGTTTGTTGATGAGTAATAACGTAAAACAAACTAATGAAAACCTATTAAAATATCTATTCGATTATAGGAACTCGGTACATACTTCAACGGGCTCCCCGCCTGCACAGTTAGTGTTTGGACGAAAACTTCGTTCGCGCTTAGATTTATTAGATCCCAAACCGCGGTTATCGTCGCCGTCATCTGACACTCTCGTTGAAGTTGTAAAACGTAATCAGTGTTCACAGAGTAAAGCATATGGAGGTACAAATAAACAATGTTTTAAGATTGGTGATGTAGTTTTATATAAAAAGTATTTCTTAAATAAAAAGTTCACTTGGATAAGGGGCATTGTTGTGAAGCGTATGGGTAATGTTATGTATTTGATCGAAGATTGTAAAACCTCAGTCAAATTTAAAAAACATAAAAATCAACTTGTACTTTGTAAGGGAACGGACAGCAACACATACTCCCATGATAGCTCTGTTGAAATTACGGATGTAATGCCTGAGTCAAGCGCGCTAGCTGTTGACGATCCAGCTCTGCAACCTGTAGGAAGGGATATGGAAGGTGACCAGATGCAGTCTACTTCGATGTCAGATACTCGACCCCATAAACCCTCAGAAGCGGCTGTGTTTACAGAACCAGCCTTGGGAGTGGAAGAGATCACAGAACCTGAACAGTTCTTTGAAGCCACCTCAGAGCAGGCAAGTGAGCAAGCTGAGCCTGAGCATCCTCGGTTCAGATCAGCGCTGTCAGAGCGGGAGTTGCGTCCCATTCCAAGTGTTAATTACAAGCCATTTTTATAGAACTTGTTAGTTAATTAAGTGTACTTACACTGAGGGGGAGAAATGTTGTGTATTGTTATACCTACCTACCTACATAGCTATAGCATAGTGGCTGCGCCCACTATCCACAAACACTTATAATAAACGTCAGTGCGTATCCAACTATCTTGCGTTTCACTTGTGCTCACATACTTAACAATATGCAAATCTAGATTTCTGAAAGACATGCGGACTCAATAATTATAATAATGCATTCAGGGTTGATGCGTCTGCCGTGGCGCTGCAGTGCATCCGGGATGTTCGCAGTGGCAAGAGTTATATATATGGCTTTGCAGCTATAGGTAATGCGTAAAAAGGCCTCATCATTGCTGCAGCGCCTACGTAGCGGTTGCAATAACATCCTGAATTCAATCGGTGCTAGATATGATTGCCATGTAGTGACGGATTACATAATGTCACTACCCCATCTCAACCCGTGGGTGTCGTAAAAGTCGACTAAGGGAGTAACCTTATGCAGACAAGAGCACTGCGAGATAAAGGAAATTCGAAACAAACCCTATACCAACCCGTCTGGCCAGCGTGGTAATTGTGTGTTTAAATTGTATTGCTTATAATATCGGTGTATGCCTGAAATAAATGATTTATTATTATTATTAAAAAGACATCTGTAAATGTGTAGTAACGGATTAAGAATACATAATGTCACTACGAGTACCGTGGGCATCGTAAAAGACCTAATGCAGACAAGAGCACTGCCAGAAAAGGAAAATTCCAAACATACCCTATACCCTCCACAATGCTTGGAGTTTCCTTAGTCGCCTTTTATGATACCCACGGGTTGAGATGGGGTGATGACATTCATCATCATCATCAACAGCAACCCATTAATTTCCCACTGGGCTCGGGTCTTCTCTCATCTATCTAGATATCTGAGGGTTTAGGTCATAATCCACTCACGCTGGCCTAATGCGGGTTGATGATCAAACATACATTTAGAATTTCTTCTGGGTATGTGGGTTTCCTCACGATGTTTTCCTTCACCGTTAGCAGATGGTAAGTCACTTGACTCGTATTTAAATTCCACAAAGTGAAATCCACATTGGTAGTGCCGGTCGGAATCGAACTCGGACCGCGTGTTTAACACGCCGGTCACTTATCCATTCAGCCACCATCGCTTTATAGTCGTAGTGACATTGATATTGTGGGAATGAATTCCATTATAGTTGTGTTTCTCAGAAACGTGTTGATTCCGTTCTGTAGACAGAGCCGTCAAAAGAATTTGATTGCTTCTTGCTGGTTCAGTTGAAACTAGTAAGCTTAAGACAATGGTTAATAATATTGACATAAGTGGTCGAGAGATCTCTCGTATAGTGTGTATTTACGATAATGTACGACAAAGTGTAAATTGCAAGACAAATTAAAACCTATCAATAGTAGTAACGCAATTTTTTTTTAAACATTCCCATAAGAATCACCAACCCTACAAGTCATGTTATGTATTATCATTATCATCACCATCATCATCATAATTTCAACCCATAAACGTCTAACTGCTGGGCACGGGTTTCCTCCAAAGAACGTGGAGGGAATTTAGCCTATTGTTCCACGCTGTGGGCGGATGGCTTAGTATAGGGTTTGTTTCGAATTTTCCTTTTCTCGCAGTGTTCTTGTCTGCATTAGGTTACTTCTTCAGTCTTTTTACAACACCCACGAGTAGAAATGGGGTAGTGACACTATGTATTCTTAATCCGTCACGGATATTCTTTTTTCAAACTGACAAACAATTTATTTTAATTTATTTTATTTTTGCGTAAGTGGATTATACCCAAACCCTCTCACCTCTCTAGTTAGAGGAGAGGAGACCCGAGCCCAGCAGTGGGACTTAATGGGTTGCTGAACAAACAATTTAAAAGAAATTCTACCGGCAACGTGACAAACTCAATCTCTTTTAATTTTGTCGTCTGTTATCTTTATAAACTAGAAATAAAATCAACAAACTGAACTGGAACATTGACATGATTACTTTCAATGAAATGATTACTTTTACAAAACAAACAAGACAAGAACTGTTTTCTAAAATATAAAATAACTAGTAGTAACACGCGTGCGGCTTCGCTCCCGTCGTGCTTTACCACTGCTCATGTCCTATTGGCCGTAGCATGATGTTGTGTAACTGAATAATGATAATGTAGTTTAGAATTTTTGAAATCGGTCAAGTAGTTTTTAAGTTTATTTGTTACATACAAAAATACAAACATATACAAATACAAATGTTTCCTCTTTATATAGACTAGGTATGTCGTGAAAAGTAACCAAATTTCATAAGGATCGGATTGGTTCGGCCATTTTGGTGTAATTGAGTGACACAGTGTTACTTTTTCTTTGCCTTGAGAACAGAGCAAAGTTTTAAAAACAATGTTAATAAAAATCCTGTCGTATTTAATTTTTAGAAACTTAATTGGTGACATTGCTAGCATTATTGTTTCTCTTCTACCATAATTCTACCATAACACCATAATATTCTACCACATTCACACAGCGCCATCTAGTCCCAAAGTAAGCAATTATATTTGCTTGTGATATGGGTACTAAACAACAGCTGATATACTACTTAAATACATTTTTTATTTTTTTGTAAATACATACATATTATAGATAAATTACACCCAGACACAGAACAAACCTTCATGCTCATCCCACAAAGATTGGTCCTGGGTGGGGATCGAACCCACGACCTCCAGCTTAGCAGTCAGGGTCACTAACCACTAGACCAACAGGCCAGTCAAAAGTCTTCTTATTATTATCATAGTGCTGTATGTTACTTTTACCGCAATAAATATTTATTTATAATAATAATAATAAATATAATGTGGCAAGTAATAAGTACCTAGCGTGAATACATACAGATATTTTTGCTTAAATTGGATGAAAATGGAGCTACGGTTGCCAACAAACTGCTATGCATTTTGGTATTGTGAAATATTACTAAGCGAACGAAGTCGCGGGTATAAACTAGTTCATAAATCGCCGTTCCCACCGAATAATACCGTAATCGTAAAATCTAAATTTTACAGGAAAAATAAAATACGGATTTTGGCTTCTAACTTTTTACTAGGTTTACATAGAAAAATCATTTATATACCAAAAGATAGGTGATTTTTTCTTATATATTGTGATACATTTAAAAAGAAATATTATTATACTAGATTGAAGTTAAAAGCTAAAATGTATATTACCATAATTTGAAATAGAATCTTCATCCGTAAAGCAACAATACGATTTTATTCGGGTAATTTATCGACAGTGAGCTACACATAATAGTTGAATGCGATCTTATTCTCTGTTTTGTCGCAATGTTAACTAACTCAGTAATGAATTGTTACCATAATATTTGGTGATTATACAAATGAGATGACAAGTGTAATATTAATTAACGATAATATTCCATGTCAAATAAAATAAGTTTCACAATTGTAAAAATATAATACCGGATAGCCCATATTACAAAATAAAAGGTAATTAATAATCGAATTCTTAAAATAAACCATGTTCTACATTGTTTTAGGGGTTTTTAATAAATGTATGGAAAAATAACATAAAAGAAACATAATTATAAATTTAATATTCATTTATATTAATATTTCAGTGCCATTTAGGCATCATATAGGTCTGACCCATCAAAATCGTCTGAATTTACTGTTAAAAATGTCTGCAACATACAAGATAGTTCTAAAAACCATGGTAATGATTACGTATAGCTTCACTAGCACACAATGCAAGTAAATCATCATACACAGGTTTAGAAATGGGGATAAGTTGGTGGCATATCTGTGTCAAGTTATCGACCATTGTAAATTCCAGAGGATTTTTCGGTTGCCGCCCACGTTTTGATATTGCAGGATCCGGGTCAGTGTACAAGTCGAAGTATTCTTCCACAAAATTACATTTTAATTGTTAGACCACTTTTCCATGAGAAAATTTCTCTATTTTCCTTTGCCCACAAAAATCTTAGGGAACCTAAGTCACAAGCAAAGTCACCTTGTCTTTACCAAGGGAGCTAAGTTTACGAAGGGCCTTGTGTATCTTTATGCCAGTTTTTTCCAGAGATGAGACATTTTAAATCATAGTAGTTTAAATCTTAAGATGTAAATAATAACTTATTCTTTATTGCGCGTTCAACACTATATTCACCCTCACTTGGACTATGGCCCGTAAAAAAAAAACGATATTAGAAGATGGTATATTAGGACTTAAAGGTACATGGCAAAATAAATCTATTTTTGTTTTTTCCAGCGCAGACATCAGTATAAAATGATTTGTAATAAACAGCTTCCAATTTCGTTTGCTTTCGTTTTTTGCAATAGAAAGGTGCCAGACATGTATTGTCAACATCCTGACTTAATAGGTGTGTTAAAAATTGTAAAAGATATTTGCACATTTAATGTAAAATACCTAACTGAGATTAAGTCTTTTCTAAATCAAAACAGCGACTGTAGTATTTGTTGAATTAACCGCAGCTTTTTCCTTTCTTTTTATCTAACGTTCCAACTTTATTATTATTTTATTACAAAAATAGCTTTTTAGCATCTTCAGCTTGTTCATACAGAGAGCAAATTGTACACAAATCCTTTTTTGGCTTATAAAAGATTAGTTGTATCCCGTTTTATAAATAGTTATAATAATGGAAATTACATTACCGAAATTTGTCTTAATTTTTGTACCCGAATAAGATCGTAATAACAGTTTGCTGTAAAAGATGAGACATTGAAAAGTGAGTAATACCTATTACGATATAAAACTGTGATTTTATTTTTAGGCGAATAGCATAGGTAAAGTCATTACAAAATGACTATCTCGAGAAGTACTCGTACGAATATTCTGAAAAAAATTCACAAGGTGTAATCAATCCTCTAGAACAATAATTCCCAATAAAAGCACTTCTATAGTAATAGTCGATTACGATATTATTCGGTGGGAACGGCGAAATGTTTGTTTCGAGTCTCGGTGTACTGTTTGTTCGTCAATTGTATGTTTATAAAGACACGGCTTTTTCTCTAGTGTGGATACTCTGTCTTAGTAAAAATATAATACATACATATAGATCACGCCTCTTTACCAACAGAGGGGTAGACAGAGACTATTTCCTTTTACTTTCTACGATTCTGACATACATTTTCAACATTCATCAGTCTTTTCATGCATTCTCGCCGGTTGAAGGTACTTCTAATCTGTCCCTTCTTTAGAACGTCACCTATTTGGTCATGGTACCTTCTTCTAGATCTTCCTCTTCCAACGTTTCGTTTCACATTCACCTCATATATGGGTGATTTTCAACAATTATTTTTTTTATCATTTCGTCGAGATTTTTTTTATAATATGCTTTTTACATATATTTAGTAACAAAAAGAAACTAACCTTGTAACATATGCGTGAGTGGACATCAAGTAACATCAAAACTTACTGAAATATTTAAGGTTGAATTTTTGGGAGTCCACTGAAATTAAAATAACTATTTTTGTCCTCATATCACTGAAATTATATATATTTACTTTTTGGCGGGAATCCACGGATGTTGTGGTGTGTGAGTGCGTTTCGACGAACAGAGGCGGACTGATTTGAAGTGAGGAAAGACACGGGGAGGCGCAAGAACGCAATTTTGACGAAGCTATTCTACTAAAACTTACTATCCATCAAAATGATAATTTTTTTCAGGACAAAAGTTGACTGCTTATCAAATGTATAAGAAATAAGATAAACAAACAATATAAGTTTATTGATACAAAAGTCGATTTTAGTCCAAATAATAAATGCAACTGCAGGGTAAGATATTTTACGAGCGGATTTGGATTTAGGACAGGTCACCGAAATGATAAAATGTCACTTTGTAATATTTTTTTTTATTGTAATAGAGGACATTACTCAATGATTTTTTTTTGCCACGGTAGAG